>OX336398.1:80336464-80961464 GCA_946902985.2 Meconema thalassinum
GATTCGAATGAAATTTCAAAAAATAGGTTTTTTTAATACTTTTATTATATTTTTTTACGTCTTGTAGGGTCGGAAATCAACATGATATTTTGATGTATTTTTTCGTCCCATGAATTTTTGGTTTCAGGTGATAGAATTATTTTCCACTACGTCCCATGCTCATCTATATTATATAAAACCACATGGCTGACTGATTCACTCACTGACATAAATGTTTACCCACTTCCAAATGAGTTACAAACTTGATATTTGGCAAAAACACTCCTTTCACCTTGCAACCAACAGAAAAATTCCGAAAAGGTACATTTTTTAATTTTCAACCCTACAAGAGACAAAAATATAGGGGGAAGCTACTTATCTCCAGTAATATCTCTGAGTGTGATATTGTGCATGGCCTATGTTGTAGACAATAACACATTACATCTTTTTTGTCTCTTGCTATTTCATCATACGACGTTTAGTTACGGAGTTATTAATGATTTTGTACTTTTTGGCCGAAATTTTTCTCTGAGTGTGATATTGTACATGGCCTATGTTGTAGACAATAACACATTACATCTTTTTTGTATCTTGCTATTTCATCATACGACGTTTAATTAGGGAGTTATTAATGATTTTGTACTTTTTGGCCGAAATTTTTCTCTGAGTGTGATATTGTACATGGCCTATGTTGTAGACATTAACACATTACATCTTTTTTGTCTCTTGCTATTTCATCATACGACGTTTAGTTACGGAGTTATTAATGATTTTGTACTTTTTGGCCGACATTCTTCTCTGAGTGTGATATTGTACATGGCCTATGTTGTAGACAATAACACATTACATCTTTTTTGTCTCTTGCTATTTCATCACACGACGTATAATTAGGGAGTTATTAATGATTTTGTACTTTTTGTCCGAAATTTTTCTCTGAGTGTGATATTGTACATGGCCTATGTTGTAGACAATAACACATTACATCTTTTTTGTCTCTTGCTATTTCATCATACGACGTATAATTAGGGAGTTATTAACGATTTTGTACTTTTTGGCCGAAATTTTTCTGAGTGTGATATTGTCCATGGCCTATGTTGTAGACATTAACACATTACATCTTTTTTGTCTCTTGCTATTTCATCATACGACGTATAATTAGGGAGTTATTAATGATTTTGTACTTTTTGGCCGACATTCTTCTCTGAGTGTGATATTGTCCATGGCCTATGTTGTAGACAATAACACATTACATCTTTTTTGTCTCTTGCTTTTTCATCATACGACGTTTAGTTATGGAGTTATTAATGATTTTGTACTTTTTGGCCGAAAATTTTCTCTGAGTGTGATATTGTACATGGCCTATGTTGTAGACAATAACACATTACATCTTTATTGTCTCTTGCTATTTCATCATACGACGTATAATTAGGGAGTTATTAATGATTTTGTACTTTTTGTCCGAAATTTTTCTATGTCCCACGAATAACTTAAAAATTGATTCGAATGAAATTTCAAAAAATAGGTTTTTTTAATACTTTTATTTTATTTTTTACGTCTTGTAGGGTCGGAAATCAACGTGACATTTTGATTTATTTTTTCGTCCCATGCATTTTTGGTTTCAGGTGATAGAATTATTTTCCACTACGTCCCATGCTCATCTATATTATATAAAACCACATGGCTGACTGATTCACTCACTGACATAAATGTTGACCCACTTCCAAATGAGTTACAAACTTGATATTTGGCAAAAACACTCCTTTCACCTTGCAACCAACAGAAAAATTCCGAAAAGGTACATTTTTTAATTTTCAACCCTACAAGAGACAAAAATATAGGGGGAAGCTACTTATCTCCAGTAATATCTCTGAGTGTGATATTGTGCATGGCCTATGTTGTAGACAATAACACATTACATCTTTTTTGTCTCTTGCTATTTCATCATACGACGTTTAGTTACGGAGTTATTATTGATTTTGTACTTTTTGGCCGAAAATTTTCTCTGAGTGTGATATTGTACATGGCCTATGTTGTAGACAATAACACATTACATCTTTTTTGTATCTTGCTATTTCATCATACGACGTTTAATTAGGGAGTTATTAATGATTTTGTACTTTTTGGCCGAAATTTTTCTCTGAGTGTGATATTGTACATAGCCTATGTTGTAGACATTAACACATTACATCTTTTTTGTCTCTTGCTATTTCATCATACGACGTATAATTAGGGAGTTATTAATGATTTTGTACTTTTTGGCCGACATTCTTCTCTGAGTGTGATATTGTACATGGCCTATGTTGTAGACAATAACACATTACATCTTTTTTGTCTCTTGCTATTTCATCATACGACGTATAATTAGGGAGTTATTAATGATTTTGTACTTTTTGTCCGAAAATTTTCTATGTCCCACGAATAACTTAAAAATTGATTCGAATGAAATTTCAAAAAATAGTTTTTTTTAATACTTTTATTATATTTTTTACGTCTTGAAGGGTCGGAAATCAACATGATATTTTGATGTATTTTTTCGTCCCATGCATTTTTGGTTTCAGGTGATAGAATTATTTTCCACTACGTCCCATGCTCATCTATATTATATAAAACCACATGGCTGACTGATTCACTCACTGACATAAATGTTTACCCACTTCCAAATGAGTTACAAACTTGATATTTGGCAAAAACACTCCTTTCACCTTGCAACCAACAGAAAAATTCCGAAAAGGTACATTTTTAAATTTTCAACCCTACAAGAGACAAAAATATAGGGGGAAGCTACTTATCTCCAGTAATATCTCTGAGTGTGATATTGTGCATGGCCTATGTTGTAGACAATAACACATTACATCTTTTTTGTCTCTTGCTATTTCATCATACGACGTTTAGTTACGGAGTTATTAATGATTTTGTACTTTTTGGCCGACATTCTTCTCTGAGTGTGATATTGTACATGGCCTATGTTGTAGACAATAACACATTACATCTTTTTTGTCTCTTGCTATTTCATCATACGACGTATAATTAGGGAGTTATTAATGATTTTGTACTTTTTGTCCGAAATTTTTCTATGTCCCACGAATAACTTAAAAATTGATTCGAATGAAATTTCAAAAATAGGTTTTTTAATACTTTTATTATATTTTTTTACGTCTTGTAGGGTCGGAAATCAACATGATATTTTGATGTATTTTTTCGTCCCATGAATTTTTGGTTTCAGGTGATAGAATTATTTTCCACTACGTCCCATGCTCATCTATATTATATAAAACCACATGGCTGACTGATTCACTCACTGACATAAATGTTTACCCACTTCCAAATGAGTTACAAACTTGATATTTGGCAAAAACACTCCTTTCACCTTGCAACCAACAGAAAAATTCCGAAAAGGTACATTTTTTAATTTTCAACCCTACAAGAGACAAAAATATAGGGGGAAGCTACTTATCTCCAGTAATATCTCTGAGTGTGATATTGTGCATGGCCTATGTTGTAGACAATAACACATTACATCTTTTTTGTCTCTTGCTATTTCATCATACGACGTTTAGTTACGGAGTTATTAATGATTTTGTACTTTTTGGCCGAAATTTTTCTCTGAGTGTGATATTGTACATGGCCTATGTTGTAGACAATAACACATTACATCTTTTTTGTATCTTGCTATTTCATCATACGACGTTTAATTAGGGAGTTATTAATGATTTTGTACTTTTTGGCCGAAATTTTTCTCTGAGTGTGATATTGTACATGGCCTATGTTGTAGACATTAACACATTACATCTTTTTTGTCTCTTGCTATTTCATCATACGACGTTTAGTTACGGAGTTATTAATGATTTTGTACTTTTTGGCCGACATTCTTCTCTGAGTGTGATATTGTACATGGCCTATGTTGTAGACAATAACACATTACATCTTTTTTGTCTCTTGCTATTTCATCACACGACGTATAATTAGGGAGTTATTAATGATTTTGTACTTTTTGTCCGAAATTTTTCTATGTCCCACGAATAACTTAAAAATTGATTCGAATGAAATTTCAAAAAATAGGTTTTTTTAATACTTTTATTATATTTTTTTACGTCTTGTAGGGTCGGAAATCAACATGATATTTTGATGTATTTTTTCGTCCCATGAATTTTTGGTTTCAGGTGATAGAATTATTTTCCACTACGTCCCATGCTCATCTATATTATATAAAACCACATGGCTGACTGATTCACTCACTGACATAAATGTTTACCCACTTCCAAATGAGTTACAAACTTGATATTTGGCAAAAACACTCCTTTCACCTTGCAACCAACAGAAAAATTCCGAAAAGGTACATTTTTTAATTTTCAACCCTACAAGAGACAAAAATATAGGGGGAAGCTACTTATCTCCAGTAATATCTCTGAGTGTGATATTGTGCATGGCCTATGTTGTAGACAATAACACATTACATCTTTTTTGTCTCTTGCTATTTCATCATACGACGTTTAGTTACGGAGTTATTAATGATTTTGTACTTTTTGGCCGAAATTTTTCTCTGAGTGTGATATTGCACATGGCCTATGTTGTAGACAATAACACATTACATCTTTTTTGTATCTTGCTATTTCATCATACGACGTTTAATTATGGAGTTATTAATGATTTTGTACTTTTTGGCCGAAATTTTTCTCTGAGTGTGATATTGTACATGGCCTATGTTGTAGACATTAACACGTTACATCTTTTTTGTCTCTTGCTATTTCATCATACGACGTTTAGTTACGGAGTTATTAATGATTTTGTACTTTTTGGCCGAAATTTTTCTCTGAGTGTGATATTGTCCATGGCCTATGTTGTAGACAATAACACATTACATCTTTTTTGTCTCTTGCTATTTCATCATACGACGTTTAGTTACGGAGTTATTAATGATTTTGTACTTTTTGGCCGACATTCTTCTCTGAGTGTGATATTGTACATGGCCTATGTTGTAGACAATAACACATTACATCTTTTTTGTCTCTTGCTATTTCATCATACGACGTATAATTAGGGAGTTATTAATGATTTTGTACTTTTTGTCCGAAATTTTTCTATGTCCCACGAATAACTTAAAAATTGATTCGAATGAAATTTCAAAAAATAGGTTTTTTTAATACTTTTATTTTATTTTTTACGTCTTGTAGGGTCGGAAATCAACATGATATTTTGATTTATTTTTTCGTCCCATGCATTTTTGGTTTCAGGTGATAGAATTATTTTCCACTACGTCCCATGCTCATCTATATTATATAAAACCACATGGCTGACTGATTCACTCACTGACATAAATGTTGACCCACTTCCAAATGAGTTACAAACTTGATATTTGGCAAAAACACTCCTTTCACCTTGCAACCAACAGAAACATTCCGAAAAGGTACATTTTTTAATTTTCAACCCTACAAGAGACAAAAATATAGGGGGAAGCTACTTATCTCCAGTAATATCTCTGAGTGTGATATTGTGCATGGCCTATGTTGTAGACAATAACACATTACATCTTTTTTGTCTCTTGCTATTTCATCATACGACGTTTAGTTACGGAGTTATTAATGATTTTGTACTTTTTGGCCGAAAATTTTCTCTGAGTGTGATATTGTACATGGCCTATGTTGTAGACAATAACACATTACATCTTTTTTGTATCTTGCTATTTCATCATACGACGTTTAATTAGGGAGTTATTAATGATTTTGTACTTTTTGGCCGAAATTTTTCTCTGAGTGTGATATTGCACATGGCCTATGTTGTAGACAATAACACATTACATCTTTTTTGTATCTTGCTATTTCATCATACGACGTTTAGTTACGGAGTTATTAATGATTTTGTACTTTTTGGCCGACATTCTTCTCTGAGTGTGATATTGTACATGGCCTATGTTGTAGACAATAACACATTACATCTTTTTTGTCTCTTGCTATTTCATCATACGACGTTTAGTTACGGAGTTATTAATGATTTTGTACTTTTTGGCCGAAATTTTTCTCTGAGTGTGATATTGTACATGGCCTATGTTGTAGACAATAACACATTACATCTTTTTTGTCTCTTGCTATTTCATCATACGACGTATAATTAGGGAGTTATTAATGATTTTGTACTTTTTGGCCGACATTCTTCTCTGAGTGTGATATTGTACATGGCCTATGTTGTAGACAATAACACATTACATCTTTTTTGTCTCTTGCTATTTCATCATACGACGTATAATTAGGGAGTTATTAATGATTTTGTACTTTTTGTCCGAAATTTTTCTATGTCCCACGAATAACTTAAAAATTGATTCGAATGAAATTTCAAAAAATAGGTTTTTTTAATACTTTTATTATATTTTTTACGTCTTGTAGGGTCGGAAATCAACATGATATTTTGATGTATTTTTTCGTCCCATGCATTTTTGGTTTCAGGTGATAGAATTATTTTCCACTACGTCCCATGCTCATCTATATTATATAAAACCACATGGCTGACTGATTCACTCACTGACATAAATGTTGACCCACTTCCAAATGAGTTACAAACTTGATATTTGGCAAAAACACTCCTTTCACCTTGCAACCAACAGAAAAATTCCGAAAAGGTACATTTTTTAATTTTCAACCCTACAAGAGACAAAAATATAGGGGGAAGCTACTTATCTCCAGTAATATCTCTGAGTGTGATATTGTGCATGGCCTATGTTGTAGACAATAACACATTACATCTTTTTTGTCTCTTGCTATTTCATCATACGACGTTTAGTTACGGAGTTATTAATGATTTTGTACTTTTTGGCCGAAATTTTTCTCTGAGTGTGATATTGTACATGGCCTATGTTGTAGACAATAACACATTACATCTTTTTTGTATCTTGCTATTTAATCATACGACGTTTAATTAGGGAGTTATTAATGATTTTGTACTTTTTGGCCGAAATTTTTCTCTGTGTGTGATATTGTACATGGCCTATGTTGTAGACATTAACACATTACATCTATTTTTTCTCTTGCTACTTCATCATACGACGTTTAGTTACGGAGTTATTAATGATTTTGTACTTTTTGGCCGAAATTTTTCTCTGAGTGTGATATTGTACATGGCCTATGTTGTAGACATTAACACATTACATCTTTTTTGTCTCTTGCTATTTCATCATACGACGTTTAGTTACGGAGTTATTAATGATTTTGTACTTTTTGGCCGAAATTTTTCTCTGAGTGTGATATTGTCCATGGCCTATGTTGTAGACAATAACACATTACATCTTTTTTGTCTCTTACTATTTCATCATACGACGTTTAGTTACGGAGTTATTAATGATTTTGTACTTTTTGGCCGACATTCTTCTCTGAGTGTGATATTGTACATGGCCTTTGTTGTAGACAATAACACATTACATCTTTTTTGTCTCTTGCTATTTCATCATACGACGTTTAGTTACGGAGTTATTAATGATTTTGTACTTTTTGGCCGAAATTTTTCTCTGAGTGTGATATTGTACATGGCCTATGTTGTAGACAATAACACATTACATCTTTTTTGTCTCTTGCTATTTCATCATACGACGTATAATTAGGGAGTTATTAATGATTTTGTACTTTTTGGCCGACATTCTTCTCTGAGTGTGATATTGTACATGGCCTATGTTGTAGACAATAACACATTACATCTTTTTTGTCTCTTGCTATTTCATCATACGACGTATAATTAGGGAGTTATTAATGATTTTGTACTTTTTGTCCGAAATTTTTCTATGTCCCACGAATAACTTAAAAATTGATTCGAATGAAATTTCAAAAAATAGGTTTTTTTAATACTTTTATTATATTTTTTACGTCTTGTAGGGTCGGAAATCAACATGATATTTTGATGTATTTTTTCGTCCCATGCATTTTTGGTTTCAGGTGATAGAATTATTTTCCACTACGTCCCATGCTCATCTATATTATATAAAACCACATGGCTGACTGATTCACTCACTGACATAAATGTTGACCCACTTCCAAATGAGTTACAAACTTGATATTTGGCAAAAACACTCCTTTCACCTTGCAACCAACAGAAAAATTCCGAAAAGGTACATTTTTTAATTTTCAACCCTACAAGAGACAAAAATATAGGGGGAAGCTACTTTTCTCCAGTAATATCTCTGAGTGTGATATTGTGCATGGCCTATGTTGTAGACAATAACACATTACATCTTTTTTGTCTCTTGCTATTTCATCATACGACGTTTAGTTATGGAGTTATTAATGATTTTGTACTTTTTGGCCGAAAATTTTCTCTGAGTGTGATATTGTACATGGCCTATGTTGTAGACAATAACACATTACATCTTTTTTGTATCTTGCTATTTCATTATACGACGTTTAATTAGGGAGTTATTAATGATTTTGTACTTTTTGGCCGAAATTTTTCTCTGAGTGTGATATTGTACATCGCCTATGTTGTAGACATTACCACATTACATCTTTTTTTCTTTTGCTATTTCATCATACGACGTTTAGTTACGGAGTTATTAATGATTTTGTACTTTTTGGCCGAAATTTTTCTGAGTGTGATATTGTCCATGGCCTATGTTGTAGACAATAACACATTACATCTTTTTTGTCTCTTTCTATTTCATCATACGACGTATAATTAGGGAGTTATTAATGATTTTGTACTTTTTGGCCGACATTCTTCTCTGAGTGTGATATTGTACATGGCCTATGTTGTAGACAATAACACATTACATCTTTTTTGTCTCTTGCTATTTCATCATACGACGTTTAGTTACGGAGTTATTAATGATTTTGTACTTTTTGGCCGAAATTTTTCTCTGAGTGTGATATTGTACATGGCCTATGTTGTAGACAATAACACATTACATCTTTTTTGTCTCTTGCTATTTCATCATACGACGTATAATTAGGGAGTTATTAATGATTTTGTACTTTTTGGCCGACATTCTTCTCTGAGTGTGATATTGTACATGGCCTATGTTGTAGACAATAACACATTACATCTTTTTTGTCTCTTGCTATTTCATCATACGACGTATAATTAGGGAGTTATTAATGATTTTGTACTTTTTGTCCGAAAATTTTCTATGTCCCACGAATAACTTAAAAATTGATTCGAATGAAATTTCAAAAAATATTTTTTTTAATACTTTTATTATATTTTTTACGTCTTGTAGGGTCGGAAATCAACATGATATTTTGATGTATTTTTTCGTCCCATGCATTTTTGGTTTCAGGTGATAGAATTATTTTCCACTACGTCCCATGCTCATCTATATTATATAAAACCACATGGCTGACTGATTCACTCACTGACATAAATGTTGACCCACTTCCAAATGAGTTACAAACTTGATATTTGGCAAAAACACTCCTTTCACCTTGCAACCAACAGAAAAATTCCGAAAAGGTACATTTTTTAATTTTCAACCCTACAAGAGACAAAAATATAGGGGGAAGCTACTTATCTCCAGTAATATCTCTGAGTGTGATATTGTGCATGGCCTATGTTGTAGACAATAACACATTACATCTTTTTTGTCTCTTGCTATTTCATCATACGACGTTTAGTTACGGAGTTATTAATGATTTTGTACTTTTTGGCCGAAATTTTTCTCTGAGTGTGATATTGTACATGGCCTATGTTGTAGACAATAACACATTACATCTTTTTTGTATCTTGCTATTTAATCATACGACGTTTAATTAGGGAGTTATTAATGATTTTGTACTTTTTGGCCGAAATTTTTCTCTGAGTGTGATATTGTACATGGCCTATGTTGTAGACATTAACACATTACATCTTTTTTTTCTCTTGCTACTTCATCATACGACGTTTAGTTACGGAGTTATTAATGATTTTGTACTTTTTGGCCGAAATTTTTCTCTGAGTGTGATATTGTACATGTACTATGTTGTAGACAATAACACATTACATCTTTTTTGTCTCTTGCTATTTCATCATACAACGTTTAGTTACGGATTTATTAATGATTTTGTACTTTTTGGCCGAAATTTTTCTCTGAGTGTGATATTTTCCATGGCATATGTTGTAGACAATAACACATTACATCTTTTTTGTCTCTTACTATTTCATCATACGACGTTTAGTTACGGAGTTATTAATGATTTTGTACTTTTTGGCCGACATTCTTCTCTGAGTGTGATATTGTACATGGCCTATGTTGTAGACAATAACACATTACATCTTTTTTGTCTCTTGCTATTTCATCATACGACGTTTAGTTACGGAGTTATTAATGATTTTGTACTTTTTGGCCGAAATTTTTCTCTGAGTGTGGTATTGTACATGGCCTATGTTGTAGACAATAACACATTACATCTTTTTTGTCTCTTGCTATTTCATCATACGACGTATAATTAGGGAGTTATTAATGATTTTGTACTTTTTGGCCGACATTCTTCTCTGAGTGTGATATTGTACATGGCCTATGTTGTAGACAATAACACATTACATCTTTTTTGTCTCTTGCTATTTCATCATACGACGTATAATTAGGGAGTTATTAATGATTTTGTACTTTTTGTCCGAAATTTTTCTATGTCCCACGAATAACTTAAAAATTGATTCGAATGAAATTTCAAAAAATAGGTTTTTTTAATACTTTTATTATATTTTTTACGTCTTGTAGGGTCGGAAATCAACATGATATTTTGATGTATTTTTTCGTCCCATGAATTTTTGGTTTCAGGTGATAGAATTATTTTCCACTACGTCCCATGCTCATCTATATTATATAAAACCACATGGCTGACTGATTCACTCACTGACATAAATGTTTACCCACTTCCAAATGAGTTACAAACTTGATATTTGGCAAAAACACTCCTTTCACCTTGCAACCAACAGAAAAATTCCGAAAAGGTACATTTTTTAATTTTCAACCCTACAAGAGACAAAAATATAGGGGGAAGCTACTTATCGCCAGTAATATCTCTGAGTGTGATATTGTGCATGGCCTATGTTGTAGACAATAACACATTACATCTTTTTTGTCTCTTGCTATTTCATCATACGACGTTTAGTTACGGAGTTATTAATGATTTTGTACTTTTTGGCCGAAATTTTTCTCTGAGTGTGATATTGTACATGGCCTATGTTGTAGACAATAACACATTACATCTTTTTTGTATCTTGCTATTTCATCATACGACGTTTAATTAGGGAGTTATTAATGATTTTGTACTTTTTGGCCGAAATTTTTCTCTGAGTGTGATATTGTACATGGCCTATGTTGTAGACATTAACACATTACATCTTTTTTGTCTCTTGCTATTTCATCATACGACGTTTAGTTACGGAGTTATTAATGATTTTGTACTTTTTGGCCGAAATTTTTCTCTGAGTGTGATATTGTCCATGGCCTATGTTGTAGACAATAACACATTACATCTTTTTTGTCTCTTGCTATTTCATCATACGACGTTTAGTTACGGAGTTATTAATGATTTTGTACTTTTTGGCCGACATTCTTCTCTGAGTGTGATATTGTACATGGCCTATGTTGTAGACAATAACACATTACATCTTTTTTGTCTCTTGCTATTTCATCATACGACGTATAATTAGGGAGTTATTAATGATTTTGTACTTTTTGTCCGAAATTTTTCTATGTCCCACGAATAACTTAAAAATTGATTCGAATGTTGTTGTTTGAGTCTTCAGTCTTTTGACTGGTTTGATGCAGCTCTCCATGCCTCCCTGTCCTGAGCTAATCGTTTCATCTCTACATAGCTACCACACCCTACATCCGAGGCAATCTGTTTAACATATTCTAACCTTGGTCTACCCCTACAGTTCTTGTCCTCGACCCTTCCTTCCATAACTAAGCTTGCTATTCCTGGGTGTCTTAGTATGTGTCCTACCAACCTATCTCTTCTCTTCATTAGCAGTCGCCAGAAACATCTCTCCTCTCCCACTCGTCTTAATACCTCTTTGTTTGTAACCCTATCTACCCATCTGATCTTCATCATTCTCCTGTAGCACCACATTTCAAATGCTTCAATTCTCCTCTTTTCTGCTGCACCAATAGTCCAAGTTTCACTTCCATAGAGCGCCACGCTCCAGACAAAGGCTTTCAAAAATGACTTCCTAATACCTAAATCTATATTCGATGTCAGCAGATTCCTTTTTTGTAGAAATGCTTTTCTTGCCTGAGCCAACCTACTTTTTATATCCTCTTTGCTTCGTCCATCACTGGTTATTCTGCTTCCTAAGTAACAGAAATCTCCTACTTCCTTCAGCTTTTCACCTGCCAATTTGATCTCCATAGAGGTTTGTGATTTATTTCGGCTGCATTCCAGTATTTTTGTTTTACATTTATTAATTTTCATCATGAATTCTTTCCGTAAGACGGAGTCCATACCATTCAAAAACTCATTCAAATCCTCAGGCTTGTTGGCCAAGATGACGATGTCATCAGCAAATCTCAGAGTTGAAATTATTTCTCCTTGAATCTTCACTCCCACTTTAAATTTTTCTCTAATTTCCTTCATTGCTTGTTCAATGTAAAGATTGAAAAGTATGGGTGATAAGTTGCAGCCTTGCCTTACACCTTTCTGAATACCAGCTTCTCTCTCATGTCCTTCAACTCGAATGACTGCTGTCTGGTTTCTGTATAGATTGTATATCACCCTCCTATCCCTGTACTTTATTCCAATCGATTTCAAAATGTCAAACAATTTAGTCCAATCAACGTTATCAAAGGCCTTTTCTAAGTCTACAAAAGCCATGAACGTTCTCTTATCTTTCCTTATTCTACCTTCCAAAATCAGCCTAAGACTTAGTACAGCTTCCCTTGTTCCTACATTTCTCCTGAAACCAAACTGGTCTTCACCCAACTCCGTTTCTATCTGGCTCTCAATCCTCTTGTAAATTATTCTAGACAGGATCTTTGAAGCATGAGTAATCAAGCTGATTGTACGATAATCTTCACATCTGTCAGCTCCCACTTTCTTTGGTATAGGGATGATTTCATTCTTCTTGAAATCAGGGGGTACCTCACCTGTCTCATAAATCCTACACACCAAGTGAAATAACCTGATCAGACCTTCCTCTCCTATGCAGCGTAGCAACTCAATCGGTATATCATCTATGCCTGGTGCTTTGTTCCTGCTTAAGTCTTCCAAAGCTCTATCAAATTCTGATCTCAATATTAAATCTCCTTTCGCATCCTCATCAATTTCCTCCTCCCTTTCCATTACATGATTCTCAATCTCCTTTCCCTTATACAAACTCTCTATGTAAGCTTTCCATCTCTCAACCTTTTCTTCCCTATCTGTTAGAGGCTTTCCATTTGTGTCCTTAATATTACAGCACTTAGTCTTCTTTTCCCCAAAAATATTCTTAATCCTTCGATAAGCTGTGTCTACTTTTCCTAATTTCAGACAATTTTCTATACCAGCACATTTCTCTTTCAACCATTCTTCTTTCGCTTCCTTGCACTTCTTGTTAACCTCATTTCTCAGACGTCTGTATTCTGCTTTCCCCTTTTCATCTCTTACATTCTTGTGCTTCCGCCTTTCATCCATCAATTCGAGTGTATCCTGAGTGATCCACGGTTTTCTACCTATTCTCTCTTTCCTACCAATGTTTTCTTCTGCGGATTTTGTTATTTCATTCCTCAAAAGTGCCCATTCGTCTGCAATTGAAGCTTGTTTAGGGTTTTTCATTAGTCCTTCCTTTATACTCTTCTTGAATCTTTCGTTTACATCCTTCTCTTTCAGTCTGTCTATTGCCCACCTTTTTGGCTTTTGACTTTTCTTCAGTTTCTTCAACTTTAATCTGCATTTCATTACAACCAGATTGTGGTCAGAGTTTATGTCAGCACCAGGATATGTTTTACAATCCAAAATCTGGTTTCGAAACCTCTGCTTGACCATAATGAAGTCGATTTGGTAACGCCCTGTATCTCCTGGTCTCATCCATGTGTATATTCTTCTATTGTGGTTATTGAATAAGGTGTTAGCTATGACCAACTCATGCTCAGTGCAGAATTCTACCAGCCTGCTTCCTCGATCATTCCTTTCACCTAATCCGAAATCTCCTACTATCTTCCCTTCTCTCCCTTTTCCTACCACAGCATTCCAATCTCCCATTACTATAACATTTTCATCACCCTTGATATACCTCAGAATTTCGTCTATTTCTTCGTAGACCTTTTCAACATCCTCATCATCAGCTTGACTGGTAGGCATATAGACTTGTACCACTGTGGTGCAGGTAGGTTTAGTATTTATTTTTGCTACAATAATCCGTTCACTACATTGCTCATAATATTCCACCCGCTGTCCAAGTTTCCTACTCAATATGAGGCCAACCCCTGCTTGGCCATTGTTTGATTTAGTGCTAATGACCCTATAGTCTCCTGACCAAAAGTCCTGTTCTTCCTGCCAGCGCATTTCACTAATCCCAACCAAATCCAACCTCAACCTATCCATTTCCCTTTCTAAGTTTTCTAACCTTCCATTTCCTAGCAGACTTCTAACATTCCACGCTCCGATCCGTAGAATGTCAGAGTTCCTCTTTGTCACTTCTGTGATGTTAACCCCCTCTCGAGTAGTCCCCACCCGGAGATCCGAACGGGGGACTAGTTTACCTCCGGATTGAAATTTTACAAGGGAGGAGGCCATCATCACATGTAATTATGCATAGAGAGGTGCATATCCTCGGGAATAGCAAACGGCTGTAGTTTCCCCTTGCTTTCAGCCGTGCAGCAGGACGCAGTGTAGCCATTATTTGGCTTATATTATCAATATCTTAACCGTCTATAAGACTAGTAAAGAATTGATTTAATCTGAAAGGCTGCTACTCCCTTTCAGAATAAGTAAAGAGCAATTCTACTAACAAAAATACTAACCTTCTACTGTACTAACAATTAAATACCAAAATTCTACTAACGAAAAAATACTAAAGTTCCACCAACAACAAATACTACCACTAAAACAGTCTGTCACCAGACACACTCACATGCAATCACACATCACAGTCTACTGAAACAATGAACTATAACTAATAAACAATGCAACTGTTACCAGACACACTCACACACCACAGTCTAATAGAACAATGACATATATCTAATAGACAAACTAACTACCTACTTACAACTACAACTAACTACATACTTACTGTACTGTTATTTGAATTGACAATATTTACAAAATGCAATTTAGATAGAAAATACTTACAGGAAGAGAGCAAAGATAATGCCAATGGTTATCCTTCGTATAGGAGAAGAAATAATGGAACGTGATAAAATGTAGGGGTAGGTGCCCCAGGATATTAAATAAGTAAGTGTGAAAAAAGGCAGGGGGACACTACATTCAGGATGGCTACAGTCTCTACCAAGATTTGAACTTTCATTGTTTGAGCCTGCATCATCGTCATCATCTTGCACAGTTTCCAGCCACTGGCCGGGTCTGTTTGGAACACAAGCCTCTCCAACGTCTTCTGTCTTCCTACCATCTCTCAGCCACCACCTTTGTCCAGTCTTCTTCTCTCTTCTTCACGCTTACTCCTCTCTACTTCCACCCCCTTCAGCCACCTGTCTCTTGGTCTCCTTCTCGGTCTCTTTCCTTCCCACTTCGTCTCGTGTATCCTCCTGGGTATCCTCTTCTCCTCCATTCGTTTTACATGTCCATACCATCTAAGTCTAGCTTTCTCTATACCATCCTGTAATGGTTCTTCCTTCATTAATTCTCTGGTCCTCTCATTTCTTATTCTGTCCATCTTTGTAGCTCCAATACTGCTTCTCAAGAACTCAAGAACTGGCCTGTATTTTGCTCTTCTCCCTTCCTTTCATAACCCAGGTCTCAGAGGCATACGTCAGGATAGGGACATAGTACGTCCGATATATGATCTTTTTGCTGTTTTGAGGGACATCCTTGTCCATAACATGCTTCTCACACTCCTCCGGAATGCTTCTGCCTGCCTCCCCCGCTCATTTATTTCTCTATCGTTTCTTCCATTATCTTGTATCAGGCTTATAGTTTATTGGCAAGGAAATATGAAGTGAAATTCTTAGGTCAGTTGAAAAATTGTCTAGGATTGAGAGTTAACTACAACAAGGAGAGTGGTATTTTGAATGATGATGATGATGATAATTGTTGTTTTAAGGGGCCTAACATCTAGGTTATCGGCCCCTGATGGTTTGGGTGATCGTGAAGATGAAAATGAAATGCGAACTTAAAACTAAAACTAACTACTAACCTATATACTAGAAGAAGAAATGGAAAACTAAAGGAGAATAAGGCAAATAAAGGACAGGAGGAAAAGAAATGCCCTCATCCCTCGAAGAAGGCGGATTGAGGGACTTGGAAGGAAGGAGAGCCATGAAAGGCAGATAGGAAAGTGAAAGAGGAGAGGGTCCGCCCCAAAGGTAAGGGACAAAAAGGACAAAAATTGGAGCGTTGCGATTTTAATATTACCGATAGAAAATTACGTGAAAACGGAGTCTGATAAATTATTGATTTTACTCTTATTCCCAAGCTATGAAGTTACTGAAATATGAAATATAAAACAAAGAGAAATGAGAGATTGCGTATTTCTGCGTCATTCGCGCTTACCACTGGAAATGGCCGAAGCCTTTCCCTCGTACTGGATGATGCTGTGAGCTTCCCACAGTCTCCTGGACGTCGTCATCTTTGTCGATATTTGATGATATTCTGGTAGATTAGATAATTCTATGGTCCGTACATCGGACCCAAACACTCGTACAACCACACTGGTTAAGTTTTATACAGATAGTCCACGTTCCACGGAACATCGGAGCGACTCCCGCGTGCAAACTTACTCGGCAAGTTCTACACAGATTGTCCTCGTTCCACGGAACATCGGTGCGACTCCCGCGTGCAACCACACTCGGCAAGAACTACACAGATAGTCCTCGTTCCACAGCGCGTCGAACGATATATCCACACGTCGGCTCCCCACTCTTCATCCGACTTCTAGCTTACGTGGTCTCCACTGATTGGCTGCAACCCACGCGCTATACTCCCCTCCTCTGGCTCATTACACTCGGCGGGAGGGTTCCGTTCCAACTATCCGCCTTTTCTTGACGCTGCAACCCCGCTTGCGTAATACTTCCCGACAAGATTAAGTGTGTACTTGAATTCCCAGTGAGTCACATCTCTCGATATACCCTAACTGACGAAACTCCGTTAAATTCCGTAATCACATAACTTTCTATGAAATTGTCGTTCGTAATAATTTGCTTGATAGCGTTTTCTAAGACATAGAAAACCTAACTGTATGCTTATAATTTTTATAAAATGCTCCAAAAATATCTTAATAATAATTATAATAAATTAATAATAACAATAAATTAACACGAAAAATTCTCTTGGCTGAACAATTTGCCGCGTAAATAAATATAGAATGGCTTCCTACTGACTTATGCCAGTTGCATAAAAACCCCTCGAAAAACACGTTACAGAATCAAAGATCTAGAAAACCATATCAGTTAATATAAATTGTTGGTATTTTTGATCTAGTGCCACTAATTTAAATGCAATGTAGATTAATTGATTTAAATTGGTTACAATTTTTTGAATGAAAATACTGTTTTAAAGTTAAAGTGGTATTTATTTAAAAAATATTTTTTCTCTTGGTATCATTCATTTATCTTATAGGTTGAATAAGGGTTTCATAACCTGGATTACCATTCATGATGTTATTTTGGGTTTTGCCTTTTGAAATCATCATCATCATCTTGCACAGTTTCCAGCCACTGGCCGGGTCTCTTTGGAACACAAGCCTCTCCAATGTCTTCTGTCTTCCCACCATCTCTCAGCCTCCACCCTTATCCAGTCTTCTCCTCTCTTCTTCACGCTTTCTTCCACCCCCTTCAGCCACCTGTCTCTCAATCTTCCTCTCGGTCTCTTTCCTTCCCACTTCGTCTCGTGTACTCTCCTGGGTATCCTCTTCTCCTCCATTCGTTTTACATGTCCATACCATCTAAGTCTAGATTTCTCTATACCATCCTGTAATGGTTCCCCCTTCATTAATTCTCTGGTCCTCTCATTTCTTATTCTGTCCATCTTTGTAGCTGCTCTTCTCCCTTCCTTTCATAACCCAGGTCTCCGAGGCATACGTCAGGATAGTGACATAGTACGTCCGATATATGATCTATTTGCTGTTCTGAGAGACATCCTTGCTCCATAACATGCTTCTCACACTCCTCCGAAATGCTTCTGTCTGCCTCCCCCGCTCGTTTATTTCTCTATCGTTTCTTCCATTATCTTGTATCAGGCTTCCCAGATACTTGAAACTCTCCACTTTCTTCAGCTGTTCCCCACCAATTGTTATTCCCGTTGTGGTTCTTTCCTTCTTCCTTGTTGTGTTGAAATATTAAAACTAAATGAAAAAATCTACAGGCCATTGCATTATTAGATCACATTCAAATACAGTATATATAAAACCGGTATGGTTCTTCATGATATGTCTAAGATATTTTTCCATTTAGTTTTAACATTTCAACATGGCAAAACACCAAAGAATATCACACTTAAATCTAACTTAGTTTATCTGTCTAATTATACAATTTACATCACACCCATTTCAGTCAGTCAAAATATTATTCCAATTGCTGGGATATGTAAAAAAAATAGCCTGAAAACATTTACAACCAAAAACCCCCTGGCACTACAGCCCATGAAGGGCCTAGGCCTACCACGTGACCACTGCCCAGCCATTTAGCCTGAAGATATTGGGGTAACGGGTGGTCAGCGCACAGGGTCCCCACTGCCGTTAATCTTGGTTTTCGTGACCGGGGTGATGCCTCATTGTCAGACAGCTCCTCAATTACACTCACGAGGCTGAGTGTACCCCGTTCCAGCCCTCATGTCAGTTTCTAAAATCCCTGACGGAAATGGGAATCAAACCCGGGGCCTCCGGATGAGAGGCAGGTGCACTAACCCAACGCCACAGGGCTGGCTGAAAACATTTACATGTTTTTAAAATTGATATATTTGGACTACAGAAGAGGGAGAAAACTAAGGGATGACATGTTTCACCTATATAGGCCTAATCTGAAAAGTTTTCAATACCGATATACTACTTTTATAAAAGCTCCTGAAATCACAAGCGTTGGTGATTTGTGAGTTGTTCACATTCAGAGATTCTTTACATTAGAAAAGTTTGTTAGAGCAGCTGGTAGACATTCCACAATTTCAGATAAGTCTCCAGATCAGATCTTTCAGCACATCACCGCTGGTCCGAGGTTCAAATCCCGGTCACTCCATGTGAGATTTGTGCTGGACAGTGTGGACGCAGACAGGTTTTTCTCTGGGTACTCCGGTTTTCCTTGTCAGAAATTTCATTCCAGCAACACTCTCCGCTGTTATTTCATTTCATCTGTCATTCATTTAATCATTGCCCCAGAGGAGTGCGACAGGCTTCGGCAGCCGGCACAGTTGATATCCTCGCCGCTAGATGCGGGCTTCATTCATTTCATTCTCTGACCCAGTCGGTCGACTGGAAGCAGGCTGTGGATTTTCATTTTCATTAGCAGACAAACGCTGTTTATGTATGTTGCAGTTCTAGCTTTTTACCATCATCTCAGCAGAGTACTCATAGGTCATTTCTGCATATTAGTTGACAATATTCTACAGTAGTTTAGGGCTTAATCACTTAGTGTATCGCAGCAATAATAACTACACCCTCACAGATTAGTTGGTGGAGGGAGCCTGGATTCGAATGAAATTTCAAAAAATAGGTTTTTTAAATACTTTTATTATATTTTTTTACGTCTTGTAGGGTCGGAAATCAACATGATATTTTGATGTATTTTTTCGTCCCATGCATTTTTGGTTTCAGGTGATAGAATTATTTTCCACTACGTCCCATGCTCATCTATATTATATAAAACCACATGGCTGACTGATTCACTCACTGACATAAATGTTTACCCACTTCCAAATGAGTTACAAACTTGATATTTGGCAAAAACACTCCTTTCACCTTGCAACCAACAGAAAAATTCCGAAAAGGTACATTTTTTAATTTTCAACCCTACAAGAGACAAAAATATAGGGGGAAGCTACTTATCTCCAGTAATATCTCTGAGTGTGATATTGTGCATGGCCTATGTTGTAGACAATAACACATTACATCTTTTTTGTCTCTTGCTATTTCATCATACGACGTTTAGTTATGGAGTTATTAATGATTTTGTACTTTTTGGCCGAAAATTTTCTCTGAGTGTGATATTGTACATGGCCTATGTTGTAGACAATAACACATTACATCTTTTTTGTATCTTGCTATTTCATCATACGACGTTTAATTAGGGAGTTATTAATGATTTTGTACTTTTTGGCCGAAAATTTTCTCTGAGTGTGATATTGTACATCGCCTATGTTGTAGACATTAACACATTACATCTTTTTTTCTTTTGCTACTTCATCATACGACGTTTAGTTACGGAGTTATTAATGATTTTGTACTTTTTGGCCGAAATTTTTCTGAGTGTGATATTGTCCATGGCCTATGTTGTAGACAATAACACATTACATCTTTTTTGTCTCTTGCTATTTCATCATACGACGTATAATTAGGGAGTTATTAATGATTTTGTACTTTTTGGCCGACATTCTTCTCTGAGTGTGATATTGTACATGGCCTATGTTGTAGACAATAACACATTACATCTTTTTTGTCTCTTGCTATTTCATCATATGACGTTTAGTTACGGAGTTATTAATGATTTTGTACTTTTTGGCCGAAATTTTTCTCTGAGTGTGATATTGTACATGGCCAATGTTGTAGACAATAACACATTACATCTTTTTTGTCTCTTGGTATTTCATCATACGACGTATAATTAGGGAGTTATTAATGATTTTGTACTTTTTGGCCGACATTCTTCTCTGAGTGTGATATTGTACATGGCCTATGTTGTAGACAATAACACATTACATCTTTTTTGTCTCTTGCTATTTCATCATACGACGTATAATTAGGGAGTTATTAATGATTTTGTACTTTTTGTCCGAAATTTTTCTATGTCCCACGAATAACTTAAAAATTGATTCGAATGAAATTTCAAAAAATAGTTTTTTTTAATACTTTTATTATATTTTTTACGTCTTGTAGGGTCGGAAATCAACATGATATTTTGATGTATTTTTTCGTCCCATGCATTTTTGGTTTCAGGTGATAGAATTATTTTCCACTACGTCCCATGCTCATCTATATTATATAAAACCACATGGCTGACTGATTCACTCACTGACATAAATGTTGACCCACGTCCAAATGAGTTACAAACTTGATATTTGGCAAAAACACTCCTTTCACCTTGCAACCAACAGAAAAATTCCGAAAAGGTACATTTTTTAATTTTCAACCCTACAAGAGACAAAAATATAGGGGGAAGCTACTTATCTCCAGTAATATCTCTGAGTGTGATATTGTGCATGGCCTATGTTGTAGACAATAACACATTACATCTTTTTTGTCTCTTGCTATTTCATCATACGACGTTTAGTTACGGAGTTATTAATGATTTTGTACTTTTTGGCCGAAATTTTTCTCAGAGTGTGATATTGTACATGGCCTATGTTGTAGACAATAACACATTACATCTTTTTTGTCTCTTGCTATTTCATCATACGACGTTTAGTTACGGAGTTATTAATGATTTTGTACTTTTTGGCCGAAATTTTTCTCTGAGTGTGATATTGTACATGGCCTATGTTGTAGACAATAACACATTACATCTTTTTTGTCTCTTGCTATTTCATCATACGACGTATAATTAGGGAGTTATTAATGATTTTGTACTTTTTGGCCGACATTCTTCTCTGAGTGTGATATTGTACATGGCCTATGTTGTAGACAATAACACATTACATCTTTATTGTCTCTTGCTATTTCATCATACGACGTATAATTAGGGAGTTATTAATGATTTTGTACTTTTTGTCCGAAATTTTTCTATGTCCCACGAATAACTTAAAAATTGATTCGAATGAAATTTCAAAAAATAGGTTTTTTTAATACTTTTATTTTATTTTTTACGTCTTGTAGGGTCTGAAATCAACATGATATTTTGATTTATTTTTTCGTCCCATGCATTTTTGGTTTCAGGTGATAGAATTATTTTCCACTACGTCCCATGCTCATCTATATTATATAAAACCACATGGCTGACTGATTCACTCACTGACATAAATGTTGACCCACTTCCAAATGAGTTACAAACTTGATATTTGGCAAAAACACTCCTTTCACCTTGCAACCAACAGAAAAATTCCGAAAAGGTACATTTTTTAATTTTCAACCCTACAAGAGACAAAAATATAGGGGGAAGCTACTTATCTCCAGTAATATCTCTGAGTGTGATATTGTGCATGGCCTATGTTGTAGACAATAACACATTACATCTTTTTTGTCTCTTGCTATTTCATCATACGACGTTTAGTTACGGAGTTATTAATGATTTTGTACTTTTTGGCCGAAATTTTTCTCTGAGTGTGATATTGTACATGGCCTATGTTGTAGACAATAACACATTACATCTTTTTTGTATCTTGCTATTTCATCATACGACGTTTAATTAGGGAGTTATTAATGATTTTGTACTTTTTGGCCGAAATTTTTCTCTGAGTGTGATATTGTACATGGCCTATGTTGTAGACATTAACACATTACATCTTTTTTGTCTCTTGCTATTTCATCATACGACGTTTAGTTACGGAGGTATTAATGATTTTGTACTTTTTGGCCGACATTCTTCTCTGAGTGTGATATTGTACATGGCCTATGTTGTAGACAATAACACATTACATCTTTTTTGTCTCTTGCTATTTCATCATACGACGTTTAGTTACGGAGTTATTAATGATTTTGTACTTTTTGGCCGACATTCTTCTCTGAGTGTGATATTGTACATGGCCTATGTTGTAGACAATAACACATTACATCTTTTTTGTCTCTTGCTATTTCATCATACGACGTTTAGTTACGGAGTTATTAATGATTTTGTACTTTTTGGCCGAAATTTTTCTCTGAGTGTGATATTGTACATGGCCTATGTTGTAGACAATAACACATTACATCTTTTTTGTCTCTTGCTATTTCATCATACGACGTATAATTAGGGAGTTATTAATGATTTTGTACTTTTTGGCCGACATTCTTCTCTGAGTGTGATATTGTACATGGCCTATGTTGTAGACAATAACACATTATTTCATCATACGACGTATAATTAGGGAGTTATTAATGATTTTGTACTTTTTGTCCGAAAATTTTCTATGTCCCACGAATAACTTAAAAATTGATTCGAATGAAATTTCAAAAAATAGTTTTTTTTAATACTTTTATTATATTTTTTACGTCTTGTAGGGTCGGAAATCAACATGATATTTTGATGTATTTTTTCGTCCCATGCATTTTTGGTTTCAGGTGATAGAATTATTTTCCACTACGTCCCATGCTCATCTATATTATATAAAACCACATGGCTGACTGATTCACTCACTGACATAAATGTTTACCCACTTCCAAATGAGTTACAAACTTGATATTTGGCAAAAACACTCCTTTCACCTTGCAACCAACAGAAAAATTCCGAAAAGGTACATTTTTTAATTTTCAACCCTACAAGAGACAAAAATATAGGGGGAAGCTACTTATCTCCAGTAATATCTCTGAGTGTGATATTGTGCATGGCATATGTTGTAGACAATAACACATTACATCTTTTTTGTCTCTTGCTATTTCATCATACGACGTTTAGTTACGGAGTTATTAATGATTTTGTACTTTTTGGCCGAAATTTTTCTCTGAGTGTGATATTGTACATGGCCTATGTTGTAGACAATAACACATTACATCTTTTTTGTATCTTGCTATTTCATCATACGACGTTTAATTAGGGAGTTATTAATGATTTTGTACTTTTTGGCCGAAATTTTTCTCTGAGTGTGATATTGTACATGGCCTATGTTGTAGACATTAACACATTACATCTTTTTTGTCTCTTGCTATTTCATCATACGACGTTTAGTTACGGAGTTATTAATGATTTTGTACTTTTTGGCCGACATTCTTCTCTGAGTGTGATATTGTACATGGCCTATGTTGTAGACAATAACACATTACATCTTTTTTGTCTCTTGCTATTTCATCACACGACGTATAATTAGGGAGTTATTAATGATTTTGTACTTTTTGTCCGAAATTTTTCTATGTCCCACGAATAACTTAAAAATTGATTCGAATGAAATTTCAAAAAATAGGTTTTTTTTAATACTTTTATTATATTTTTTTACGTCTTGTAGGGTCGGAAATCAACATGATATTTTGATGTATTTTTTCGTCCCATGAATTTTTGGTTTCAGGTGATAGAATTATTTTCCACTACGTCCCATGCTCATCTATATTATATAAAACCACATGGCTGACTGATTCACTCACTGACATAAATGTTTACCCACTTCCAAATGAGTTACAAACTTGATATTTGGCAAAAACACTCCTTTCACCTTGCAACCAACAGAAAAATTCCGAAAAGGTACATTTTTTAATTTTCAACCCTACAAGAGACAAAAATATAGGGGGAAGCTACTTATCTCCAGTAATATCTCTGAGTGTGATATTGTGCATGGCCTATGTTGTAGACAATAACACATTACATCTTTTTTGTCTCTTGCTATTTCATCATACGACGTTTAGTTACGGAGTTATTAATGATTTTGTACTTTTTGGCCGAAATTTTTCTCTGAGTGTGATATTGCACATGGCCTATGTTGTAGACAATAACACATTACATCTTTTTTGTATCTTGCTATTTCATCATACGACGTTTAATTATGGAGTTATTAATGATTTTGTACTTTTTGGCCGAAATTTTTCTCTGAGTGTGATATTGTACATGGCCTATGTTGTAGACATTAACACGTTACATCTTTTTTGTCTCTTGCTATTTCATCATACGACGTTTAGTTACGGAGTTATTAATGATTTTGTACTTTTTGGCCGAAATTTTTCTCTGAGTGTGATATTGTCCATGGCCTATGTTGTAGACAATAACACATTACATCTTTTTTGTCTCTTGCTATTTCATCATACGACGTTTAGTTACGGAGTTATTAATGATTTTGTACTTTTTGGCCGACATTCTTCTCTGAGTGTGATATTGTACATGGCCTATGTTGTAGACAATAACACATTACATCTTTTTTGTCTCTTGCTATTTCATCATACGACGTATAATTAGGGAGTTATTAATGATTTTGTACTTTTTGTCCGAAATTTTTCTATGTCCCACGAATAACTTAAAAATTGATTCGAATGAAATTTCAAAAAATAGTTTTTTTAAATACTTTTATTATATTTTTTTACGTCTTGTAGGGTCGGAAATCAACATGATATTTTGATGTAATTTTTCGTCCCATGCATTTTTGGTTTCAGGTGATAGAATTATTTTCCACTACGTCCCATGCTCATCTATATTATATAAAACCACATGGCTGACTGATTCACTCACTGACATAAATGTTTACCCACTTCCAAATGAGTTACAAACTTGATATTTGGCAAAAACACTCCTTTCACCTTGCAACCAACAGAAAAATTCCGAAAAGGTACATTTTTTAATTTTCAACCCTACAAGAGACAAAAATATAGGGGGAAGCTACTTATCTCCAGTAATATCTCTGAGTGTGATATTGTGCATGGCCTATGTTGTAGACAATAACACATTACATCTTTTTTGTCTCTTGCTATTTCATCATACGACGTTTAGTTACGGAGTTATTAATGATTTTGTACTTTTTGGCCGAAATTTTTCTCTGAGTGTGATATTGTACATGGCCTATGTTGTAGACAATAACACATTACATCTTTTTTGTCTCTTGCTATTTCATCATACGACGTATAATTAGGGAGTTATTAACGATTTTGTACTTTTTGGCCGAAATTTTTCTGAGTGTGATATTGTCCATGGCCTATGTTGTAGACATTAACACATTACATCTTTTTTGTCTCTTGCTATTTCATCATACGACGTATAATTAGGGAGTTATTAATGATTTTGTACTTTTTGGCCGAAATTTTTCTGAGTGTGATATTGTCCATGGCCTATGTTGTAGACAATAACACATTACATCTTTTTTGTCTCTTGCTTTTTCATCATACGACGTTTAGTTATGGAGTTATTAATGATTTTGTACTTTTTGGCCGAAAATTTTCTCTGAGTGTGATATTGTACATGGCCTATGTTGTAGACAATAACACATTACATCTTTATTGTCTCTTGCTATTTCATCATACGACGTATAATTAGGGAGTTATTAATGATTTTGTACTTTTTGTCCGAAATTTTTCTATGTCCCACGAATAACTTAAAAATTGATTCGAATGAAATTTCAAAAAATAGGTTTTTTTAATACTTTTATTTTATTTTTTACGTCTTGTAGGGTCGGAAATCAACGTGACATTTTGATTTATTTTTTCGTCCCATGCATTTTTGGTTTCAGGTGATAGAATTATTTTCCACTACGTCCCATGCTCATCTATATTATATAAAACCACATGGCTGACTGATTCACTCACTGACATAAATGTTGACCCACTTCCAAATGAGTTACAAACTTGATATTTGGCAAAAACACTCCTTTCACCTTGCAACCAACAGAAAAATTCCGAAAAGGTACATTTTTTAATTTTCAACCCTACAAGAGACAAAAATATAGGGGGAAGCTACTTATCTCCAGTAATATCTCTGAGTGTGATATTGTGCATGGCCTATGTTGTAGACAATAACACATTACATCTTTTTTGTCTCTTGCTATTTCATCATACGACGTTTAGTTACGGAGTTATTAATGATTTTGTACTTTTTGGCCGAAAATTTTCTCTGAGTGTGATATTGTACATGGCCTATGTTGTAGACAATAACACATTACATCTTTTTTGTATCTTGCTATTTCATCATACGACGTTTAATTAGGGAGTTATTAATGATTTTGTACTTTTTGGCCGAAATTTTTCTCTGAGTGTGATATTGTACATAGCCTATGTTGTAGACATTAACACATTACATCTTTTTTGTCTCTTGCTATTTCATCATACGACGTATAATTAGGGAGTTATTAATGATTTTGTACTTTTTGGCCGACATTCTTCTCTGAGTGTGATATTGTACATGGCCTATGTTGTAGACAATAACACATTACATCTTTTTTGTCTCTTGCTATTTCATCATACGACGTATAATTAGGGAGTTATTAATGATTTTGTACTTTTTGTCCGAAAATTTTCTATGTCCCACGAATAACTTAAAAATTGATTCGAATGAAATTTCAAAAAATAGTTTTTTTTAATACTTTTATTATATTTTTTACGTCTTGAAGGGTCGGAAATCAACATGATATTTTGATGTATTTTTTCGTCCCATGCATTTTTGGTTTCAGGTGATAGAATTATTTTCCACTACGTCCCATGCTCATCTATATTATATAAAACCACATGGCTGACTGATTCACTCACTGACATAAATGTTTACCCACTTCCAAATGAGTTACAAACTTGATATTTGGCAAAAACACTCCTTTCACCTTGCAACCAACAGAAAAATTCCGAAAAGGTACATTTTTTAATTTTCAACCCTACAAGAGACAAAAATATAGGGGGAAGCTACTTATCTCCAGTAATATCTCTGAGTGTGATATTGTGCATGGCCTATGTTGTAGACAATAACACATTACATCTTTTTTGTCTCTTGCTATTTCATCATACGACGTTTAGTTACGGAGTTATTAATGATTTTGTACTTTTTGGCCGACATTCTTCTCTGAGTGTGATATTGTACATGGCCTATGTTGTAGACAATAACACATTACATCTTTTTTGTCTCTTGCTATTTCATCATACGACGTATAATTAGGGAGTTATTAATGATTTTGTACTTTTTGTCCGAAATTTTTCTATGTCCCACGAATAACTTAAAAATTGATTCGAATGAAATTTCAAAAAATAGGTTTTTTAATACTTTTATTATATTTTTTTACGTCTTGTAGGGTCGGAAATCAACATGATATTTTGATGTATTTTTTCGTCCCATGAATTTTTGGTTTCAGGTGATAGAATTATTTTCCACTACGTCCCATGCTCATCTATATTATATAAAACCACATGGCTGACTGATTCACTCACTGACATAAATGTTTACCCACTTCCAAATGAGTTACAAACTTGATATTTGGCAAAAACACTCCTTTCACCTTGCAACCAACAGAAAAATTCCGAAAAGGTACATTTTTTAATTTTCAACCCTACAAGAGACAAAAATATAGGGGGAAGCTACTTATCTCCAGTAATATCTCTGAGTGTGATAT
Organism: Meconema thalassinum; assembly: GCA_946902985.2. Taxonomy (NCBI): domain Eukaryota; kingdom Metazoa; phylum Arthropoda; class Insecta; order Orthoptera; family Tettigoniidae; genus Meconema; species Meconema thalassinum. The sequence goes on from OX336398.1 coordinate 80,364,826, forward strand.
TGTGCATGGCCTATGTTGTAGACAATAACACATTACATCTTTTTTGTCTCTTGCTATTTCATCATACGACGTTTAGTTACGGAGTTATTAATGATTTTGTACTTTTTGGCCGAAATTTTTCTCTGAGTGTGATATTGTACATGGCCTATGTTGTAGACAATAACACATTACATCTTTTTTGTATCTTGCTATTTCATCATACGACGTTTAATTAGGGAGTTATTAATGATTTTGTACTTTTTGGCCGAAATTTTTCTCTGAGTGTGATATTGTACATGGCCTATGTTGTAGACATTAACACATTACATCTTTTTTGTCTCTTGCTATTTCATCATACGACGTTTAGTTACGGAGTTATTAATGATTTTGTACTTTTTGGCCGACATTCTTCTCTGAGTGTGATATTGTACATGGCCTATGTTGTAGACAATAACACATTACATCTTTTTTGTCTCTTGCTATTTCATCACACGACGTATAATTAGGGAGTTATTAATGATTTTGTACTTTTTGTCCGAAATTTTTCTCTGAGTGTGATATTGTACATGGCCTATGTTGTAGACAATAACACATTACATCTTTTTTGTCTCTTGCTATTTCATCATACGACGTATAATTAGGGAGTTATTAACGATTTTGTACTTTTTGGCCGAAATTTTTCTGAGTGTGATATTGTCCATGGCCTATGTTGTAGACATTAACACATTACATCTTTTTTGTCTCTTGCTATTTCATCATACGACGTATAATTAGGGAGTTATTAATGATTTTGTACTTTTTGGCCGACATTCTTCTCTGAGTGTGATATTGTCCATGGCCTATGTTGTAGACAATAACACATTACATCTTTTTTGTCTCTTGCTTTTTCATCATACGACGTTTAGTTATGGAGTTATTAATGATTTTGTACTTTTTGGCCGAAAATTTTCTCTGAGTGTGATATTGTACATGGCCTATGTTGTAGACAATAACACATTACATCTTTATTGTCTCTTGCTATTTCATCATACGACGTATAATTAGGGAGTTATTAATGATTTTGTACTTTTTGTCCGAAATTTTTCTATGTCCCACGAATAACTTAAAAATTGATTCGAATGAAATTTCAAAAAATAGGTTTTTTTAATACTTTTATTTTATTTTTTACGTCTTGTAGGGTCGGAAATCAACGTGACATTTTGATTTATTTTTTCGTCCCATGCATTTTTGGTTTCAGGTGATAGAATTATTTTCCACTACGTCCCATGCTCATCTATATTATATAAAACCACATGGCTGACTGATTCACTCACTGACATAAATGTTGACCCACTTCCAAATGAGTTACAAACTTGATATTTGGCAAAAACACTCCTTTCACCTTGCAACCAACAGAAAAATTCCGAAAAGGTACATTTTTTAATTTTCAACCCTACAAGAGACAAAAATATAGGGGGAAGCTACTTATCTCCAGTAATATCTCTGAGTGTGATATTGTGCATGGCCTATGTTGTAGACAATAACACATTACATCTTTTTTGTCTCTTGCTATTTCATCATACGACGTTTAGTTACGGAGTTATTAATGATTTTGTACTTTTTGGCCGAAAATTTTCTCTGAGTGTGATATTGTACATGGCCTATGTTGTAGACAATAACACATTACATCTTTTTTGTATCTTGCTATTTCATCATACGACGTTTAATTAGGGAGTTATTAATGATTTTGTACTTTTTGGCCGAAATTTTTCTCTGAGTGTGATATTGTACATAGCCTATGTTGTAGACATTAACACATTACATCTTTTTTGTCTCTTGCTATTTCATCATACGACGTATAATTAGGGAGTTATTAATGATTTTGTACTTTTTGGCCGACATTCTTCTCTGAGTGTGATATTGTACATGGCCTATGTTGTAGACAATAACACATTACATCTTTTTTGTCTCTTGCTATTTCATCATACGACGTATAATTAGGGAGTTATTAATGATTTTGTACTTTTTGTCCGAAAATTTTCTATGTCCCACGAATAACTTAAAAATTGATTCGAATGAAATTTCAAAAAATAGTTTTTTTAATACTTTTATTATATTTTTTACGTCTTGAAGGGTCGGAAATCAACATGATATTTTGATGTATTTTTTCGTCCCATGCATTTTTGGTTTCAGGTGATAGAATTATTTTCCACTACGTCCCATGCTCATCTATATTATATAAAACCACATGGCTGACTGATTCACTCACTGACATAATTGTTTACCCACTTCCAAATGAGTTACAAACTTGATATTTGGCAAAAACACTCCTTTCACCTTGCAACCAACAGAAAAATTCCGAAAAGGTACATTTTTTAATTTTCAACCCTACAAGAGACAAAAATATAGGGGGAAGCTACTTATCTCCAGTAATATCTCTGAGTGTGATATTGTGCATGGCCTATGTTGTAGACAATAACACATTACATCTTTTTTGTCTCTTGCTATTTCATCATACGACGTTTAGTTACGGAGTTATTAATGATTTTGTACTTTTTGGCCGACATTCTTCTCTGAGTGTGATATTGTACATGGCCTATGTTGTAGACAATAACACATTACATCTTTTTTGTCTCTTGCTATTTCATCATACGACGTATAATTAGGGAGTTATTAATGATTTTGTACTTTTTGTCCGAAATTTTTCTATGTCCCACGAATAACTTAAAAATTGATTCGAATGAAATTTCAAAAAATAGGTTTTTTAATACTTTTATTATATTTTTTTACGTCTTGTAGGGTCGGAAATCAACATGATATTTTGATGTATTTTTTCGTCCCATGAATTTTTGGTTTCAGGTGATAGAATTATTTTCCACTACGTCCCATGCTCATCTATATTATATAAAACCACATGGCTGACTGATTCACTCACTGACATAAATGTTTACCCACTTCCAAATGAGTTACAAACTTGATATTTGGCAAAAACACTCCTTTCACCTTGCAACCAACAGAAAAATTCCGAAAAGGTACATTTTTTAATTTTCAACCCTACAAGAGACAAAAATATAGGGGGAAGCTACTTATCTCCAGTAATATCTCTGAGTGTGATATTGTGCATGGCCTATGTTGTAGACAATAACACATTACATCTTTTTTGTCTCTTGCTATTTCATCATACGACGTTTAGTTACGGAGTTATTAATGATTTTGTACTTTTTGGCCGAAATTTTTCTCTGAGTGTGATATTGTACATGGCCTATGTTGTAGACAATAACACATTACATCTTTTTTGTATCTTGCTATTTCATCATACGACGTTTAATTAGGGAGTTATTAATGATTTTGTACTTTTTGGCCGAAATTTTTTTCTGAGTGTGATATTGTACATGGCCTATGTTGTAGACATTAACACATTACATCTTTTTTGTCTCTTGCTATTTCATCATACGACGTTTAGTTACGGAGTTATTAATGATTTTGTACTTTTTGGCCGACATTCTTCTCTGAGTGTGATATTGTACATGGCCTATGTTGTAGACAATAACACATTACATCTTTTTTGTCTCTTGCTATTTCATCACACGACGTATAATTAGGGAGTTATTAATGATTTTGTACTTTTTGTCCGAAATTTTTCTCTGAGTGTGATATTGTACATGGCCTATGTTGTAGACAATAACACATTACATCTTTTTTGTCTCTTGCTATTTCATCATACGACGTATAATTAGGGAGTTATTAACGATTTTGTACTTTTTGGCCGAAATTTTTCTGAGTGTGATATTGTCCATGGCCTATGTTGTAGACATTAACACATTACATCTTTTTTGTCTCTTGCTATTTCATCATACGACGTATAATTAGGGAGTTATTAATGATTTTGTACTTTTTGGCCGACATTCTTCTCTGAGTGTGATATTGTCCATGGCCTATGTTGTAGACAATAACACATTACATCTTTTTTGTCTCTTGCTTTTTCATCATACGACGTTTAGTTATGGAGTTATTAATGATTTTGTACTTTTTGGCCGAAAATTTTCTCTGAGTGTGATATTGTACATGGCCTATGTTGTAGACAATAACACATTACATCTTTATTGTCTCTTGCTATTTCATCATACGACGTATAATTAGGGAGTTATTAATGATTTTGTACTTTTTGTCCGAAATTTTTCTATGTCCCACGAATAACTTAAAAATTGATTCGAATGAAATTTCAAAAAATAGGTTTTTTTAATACTTTTATTTTATTTTTTACGTCTTGTAGGGTCGGAAATCAACGTGACATTTTGATTTATTTTTTCGTCCCATGCATTTTTGGTTTCAGGTGATAGAATTATTTTCCACTACGTCCCATGCTCATCTATATTATATAAAACCACATGGCTGACTGATTCACTCACTGACATAAATGTTGACCCACTTCCAAATGAGTTACAAACTTGATATTTGGCAAAAACACTCCTTTCACCTTGCAACCAACAGAAAAATTCCGAAAAGGTACATTTTTTAATTTTCAACCCTACAAGAGACAAAAATATAGGGGGAAGCTACTTATCTCCAGTAATATCTCTGAGTGTGATATTGTGCATGGCCTATGTTGTAGACAATAACACATTACATCTTTTTTGTCTCTTGCTATTTCATCATACGACGTTTAGTTACGGAGTTATTAATGATTTTGTACTTTTTGGCCGAAAATTTTCTCTGAGTGTGATATTGTACATGGCCTATGTTGTAGACAATAACACATTACATCTTTTTTGTATCTTGCTATTTCATCATACGACGTTTAATTAGGGAGTTATTAATGATTTTGTACTTTTTGGCCGAAATTTTTCTCTGAGTGTGATATTGTACATAGCCTATGTTGTAGACATTAACACATTACATCTTTTTTGTCTCTTGCTATTTCATCATACGACGTATAATTAGGGAGTTATTAATGATTTTGTACTTTTTGGCCGACATTCTTCTCTGAGTGTGATATTGTACATGGCCTATGTTGTAGACAATAACACATTACATCTTTTTTGTCTCTTGCTATTTCATCATACGACGTATAATTAGGGAGTTATTAATGATTTTGTACTTTTTGTCCGAAAATTTTCTATGTCCCACGAATAACTTAAAAATTGATTCGAATGAAATTTCAAAAAATAGTTTTTTTTAATACTTTTATTATATTTTTTACGTCTTGAAGGGTCGGAAATCAACATGATATTTTGATGTATTTTTTCGTCCCATGCATTTTTGGTTTCAGGTGATAGAATTATTTTCCACTACGTCCCATGCTCATCTTCTTCTTCTTGTTTCGAATGGGCCTACTTTGGACCACGCTTGTTCAACTGTTGAGCTTTGATCTTTGCCCAGTGTTGTCGCATTTTCTGCCGGTGTAACTCCTTCCTTTCATCTGTCCAAGGGGTACCTTTCTTCCGGGGTTTTTCCTGAAATCCATGGACTTCCTTCAGGGCATGTCTCACAGATTGCCTGTCTTGAAGATCTGATATTCCCAGTTCATTAATGTCTTTCTCAGTTTCTGTCAGCCAAGTGGTACGAACCTTCTTGTTCTGCCAGAAAGTGAACAGCCTATTGGTCAGTCTTTTGGGAGGCAATCTTGCCACATGACCATAGAATGCTACTCTCCTTTTCCTAGCACAGTCAGAGAGCCTTTCTATATGTTCGTAGAGCTCGGAATTGTGCCGCCTACGGTATTCCTCATCTTCCTTTACCGGACCTAGGATCTTCCTGAGAATTCTCCTCTCTCTGACTTCCATTTTCTCCATCAGACCACTTCGGTTCAATGAGAGACACTCCATGGCATACAGGGCTTCTGGTCGTATGACTGAGGTGTAGTGCTTCAGTTTCAGGTTGCGTGACAGGCATTTCTTGTTGTAGATGTTCTTTGTCAGTCGATAAGCCAGTTCCAGCTTGTTGACTCTCATGGATAATGATGCTCTTTCTGATAAGTTGGGTTCAATCCATTCGCCGAGATACTTAAATTTCTCAATCCTCTTGATTTTTCCCTGTTCTAGTAGCATCTCTCTGTTAGCTTCTTTGATGTTGGTGAAGAATTCTGTTTTTTCCAGCGACACTTGAAGACCCACTTTGGCTGCCTGTCTTCTGAGGCAATTGACCTGCATTGTTGCTGTATCCAGAGAATCGGCAATAAGTGCCATGTCGTCAGCAAAGGCCAGGCAATCTACAACCAGTCCTTCCTTCCTACGCCCCAGGTATATCCCACTCTGGACACCCATATTGGTCAGTTCCTTGCGCCATTCTCTCACAACCTTTTCAAGGACACAGTTGAAAAGAAGTGGAGAAAGTCCATCCCCTTGTCTCACCCCTGTTTTTATCTCGAAGCTTGCTGAGACCTCGCCTCTAAATTTAACCTTGGAATGGGTATTGGTCAAGGTTTCTAGAATGAGTTTGCGGGTTTTGTTGTCTAACCCTAGTTCTTGGAGAATTCTATTAAGTGTTTCCCTATCAACAGAGTCGTAGGCCTTCCTAAAATCAACAAAGGTGACAACCACCTTGCGGTTTCTCAATTTGGAGTATGCAAGTACAGTTTTCAGGTTGAGGATCTGTTCAGCACAGGATCGGCCCTTCCTGAAGCCTCCCTGATATTCTCCGAGTTGACTGTCCAGTTGACTTTCTGCCCGTGTTAGTAATGCCTTGGAGAAAATCTTGTATGTTACCGGGACGAGAGAAATCCCACGGTAGTTGTTTAGGTCAGTAAAATCTCCTTTCTTGTGGAGGGGATGGATCAGAGCTGAGGTCCAGTCAGGTGGTAATTTCTCTGTTTCCCAGATGTTCTGTATGATCTCGGTGAGTTTGCACACAGCATTGCTTCCAGCACATTTCCAGAGTTCACCAACAATGGAGTCCTCTCCAGCTGCCTTGTTGTTCTTAAGAAGTTGAATGATTTCACGAACTTCTTCCAGTGAAGGAGGCAGCGAGTCCGGGTTTGGTGTTGTTTGTATGTAGTCAAAGTCTTCGCTGGGTGGATCACAGTTGAGCAAGTTCTTAAAATACTGAGCTAAGAGGCGACAGTTGTCCTTGTCGTTAAAAGCCAGTTTGCCCTGTGAGTCTTTGAAGTGGAGACTTGGTGGAGTGTATTTTCCGAGTGACTGCTTGAATGTTTTGTAAAAGTCTCTGGTGTTATTTTTAGCGAAGTTCTCTTCGATTTGGGTTAGTTGGTTGCGTGTGAAGGCCCGTTTGGTTCCTCGGATTATCTTGGTTGTAAGCTTCCTTTGTTCCAAGTAGTTCTCCCAATTTTCCTTAGTCTTTTTAGAGTTCCATTTCATCCAGGCTGTCTGTCTTTGAGCTATTGTGTTGTCACAGTCTTCAGTCCACCACGGATGTTTCTTTCTTCTAGTGAGGGGAGCAAGTTCACTAGCCGTCTTGACAAGAGCTTCTTTCAGTTGGTCCCAGTTGTTAAGATCTGCACTGTTCAGTCTTCGACTGACTTCTTGATTGTTCTTAAGTCGCTCTATATCAAATCTGACCATCTTGGAGGTTCTGTGTAATCTATTGTTTCTAGGTTGGAGTCGCAGTTTGATCTTTGAGAGGTAGTGGTCTGAGTCCAGCTCATCTATATTATATAAAACCACATGGCTGACTGATTCACTCACTGACATAAATGTTTACCCACTTCCAAATGAGTTACAAACTTGATATTTGGCAAAAACACTCCTTTCACCTTGCAACCAACAGAAAAATTCCGAAAAGGTACATTTTTTAATTTTCAACCCTACAAGAGACAAAAATATAGGGGGAAGCTACTTATCTCCAGTAATATCTCTGAGTGTGATATTGTGCATGGCCTATGTTGTAGACAATAACACATTACATCTTTTTTGTCTCTTGCTATTTCATCATACGACGTTTAGTTACGGAGTTATTAATGATTTTGTACTTTTTGGCCGACATTCTTCTCTGAGTGTGATATTGTACATGGCCTATGTTGTAGACAATAACACATTACATCTTTTTTGTCTCTTGCTATTTCATCATACGACGTATAATTAGGGAGTTATTAATGATTTTGTACTTTTTGTCCGAAATTTTTCTATGTCCCACGAATAACTTAAAAATTGATTCGAATGAAATTTCAAAAAATAGGTTTTTTAATACTTTTATTATATTTTTTTACGTCTTGTAGGGTCGGAAATCAACATGATATTTTGATGTATTTTTTCGTCCCATGAATTTTTGGTTTCAGGTGATAGAATTATTTTCCACTACGTCCCATGCTCATCTATATTATATAAAACCACATGGCTGACTGATTCACTCACTGACATAAATGTTTACCCACTTCCAAATGAGTTACAAACTTGATATTTGGCAAAAACACTCCTTTCACCTTGCAACCAACAGAAAAATTCCGAAAAGGTACATTTTTTAATTTTCAACCCTACAAGAGACAAAAATATAGGGGGAAGCTACTTATCTCCAGTAATATCTCTGAGTGTGATATTGTGCATGGCCTATGTTGTAGACAATAACACATTACATCTTTTTTGTCTCTTGCTATTTCATCATACGACGTTTAGTTACGGAGTTATTAATGATTTTGTACTTTTTGGCCGAAATTTTTCTCTGAGTGTGATATTGTACATGGCCTATGTTGTAGACAATAACACATTACATCTTTTTTGTATCTTGCTATTTCATCATACGACGTTTAATTAGGGAGTTATTAATGATTTTGTACTTTTTGGCCGAAATTTTTCTCTGAGTGTGATATTGTACATGGCCTATGTTGTAGACATTAACACATTACATCTTTTTTGTCTCTTGCTATTTCATCATACGACGTTTAGTTACGGAGTTATTAATGATTTTGTACTTTTTGGCCGACATTCTTCTCTGAGTGTGATATTGTACATGGCCTATGTTGTAGACAATAACACATTACATCTTTTTTGTCTCTTGCTATTTCATCACACGACGTATAATTAGGGAGTTATTAATGATTTTGTACTTTTTGTCCGAAATTTTTCTATGTCCCACGAATAACTTAAAAATTGATTCGAATGAAATTTCAAAAAATAGGTTTTTTTAATACTTTTATTATATTTTTTTACGTCTTGTAGGGTCGGAAATCAACATGATATTTTGATGTATTTTTTCGTCTCATGAATTTTTGGTTTCAGGTGATAGAATTATTTTCCACTACGTCCCATGCTCATCTATATTATATAAAACCACATGGCTGACTGATTCACTCACTGACATAAATGTTTACCCACTTCCAAATGAGTTACAAACTTGATATTTGGCAAAAACACTCCTTTCACCTTGCAACCAACAGAAAAATTCCGAAAAGGTACATTTTTTAATTTTCAACCCTACAAGAGACAAAAATATAGGGGGAAGCTACTTATCTCCAGTAATATCTCTGAGTGTGATATTGTGCATGGCCTATGTTGTAGACAATAACACATTACATCTTTTTTGTCTCTTGCTATTTCATCATACGACGTTTAGTTACGGAGTTATTAATGATTTTGTACTTTTTGGCCGAAATTTTTCTCTGAGTGTGATATTGCACATGGCCTATGTTGTAGACAATAACACATTACATCTTTTTTGTATCTTGCTATTTCATCATACGACGTTTAATTATGGAGTTATTAATGATTTTGTACTTTTTGGCCGAAATTTTTCTCTGAGTGTGATATTGTACATGGCCTATGTTGTAGACATTAACACGTTACATCTTTTTTGTCTCTTGCTATTTCATCATACGACGTTTAGTTACGGAGTTATTAATGATTTTGTACTTTTTGGCCGAAATTTTTCTCTGAGTGTGATATTGTCCATGGCCTATGTTGTAGACAATAACACATTACATCTTTTTTGTCTCTTGCTATTTCATCATACGACGTTTAGTTACGGAGTTATTAATGATTTTGTACTTTTTGGCCGACATTCTTCTCTGAGTGTGATATTGTACATGGCCTATGTTGTAGACAATAACACATTACATCTTTTTTGTCTCTTGCTATTTCATCATACGACGTATAATTAGGGAGTTATTAATGATTTTGTACTTTTTGTCCGAAATTTTTCTATGTCCCACGAATAACTTAAAAATTGATTCGAATGAAATTTCAAAAAATAGTTTTTTTAAATACTTTTATTATATTTTTTTACGTCTTGTAGGGTCGGAAATCAACATGATATTTTGATGTAATTTTTCGTCCCATGCATTTTTGGTTTCAGGTGATAGAATTATTTTCCACTACGTCCCATGCTCATCTATCTATATTATATAAAACCACATGGCTGACTGATTCACTCACTGACATAAATGTTTACCCACTTCCAAAAGAGTTACAAACTTGATATTTGGCAAAAACACTCCTTTCACCTTGCAACCAACAGAAAAATTCCGAAAAGGTACATTTTTAAATTTTCAACCCTACAAGAGACAAAAATATAGGGGGAAGCTACTTATCTCCAGTAATATCTCTGAGTGTGATATTGTGCATGGCCTATGTTGTAGACAATAACACATTACATCTTTTTTGTCTCTTGCTTTTTCATCATACGACGTTTAGTTATGGAGTTATTAATGATTTTGTACTTTTTGGCCGAAAATTTTCTCTGAGTGTGATATTGTACATGGCCTATGTTGTAGACAATAACACATTACATCTTTTTTGTATCTTGCTATTTCATCATACGACGTTTAATTAGGGAGTTATTAATGATTTTGTACTTTTTGGCCGAAATTTTTCTCTGAGTGTGATATTGTACATCGCCTATGTTGTAGACATTAACACATTACATCTTTTTTGTCTCTTGCTATTTCATCATACGACGTATAATTAGGGAGTTATTAATGATTTTGTACTTTTTGGCCGAAATTTTTCTGAGTGTGATATTGTCCATGGCCTATGTTGTAGACAATAACACATTACATCTTTTTTGTCTCTTGCTATTTCATCATACGACGTATAATTAGGGAGTTATTAATGATTTTGTACTTTTTGTCCGAAATTTTTCTATGTCCCACGAATAACTTAAAAATTGATTCGAATGAAATTTCAAAAAATAGGTTTTTTTAATACTTTTATTTTATTTTTTACGTCTTGTAGGGTCGGAAATCAACATGATATTTTGATTTATTTTTTCGTCCCATGCATTTTTGGTTTCAGGTGATAGAATTATTTTCCACTACGTCCCATGCTCATCTATATTATATAAAACCACATGGCTGACTGATTCACTCACTGACATAAATGTTGACCCACTTCCAAATGAGTTACAAACTTGATATTTGGCAAAAACACTCCTTTCACCTTGCAACCAACAGAAAAATTCCGAAAAGGTACATTTTTTAATTTTCAACCCTACAAGAGACAAAAATATAGGGGGAAGCTACTTATCTCCAGTAATATCTCTGAGTGTGATATTGTGCATGGCCTATGTTGTAGACAATAACACATTACATCTTTTTTGTCTCTTGCTATTTCATCATACGACGTTTAGTTACGGAGTTATTAATGATTTTGTACTTTTTGGCCGAAAATTTTCTCTGAGTGTGATATTGTACATGGCCTATGTTGTAGACAATAACACATTACATCTTTTTTGTATCTTGCTATTTCATCATACGACGTTTAATTAGGGAGTTATTAATGATTTTGTACTTTTTGGCCGAAATTTTTCTCTGAGTGTGATATTGTACATAGCCTATGTTGTAGACATTAACACATTACATCTTTTTTGTCTCTTGCTATTTCATCATACGACGTATAATTAGGGAGTTATTAATGATTTTGTACTTTTTGGCCGACATTCTTCTCTGAGTGTGATATTGTACATGGCCTATGTTGTAGACAATAACACATTACATCTTTTTTGTCTCTTGCTATTTCATCATACGACGTATAATTAGGGAGTTATTAATGATTTTGTACTTTTTGTCCGAAAATTTTCTATGTCCCACGAATAACTTAAAAATTGATTCGAATGAAATTTCAAAAAATAGTTTTTTTTAATACTTTTATTATATTTTTTACGTCTTGTAGGGTCGGAAATCAACATGATATTTTGATGTATTTTTTCGTCCCATGCATTTTTGGTTTCAGGTGATAGAATTATTTTCCACTACGTCCCATGCTCATCTATATTATATAAAACCACATGGCTGACTGATTCACTCACTGACATAAATGTTTACCCACTTCCAAATGAGTTACAAACTTGATATTTGGCAAAAACACTCCTTTCACCTTGCAACCAACAGAAAAATTCCGAAAAGGTACATTTTTTAATTTTCAACCCTACAAGAGACAAAAATATAGGGGGAAGCTACTTATCTCCAGTAATATCTCTGAGTGTGATATTGTGCATGGCCTATGTTGTAGACAATAACACATTACATCTTTTTTGTCTCTTGCTATTTCATCATACGACGTTTAGTTACGGAGTTATTAATGATTTTGTACTTTTTGGCCGACATTCTTCTCTGAGTGTGATATTGTACATGGCCTATGTTGTAGACAATAACACATTACATCTTTTTTGTCTCTTGCTATTTCATCATACGACGTATAATTAGGGAGTTATTAATGATTTTGTACTTTTTGTCCGAAATTTTTCTATGTCCCACGAATAACTTAAAAATTGATTCGAATGAAATTTCAAAAAATAGGTTTTTTAATACTTTTATTATATTTTTTTACGTCTTGTAGGGTCGGAAATCAACATGATATTTTGATGTATTTTTTCGTCCCATGAATTTTTGGTTTCAGGTGATAGAATTATTTTCCACTACGTCCCATGCTCATCTATATTATATAAAACCACATGGCTGACTGATTCACTCACTGACATAAATGTTTACCCACTTCCAAATGAGTTACAAACTTGATATTTGGCAAAAACACTCCTTTCACCTTGCAACCAACAGAAAAATTCCGAAAAGGTACATTTTTTAATTTTCAACCCTACAAGAGACAAAAATATAGGGGGAAGCTACTTATCTCCAGTAATATCTCTGAGTGTGATATTGTGCATGGCCTATGTTGTAGACAATAACACATTACATCTTTTTTGTCTCTTGCTATTTCATCATACGACGTTTAGTTACGGAGTTATTAATGATTTTGTACTTTTTGGCCGAAATTTTTCTCTGAGTGTGATATTGCACATGGCCTATGTTGTAGACAATAACACATTACATCTTTTTTGTATCTTGCTATTTCATCATACGACGTTTAATTAGGGAGTTATTAATGATTTTGTACTTTTTGGCCGAAATTTTTCTCTGAGTGTGATATTGTACATGGCCTATGTTGTAGACATTAACACGTTACATCTTTTTTGTCTCTTGCTATTTCATCATACGACGTTTAGTTACGGAGTTATTAATGATTTTGTACTTTTTGGCCGAAATTTTTCTCTGAGTGTGATATTGTCCATGGCCTATGTTGTAGACAATAACACATTACATCTTTTTTGTCTCTTGCTATTTCATCATACGACGTTTAGTTACGGAGTTATTAATGATTTTGTACTTTTTGGCCGACATTCTTCTCTGAGTGTGATATTGTACATGGCCTATTTTGTAGACAATAACACATTACATCTTTTTTGTCTCTTGCTATTTCATCATACGACGTATAATTAGGGAGTTATTAATGATTTTGTACTTTTTGTCCGAAATTTTTCTATGTCCCACGAATAACTTAAAAATTGATTCGAATGAAATTTCAAAAAATAGGTTTTTTTAATACTTTTATTATATTTTTTACGTCTTGTAGGGTCGGAAATCAACATGATATTTTGATGTTTTTTTTCGTCCCATGCATTTTTGGTTTCAGGTGATAGAATTATTTTCCACTACGTCCCATGCTCATCTATATTATATAAAACCACATGGCTGACTGATTCACTCACTGACATAAATGTTGACCCACTTCCAAATGAGTTACAAACTTGATATTTGGCAAAAACACTCCTTTCACCTTGCAACCAACAGAAAAATTCCGAAAAGGTAAATTTTTTTAATTTTCAACCCTACAAGAGACAAAAATATAGGGGGAAGCTACTTATCTCCAGTAATATCTCTGAGTGTGATATTGTGCATGGCCTATGTTGTAGACAATAACACATTACATCTTTTTTGTCTCTTGCTATTTCATCATACGACGTTTAGTTACGGAGTTATTAATGATTTTGTACTTTTTGGCCGAAATTTTTCTCTGAGTGTGATATTGTACATGGCCTATGTTGTAGACAATAACACATTACATCTTTTTTGTCTCTTGCTATTTCATCATACGACGTTTAGTTACGGAGTTATTAATGATTTTGTACTTTTTGGCCGAAATTTTTCTCCGAGTGTGATATTGTACATGGCCTATGTTGTAGACAATAACACATTACATCTTTTTTGTCTCTTGCTATTTCATCATACGACGTTTAGTTACGGAGTTATTAATGATTTTGTACTTTTTGGCCGAAATTTTTCTCTGAGTGTGATATTGTACATGGCCTATGTTGTAGACAATAACACATTACATCTTTTTTGTCTCTTGCTATTTCATCATACGACGTATAATTAGGGAGTTATTAATGATTTTGTACTTTTTGGCCGACATTCTTCTCTGAGTGTGATATTGTACATGGCCTATGTTGTAGACAATAACACATTACATCTTTATTGTCTCTTGCTATTTCATCATACGACGTATAATTAGGGAGTTATTAATGATTTTGTACTTTTTGTCCGAAATTTTTCTATGTCCCACGAATAACTTAAAAATTGATTCGAATGAAATTTCAAAAAATAGTTTTTTTTAATACTTTTATTATATTTTTTACGTCTTGTAGGGTCGGAAATCAACATGATATTCTGATGTATTTTTCCGTCCCATGCATTTTTGGTTTCAGGTGATAGAATTATTTTCCACTACGTCCCATGCTCATCTATATTATATAAAATCACATGGCTGACTGATTCACTCACTGACATAAATGTTTACCCACTTCCAAATGAGTTACAAACTTGATATTTGGCAAAAACACTCCTTTCACCTTGCAATCAACAGAAAAATTCCGAAAAGGTACATTTTTAAATTTTCAACCCTACAAGAGACAAAAATATAGGTGGAAGCTACTTATCTCCAGTAATATCTCTGAGTGTGATATTGTGCATGGCCTATGTTGTAGACAATAACACATTACATCTTTTTTGTCTCTTGCTATTTCATCATACGACGTTTAGTTACGGAGTTATTAATGATTTTGTACTTTTTGGCCGAAATTTTTCTCTGAGTGTGATATTGTACATGGCCTATGATGTAGACAATAACACATTACATCTTTTTTGTCTCTTGCTATTTCATCATACGACGTATAATTAGGGAGTTATTAATGATTTTGTACTTTTTGTGCGAAATTTTTCTATGTCCCACGAATAACTTAAAAATTGATTCGAATGAAATTTCAAAAAATAGGTTTTTTTAATACTTTTATTATATTTTTTTACGTCTTGTAGGGTCGGAAATCAACATGATATTTTGATGTATTTTTTCGTCCCATGAATTTTTGGTTTCAGGTGATAGAATTATTTTCCACTACGTCCCATGCTCATCTATATTATATAAAACCACATGGCTGACTGATTCACTCACTGACATAAATGTTTACCCACTTCCAAATGAGTTACAAACTTGATATTTGGCAAAAACACTCCTTTCACCTTGCAACCAACAGAAAAATTCCGAAAAGGTACATTTTTTAATTTTCAACCCTACAAGAGACAAAAATATAGGGGGAAGCTACTTATCTCCAGTAATATCTCTGAGTGTGATATTGTGCATGGCCTATGTTGTAGACAATAACACATTACATCTTTTTTGTCTCTTGCTATTTCATCATACGACGTTTAGTTACGGAGTTATTAATGATTTTGTACTTTTTGGCCGAAATTTTTCTCTGAGTGTGATATTGCACATGGCCTATGTTGTAGACAATAACACATTACATCTTTTTTGTATCTTGCTATTTCATCATACGACGTTTAATTAGGGAGTTATTAATGATTTTGTACTTTTTGGCCGAAATTTTTCTCTGAGTGTGATATTGTACATGGCCTATGTTGTAGACATTAACACGTTACATCTTTTTTGTCTCTTGCTATTTCATCATACGACGTTTAGTTACGGAGTTATTAATGATTTTGTACTTTTTGGCCGAAATTTTTCTCTGAGTGTGATATTGTCCATGGCCTATGTTGTAGACAATAACACATTACATCTTTTTTGTCTCTTGCTATTTCATCATACGACGTTTAGTTACGGAGTTATTAATGATTTTGTACTTTTTGGCCGACATTCTTCTCTGAGTGTGATATTGTACATGGCCTATGTTGTAGACAATAACACATTACATCTTTTTTGTCTCTTGCTATTTCATCATACGACGTATAATTAGGGAGTTATTAATGATTTTGTACTTTTTGTCCGAAATTTTTCTATGTCCCACGAATAACTTAAAAATTGATTCGAATGAAATTTCAAAAAATAGTTTTTTTAAATACTTTTATTATATTTTTTTACGTCTTGTAGGGTCGGAAATCAACATGATATTTTGATGTATTTTTTCGTCCCATGCATTTTTGGTTTCAGGTGATAGAATTATTTTCCACTACGTCCCATGCTCATCTATCTATATTATATAAAACCACATGGCTGACTGATTCACTCACTGACATAAATGTTTACCCACTTCCAAATGAGTTACAAACTTGATATTTGGCAAAAACACTCCTTTCACCTTGCAACCAACAGAAAAATTCCGAAAAGGTACATTTTTTAATTTTCAACCCTACAAGAGACAAAAATATAGGGGGAAGCTACTTATCTCCAGTAATATCTCTGAGTGTGATATTGTGCATGGCCTATGTTGTAGACAATAACACATTACATCTTTTTTGTCTCTTGCTATTTCATCATACGACGTTTAGTTACGGAGTTATTAATGATTTTGTACTTTTTGGCCGAAATTTTTCTCCGAGTGTGATATTGTACATGGCCTATGTTGTAGACAATAACACATTACATCTTTTTTGTCTCTTGCTATTTCATCATACGACGTTTAGTTACGGAGTTATTAATGATTTTGTACTTTTTGGCCGACATTCTTCTCTGAGTGTGATATTGTACATGGCCTATGTTGTAGACAATAACACATTACATCTTTTTTGTCTCTTGCTATTTCATCATACGACGTATAATTAGGGAGTTATTAATGATTTTGTACTTTTTGTCCGAAATTTTTCTATGTCCCACGAATAACTTAAAAATTGATTCGAATGAAATTTCAAAAAATAGTTTTTTTAAATACTTTTATTATATTTTTTTACGTCTTGTAGGGTCGGAAATCAACATGATATTTTGATGTATTTTTTCGTCCCATGCATTTTTGGTTTCAGGTGATAGAATTATTTTCCACTACGTCCCATGCTCATCTATATTATATAAAACCACATGGCTGACTGATTCACTCACTGACATAAATGTTGACCCACTTCCAAATGAGTTACAAACTTGATATTTGGCAAAAACACTCCTTTCACCTTGCAACCAACAGAAAAATTCCGAAAAGGTACATTTTTTTAATTTTCAACCCTACAAGAGACAAAAATATAGGGGGAAGCTACTTATCTCCAGTAATATCTCTGAGTGTGATATTGTGCATGGCCTATGTTGTAGACAATAACACATTACATCTTTTTTGTCTCTTGCTATTTCATCATACGACGTTTAGTTACGGAGTTATTAATGATTTTGTACTTTTTGGCCGAAATTTTTCTCTGAGTGTGATATTGTACATGGCCTATGTTGTAGACAATAACACATTACATCTTTTTTGTCTCTTGCTATTTCATCATACGACGTTTAGTTACGGAGTTATTAATGATTTTGTACTTTTTGGCCGAAATTTTTCTCCGAGTGTGATATTGTACATGGCCTATGTTGTAGACAATAACACATTACATCTTTTTTGTCTCTTGCTATTTCATCATACGACGTTTAGTTACGGAGTTATTAATGATTTTGTACTTTTTGGCCGACATTCTTCTCTGAGTGTGATATTGTACATGGCCTATGTTGTAGACAATAACACATTACATCTTTTTTGTCTCTTGCTATTTCATCATACGACGTATAATTAGGGAGTTATTAATGATTTTGTACTTTTTGTCCGAAATTTTTCTATGTCCCACGAATAACTTAAAAATTGATTCGAATGAAATTTCAAAAAATAGTTTTTTTAAATACTTTTATTATATTTTTTTACGTCTTGTAGGGTCGGAAATCAACATGATATTTTGATGTATTTTTTCGTCCCATGCATTTTTGGTTTCAGGTGATAGAATTATTTTCCACTACGTCCCATGCCCATCTATATTATATAAAACCACATGGCTGACTGATTCACTCACTGACATAAATATTTACCCACTTCCAAATGAGTTACAAACTTGATATTTGGCAAAAACACTCCTTTCACCTTGCAACCAACAGAAAAATTCCGAAAAGGTACATTTTTTAATTTTCAACCCTACAAGAGACAAAAATATAGGGGGAAGCTACTTATCTCCAGTAATATCTCTGAGTGTGATATTGTGCATGGCCTATGTTGTAGACAATAACACATTACATCTTTTTTGTCTCTTGCTATTTCATCATACGACGTTTAGTTATGGAGTTATTAATGATTTTGTACTTTTTGGCCGAAATTTTTCTCTGAGTGTGATATTGTACATGGCCTATGTTGTAGACAATAACACATTACATCTTTTTTGTCTCTTGCTATTTCATCATACGACGTTTAGTTACGGAGTTATTAATGATTTTGTACTTTTTGGCCGAAATTTTTCTCTGAGTGTGATATTGTACATGGCCTATGTTGTAGACAATAACACATTACATATTTTTTGTCTCTTGCTATTTCATCATACGACGTATAATTAGGGAGTTATTAATGATTTTGTACTTTTTGGCCGACATTCTTCTCTGAGTGTGATATTGTACATGGCCTATGTTGTAGACAATAACACATTACATCTTTATTGTCTCTTGCTATTTCATCATACGACGTATAATTAGGGAGTTATTAATGATTTTGTACTTTTTGTCCGAAATTTTTCTGTCCCACGAATAACTTAAAAATTGATTCGAATGAAATTTCAAAAAATAGTTTTTTTTAATACTTTTATTATATTTTTTACGTCTTGTAGGGTCGGAAATCAACATGATATTTTGATGTATTTTTTCGTCCCATGCATTTTTGGTTTCAGGTGATAGAATTATTTTCCACTACGTCCCATGCTCATCTATATTATATAAAACCACATGGCTGACTGATTCACTCACTGACATAAATGTTTACCCACTTCCAAATGAGTTACAAACTTGATATTTGGCAAAAACACTCCTTTCACCTTGCAACCAACAGAAAAATTCCGAAAAGGTACATTTTTAAATTTTCAACCCTACAAGAGACAAAAATATAGGGGGAAGCTACTTATCTCCAGTAATATCTCTGAGTGTGATATTGTGCATGGCCTATGTTGTAGACAATAACACATTACATCTTTTTTGTCTCTTGCTATTTCATCATACGACGTTTAGTTACGGAGTTATTAATGATTTTGTACTTTTTGGCCGAAATTTTTCTCTGAGTGTGATATTGTACATGGCCTATGTTGTAGACAATAACACATTACATCTTTTTTGTCTCTTGCTATTTCATCATACGACGTATAATTAGGGAGTTATTAATGATTTTGTACTTTTTGTGCGAAATTTTTCTATGTCCCACGAATAACTTAAAAATTGATTCGAATGAAATTTCAAAAAATAGGTTTTTTTAATACTTTTATTATATTTTTTTACGTCTTGTAGGGTCGGAAATCAACATGATATTTTGATGTATTTTTTCGTCCCATGAATTTTTGGTTTCAGGTGATAGAATTATTTTCCACTACGTCCCATGCTCATCTATATTATATAAAACCACATGGCTGACTGATTCACTCACTGACATAAATGTTTACCCACTTCCAAATGAGTTACAAACTTGATATTTGGCAAAAACACTCCTTTCACCTTGCAACCAACAGAAAAATTCCGAAAAGGTACATTTTTTAATTTTCAACCCTACAAGAGACAAAAATATAGGGGGAAGCTACTTATCTCCAGTAATATCTCTGAGTGTGATATTGTGCATGGCCTATGTTGTAGACAATAACACATTACATCTTTTTTGTCTCTTGCTATTTCATCATACGACGTTTAGTTACGGAGTTATTAATGATTTTGTACTTTTTGGCCGAAATTTTTCTCTGAGTGTGATATTGCACATGGCCTATGTTGTAGACAATAACACATTACATCTTTTTTGTATCTTGCTATTTCATCATACGACGTTTAATTAGGGAGTTATTAATGATTTTGTACTTTTTGGCCGAAATTTTTCTCTGAGTGTGATATTGTACATGGCCTATGTTGTAGACATTAACACGTTACATCTTTTTTGTCTCTTGCTATTTCATCATACGACGTTTAGTTACGGAGTTATTAATGATTTTGTACTTTTTGGCCGAAATTTTTCTCTGAGTGTGATATTGTCCATGGCCTATGTTGTAGACAATAACACATTACATCTTTTTTGTCTCTTGCTATTTCATCATACGACGTTTAGTTACGGAGTTATTAATGATTTTGTACTTTTTGGCCGACATTCTTCTCTGAGTGTGATATTGTACATGGCCTATGTTGTAGACAATAACACATTACATCTTTTTTGTCTCTTGCTATTTCATCATACGACGTATAATTAGGGAGTTATTAATGATTTTGTACTTTTTGTCCGAAATTTTTCTATGTCCCACGAATAACTTAAAAATTGATTCGAATGAAATTTCAAAAAATAGTTTTTTTAAATACTTTTATTATATTTTTTTACGTCTTGTAGGGTCGGAAATCAACATGATATTTTGATGTATTTTTTCGTCCCATGCATTTTTGGTTTCAGGTGATAGAATTATTTTCCACTACGTCCCATGCTCATCTATCTATATTATATAAAACCACATGGCTGACTGATTCACTCACTGACATAAATGTTTACCCACTTCCAAATGAGTTACAAACTTGATATTTGGCAAAAACACTCCTTTCACCTTGCAACCAACAGAAAAATTCCGAAAAGGTACATTTTTTAATTTTCAACCCTACAAGAGACAAAAATATAGGGGGAAGCTACTTATCTCCAGTAATATCTCTGAGTGTGATATTGTGCATGGCCTATGTTGTAGACAATAACACATTACATCTTTTTTGTCTCTTGCTATTTCATCATACGACGTTTAGTTACGGAGTTATTAATGATTTTGTACTTTTTGGCCGAAATTTTTCTCCGAGTGTGATATTGTACATGGCCTATGTTGTAGACAATAACACATTACATCTTTTTTGTCTCTTGCTATTTCATCATACGACGTTTAGTTACGGAGTTATTAATGATTTTGTACTTTTTGGCCGACATTCTTCTCTGAGTGTGATATTGTACATGGCCTATGTTGTAGACAATAACACATTACATCTTTTTTGTCTCTTGCTATTTCATCATACGACGTATAATTAGGGAGTTATTAATGATTTTGTACTTTTTGGCCGACATTCTTCTCTGAGTGTGATATTGTACATGGCTTATGTTGTAGACAATAACACATTACATCTTTATTGTCTCTTGCTATTTCATCATACGACGTATAATTAGGGAGTTATTAATGATTTTGTACTTTTTGTCCGAAATTTTTCTATGTCCCACGAATAACTTAAAAATTGATTCGAATGAAATTTCAAAAAATAGTTTTTTTTAATACTTTTATTATATTTTTTACGTCTTGTAGGGTCGGAAATCAACATGATATTTTGATGTATTTTTTCGTCCCATGCATTTTTGGTTTCAGGTGATAGAATTATTTTCCACTACGTCCCATGCTCATCTATATTATATAAAACCACATGGCTGACTGAATCACTCACTGACATAAATGTTTACCCACTTCCAAATGAGTTACAAACTTGATATTTGGCAAAAACACTCCTTTCACCTTGCAACCAACAGAAAAATTCCGAAAAGGTACATTTTTAAATTTTCAACCCTACAAGAGACAAAAATATAGGGGGAAGCTACTTATCTCCAGTAATATATCTGAGTGTGATATTGTGCATGGCCTATGTTGTAGACAATAACACATTACATCTTTTTTGTCTCTTGCTACTTCATCATACGACGTTTAGTTACGGAGTTATTAATGATTTTGTACTTTTAGGCCGAAATTTTTCTCTGAGTGTGATATTGTACATGGCCTATGTTGTAGACAATAACACATTACATCTTTTTTGTCTCTTGCTATTTCATCATACGACGTATAATTAGGGAGTTATTAATGATTTTGTACTTTTTGTGCGAAATTTTTCTATGTCCCACGAATAACTTAAAAATTGATTCGAATGAAATTTCAAAAAATAGGTTTTTTTAATACTTTTATTATATTTTTTTACGTCTTGTAGGGTCGGAAATCAACATGATATTTTGATGTATTTTTTCGTCCCATGAATTTTTGGTTTCAGGTGATAGAATTATTTTCCACTACGTCCCATGCTCATCTATATTATATAAAACCACATGGCTGACTGATTCACTCACTGACATAAATGTTTACCCACTTCCAAATGAGTTACAGACTTGATATTTGGCAAAAACACTCCTTTCACCTTGCAACCAACAGAAAAATTCCGAAAAGGTACATTTTTTAATTTTCAACCCTACAAGAGACAAAAATATAGGGGGAAGCTACTTATCTCCAGTAATATCTCTGAGTGTGATATTGTGCATGGCCTATGTTGTAGACAATAACACATTACATCTTTTTTGTCTCTTGCTATTTCATCATACGACGTTTAGTTACGGAGTTATTAATGATTTTGTACTTTTTGGCCGAAAATTTTCTCTGAGTGTGATATTGCACATGGCCTATGTTGTAGACAATAACACATTACATCTTTTTTGTATCTTGCTATTTCATCATACGACGTTTAATTAGGGAGTTATTAATGATTTTGTACTTTTTGGCCGAAATTTTTCTCTGAGTGTGATATTGTACATGGCCTATGTTGTAGACATTAACACGTTACATCTTTTTTGTCTCTTGCTATTTCATCATACGACGTTTAGTTACGGAGTTATTAATGATTTTGTACTTTTTGGCCGAAATTTTTCTCTGAGTGTGATATTGTCCATGGCCTATGTTGTAGACAATAACACATTACATCTTTTTTGTCTCTTGCTATTTCATCATACGACGTTTAGTTACGGAGTTATTAATGATTTTGTACTTTTTGGCCGACATTCTTCTCTGAGTGTGATATTGTACATGGCCTATGTTGTAGACAATAACACATTACATCTTTTTTGTCTCTTGCTATTTCATCATACGACGTATAATTAGGGAGTTATTAATGATTTTGTACTTTTTGTCCGAAATTTTTCTATGTCCCACGAATAACTTAAAAATTGATTCGAATGAAATTTCAAAAAATAGTTTTTTTAAATACTTTTATTATATTTTTTTACGTCTTGTAGGGTCGGAAATCAACATGATATTTTGATGTATTTTTTCGTCCCATGCATTTTTGGTTTCAGGTGATAGAATTATTTTCCACTACGTCCCATGCTCATCTATCTACACACATCAAAAAAAGTTTTGCATCACCTCGGTTCCCAGATCTCCGGCATATAGACGTTGACTGTGTATATTGTATCCAAGAAACAGTCCCTTTGACTGTTCATAGATGTCACTAAAACTGCTCAAAGATGTAAACAACCATGCATGAGCAGGGCCTATTAGACGGAGGGGGTACGACAGCCGATCAGTTCCAGTCATTCCACCAGGACGAAGGTACGCTGCTCATGTTGTCTGTAGTTCTACCATGGCTAGAAGGTCAATACCGCAGTTCGATCGCGTCCGCATTGTTACTTTGTGTCAAGAAGGGCTCTCAACAAGGGAAGTTTCCAGGCGTCTCAGAGTGAACCAAAGCGATGTTGTTCGGACATGGAGGAGGTACAGAGATACAGGAACTGTCGATGACAGGCCTCGCTCAGGCCGCCCAAGGGCTACTACTGTAGTGGATGACCGCTACTTACGGATTGCCGCTCGGAGGAACCCTGACAGCAATGCCACCATGTTGAATAATGCGTTTCGTTCAGCCACAGGACGTCGTGTTTCAACTCAAACTGTGCGCAATAGGCTGCATGATGCGCAACTTCACTCCCGACGTCCATGGCGAGGTCCAGCTTTGCAACCCCGACACCATGCAGCGCGGTACAGATGGGCCCAACAACATGCTGAATGGACACCACGGAATTGGCATCACGTTCTCTTCACCGATGAGTGTCGCATATGCCTTCAACCAGACAATCGTCGGAGACGTGTTTGGAGGCACCCTGGTCAGGCTGAACGTCTTAGACACACTGTCCAGCGAGTGCAGCAAGGTGGTGGTTCCCTGATGTTTTGGGGTGGCATTATGTGGGGCCGACGTACGCCACTGGTGGTCATGGAAGGCTCCGAAACGGCTTTACGATACCTGAATGACATTCTCCGACCCATAGTGCAACCATATCGGCAGAATATTGGAGAGGCATTTGTCTTCATGGACGACAATTCTCGACCTCATCGTGCACATCTTGTGAATGCGTTCCTTCAAGATAACGACATCGCTCGACTACAGTGGCCAGCATGTTCGCCAGACATGAACCCTATCTAACATGCCTGGGATATGTTGAAAAGGGCTGTTTATGGACGTCTTGACCCACCAACCACTCTGAGAGATTTACGCCGAATTGTCGTTGAGGAGTGGGACAATTTGGACCAACAGTGTCTTGATGAACTTGTGGATAGTATGCCACGGCGAATACAGGCATGCATCAATGCAAGAGGACGTGCTACTGGGTATTAGAGGCAGTGGTGTGTACTGCAATCTGGACCACAAATGCTGAAAGTCTAGCTGTATGATGGTACAACATGCAATGTGTGGGTCTCATGAGCAATAAAACGAGCTGAAATGTTGTTTGTGTTGATCTCTATTCCCTTTGTATTTAACGGTTCCGGAACTCTTGGAACCGAGGTGATGCAAAACTTTTTTTGATGTGTGTATATTATATAAAACCACATGGCTGACTGATTCACTCACTGACATAAATGTTTACCCACTTCCAAATGAGTTACAAACTTGATATTTGGCAAAAACACTCCTTTCACCTTGCAACCAACAGAAAAATTCCGAAAAGGTACATTTTTTAATTTTCAACCCTACAAGAGACAAAAATATAGGGGGAAGCTACTTATCTCCAGTAATATCTCTGAGTGTGATATTGTGCATGGCCTATGTTGTAGACAATAACACATTACATCTTTTTTGTCTCTTGCTATTTCATCATACGACGTTTAGTTACGGAGTTATTAATGATTTTGTACTTTTTGGCCGAAAAATTTCTCTGAGTGTGATATTGTACATGGCCTATGTTGTAGACAATAACTCATTACATCTTTTTTGTATCTTGCTATTTCATCATACGACGTTTAATTAGGGAGTTATTAATGATTTTGTACTTTTTGGCCGAAATTTTTCTCTGAGTGTGATATTGTACATAGCCTATGTTGTAGACATTAACACATTACATCTTTTTTGTCTCTTGCTATTTCATCATACGACGTATAATTAGGGAGTTATTAATGATTTTGTACTTTTTGGCCGACATTCTTCCCTGAGTGTGATATTGTACATGGCCTATGTTGTAGACAATAACACATTACATCTTTTTTGTCTCTTGCTATTTCATCATACGACGTATAATTAGGGAGTTATTAATGATTTTGTACTTTTTGTCCGAAAATTTTCTATGTCCCACGAATAACTTAAAAATTGATTCGAATGAAATTTCAAAAAATAGTTTTTTTTAATACTTTTATTATATTTTTTACGTCTTGTAGGGTCGGAAATCAACATGATATTTTGATGTATTTTTTCGTCCCATGCATTTTTGATTTCAGGTGATAGAATTATTTTCCACTACGTCCCATGCTCATCTATATTATATAAAACCACATGGCTGACTGATTCACTCACTGACATAAATGTTTACCCACTTCCAAATGAGTTACAAACTTGATATTTGGCAAAAACACTCCTTTCACCTTGCAACCAACAGAAAAATTCCGAAAAGGTACATTTTTTAATTTTCAACCCTACAAGAGACAAAAATATAGGGGGAAGCTACTTATCTCCAGTAATATCTCTGAGTGTGATATTGTGCATGGCCTATGTTGTAGACAATAACACATTACATCTTTTTTGTCTCTTGCTATTTCATCATACGACGTTTAGTTACGGAGTTATTAATGATTTTGTACTTTTTGGCCGAAATTTTTCTCTGAGTGTGATATTGTACATGGCCTATGTTGTAGACAATAACACATTACATCTTTTTTGTATCTTGCTATTTCATCATACGACGTTTAATTAGGGAGTTATTAATGATTTTGTACTTTTTGGCCGAAAATTTTCTCTGAGTGTGATATTGTACATGGCCTATGTTGTAGACATTAACACATTACATCTTTTTTGTCTCTTGCTATTTCATCATACGACGTTTAGTTACGGAGTTATTAATGATTTTGTACTTTTTGGCCGACATTCTTCTCTGAGTGTGATATTGTACATGGCCTATGTTGTAGACAATAACACATTACATCTTTTTTGTCTCTTGCTATTTCATCATACGACGTATAATTAGGGAGTTATTAATGATTTTGTACTTTTTGTCCGAAATTTTTCTATGTCCCACGAATAACTTAAAAATTGATTCGAATGAAATTTCAAAAAATAGGTTTTTTTAATACTTTTATTATAATTTTTTACGTCTTGTAGGGTCGGAAATCAACATGATATTTTGATGTATTTTTTCGTCCCATGCATTTTTGGTTTCAGGTGATAGAATTATTTTCCACTACGTCCCATGCTCATCTATATTATATAAAACCACATGGCTGACTGATTCACTCACTGACATAAATGTTTACCCACTTCCAAATGAGTTACAAACTTGATATTTGGCAAAAACACTCCTTTCACCTTGCAACCAACAGAAAAATTCCGAAAAGGTACATTTTTAAATTTTCAACCCTACAAGAGACAAAAATATAGGGGGAAGCTACTTATCTCCAGTAATATATCTGAGTGTGATATTGTGCATGGCCTATGTTGTAGACAATAACACATTACATCTTTTTTGTCTCTTGCTATTTCATCATACGACGTTTAGTTACGGAGTTATTAATGATTTTGTACTTTTTGGCCGAAATTTTTCTCTGAGTGTGATATTGTACATGGCCTATGTTGTAGACAATAACACATTACATCTTTTTTGTCTCTTGCTATTTCATCATACGACGTATAATTAGGGAGTTATTAATGATTTTGTACTTTTTGTGCGAAATTTTTCTATGTCCCACGAATAACTTAAAAATTGATTCGAATGAAATTTCAAAAAATAGGTTTTTTTAATACTTTTATTATATTTTTTTACGTCTTGTAGGGTCGGAAATCAACATGATATTTTGATGTATTTTTTCGTCCCATGAATTTTTGGTTTCAGGTGATAGAATTATTTTCCACTACGTCCCATGCTCATCTATATTATATAAAACCACATGGCTGACTGATTCACTCACTGACATAAATGTTTACCCACTTCCAAATGAGTTACAGACTTGATATTTGGCAAAAACACTCCTTTCACCTTGCAACCAACAGAAAAATTCCGAAAAGGTACATTTTTTAATTTTCAACCCTACAAGAGACAAAAATATAGGGGGAAGCTACTTATCTCCAGTAATATCTCTGAGTGTGATATTGTGCATGGCCTATGTTGTAGACAATAACACATTACATCTTTTTTGTCTCTTGCTATTTCATCATACGACGTTTAGTTACGGAGTTATTAATGATTTTGTACTTTTTGGCCGAAATTTTTCTCTGAGTGTGATATTGCACATGGCCTATGTTGTAGACAATAACACATTACATCTTTTTTGTATCTTGCTATTTCATCATACGACGTTTAATTAGGGAGTTATTAATGATTTTGTACTTTTTGGCCGAAATTTTTCTCTGAGTGTGATATTGTACATGGCCTATGTTGTAGACATTAACACGTTACATCTTTTTTGTCTCTTGCTATTTCATCATACGACGTTTAGTTACGGAGTTATTAATGATTTTGTACTTTTTGGCCGAAATTTTTCTCTGAGTGTGATATTGTCCATGGCCTATGTTGTAGACAATAACACATTACATCTTTTTTGTCTCTTGCTATTTCATCATACGACGTTTAGTTACGGAGTTATTAATGATTTTGTACTTTTTGGCCGACATTCTTCTCTGAGTGTGATATTGTACATGGCCTATGTTGTAGACAATAACACATTACATCTTTTTTGTCTCTTGCTATTTCATCATACGACGTATAATTAGGGAGTTATTAATGATTTTGTACTTTTTGTCCGAAATTTTTCTATGTCCCACGAATAACTTAAAAATTGATTCGAATGAAATTTCAAAAAATAGTTTTTTTAAATACTTTTATTATATTTTTTTACGTCTTGTAGGGTCGGAAATCAACATGATATTTTGATGTATTTTTTCGTCCCATGCATTTTTGGTTTCAGGTGATAGAATTATTTTCCACTACGTCCCATGCTCATCTATCTATATTATATAAAACCACATGGCTGACTGATTCACTCACTGACATAAATGTTTACCCACTTCCAAATGAGTTACAAACTTGATATTTGGCAAAAACACTCCTTTCACCTTGCAACCAACAGAAAAATTCCGAAAAGGTACATTTTTTAATTTTCAACCCTACAAGAGACAAAAATATAGGGGGAAGCTACTTATCTCCAGTAATATCTCTGAGTGTGATATTGTGCATGGCCTATGTTGTAGACAATAACACATTACATCTTTTTTGTCTCTTGCTATTTCATCATACGACGTTTAGTTACGGAGTTATTAATGATTTTGTACTTTTTGGCCGAAAAATTTCTCTGAGTGTGATATTGTACATGGCCTATGTTGTAGACAATAACTCATTACATCTTTTTTGTATCTTGCTATTTCATCATACGACGTTTAATTAGGGAGTTATTAATGATTTTGTACTTTTTGGCCGAAATTTTTCTCTGAGTGTGATATTGTACATAGCCTATGTTGTAGACATTAACACATTACATCTTTTTTGTCTCTTGCTATTTCATCATACGACGTATAATTAGGGAGTTATTAATGATTTTGTACTTTTTGGCCGACATTCTTCCCTGAGTGTGATATTGTACATGGCCTATGTTGTAGACAATAACACATTACATCTTTTTTGTCTCTTGCTATTTCATCATACGACGTATAATTAGGGAGTTATTAATGATTTTGTACTTTTTGTCCGAAAATTTTCTATGTCCCACGAATAACTTAAAAATTGATTCGAATGAAATTTCAAAAAATAGTTTTTTTTAATACTTTTATTATATTTTTTACGTCTTGTAGGGTCGGAAATCAACATGATATTTTGATGTATTTTTTCGTCCCATGCATTTTTGATTTCAGGTGATAGAATTATTTTCCACTACGTCCCATGCTCATCTATATTATATAAAACCACATGGCTGACTGATTCACTCACTGACATAAATGTTTACCCACTTCCAAATGAGTTACAAACTTGATATTTGGCAAAAACACTCCTTTCACCTTGCAACCAACAGAAAAATTCCGAAAAGGTACATTTTTTAATTTTCAACCCTACAAGAGACAAAAATATAGGGGGAAGCTACTTATCTCCAGTAATATCTCTGAGTGTGATATTGTGCATGGCCTATGTTGTAGACAATAACACATTACATCTTTTTTGTCTCTTGCTATTTCATCATACGACGTTTAGTTACGGAGTTATTAATGATTTTGTACTTTTTGGCCGAAATTTTTCTCTGAGTGTGATATTGTACATGGCCTATGTTGTAGACAATAACACATTACATCTTTTTTGTATCTTGCTATTTCATCATACGACGTTTAATTAGGGAGTTATTAATGATTTTGTACTTTTTGGCCGAAAATTTTCTCTGAGTGTGATATTGTACATGGCCTATGTTGTAGACATTAACACATTACATCTTTTTTGTCTCTTGCTATTTCATCATACGACGTTTAGTTACGGAGTTATTAATGATTTTGTACTTTTTGGCCGACATTCTTCTCTGAGTGTGATATTGTACATGGCCTATGTTGTAGACAATAACACATTACATCTTTTTTGTCTCTTGCTATTTCATCATACGACGTATAATTAGGGAGTTATTAATGATTTTGTACTTTTTGTCCGAAATTTTTCTATGTCCCACGAATAACTTAAAAATTGATTCGAATGAAATTTCAAAAAATAGGTTTTTTTAATACTTTTATTATAATTTTTTACGTCTTGTAGGGTCGGAAATCAACATGATATTTTGATGTATTTTTTCGTCCCATGCATTTTTGGTTTCAGGTGATAGAATTATTTTCCACTACGTCCCATGCTCATCTATATTATATAAAACCACATGGCTGACTGATTCACTCACTGACATAAATGTTTACCCACTTCCAAATGAGTTACAAACTTGATATTTGGCAAAAACACTCCTTTCACCTTGCAACCAACAGAAAAATTCCGAAAAGGTACATTTTTAAATTTTCAACCCTACAAGAGACAAAAATATAGGGGGAAGCTACTTATCTCCAGTAATATATCTGAGTGTGATATTGTGCATGGCCTATGTTGTAGACAATAACACATTACATCTTTTTTGTCTCTTGCTATTTCATCATACGACGTTTAGTTACGGAGTTATTAATGATTTTGTACTTTTTGGCCGAAATTTTTCTCTGAGTGTGATATTGTACATGGCCTATGTTGTAGACAATAACACATTACATCTTTTTTGTCTCTTGCTATTTCATCATACGACGTATAATTAGGGAGTTATTAATGATTTTGTACTTTTTGTGCGAAATTTTTCTATGTCCCACGAATAACTTAAAAATTGATTCGAATGAAATTTCAAAAAATAGGTTTTTTTAATACTTTTATTATATTTTTTTACGTCTTGTAGGGTCGGAAATCAACATGATATTTTGATGTATTTTTTCGTCCCATGAATTTTTGGTTTCAGGTGATAGAATTATTTTCCACTACGTCCCATGCTCATCTATATTATATAAAACCACATGGCTGACTGATTCACTCACTGACATAAATGTTTACCCACTTCCAAATGAGTTACAGACTTGATATTTGGCAAAAACACTCCTTTCACCTTGCAACCAACAGAAAAATTCCGAAAAGGTACATTTTTTAATTTTCAACCCTACAAGAGACAAAAATATAGGGGGAAGCTACTTATCTCCAGTAATATCTCTGAGTGTGATATTGTGCATGGCCTATGTTGTAGACAATAACACATTACATCTTTTTTGTCTCTTGCTATTTCATCATACGACGTTTAGTTACGGAGTTATTAATGATTTTGTACTTTTTGGCCGAAATTTTTCTCTGAGTGTGATATTGCACATGGCCTATGTTGTAGACAATAACACATTACATCTTTTTTGTATCTTGCTATTTCATCATACGACGTTTAATTAGGGAGTTATTAATGATTTTGTACTTTTTGGCCGAAATTTTTCTCTGAGTGTGATATTGTACATGGCCTATGTTGTAGACATTAACACGTTACATCTTTTTTGTCTCTTGCTATTTCATCATACGACGTTTAGTTACGGAGTTATTAATGATTTTGTACTTTTTGGCCGAAATTTTTCTCTGAGTGTGATATTGTCCATGGCCTATGTTGTAGACAATAACACATTACATCTTTTTTGTCTCTTGCTATTTCATCATACGACGTTTAGTTACGGAGTTATTAATGATTTTGTACTTTTTGGCCGACATTCTTCTCTGAGTGTGATATTGTACATGGCCTATGTTGTAGACAATAACACATTACATCTTTTTTGTCTCTTGCTATTTCATCATACGACGTATAATTAGGGAGTTATTAATGATTTTGTACTTTTTGTCCGAAATTTTTCTATGTCCCACGAATAACTTAAAAATTGATTCGAATGAAATTTCAAAAAATAGTTTTTTTAAATACTTTTATTATATTTTTTTACGTCTTGTAGGGTCGGAAATCAACATGATATTTTGATGTATTTTTTCGTCCCATGCATTTTTGGTTTCAGGTGATAGAATTATTTTCCACTACGTCCCATGCTCATCTATCTATATTATATAAAACCACATGGCTGACTGATTCACTCACTGACATAAATGTTTACCCACTTCCAAATGAGTTACAAACTTGATATTTGGCAAAAACACTCCTTTCACCTTGCAACCAACAGAAAAATTCCGAAAAGGTACATTTTTTAATTTTCAACCCTACAAGAGACAAAAATATAGGGGGAAGCTACTTATCTCCAGTAATATCTCTGAGTGTGATATTGTGCATGGCCTATGTTGTAGACAATAACACATTACATCTTTTTTGTCTCTTGCTATTTCATCATACGACGTTTAGTTACGGAGTTATTAATGATTTTGTACTTTTTGGCCGAAAAATTTCTCTGAGTGTGATATTGTACATGGCCTATGTTGTAGACAATAACTCATTACATCTTTTTTGTATCTTGCTATTTCATCATACGACGTTTAATTAGGGAGTTATTAATGATTTTGTACTTTTTGGCCGAAATTTTTCTCTGAGTGTGATATTGTACATAGCCTATGTTGTAGACATTAACACATTACATCTTTTTTGTCTCTTGCTATTTCATCATACGACGTATAATTAGGGAGTTATTAATGATTTTGTACTTTTTGGCCGACATTCTTCCCTGAGTGTGATATTGTACATGGCCTATGTTGTAGACAATAACACATTACATCTTTTTTGTCTCTTGCTATTTCATCATACGACGTATAATTAGGGAGTTATTAATGATTTTGTACTTTTTGTCCGAAAATTTTCTATGTCCCACGAATAACTTAAAAATTGATTCGAATGAAATTTCAAAAAATAGTTTTTTTTAATACTTTTATTATATTTTTTACGTCTTGTAGGGTCGGAAATCAACATGATATTTTGATGTATTTTTTCGTCCCATGCATTTTTGATTTCAGGTGATAGAATTATTTTCCACTACGTCCCATGCTCATCTATATTATATAAAACCACATGGCTGACTGATTCACTCACTGACATAAATGTTTACCCACTTCCAAATGAGTTACAAACTTGATATTTGGCAAAAACACTCCTTTCACCTTGCAACCAACAGAAAAATTCCGAAAAGGTACATTTTTTAATTTTCAACCCTACAAGAGACAAAAATATAGGGGGAAGCTACTTATCTCCAGTAATATCTCTGAGTGTGATATTGTGCATGGCCTATGTTGTAGACAATAACACATTACATCTTTTTTGTCTCTTGCTATTTCATCATACGACGTTTAGTTACGGAGTTATTAATGATTTTGTACTTTTTGGCCGAAAAATTTCTCTGAGTGTGATATTGTACATGGCCTATGTTGTAGACAATAACTCATTACATCTTTTTTGTATCTTGCTATTTCATCATACGACGTTTAATTAGGGAGTTATTAATGATTTTGTACTTTTTGGCCGAAATTTTTCTCTGAGTGTGATATTGTACATAGCCTATGTTGTAGACATTAACACATTACATCTTTTTTGTCTCTTGCTATTTCATCATACGACGTATAATTAGGGAGTTATTAATGATTTTGTACTTTTTGGCCGACATTCTTCCCTGAGTGTGATATTGTACATGGCCTATGTTGTAGACAATAACACATTACATCTTTTTTGTCTCTTGCTATTTCATCATACGACGTATAATTAGGGAGTTATTAATGATTTTGTACTTTTTGTCCGAAAATTTTCTATGTCCCACGAATAACTTAAAAATTGATTCGAATGAAATTTCAAAAAATAGTTTTTTTTAATACTTTTATTATATATTTTTTACGTCTTGTAGGGTCGGAAATCAACATGATATTTTGATGTATTTTTTCGTCCCATGCATTTTTGATTTCAGGTGATAGAATTATTTTCCACTACGTCCCATGCTCATCTATATTATATAAAACCACATGGCTGACTGATTCACTCACTGACATAAATGTTTACCCACTTCCAAATGAGTTACAAACTTGATATTTGGCAAAAACACTCCTTTCACCTTGCAACCAACAGAAAAATTCCGAAAAGGTACATTTTTTAATTTTCAACCCTACAAGAGACAAAAATATAGGGGGAAGCTACTTATCTCCAGTAATATCTCTGAGTGTGATATTGTGCATGGCCTATGTTGTAGACAATAACACATTACATCTTTTTTGTCTCTTGCTATTTCATCATACGACGTTTAGTTACGGAGTTATTAATGATTTTGTACTTTTTGGCCGAAAAATTTCTCTGAGTGTGATATTGTACATGGCCTATGTTGTAGACAATAACTCATTACATCTTTTTTGTATCTTGCTATTTCATCATACGACGTTTAATTAGGGAGTTATTAATGATTTTGTACTTTTTGGCCGAAATTTTTCTCTGAGTGTGATATTGTACATAGCCTATGTTGTAGACATTAACACATTACATCTTTTTTGTCTCTTGCTATTTCATCATACGACGTATAATTAGGGAGTTATTAATGATTTTGTACTTTTTGGCCGACATTCTTCCCTGAGTGTGATATTGTACATGGCCTATGTTGTAGACAATAACACATTACATCTTTTTTGTCTCTTGCTATTTCATCATACGACGTATAATTAGGGAGTTATTAATGATTTTGTACTTTTTGTCCGAAAATTTTCTATGTCCCACGAATAACTTAAAAATTGATTCGAATGAAATTTCAAAAAATAGTTTTTTTTAATACTTTTATTATATTTTTTACGTCTTGTAGGGTCGGAAATCAACATGATATTTTGATGTATTTTTTCGTCCCATGCATTTTTGATTTCAGGTGATAGAATTATTTTCCACTACGTCCCATGCTCATCTATATTATATAAAACCACATGGCTGACTGATTCACTCACTGACATAAATGTTTACCCACTTCCAAATGAGTTACAAACTTGATATTTGGCAAAAACACTCCTTTCACCTTGCAACCAACAGAAAAATTCCGAAAAGGTACATTTTTTAATTTTCAACCCTACAAGAGACAAAAATATAGGGGGAAGCTACTTATCTCCAGTAATATCTCTGAGTGTGATATTGTGCATGGCCTATGTTGTAGACAATAACACATTACATCTTTTTTGTCTCTTGCTATTTCATCATACGACGTTTAGTTACGGAGTTATTAATGATTTTGTACTTTTTGGCCGAAATTTTTCTCTGAGTGTGATATTGTACATGGCCTATGTTGTAGACAATAACACATTACATCTTTTTTGTATCTTGCTATTTCATCATACGACGTTTAATTAGGGAGTTATTAATGATTTTGTACTTTTTGGCCGAAAATTTTCTCTGAGTGTGATATTGTACATGGCCTATGTTGTAGACATTAACACATTACATCTTTTTTGTCTCTTGCTATGTCATCATACGACGTTTAGTTACGGAGTTATTAATGATTTTGTACTTTTTGGCCGACATTCTTCTCTGAGTGTGATATTGTACATGGCCTATGTTGTAGACAATAACACATTACATCTTTTTTGTCTCTTGCTATTTCATCATACGACGTATAATTAGGGAGTTATTAATGATTTTGTACTTTTTGTCCGAAATTTTTCTATGTCCCACGAATAACTTAAAAATTGATTCGAATGAAATTTCAAAAAATAGGTTTTTTTAATACTTTTATTATAATTTTTTACGTCTTGTAGGGTCGGAAATCAACATGATATTTTGATGTATTTTTTCGTCCCATGAATTTTTGGTTTCAGGTGATAGAATTATTTTCCACTACGTCCCATGCTCATCTATATTATATAAAACCACATGGCTGACTGATTCACTCACTGACATAAATGTTTACCCACTTCCAAATGAGTTACAAACTTGATATTTGGCAAAAACACTCCTTTCACCTTGCAACCAACAGAAAAATTCCGAAAAGGTACATTTTTTAATTTTCAACCCTACAAGAGACAAAAATATAGGGGGAAGCTACTTATCTCCAGTAATATCTCTGAGTGTGATATTGTGCATGGCCTATGTTGTAGACAATAACACATTACATCTTTTTTGTCTCTTGCTATTTCATCATACGACGTTTAGTTACGGAGTTATTAATGATTTTGTACTTTTTGGCCGAAATTTTTCTCTGAGTGTGATATTGCACATGGCCTATGTTGTAGACAATAACACATTACATCTTTTTTGTATCTTGCTATTTCATCATACGACGTTTAATTAGGGAGTTATTAATGATTTTGTACTTTTTGGCCGAAATTTTTCTCTGAGTGTGATATTGTACATGGCCTATGTTGTAGACATTAACACGTTACATCGTTTTTGTCTCTTGCTATTTCATCATACGACGTTTAGTTACGGAGTTATTAATGATTTTGTACTTTTTGGCCGAAATTTTTCTCTGAGTGTGATATTGTCCATGGCCAATGTTGTAGACAATAACACATTACATCTTTTTTGTCTCTTGCTATTTCATCATACGACGTATAATTAGGGAGTTATTAATGATTTTGTACTTTTTGTCCGAAAATTTTCTATGTCCCACGAATAACTTAAAAATTGATTCGAATGAAATTTCAAAAAATAGTTTTTTTTAATACTTTTATTATATTTTTTACGTCTTGTAGGGTCGGAAATCAACATGATATTTTGATGTATTTTTTCGTCCCATGCATTTTTGATTTCAGGTGATAGAATTATTTTCCACTACGTCCCATGCTCATCTATATTATATAAAACCACATGGCTGACTGATTCACTCACTGACATAAATGTTTACCCACTTCCAAATGAGTTACAAACTTGATATTTGGCAAAAACACTCCTTTCACCTTGCAACCAACAGAAAAATTCCGAAAAGGTACATTTTTTAATTTTCAACCCTACAAGAGACAAAAATATAGGGGGAAGCTACTTATCTCCAGTAATATCTCTGAGTGTGATATTGTGCATGGCCTATGTTGTAGACAATAACACATTACATCTTTTTTGTCTCTTGCTATTTCATCATACGACGTTTAGTTACGGAGTTATTAATGATTTTGTACTTTTTGGCCGAAATTTTTCTCTGAGTGTGATATTGTACATGGCCTATGTTGTAGACAATAACACATTACATCTTTTTTGTATCTTGCTATTTCATCATACGACGTTTAATTAGGGAGTTATTAATGATTTTGTACTTTTTGGCCGAAAATTTTCTCTGAGTGTGATATTGTACATGGCCTATGTTGTAGACATTAACACATTACATCTTTTTTGTCTCTTGCTATGTCATCATACGACGTTTAGTTACGGAGTTATTAATGATTTTGTACTTTTTGGCCGACATTCTTCTCTGAGTGTGATATTGTACATGGCCTATGTTGTAGACAATAACACATTACATCTTTTTTGTCTCTTGCTATTTCATCATACGACGTATAATTAGGGAGTTATTAATGATTTTGTACTTTTTGTCCGAAATTTTTCTATGTCCCACGAATAACTTAAAAATTGATTCGAATGAAATTTCAAAAAATAGGTTTTTTTAATACTTTTATTATAATTTTTTACGTCTTGTAGGGTCGGAAATCAACATGATATTTTGATGTATTTTTTCGTCCCATGAATTTTTGGTTTCAGGTGATAGAATTATTTTCCACTACGTCCCATGCTCATCTATATTATATAAAACCACATGGCTGACTGATTCACTCACTGACATAAATGTTTACCCACTTCCAAATGAGTTACAAACTTGATATTTGGCAAAAACACTCCTTTCACCTTGCAACCAACAGAAAAATTCCGAAAAGGTACATTTTTTAATTTTCAACCCTACAAGAGACAAAAATATAGGGGGAAGCTACTTATCTCCAGTAATATCTCTGAGTGTGATATTGTGCATGGCCTATGTTGTAGACAATAACACATTACATCTTTTTTGTCTCTTGCTATTTCATCATACGACGTTTAGTTACGGAGTTATTAATGATTTTGTACTTTTTGGCCGAAAAATTTCTCTGAGTGTGATATTGTACATGGCCTATGTTGTAGACAATAACTCATTACATCTTTTTTGTATCTTGCTATTTCATCATACGACGTTTAATTAGGGAGTTATTAATGATTTTGTACTTTTTGGCCGAAATTTTTCTCTGAGTGTGATATTGTACATAGCCTATGTTGTAGACATTAACACATTACATCTTTTTTGTCTCTTGCTATTTCATCATACGACGTATAATTAGGGAGTTATTAATGATTTTGTACTTTTTGGCCGACATTCTTCCCTGAGTGTGATATTGTACATGGCCTATGTTGTAGACAATAACACATTACATCTTTTTTGTCTCTTGCTATTTCATCATACGACGTATAATTAGGGAGTTATTAATGATTTTGTACTTTTTGTCCGAAAATTTTCTATGTCCCACGAATAACTTAAAAATTGATTCGAATGAAATTTCAAAAAATAGTTTTTTTTAATACTTTTATTATATTTTTTACGTCTTGTAGGGTCGGAAATCAACATGATATTTTGATGTATTTTTTCGTCCCATGCATTTTTGATTTCAGGTGATAGAATTATTTTCCACTACGTCCCATGCTCATCTATATTATATAAAACCACATGGCTGACTGATTCACTCACTGACATAAATGTTTACCCACTTCCAAATGAGTTACAAACTTGATATTTGGCAAAAACACTCCTTTCACCTTGCAACCAACAGAAAAATTCCGAAAAGGTACATTTTTTAATTTTCAACCCTACAAGAGACAAAAATATAGGGGGAAGCTACTTATCTCCAGTAATATCTCTGAGTGTGATATTGTGCATGGCCTATGTTGTAGACAATAACACATTACATCTTTTTTGTCTCTTGCTATTTCATCATACGACGTTTAGTTACGGAGTTATTAATGATTTTGTACTTTTTGGCCGAAATTTTTCTCTGAGTGTGATATTGTACATGGCCTATGTTGTAGACAATAACACATTACATCTTTTTTGTATCTTGCTATTTCATCATACGACGTTTAATTAGGGAGTTATTAATGATTTTGTACTTTTTGGCCGAAAATTTTCTCTGAGTGTGATATTGTACATGGCCTATGTTGTAGACATTAACACATTACATCTTTTTTGTCTCTTGCTATGTCATCATACGACGTTTAGTTACGGAGTTATTAATGATTTTGTACTTTTTGGCCGACATTCTTCTCTGAGTGTGATATTGTACATGGCCTATGTTGTAGACAATAACACATTACATCTTTTTTGTCTCTTGCTATTTCATCATACGACGTATAATTAGGGAGTTATTAATGATTTTGTACTTTTTGTCCGAAATTTTTCTATGTCCCACGAATAACTTAAAAATTGATTCGAATGAAATTTCAAAAAATAGGTTTTTTTAATACTTTTATTATAATTTTTTACGTCTTGTAGGGTCGGAAATCAACATGATATTTTGATGTATTTTTTCGTCCCATGAATTTTTGGTTTCAGGTGATAGAATTATTTTCCACTACGTCCCATGCTCATCTATATTATATAAAACCACATGGCTGACTGATTCACTCACTGACATAAATGTTTACCCACTTCCAAATGAGTTACAAACTTGATATTTGGCAAAAACACTCCTTTCACCTTGCAACCAACAGAAAAATTCCGAAAAGGTACATTTTTTAATTTTCAACCCTACAAGAGACAAAAATATAGGGGGAAGCTACTTATCTCCAGTAATATCTCTGAGTGTGATATTGTGCATGGCCTATGTTGTAGACAATAACACATTACATCTTTTTTGTCTCTTGCTATTTCATCATACGACGTTTAGTTACGGAGTTATTAATGATTTTGTACTTTTTGGCCGAAATTTTTCTCTGAGTGTGATATTGCACATGGCCTATGTTGTAGACAATAACACATTACATCTTTTTTGTATCTTGCTATTTCATCATACGACGTTTAATTAGGGAGTTATTAATGATTTTGTACTTTTTGGCCGAAATTTTTCTCTGAGTGTGATATTGTACATGGCCTATGTTGTAGACATTAACACGTTACATCGTTTTTGTCTCTTGCTATTTCATCATACGACGTTTAGTTACGGAGTTATTAATGATTTTGTACTTTTTGGCCGAAATTTTTCTCTGAGTGTGATATTGTCCATGGCCAATGTTGTAGACAATAACACATTACATCTTTTTTGTCTCTTGCTATTTCATCATACGACGTATAATTAGGGAGTTATTAATGATTTTGTACTTTTTGTCCGAAAATTTTCTATGTCCCACGAATAACTTAAAAATTGATTCGAATGAAATTTCAAAAAATAGTTTTTTTTAATACTTTTATTATATTTTTTACGTCTTGTAGGGTCGGAAATCAACATGATATTTTGATGTATTTTTTCGTCCCATGCATTTTTGATTTCAGGTGATAGAATTATTTTCCACTACGTCCCATGCTCATCTATATTATATAAAACCACATGGCTGACTGATTCACTCACTGACATAAATGTTTACCCACTTCCAAATGAGTTACAAACTTGATATTTGGCAAAAACACTCCTTTCACCTTGCAA
This sequence comes from Meconema thalassinum, assembly GCA_946902985.2. Taxonomy (NCBI): domain Eukaryota; kingdom Metazoa; phylum Arthropoda; class Insecta; order Orthoptera; family Tettigoniidae; genus Meconema; species Meconema thalassinum. The sequence continues at coordinate 80,405,824 of OX336398.1, forward strand.
CCAACAGAAAAATTCCGAAAAGGTACATTTTTTAATTTTCAACCCTACAAGAGACAAAAATATAGGGGGAAGCTACTTATCTCCAGTAATATCTCTGAGTGTGATATTGTGCATGGCCTATGTTGTAGACAATAACACATTACATCTTTTTTGTCTCTTGCTATTTCATCATACGACGTTTAGTTACGGAGTTATTAATGATTTTGTACTTTTTGGCCGAAATTTTTCTCTGAGTGTGATATTGTACATGGCCTATGTTGTAGACAATAACACATTACATCTTTTTTGTATCTTGCTATTTCATCATACGACGTTTAATTAGGGAGTTATTAATGATTTTGTACTTTTTGGCCGAAAATTTTCTCTGAGTGTGATATTGTACATGGCCTATGTTGTAGACATTAACACATTACATCTTTTTTGTCTCTTGCTATGTCATCATACGACGTTTAGTTACGGAGTTATTAATGATTTTGTACTTTTTGGCCGACATTCTTCTCTGAGTGTGATATTGTACATGGCCTATGTTGTAGACAATAACACATTACATCTTTTTTGTCTCTTGCTATTTCATCATACGACGTATAATTAGGGAGTTATTAATGATTTTGTACTTTTTGTCCGAAATTTTTCTATGTCCCACGAATAACTTAAAAATTGATTCGAATGAAATTTCAAAAAATAGGTTTTTTTAATACTTTTATTATAATTTTTTACGTCTTGTAGGGTCGGAAATCAACATGATATTTTGATGTATTTTTTCGTCCCATGAATTTTTGGTTTCAGGTGATAGAATTATTTTCCACTACGTCCCATGCTCATCTATATTATATAAAACCACATGGCTGACTGATTCACTCACTGACATAAATGTTTACCCACTTCCAAATGAGTTACAAACTTGATATTTGGCAAAAACACTCCTTTCACCTTGCAACCAACAGAAAAATTCCGAAAAGGTACATTTTTTAATTTTCAACCCTACAAGAGACAAAAATATAGGGGGAAGCTACTTATCTCCAGTAATATCTCTGAGTGTGATATTGTGCATGGCCTATGTTGTAGACAATAACACATTACATCTTTTTTGTCTCTTGCTATTTCATCATACGACGTTTAGTTACGGAGTTATTAATGATTTTGTACTTTTTGGCCGAAATTTTTCTCTGAGTGTGATATTGCACATGGCCTATGTTGTAGACAATAACACATTACATCTTTTTTGTATCTTGCTATTTCATCATACGACGTTTAATTAGGGAGTTATTAATGATTTTGTACTTTTTGGCCGAAATTTTTCTCTGAGTGTGATATTGTACATGGCCTATGTTGTAGACATTAACACGTTACATCTTTTTTGTCTCTTGCTATTTCATCATACGACGTTTAGTTACGGAGTTATTAATGATTTTGTACTTTTTGGCCGAAATTTTTCTCTGAGTGTGATATTGTCCATGGCCAATGTTGTAGACAATAACACATTACATCTTTTTTGTCTCTTGCTATTTCATCATACGACGTTTAGTTACGGAGTTATTAATGATTTTGTACTTTTTGGCCGACATTCTTCTCCGAGTGTGATATTGTACATGGCCTATGTTGTAGACAATAACACATTACATCTTTTTTGTCTCTTGCTATTTCATCATACGACGTATAATTAGGGAGTTATTAATGATTTTGTACTTTTTGTCCGAAATTTTTCTATGTCCCACGAATAACTTAAAAATTGATTCGAATGAAATTTCAAAAAATAGGGTTTTTAATACTTTTATTATATTTTTTTACGTCTTGTAGGGTCGGAAATCAACATGATATTTTGATGTATTTTTTCGTCCCATGAATTTTTGGTTTCAGGTGATAGAATTATTTTCCACTACGTCCCATGCTCATCTATATTATATAAAACCACATGGCTGACTGATTCACTCACTGACATAAATGTTTACCCACTTCCAAATGAGTTACAAACTTGATATTTGGTAAAAACACTCCTTTCACCTTGCAACCAACAGAAAAATTCCGAAAAGGTACATTTTTTAATTTTCAACCCTACAAGAGACAAAAATATAGGGGGAAGCTACTTATCTCCAGTAATATCTCTGAGTGTGAATTGTGCATGGCCTATGTTGTAGACAATAACACATTACATCTTTTTTGTCTCTTGCTATTTCATCATACGACGTTTAGTTACGGAGTTATTAATGATTTTGTACTTTTTGGCCGAAATTTTTCTCTGAGTGTGATATTGCACATGGCCTATGTTGTATACAATAACACATTACATCTTTTTTGTCTCTTGCTATTTCATCATACGACGTTTAGTTACGGAGTTATTAATGATTTTGTACTTTTTGGCCGAAATTTTTCTCTGAGTGTGATATTGTCCATGGCCTATGTTGTAGACAATAACACATTACATCTTTTTTGTCTCTTGCTATTTCATCATACGACGTTTAGTTACGGAGTTATTAATGATTTTGTACTTTTTGGCCGACATTCTTCTCTGAGTGTGATATTGTACATGGCCTATGTTGTAGACAATAACACATTACATCTTTTTTGTCTCTTGCTATTTCATCATACGACGTATAATTAGGGAGTTATTAATGATTTTGTACTTTTTGTCCGAAATTTTTCTGTCCCACGAATAACTTAAAAATTGATTCGAATGAAATTTCAAAAAATAGTTTTTTTAAATACTTTTATTATATTTTTTACGTCTTGTAGGGTCGGAAATCAACATGATATTTTGATGTTTTTTTTCGTCCCATGCATTTTTGGTTTCAGGTGATAGAATTATTTTCCACTACGTCCCATGCTCATCTATATTATATAAAACCACATGGCTGACTGATTCACTCACTGACATAAATGTTGACCCACTTCCAAATGAGTTACAAACTTGATATTTGGCAAAAACACTCCTTTCACCTTGCAACCAACAGAAAAATTCCGAAAAGGTACATTTTTTTAATTTTCAACCCTACAAGAGACAAAAATATAGGGGGAAGCTACTTATCTCCAGTAATATCTCTGAGTGTGATATTGTGCATGGCCTATGTTGTAGACAATAACACATTACATCTTTTTTGTCTCTTGCTATTTCATCATACGACGTTTAGTTACGGAGTTATTAATGTATTTGTACTTTTTGGCCGAAATTTTTCTCTGAGTGTGATATTGTACATGGCCTATGTTGTAGACAATAACACATTACATCTTTTTTGTCTCTTGCTATTTCATCATACGACGTTTAGTTACGGAGTTATTAATGATTTTGTACTTTTTGGCCGAAATTTTTCTCTGAGTGTGATATTGTACATGGCCTATGTTGTAGACAATAACACATTACATCTTTTTTGTCTCTTGCTATTTCATCATACGACGTTTAGTTACGGAGTTATTAATGATTTTGTACTTTTTGGCCGACATTCTTCTCTGAGTGTGATATTGTACATGGCCTATGTTGTAGACAATAACACATTACATCTTTTTTGTCTCTTGCTATTTCATCATACGACGTATAATTAGGGAGTTATTAATGATTTTGTACTTTTTGTCCGAAATTTTTCTATGTCCCACGAATAACTTAAAAATTGATTCGAATGAAATTTCAAAAAATAGGTTTTTTAAATACTTTTATTATATTTTTTTACGTCTTGTAGGGTCGGAAATCAACATGATATTTTGATGTATTTTTTCGTCCCATGCATTTTTGGTTTCAGGTGATAGAATTATTTTCCACTACGTCCCATGCTCATCTATATTATATAAAACCACATGGCTGACTGATTCACTCACTGACATAAATATTTACCCACTTCCAAATGAGTTACAAACTTGATATTTGGCAAAAACACTCCTTTCACCTTGCAACCAACAGAAAAATTCCGAAAAGGTACATTTTTTAATTTTCAACCCTACAAGAGACAAAAATATAGGGGGAAGCTACTTATCTCCAGTAATATCTCTGAGTGTGATATTGTGCATGGCCTATGTTTTAGACAATAACACATTACATCTTTTTTGTCTCTTGCTATTTCATCATACGACGTTTAGTTATGGAGTTATTAATGATTTTGTACTTTTTGGCCGAAATTTTTCTCTGAGTGTGATATTGTACATGGCCTATGTTGTAGACAATAACACATTACATCTTTTTTGTCTCTTGCTATTTCATCATACGACGTTTAGTTACGGAGTTATTAATGATTTTGTACTTTTTGGCCGAAATTTTTCTCTGAGTGTGATATTGTACATGGCCTATTTTGTAGACAATAACACATTACATCTTTTTTGTCTCTTGCTATTTCATCATACGACGTATAATTAGGGAGGTATTAATGATTTTGTACTTTTTGGCCGACATTCTTCTCTGAGTGTGATATTGTACATGGCCTATGTTGTAGACAATAACACATTACATCTTTATTGTCTCTTGCTATTTCATCATACGACGTATAATTAGGGAGTTATTAATGATTTTGTACTTTTTGTCCGAAATTTTTCTATGTCCCACGAATAACTTAAAAATTGATTCGAATGAAATTTCAAAAAATAGTTTTTTTTAATACTTTTATTATATTTTTTACGTCTTGTAGGGTCGGAAATCAACATGATATTTTGATGTATTTTTTCGTCCCATGCATTTTTGGTTTCAGGTGATAGAATTATTTTCCACTACGTCCCATGCTCATCTATATTATATAAAACCACATGGCTGACTGATTCACTCACTGACATAAATGTTTACCCACTTCCAAATGAGTTACAAACTTGATATTTGGCAAAAACACTCCTTTCACCTTGCAACCAACAGAAAAATTCCGAAAAGGTACATTTTTTAATTTTCAACCCTACAAGAGACAAAAATATAGGGGGAAGCTACTTATCTCCAGTAATATCTCTGAGTGTGATATTGTGCATGGCCTATGTTGTAGACAATAACACATTACATCTTTTTTGTCTCTTGCTATTTCATCATACGACGTTTAGTTACGGAGTTATTAATGATTTTGTACTTTTTGGCCGAAATTTTTCTCTGAGTGTGATATTGCACATGGCCTATGTTGTAGACAATAACACATTACATCTTTTTTGTATCTTGCTATTTCATCATACGACGTTTAATTAGGGAGTTATTAATGATTTTGTACTTTTTGGCCGAAATTTTTCTCTGAGTGTGATATTGTACATGGCCTATGTTGTAGACATTAACACGTTACATCTTTTTTGTCTCTTGCTATTTCATCATACGACGTTTAGTTACGGAGTTATTAATGATTTTGTACTTTTTGGCCGAAATTTTTCTCTGAGTGTGATATTGTCCATGGCCAATGTTGTAGACAATAACACATTACATCTTTTTTGTCTCTTGCTATTTCATCATACGACGTTTAGTTACGGAGTTATTAATGATTTTGTACTTTTTGGCCGACATTCTTCTCCGAGTGTGATATTGTACATGGCCTATGTTGTAGACAATAACACATTACATCTTTTTTGTCTCTTGCTATTTCATCATACGACGTATAATTAGGGAGTTATTAATGATTTTGTACTTTTTGTCCGAAATTTTTCTATGTCCCACGAATAACTTAAAAATTGATTCGAATGAAATTTCAAAAAATAGGGTTTTTAATACTTTTATTATATTTTTTTACGTCTTGTAGGGTCGGAAATCAACATGATATTTTGATGTATTTTTTCGTCCCATGAATTTTTGGTTTCAGGTGATAGAATTATTTTCCACTACGTCCCATGCTCATCTATATTATATAAAACCACATGGCTGACTGATTCACTCACTGACATAAATGTTTACCCACTTCCAAATGAGTTACAAACTTGATATTTGGTAAAAACACTCCTTTCACCTTGCAACCAACAGAAAAATTCCGAAAAGGTACATTTTTTAATTTTCAACCCTACAAGAGACAAAAATATAGGGGGAAGCTACTTATCTCCAGTAATATCTCTGAGTGTGAATTGTGCATGGCCTATGTTGTAGAGAATAACACATTACATCTTTTTTGTCTCTTGCTATTTCATCATACGACGTTTAGTTACGGAGTTATTAATGATTTTGTACTTTTTGGCCGAAATTTTTCTCTGAGTGTGATATTGCACATGGCCTATGTTGTATACAATAACACATTACATCTTTTTTGTCTCTTGCTATTTCATCATACGACGTTTAGTTACGGAGTTATTAATGATTTTGTACTTTTTGGCCGAAATTTTTCTCTGAGTGTGATATTGTCCATGGCCTATGTTGTAGACAATAACACATTACATCTTTTTTGTCTCTTGCTATTTCATCATACGACGTTTAGTTACGGAGTTATTAATGATTTTGTACTTTTTGGCCGACATTCTTCTCTGAGTGTGATATTGTACATGGCCTATGTTGTAGACAATAACACATTACATCTTTTTTGTCTCTTGCTATTTCATCATACGACGTATAATTAGGGAGTTATTAATGATTTTGTACTTTTTGTCCGAAATTTTTCTGTCCCACGAATAACTTAAAAATTGATTCGAATGAAATTTCAAAAAATAGTTTTTTTAAATACTTTTATTATATTTTTTACGTCTTGTAGGGTCGGAAATCAACATGATATTTTGATGTTTTTTTTCGTCCCATGCATTTTTGGTTTCAGGTGATAGAATTATTTTCCACTACGTCCCATGCTCATCTATATTATATAAAACCACATGGCTGACTGATTCACTCACTGACATAAATGTTGACCCACTTCCAAATGAGTTACAAACTTGATATTTGGCAAAAACACTCCTTTCACCTTGCAACCAACAGAAAAATTCCGAAAAGGTACATTTTTTTAATTTTCAACCCTACAAGAGACAAAAATATAGGGGGAAGCTACTTATCTCCAGTAATATCTCTGAGTGTGATATTGTGCATGGCCTATGTTGTAGACAATAACACATTACATCTTTTTTGTCTCTTGCTATTTCATCATACGACGTTTAGTTACGGAGTTATTAATGTATTTGTACTTTTTGGCCGAAATTTTTCTCTGAGTGTGATATTGTACATGGCCTATGTTGTAGACAATAACACATTACATCTTTTTTGTCTCTTGCTATTTCATCATACGACGTTTAGTTACGGAGTTATTAATGATTTTGTACTTTTTGGCCGAAATTTTTCTCTGAGTGTGATATTGTACATGGCCTATGTTGTAGACAATAACACATTACATCTTTTTTGTCTCTTGCTATTTCATCATACGACGTTTAGTTACGGAGTTATTAATGATTTTGTACTTTTTGGCCGACATTCTTCTCTGAGTGTGATATTGTACATGGCCTATGTTGTAGACAATAACACATTACATCTTTTTTGTCTCTTGCTATTTCATCATACGACGTATAATTAGGGAGTTATTAATGATTTTGTACTTTTTGTCCGAAATTTTTCTATGTCCCACGAATAACTTAAAAATTGATTCGAATGAAATTTCAAAAAATAGGTTTTTTAAATACTTTTATTATATTTTTTTACGTCTTGTAGGGTCGGAAATCAACATGATATTTTGATGTATTTTTTCGTCCCATGCATTTTTGGTTTCAGGTGATAGAATTATTTTCCACTACGTCCCATGCTCATCTATATTATATAAAACCACATGGCTGACTGATTCACTCACTGACATAAATATTTACCCACTTCCAAATGAGTTACAAACTTGATATTTGGCAAAAACACTCCTTTCACCTTGCAACCAACAGAAAAATTCCGAAAAGGTACATTTTTTAATTTTCAACCCTACAAGAGACAAAAATATAGGGGGAAGCTACTTATCTCCAGTAATATCTCTGAGTGTGATATTGTGCATGGCCTATGTTTTAGACAATAACCCATTACATCTTTTTTGTCTCTTGCTATTTCATCATACGACGTTTAGTTATGGAGTTATTAATGATTTTGTACTTTTTGGCCGAAATTTTTCTCTGAGTGTGATATTGTACATGGCCTATGTTGTAGACAATAACACATTACATCTTTTTTGTCTCTTGCTATTTCATCATACGACGTTTAGTTACGGAGTTATTAATGATTTTGTACTTTTTGGCCGAAATTTTTCTCTGAGTGTGATATTGTACATGGCCTATTTTGTAGACAATAACACATTACATCTTTTTTGTCTCTTGCTATTTCATCATACGACGTATAATTAGGGAGTTATTAATGATTTTGTACTTTTTGGCCGACATTCTTCTCTGAGTGTGATATTGTACATGGCCTATGTTGTAGACAATAACACATTACATCTTTATTGTCTCTTGCTATTTCATCATACGACGTATAATTAGGGAGTTATTAATGATTTTGTACTTTTTGTCCGAAATTTTTCTATGTCCCACGAATAACTTAAAAATTGATTCGAATGAAATTTCAAAAAATAGTTTTTTTTAATACTTTTATTATATTTTTTACGTCTTGTAGGGTCGGAAATCAACATGATATTTTGATGTATTTTTTCGTCCCATGCATTTTTGGTTTCAGGTGATAGAATTATTTTCCACTACGTCCCATGCTCATCTATATTATATAAAACCACATGGCTGACTGATTCACTCACTGACATAAATGTTTACCCACTTCCAAATGAGTTACAAACTTGATATTTGGCAAAAACACTCCTTTCACCTTGCAACCAACAGAAAAATTCCGAAAAGGTACATTTTTAAATTTTCAACCCTACAAGAGACAAAAATATAGGGGGAAGCTACTTATCTCCAGTAATATCTCTGAGTGTGATATTGTGCATGGCCTATGTTGTAGACAATAACACATTACATCTTTTTTGTCTCTTGCTATTTCATCATACGACGTTTAGTTACGGAGTTATTAATGATTTTGTACTTTTTGGCCGAAATTTTTCTCTGAGTGTGATATTGTACATGGCCTATGTTGTAGACAATAACACATTACATCTTTTTTGTCTCTTGCTATTTCATCATACGACGTATAATTAGGGAGTTATTAATGATTTTGTACTTTTTGTGCGAAATTTTTCTATGTCCCACGAATAACTTAAAAATTGATTCGAATGAAATTTCAAAAAATAGGTTTTTTTAATACTTTTATTATATTTTTTTACGTCTTGTAGGGTCGGAAATCAACATGATATTGTGATGTATTTTTTCGTCCCATGAATTTTTGGTTTCAGGTGATAGAATTATTTTCCACTACGTCCCATGCTCATCTATATTATATAAAACCACATGGCTGACTGATTCACTCACTGACATAAATGTTTACCCACTTCCAAATGAGTTACAAACTTGATATTTGGCAAAAACACTCCTTTCACCTTGCAACCAACAGAAAAATTCCGAAAAGGTACATTTTTTAATTTTCAACCCTACAAGAGACAAAAATATAGGGGGAAGCTACTTATCTCCAGTAATATCTCTGAGTGTGATATTGTGCATGGCCTATGTTGTAGACAATAACACATTACATCTTTTTTGTCTCTTGCTATTTCATCATACGACGTTTAGTTACGGAGTTATTAATGATTTTGTACTTTTTGGCCGAAATTTTTCTCTGAGTGTGATATTGCACATGGCCTATGTTGTAGACAATAACACATTACATCTTTTTTGTATCTTGCTATTTCATCATACGACGTTTAATTAGGGAGTTATTAATGATTTTGTACTTTTTGGCCGAAATTTTTCTCTGAGTGTGATATTGTACATGGCCTATGTTGTAGACATTAACACGTTACATCTTTTTTGTCTCTTGCTATTTCATCATACGACGTTTAGTTACGGAGTTATTAATGATTTTGTACTTTTTGGCCGAAATTTTTCTCTGAGTGTGATATTGTCCATGGCCTATGTTGTAGACAATAACACATTACATCTTTTTTGTCTCTTGCTATTTCATCATACGACGTTTAGTTACGGAGTTATTAATGATTTTGTACTTTTTGGCCGACATTCTTCTCTGAGTGTGATATTGTACATGGCCTATGTTGTAGACAATAACACATTACATCTTTTTTGTCTCTTGCTATTTCATCATACGACGTATAATTAGGGAGTTATTAAGGCGAGGTATGACTGAAATATTTGATATTTTGTTGAAAAAAGTCATTTTTATTTTTATTAAAAATAAAATATTACAATGTGTGCTCTATCAGAAAATGGTATATTTTTTTCTATGCGCCATTTATTTAACCCGTGGTAGCCATTTTTAAAAGGTGTTGCATGGGTATTTAATGCTCTGGTGCACGCCCACTTGCTTGCAGTACTGCAGAATATTTGTTTTAGGCCTAGATATTACTTCGTAGTTCTTTTCAAATACTCCGCTAAGAATCGAGTGTTGGAAGCGGTGTGGATCGTGATGCTCCTTTGTCTGCTTGTGTTCAAAACAGAGACTAAGTTCCACAGCGATTTAGAAATTATTCTCTAAGAATCTTGTAACTTGTAAAATTATTTCAAGGGTTGTGTTAAATGACTACCTTATTTTTGGCCAGGAATTCTAAGTGTATGATGTCTTTATATGTGAAATATTAGATTTAAATGTGTTGAGTAGTACAACATGGTTGCTTAGTGTTTGTAAAGAGTACAACGTGTTGGGTTTCTAATACAAAGTGTGAAAAATTGTTTGTGCGCGTTCGAAATTGTGTTGAATTGTGATTTGTGTTTCTTTATTCATCATGGGGCGACTATCTACTCCCAGAAGTAGTTATAGAAAGCCAAAGAAACGCCCTTCGAAGAAAAGTATTGCAGGTAAATTGTCCTATGAGAAATCTCAAAACTTAGGCCTAAATGTAGGCCAGGCTGAAAACACAAATGAGAAACTACAGTGTAATTTAGATACAAAATGTATTTCTAGTGCAGCATCTGTCAGTGGTTTGAGCTCTGTAGCAGAACAAAATTATGATATTTCTAGCAGTGAAAGAAAATTAAATTCATTTTCAGAATGTTCAACACAGTATGGGCCCCCAATTATAAATGATGGTCCTGTGATTTATACCTTAGTTCACACAAGTGTATGGGATAATCTCATGAAAGATTTACTATGTAGTGAATGTCAGACAAAGTCTGTGGTAGTTGAATTTAGAGAAAGTCATGGTTTCTGCAGCAAAATAGTAGTTAAGTGTAGGAACTGTGGGTATGTGGCTGCAAGTGAGTACAGTTCTCCTCGAATATCCAGTTCACAGAGTCAAAGACCTCCTTTTCATGTGAATAAAACTATAGTGGAGACATTTAGTGCCATAGGAAAAGGTCATCAAGCATTGCAGAAATTCTCTTCTAACATGGGCATGAATACTCTCGGAAAGAGACCTTATGCTAAACATTTGAACTTGTTAGTGGATGAGGGGAAAATATATAAGAAAGAGGTCCTTCGTATGGCAGCTGATGCAGTTCGCAAAGCTCATAATGGGGATGACAATGACATAATTGACATTGGTGTTTCCTACGATGCCACGTGGCATAAACGAGGGCACAGTTCTAACTATGGGGTTGGCTTTGCTATTGACATCCAAACAGGCATTGTATTAGATTATGAGGTACTGTCAAAATGCTGTGTTGATTGTAAAAGGACTGAGAAGGAACTGGGTAAAAATAGTGTAGAGTTTGACATTTGGTTCAATGGGCATAAGGCTTCAGGGGAATGCCAGAGAAATTACAATGGCTCATCCAATGCCATGGAGAAAGACATTGGGGAAATTATTTGGAAAAGATCTATTGCTGACCGAGGGATGAGGTACACTACGATGTTGTCTGATGGTGATGCCAAAACCCATGCCCATTTGAATGCTCTTCAAGTGTATGGTCCTCAGCAAGTCATCGAAAAAGAGGAGTGCATCAATCATGTGGCTAAACGACTTGGTACTGCACTTCGGAACATTGTTAAGGAGTGGAAGGTTAAAGGTGTCACTCTGGGTGGTCGTAAAGAAGGCAGTTTAAAAGAGACCACCATTACAAAGCTTACAAACTACTACAGGCATGCCATTGCTAGTAATATTCCTGATGTTATTGAAATGAAGAGGGCAGTTTATGCCACTCTTAGACACTGCATGTCCACAGACACTAAGCCCCAACATGGCACATGTCCAAAATCTTTAACATCATGGTGTTTTTATAATCGACAAATTGCGGAAGGGAAACCAGTGGATAGCCATAGTAAAATGAGTTGTAAATTAAGTCCTACAGTAGTTTTAAAAATCATGCCAGCATACCACAGGCTTGCATCAGATCAGCTGTTAGAACGTTGCACCCAAGGGAGAACACAAAATGCGAATGAATGTCTTCATAGTGTTGTTTGGACGAAATGCCCCAAGGAAGTCTTTGTATCGAGGAAAAAACTTGAACTTGCTGTTCTTAAGGCAGTCAGTGAGTTCAACATGGGTTGTCTCAAAACACTGGAAATTGTTCATTCTGTCCGAGGGGAAACTATATCTGTTTGTGCGGTCTTTGGCAGCAAAAGTCAGGATATGCGGCGTGTCACCTTGAGTAAAAAAAGGAGATCAAATCACCAAAAACAATCCAGGAAACTACAAAAGTGGATGAAAATATCAGAAGAAGACAGAAAAAAGACATCTGAGGGGGATACATATGGAGCAGGGCAGTTCTAAGGTAAGACCATGGTACTAAAACTTTAAATGCAATTTTCTCAGTTACAAATTTCAACACATTTTGCTGTATACAAAATGCTCCTTGCGACAGAGTTTAAAACAGAATTAGCTGAAAAGTTACTTGCATGCTCCAGCTTAGGTAGGGATACGAATTTGCTCTCAGTTTTTATGTCAAATGTATATTAGTATTTTTTTTGGCTTGTTAAATTTGAATGTTGCAGCATTAATTTAAAAAAAAAAATACTAATTTAAAAAAATTCTAGACAGTTCAATATTCAACAGATTTTAAAGTTGAGGGCAAATACTGTTAATATACTAGTAAGGTACATTCTTACCAAATTTCAGTTCAGCAGCCTGAAAATTGCATCGCAAGGAGCATTTTTCAAGCGACTAATTATTATGTACTAAAAACAAGGATATTTTGAGAACCAGTAGGCATAAATGTATTAAACTTGGTACATGATATACTGATATCTATCTACATGTGTATTTAAAATTTGGTACTGATATCATGAAAACTGTAGAAGTTTCAAATTTCAGTCATACCTCCCCTTAATGATTTTGTACTTTTTGTCCGAAATTTTTCTATGTCCCACGAATAACTTAAAAATTGATTCGAATGAAATTTCAAAAAATAGTTTTTTTAAATACTTTTATTATATTTTTTACGTCTTGTAGGGTCGGAAATCAACATGATATTTTGATGTATTTTTTCGTCCCATGCATTTTTGGTTTCAGGTGATAGAATTATTTTCCACTACGTCCCATGCTCATCTATCTATATTATATAAAACCACATGGCTGACTGATTCACTCACTGACATAAATGTTTACCCACTTCCAAATGAGTTACAAACTTGATATTTGGCAAAAACACTCCTTTCACCTTGCAACCAACAGAAAAATTCCGAAAAGGTACATTTTTTAATTTTCAACCCTACAAGAGACAAAAATATAGGGGGAAGCTACTTATCTCCAGTAATATCTCTGAGTGTGATATTGTGCATGGCCTATGTTGTAGACAATAACACATTACATCTTTTTTGTCTCTTGCTATTTCATCATACGACGTTTAGTTACGGAGTTATTAATGATTTTGTACTTTTTGGCCGAAATTTTTCTCCGAGTGTGATATTGTCCATGGCCTATGTTGTAGACAATAACACATTACATCTTTTTTGTCTCTTGCTATTTCATCATACGACGTTTAGTTACGGAGTTATTAATGATTTTGTACTTTTTGGCCGACATTCTTCTCTGAGTGTGATATTGTACATGGCCTATGTTGTAGACAATAACACATTACATCTTTTTTGTCTCTTGCTATTTCATCATACGACGTATAATTAGGGAGTTATTAATGATTTTGTACTTTTTGTCCGAAATTTTTCTATGTCCCACGAATAACTTAAAAATTGATTCGAATGAAATTTCAAAAAATAGGTTTTTTAAATACTTTTATTATATTTTTTTACGTCTTGTAGGGTCGGAAATCAACATGATATTTTGATGTATTTTTTCGTCCCATGCATTTTTGGTTTCAGGTGATAGAATTATTTTCCACTACGTCCCATGCTCATCTATATTATATAAAACCACATGGCTGACTGATTCACTCACTGACATAAATGTTGACCCACTTCCAAATGAGTTACAAACTTGATATTTGGCAAAAACACTCCTTTCACCTTGCAACCAACAGAAAAATTCCGAAAAGGTACATTTTTTTAATTTTCAACCCTACAAGAGACAAAAATATAGGGGGAAGCTACTTATCTCCAGTAATATCTCTGAGTGTGATATTGTGCATGGCCTATGTTGTAGACAATAACACATTACATCTTTTTTGTCTCTTGCTATTTCATCATACGACGTTTAGTTACGGAGTTATTAATGATTTTGTACTTTTTGGCCGAAATTTTTCTCTGAGTGTGATATTGTACATGGCCTATGTTGTAGACAATAACACATTACATCTTTTTTGTCTCTTGCTATTTCATCATACGACGTTTAGTTACGGAGTTATTAATGATTTTGTACTTTTTGGCCGAAATTTTTCTCCGAGTGTGATATTGTACATGGCCTATGTTGTAGACAATAACACATTACATCTTTTTTGTCTCTTGCTATTTCATCATACGACGTTTAGTTACGGAGTTATTAATGATTTTGTACTTTTTGGCCGACATTCTTCTCTGAGTGTGATATTGTACATGGCCTATGTTGTAGACAATAACACATTACATCTTTTTTGTCTTTTGCTATTTCATCATACGACGTATAATTAGGGAGTTATTAATGATTTTGTACTTTTTGTCCGAAATTTTTCTATGTCCCACGAATAACTTAAAAATTGATTCGAATGAAATTTCAAAAAATAGTTTTTTTAAATACTTTTATTATATTTTTTTACGTCTTGTAGGGTCGGAAATCAACATGATATTTTGATGTATTTTTTCGTCCCATGCATTTTTGGTTTCAGGTGATAGAATTATTTTCCACTACGTCCCATGCCCATCTATATTATATAAAACCACATGGCTGACTGATTCACTCACTGACATAAATATTTACCCACTTCCAAATGAGTTACAAACTTCATATTTGGCAAAAACACTCCTTTCACCTTGCAACCAACAGAAAAATTCCGAAAAGGTACATTTTTTAATTTTCAACCCTACAAGAGACAAAAATATAGGGGGAAGCTACTTATCTCCAGTAATATCTCTGAGTGTGATATTGTGCATGGCCTATGTTGTAGACAATAACACATTACATCTTTTTTGTCTCTTGCTATTTCATCATACGACGTTTAGTTATGGAGTTATTAATGATTTTGTACTTTTTGGCCGAAATTTTTCTCTGAGTGTGATATTGTACATGGCCTATGTTGTAGACAATAACACATTACATCTTTTTTGTCTCTTGCTATTTCATCATACGACGTTTAGTTACGGAGTTATTAATGATTTTGTACTTTTTGGCCGAAATTTTTCTCTGAGTGTGATATTGTACATGGCCTATGTTGTAGACAATAACACATTACATATTTTTTGTCTCTTGCTATTTCATCATACGACGTATAATTAGGGAGTTATTAATGATTTTGTACTTTTTGGCCGACATTCTTCTCTGAGTGTGATATTGTACATGGCCTATGTTGTAGACAATAACACATTACATCTTTATTGTCTCTTGCTATTTCATCATACGACGTATAATTAGGGAGTTATTAATGATTTTGTACTTTTTGTCCGAAATTTTTCTATGTCCCACGAATAACTTAAAAATTGATTCGAATGAAATTTCAAAAAATAGTTTTTTTTAATACTTTTATTATATTTTTTACGTCTTGTAGGGTCGGAAATCAACATGATATTTTGATGTATTTTTTCGTCCCATGCATTTTTGGTTTCAGGTGATAGAATTATTTTCCACTACGTCCCATGCTCATCTATATTATATAAAACCACATGGCTGACTGATTCACTCACTGACATAAATGTTTACCCACTTCCAAATGAGTTACAAACTTGATATTTGGCAAAAACACTCCTTTCACCTTGCAACCAACAGAAAAATTCCGAAAAGGTACATTTTTAAATTTTCAACCCTACAAGAGACAAAAATATAGGGGGAAGCTACTTATCTCCAGTAATATCTCTGAGTGTGATATTGTGCATGGCCTATGTTGTAGACAATAACACATTACATCTTTTTTGTCTCTTGCTATTTCATCATACGACGTTTAGTTACGGAGTTATTAATGATTTTGTACTTTTTGGCCGAAATTTTTCTCTGAGTGTGATATTGTACATGGCCTATGTTGTAGACAATAACACATTACATCTTTTTTGTCTCTTGCTATTTCATCATACGACGTATAATTAGGGAGTTATTAATGATTTTGTACTTTTTGTGCGAAATTTTTCTATGTCCCACGAATAACTTAAAAATTGATTCGAATGAAATTTCAAAAAATAGGTTTTTTTAATACTTTTATTATATTTTTTTACGTCTTGTAGGGTCGGAAATCAACATGATATTTTGATGTATTTTTTCGTCCCATGAATTTTTGGTTTCAGGTGATAGAATTATTTTCCACTACGTCCCATGCTCATCTATATTATATAAAACCACATGGCTGACTGATTCACTCACTGACATAAATGTTTACCCACTTCCAAATGAGTTACAAACTTGATATTTGGCAAAAACACTCCTTTCACCTTGCAACCAACAGAAAAATTCCGAAAAGGTACATTTTTTAATTTTCAACCCTACAAGAGACAAAAATATAGGGGGAAGCTACTTATCTCCAGTAATATCTCTGAGTGTGATATTGTGCATGGCCTATGTTGTAGACAATAACACATTACATCTTTTTTGTCTCTTGCTATTTCATCATACGACGTTTAGTTACGGAGTTATTAATGATTTTGTACTTTTTGGCCGAAATTTTTCTCTGAGTGTGATATTGCACATGGCCTATGTTGTAGACAATAACACATTACATCTTTTTTGTATCTTGCTATTTCATCATACGACGTTTAATTAGGGAGTTATTAATGATTTTGTACTTTTTGGCCGAAATTTTTCTCTGAGTGTGATATTGTACATGGCCTATGTTGTAGACATTAACACGTTACATCTTTTTTGTCTCTTGCTATTTCATCATACGACGTTTAGTTACGGAGTTATTAATGATTTTGTACTTTTTGGCCGAAATTTTTCTCTGAGTGTGATATTGTCCATGGCCTATGTTGTAGACAATAACACATTACATCTTTTTTGTCTCTTGCTATTTCATCATACGACGTTTAGTTACGGAGTTATTAATGATTTTGTACTTTTTGGCCGACATTCTTCTCTGAGTGTGATATTGTACATGGCCTATGTTGTAGACAATAACACATTACATCTTTTTTGTCTCTTGCTATTGCATCATACGACGTATAATTAGGGAGTTATTAATGATTTTGTACTTTTTGTCCGAAATTTTTCTATGTCCCACGAATAACTTAAAAATTGATTCGAATGAAATTTCAAAAAATAGTTTTTTTAAATACTTTTATTATATTTTTTTACGTCTTGTAGGGTCGGAAATCAACATGATATTTTGATGTATTTTTTCGTCCCATGCATTTTTGGTTTCAGGTGATAGAATTATTTTCCACTACGTCCCATGCTCATCTATCTATATTATATAAAACCACATGGCTGACTGATTCACTCACTGACATAAATGTTTACCCACTTCCAAATGAGTTACAAACTTGATATTTGGCAAAAACACTCCTTTCACCTTGCAACCAACAGAAAAATTCCGAAAAGGTACATTTTTTAATTTTCAACCCTACAAGAGACAAAAATATAGGGGGAAGCTACTTATCTCCAGTAATATCTCTGAGTGTGATATTGTGCATGGCCTATGTTGTAGACAATAACACATTACATCTTTTTTGTCTCTTGCTATTTCATCATACGACGTTTAGTTACGGAGTTATTAATGATTTTGTACTTTTTGGCCGAAATTTTTCTCCGAGTGTGATATTGTACATGGCCTATGTTGTAGACAATAGCACATTACATCTTTTTTGTCTCTTGCTATTTCATCATACGACGTTTAGTTACGGAGTTATTAATGATTTTGTACTTTTTGGCCGACATTCTTCTCTGAGTGTGATATTGTACATGGCCTATGTTGTAGACAATAACACATTACATCTTTTTTGTCTCTTGCTATTTCATCATACGACGTATAATTAGGGAGTTATTAATGATTTTGTACTTTTTGTCCGAAATTTTTCTATGTCCCACGAATAACTTAAAAATTGATTCGAATGAAATTTCAAAAAATAGTTTTTTTAAATACTTTTATTATATTTTTTTACGTCTTGTAGGGTCGGAAATCAACATGATATTTTGATGTATTTTTTCGTCCCATGCATTTTTGGTTTCAGGTGATAGAATTATTTTCCACTACGTCCCATGCTCATCTATATTATATAAAACCACATGGCTGACTGATTCACTCACTGACATAAATATTTACCCACTTCCAAATGAGTTACAAACTTGATATTTGGCAAAAACACTCCTTTCACCTTGCAACCAACCGAAAAATTCCGAAAAGGTACATTTTTTAATTTTCAACCCTACAAGAGACAAAAATATAGGGGGAAGCTACTTATCTCCAGTAATATCTCTGAGTGTGATATTGTGCATGGCCTATGTTGTAGACAATAACACATTACATCTTTTTTGTCTCTTGCTATTTCATCATACGACGTTTAGTTATGGAGTTATTAATGATTTTGTACTTTTTGGCCGAAATTTTTCTCTGAGTGTGATATTGTACATGGCCTATGTTGTAGACAATAACACATTACATCTTTTTTGTCTTTTGCTATTTCATCATACGACGTTTAGTTACGGAGTTATTAATGATTTTGTACTTTTTGGCCGAAATTTTTCTCTGAGTGTGATATTGTACATGGCCTATGTTGTAGACAATAACACATTACATCTTTTTTGTCTCTTGCTATTTCATCATACGACGTATAATTAGGGAGTTATTAATGATTTTGTACTTTTTGGCCGACATTCTTCTCTGAGTGTGATATTGTACATGGCCTATGTTGTAGACAATAACACATTACATCTTTATTGTCTCTTGCTATTTCATCATACGACGTATAATTAGGGAGTTATTAATGATTTTGTACTTTTTGTCCGAAATTTTTCTATGTCCCACGAATAACTTAAAAATTGATTCGAATGAAATTTCAAAAAATAGGTTTTTTTAATACTTTTATTATATTTTTTACGTCTTGTAGGGTCGGAAATCAACATGATATTTTGATGTATTTTTTCGTCCCATGCATTTTTGGTTTCAGGTGATAGAATTATTTTCCACTACGTCCCATGCTCATCTATATTATATAAAACCACATGGCTGACTGATTCACTCACTGACATAAATGTTTACCCACTTCCAAATGAGTTACAAACTTGATATTTGGCAAAAACACTCCTTTCACCTTGCAACCAACAGAAAAATTCCGAAAAGGTACATTTTTAAATTTTCAACCCTACAAGAGACAAAAATATAGGGGGAAGCTACTTATCTCCAGTAATATCTCTGAGTGTGATATTGTGCATGGCCTATGTTGTAGACAATAACACATTACATCTTTTTTGTCTCTTGCTATTTCATCATACGACGTTTAGTTACGGAGTTATTAATGATTTTGTACTTTTTGGCCGAAATTTTTCTCTGAGTGTGATATTGTACATGGCCTATGTTGTAGACAATAACACATTACATCTTTTTTGTCTCTTGCTATTTCATCATACGACGTTTAATTAGGGATTTATTAATGATTTTGTACTTTTTGGCCGAAATTTTTCTCTGAGTGTGATATTGTACATGGCCTATGTTGTAGACATTAACACGTTACATCTTTTTTGTCTCTTGCTATTTCATCATACGACGTTTAGTTACGGAGTTATTAATGATTTTGTACTTTTTGGCCGAAATTTTTCTCTGAGTGTGATATTGTCCATGGCCTATGTTGTAGACAATAACACATTACATCTTTTTTGTCTCTTGCTATTTCATCATACGACGTTTAGTTACGGAGTTATTAATGATTTTGTACTTTTTGGCCGACATTCTTCTCTGAGTGTGATATTGTACATGGCCTATGTTGTAGACAATAACACATTACATCTTTTTTGTCTCTTGCTATTTCATCATACGACGTATAATTAGGGAGTTATTAATGATTTTGTACTTTTTGTCCGAAATTTTTCTATGTCCCACGAATAACTTAAAAATTGATTCGAATGAAATTTCAAAAAATAGTTTTTTTAAATACTTTTATTATATTTTTTTACGTCTTGTAGGGTCGGAAATCAACATGATATTTTGATGTATTTTTTCGTCCCATGCATTTTTGGTTTCAGGTGATAGAATTATTTTCCACACGTCCCATGCTCATCTATCTTCTTCTTGTTTCGAATGGGCCTACTTTGGACCACGCTTGTTCAACTGTTGAGCTTTGATCTTTGCCCAGTGTTGTCGCATTTTCTGCCGGTGTAACTCCTTCCTTTCATCTGTCCAAGGGGTACCTTTCTTCCGGGGTTTTTCCTGAAATCCATGGACTTCCTTCAGGGCATGTCTCACAGATTGCCTGTCTTGAAGATCTGATATTCCCAGTTCATTAATGTCTTTATCAGTTTCTGTCAGCCAAGTGGTACGAACCTTCTTGTTCTGCCAGAAAGTGAACAGCCTATTGGTCAGTCTTTTGGGAGGCAATCTTGCCACATGACCATAGAATGCTACTCTCCTTTTCCTAGCACAGTCAGAGAGCCTTTCTATATGTTCGTAGAGCTCGGAATTGTGCCGCCTACGGTATTCCTCATCTTCCTTTACCGGACCTAGGATCTTCCTGAGAATTCTCCTCTCTCTGACTTCCATTTTCTCCATCAGACCACTTCGGTTCAATGAGAGACACTCCATGGCATACAGGGCTTCTGGTCGTATGACTGAGGTGTAGTGCTTCAGTTTCAGGTTGCGTGACAGGCATTTCTTGTTGTAGATGTTCTTTGTCAGTCGATAAGCCAGTTCCAGCTTGTTGACTCTCATGGATAATGATGCCCTTTCTGATAAGTTGGGTTCAATCCATTCGCCGAGATACTTAAATTTCTCAATCCTCTTGATTTTTCCCTGTTCTAGTAGCATCTTTCTGTTAGCTTCTTTGATGTTGGTGAAGAATTCTGTTTTTTCCAGCGACACTTGAAGACCCACTTTGGCTGCCTGTCTTCTGAGGCAATTGACCTGCATTGTTGCTGTATCCAGAGAATCGGCAATAAGTGCCATGTCGTCAGCAAAGGCCAGGCAATCTACAACCAGTCCTTCCTTCCTACGCCCCAGGTATATCCCACTCTGGACACCCATATTGGTCAGTTCCTTGCGCCATTCTCTCACAACCTTTTCAAGGACACAGTTGAAAAGAAGTGGAGAAAGTCCATCCCCTTGTCTCACCCCTGTTTTTATCTCGAAGCTTGCTGAGACCTCGCCTCTAAATTTAACCTTGGAATGGGTATTGGTCAAGGTTTCTAGAATGAGTTTGCGGGTTTTGTTGTCTAACCCTAGTTCTTGGAGAATTCTATTAAGTGTTTCCCTATCAACAGAGTCGTAGGCCTTCCTAAAATCAACAAAGGTGACAACCACCTTGCGGTTTCTCAATTTGGAGTATGCAAGTACAGTTTTCAGGTTGAGGATCTGTTCAGCACAGGATCGGCCCTTCCTGAAGCCTCCCTGATATTCTCCGAGTTGACTGTCCAGTTGACTTTCTGCCCGTGTTAGTAATGCCTTGGAGAAAATCTTGTATGTTACCGGGACGAGAGAAATCCCACGGTAGTTGTTTAGGTCAGTAAAATCTCCTTTCTTGTGGAGGGGATGGATCAGAGCTGAGGTCCAGTCAGGTGGTAATTTCTCTGTTTCCCAGATGTTCTGTATGATCTCGGTGAGTTTGCACACAGCATTGCTTCCAGCACATTTCCAGAGTTCACCAACAATGGAGTCCTCTCCAGCTGCCTTGTTGTTCTTAAGAAGTTGAATGATTTCACGAACTTCTTCCAGTGAAGGAGGCAGCGAGTCCGGGTTTGGTGTTGTTTGTATGTAGTCAAAGTCTTCGCTGGGTGGATCACAGTTGAGCAAGTTCTTAAAGTACTGAGCTAAGAGGCGACAGTTGTCCTTGTCGTTAAAAGTCAGTTTGCCCTGTGAGTCTTTGAAGTGGAGACTTGGTGGAGTGTATTTTCCGAGTGACTGCTTGAATGTTTTGTAAAAGTCTCTGGTGTTATTTTTAGCGAAGTTCTCTTCGATTTGGGTTAGTTGGTTGCGTGTGAAGGCCCGTTTGGTTCCTCGGATTATCTTGGTTGTAAGCTTCCTTTGTTCCAAGTAGTTCTCCCAATTTTCCTTAGTCTTTTTAGAGTTCCATTTCATCCAGGCTGTCTGTCTTTGAGCTATTGTGTTGTCACAGTCTTCAGTCCACCACGGATGTTTCTTTCTTCTAGTGAGGGGAGCAAGTTCACTAGCCGTCTTGACAAGAGCTTCTTTCAGTTGGTCCCAGTTGTTAAGATCTGCACTGTTCAGTCTTCGACTGACTTCTTGATTGTTCTTAAGTCGCTCTATATCAAATCTGACCATCTTGGAGGTTCTGTGTAATCTATTGTTTCTAGGTTGGAGTCGCAGTTTGATCTTTGAGAGGTAGTGGTCTGAGTCCAGATTGGCGCTTCTTAATACCTTCACGTTTTGTATTTCCTTTTGGGATTTTCTTGAGATGGCCACATGATCTATCTGGAATTCACCCAGGTTGATGTTAGGAGAGATCCAAGTCTTTTGCTTTCTTGGCAGATGTTTAAATGCTGTAGACTTCATAACCAAGTCGAAAGCCCTGCACAGTTCCACCAATCGTTCTCCATTGCGATTAGTTCGTTTATGCGCTGGATAGTTGCCCACTATGTTTCTGTATTTTTTCTCCCTTCCTAACTGGGCATTGAAGTCACCAAGCAGTATGGTGGTATGTCGGTCTGGGATTTTAGAGAGAATATCTTCTAGGTCTTCCCAGAATTTGTCAGTTCTGTCTGGGTTGCGCTTGTTGTCCTGGTTGGTTGGGGCGTGTACATTGACTAAAGTGTAGCCCTTGTTAGCACATTTGAGAGAGAGGATAGATACACGACTGCTTGGAGAACTAAAGTCGATGACTGAATCCAGTATCTTATGGCTGATTATAAATCCTGTACCTATATTATATTATATAAAACCACATGGCTGACTGATTCACTCACTGACATAAATGTTTACCCACTTCCAAATGAGTTACAAACTTGATATTTGGCAAAAACACTCCTTTCACCTTGCAACCAACAGAAAAATTCCGAAAAGGTACATTTTTTAATTTTCAACCCTACAAGAGACAAAAATATAGGGGGAAGCTACTTATCTCCAGTAATATCTCTGAGTGTGATATTGTGCATGGCCTATGTTGTAGACAATAACACATTACATCTTTTTTGTCTCTTGCTATTTCATCATACGACGTTTAGTTACGGAGTTATTAATGATTTTGTACTTTTTGGCCGAAAAATTTCTCTGAGTGTGATATTGTGCATGGCCTATGTTGTAGACAATAACACATTACATCTTTTTTGTATCTTGCTATTTCATCATACGACGTTTAATTAGGGAGTTATTAATGATTTTGTACTTTTTGGCCGAAATTTTTCTCTGAGTGTGATATTGTACATAGCCTATGTTGTAGACATTAACACATTACATCTTTTTTGTCTCTTGCTATTTCATCATACGACGTATAATTAGGGAGTTATTAATGATTTTGTACTTTTTGGCCGACATTCTTCTCTGAGTGTGATATTGTACATGGCCTATGTTGTAGACAATAACACATTACATCTTTTTTGTCTCTTGCTATTTCATCATACGACGTATAATTAGGGAGTTATTAATGATTTTGTACTTTTTGTCCGAAAATTTTCTATGTCCCACGAATAACTTAAAAATTGATTCGAATGAAATTTCAAAAAATAGTTTTTTTTAATACTTTTATTATATTTTTTACGTCTTGTAGGGTCGGAAATCAACATGATATTTTGATGTATTTTTTCGTCCCATGCATTTTTGATTTCAGGTGATAGAATTATTTTCCACTACGTCCCATGCTCATCTATATTATATAAAACCACATGGCTGACTGATTCACTCACTGACATAAATGTTTACCCACTTCCAAATGAGTTACAAACTTGATATTTGGCAAAAACACTCCTTTCACCTTGCAACCAACAGAAAAATTCCGAAAAGGTACATTTTTTAATTTTCAACCCTACAAGAGACAAAAATATAGGGGGAAGCTACTTATCTCCAGTAATATCTCTGAGTGTGATATTGTGCATGGCCTATGTTGTAGACAATAACACATTACATCTTTTTTGTCTCTTGCTATTTCATCATACGACGTTTAGTTACGGAGTTATTAATGATTTTGTACTTTTTGGCCGAAATTTTTCTCCGAGTGTGATATTGTACATGGCCTATGTTGTAGACAATAACACATTACATCTTTTTTGTCTTTTGCTATTTCATCATACGACGTTTAGTTACGGAGTTATTAATGATTTTGTACTTTTTGGCCGACATTCTTCTCTGAGTGTGATATTGTACATGGCCTATGTTGTAGACAATAACACATTACATCTTTTTTGTCTCTTGCTATTTCATCATACGACGTATAATTAGGGAGTTATTAATGATTTTGTACTTTTTGTCCGAAATTTTTCTATGTCCCACGAATAACTTAAAAATTGATTCGAATGAAATTTCAAAAAATAGTTTTTTTAAATACTTTTATTATATTTTTTTACGTCTTGTAGGGTCGGAAATCAACATGATATTTTGATGTATTTTTTCGTCCCATGCATTTTTGGTTTCAGGTGATAGAATTATTTTCCACTACGTCCCATGCTCATCTATATTATATAAAACCACATGGCTGACTGATTCACTCACTGACATAAATATTTACCCACTTCCAAATGAGTTACAAACTTGATATTTGGCAAAAACACTCCTTTCACCTTGCAAACAACCGAAAAATTCCGAAAAGGTACATTTTTTAATTTTCAACCCTACAAGAGACAAAAATATAGGGGGAAGCTACTTATCTCCAGTAATATCTCTGAGTGTGATATTGTGCATGGCCTATGTTGTAGACAATAACACATTACATCTTTTTTGTCTCTTGCTATTTCATCATACGACGTTTAGTTATGGAGTTATTAATGATTTTGTACTTTTTGGC
Source organism: Meconema thalassinum (assembly GCA_946902985.2). NCBI lineage: Eukaryota > Metazoa > Arthropoda > Insecta > Orthoptera > Tettigoniidae > Meconema > Meconema thalassinum. Next base: position 80,431,349 of record OX336398.1, read on the forward strand.
CGAAATTTTTCTCTGAGTGTGATATTGTACATGGCCTATGTTGTAGACAATAACACATTACATCTTTTTTGTCTCTTGCTATTTCATCATACGACGTATAATTAGGGAGTTATTAATGATTTTGTACTTTTTGGCCGACATTCTTCTCTGAGTGTGATATTGTACATGGCCTATGTTGTAGACAATAACACATTACATCTTTATTGTCTCTTGCTATTTCATCATACGACGTATAATTAGGGAGTTATTAATGATTTTGTACTTTTTGTCCGAAATTTTTCTATGTCCCACGAATAACTTAAAAATTGATTCGAATGAAATTTCAAAAAATAGTTTTTTTTAATACTTTTATTATATTTTTTACGTCTTGTAGGGTCGGAAATCAACATGATATTTTGATGTATTTTTTCGTCCCATGCATTTTTGGTTTCAGGTGATAGAATTATTTTCCACTACGTCCCATGCTCATCTATATTATATAAAACCACATGGCTGACTGATTCACTCACTGACATAAATGTTTACCCACTTCCAAATGAGTTACAAACTTGATATTTGGCAAAAACACTCCTTTCACCTTGCAACCAACAGAAAAATTCCGAAAAGGTACATTTTTAAATTTTCAACCCTACAAGAGACAAAAATATAGGGGGAAGCTACTTATCTCCAGTAATATCTCTGAGTGTGATATTGTGCATGGCCTATGTTGTAGACAATAACACATTACATCTTTTTTGTCTCTTGCTATTTCATCATACGACGTTTAGTTACGGAGTTATTAATGATTTTGTACTTTTTGGCCGAAATTTTTCTCTGAGTGTGATATTGTACATGGCCTATGTTGTAGACAATAACACATTACATCTTTTTTGTCTCTTGCTATTTCATCATACGACGTTTAATTAGGGAGTTATTAATGATTTTGTACTTTTTGGCCGAAATTTTTCTCTGAGTGTGATATTGTACATGGCCTATGTTGTAGACATTAACACGTTACATCTTTTTTGTCTCTTGCTATTTCATCATACGACGTTTAGTTACGGAGTTATTAATGATTTTGTACTTTTTGGCCGAAATTTTTCTCTGAGTGTGATATTGTCCATGGCCTATGTTGTAGACAATAACACATTACATCTTTTTTGTCTCTTGCTATTTCATCATACGACGTTTAGTTACGGAGTTATTAATGATTTTGTACTTTTTGGCCGACATTCTTCTCTGAGTGTGATATTGTACATGGCCTATGTTGTAGACAATAACACATTACATCTTTTTTGTCTCTTGCTATTTCATCATACGACGTATAATTAGGGAGTTATTAATGATTTTGTACTTTTTGTCCGAAATTTTTCTATGTCCCACGAATAACTTAAAAATTGATTCGAATGAAATTTCAAAAAATAGTTTTTTTAAATACTTTTATTATATTTTTTTACGTCTTGTAGGGTCGGAAATCAACATGATATTTTGATGTATTTTTTCGTCCCATGCATTTTTGGTTTCAGGTGATAGAATTATTTTCCACTACGTCCCATGCTCATCTATCTATATTATATAAAACCACATGGCTGACTGATTCACTCACTGACATAAATGTTTACCCACTTCCAAATGAGTTACAAACTTGATATTTGGCAAAAACACTCCTTTCACCTTGCAACCAACAGAAAAATTCCGAAAAGGTACATTTTTTAATTTTCAACCCTACAAGAGACAAAAATATAGGGGGAAGCTACTTATCTCCAGTAATATCTCTGAGTGTGATATTGTGCATGGCCTATGTTGTAGACAATAACACATTACATCTTTTTTGTCTCTTGCTATTTCATCATACGACGTTTAGTTACGGAGTTATTAATGATTTTGTACTTTTTGGCCGAAAAATTTCTCTGAGTGTGATATTGTGCATGGCCTATGTTGTAGACAATAACACATTACATCTTTTTTGTATCTTGCTATTTCATCATACGACGTTTAATTAGGGAGTTATTAATGATTTTGTACTTTTTGGCCGAAATTTTTCTCTGAGTGTGATATTGTACATAGCCTATGTTGTAGACATTAACACATTACATCTTTTTTGTCTCTTGCTATTTCATCATACGACGTATAATTAGGGAGTTATTAATGATTTTGTACTTTTTGGCCGACATTCTTCTCTGAGTGTGATATTGTACATGGCCTATGTTGTAGACAATAACACATTACATCTTTTTTGTCTCTTGCTATTTCATCATACGACGTATAATTAGGGAGTTATTAATGATTTTGTACTTTTTGTCCGAAAATTTTCTATGTCCCACGAATAACTTAAAAATTGATTCGAATGAAATTTCAAAAAATAGTTTTTTTTAATACTTTTATTATATTTTTTACGTCTTGTAGGGTCGGAAATCAACATGATATTTTGATGTATTTTTTCGTCCCATGCATTTTTGATTTCAGGTGATAGAATTATTTTCCACTACGTCCCATGCTCATCTATATTATATAAAACCACATGGCTGACTGATTCACTCACTGACATAAATGTTTACCCACTTCCAAATGAGTTACAAACTTGATATTTGGCAAAAACACTCCTTTCACCTTGCAACCAACAGAAAAATTCCGAAAAGGTACATTTTTTAATTTTCAACCCTACAAGAGACAAAAATATAGGGGGAAGCTACTTATCTCCAGTAATATCTCTGAGTGTGATATTGTGCATGGCCTATGTTGTAGACAATAACACATTACATCTTTTTTGTCTCTTGCTATTTCATCATACGACGTTTAGTTACGGAGTTATTAATGATTTTGTACTTTTTGGCCGAAATTTTTCTCTGAGTGTGATATTGTACATGGCCTATGTTGTAGACAATAACACATTACATCTTTTTTGTATCTTGCTATTTCATCATACGACGTTTAATTAGGGAGTTATTAATGATTTTGTACTTTTTGGCCGAAATTTTTCTCTGAGTGTGATATTGTACATGGCCTATGTTGTAGACATTAACACATTACATCTTTTTTGTCTCTTGCTATTTCATCATACGACGTTTAGTTACGGAGTTATTAATGATTTTGTACTTTTTGGCCGACATTCTTCTCTGAGTGTGATATTGTACATGGCCTATGTTGTAGACAATAACACATTACATCTTTTTTGTCTCTTGCTATTTCATCATACGACGTATAATTAGGGAGTTATTAATGATTTTGTACTTTTTGTCCGAAATTTTTCTATGTCCCACGAATAACTTAAAAATTGATTCGAATGAAATTTCAAAAAATAGGTTTTTTTAATACTTTTATTATAATTTTTTACGTCTTGTAGGGTCGGAAATCAACATGATATTTTGATGTATTTTTTCGTCACATGAATTTTTGGTTTCAGGTGATAGAATTATTTTCCACTACGTCCCATGCTCATCTATATTATATAAAACCACATGGCTGACTGATTCACTCACTGACATAAATGTTTACCCACTTCCAAATGAGTTACAAACTTGATATTTGGCAAAAACACTCCTTTCACCTTGCAACCAACAGAAAAATTCCGAAAAGGTACATTTTTTAATTTTCAACCCTACAAGAGACAAAAATATAGGGGGAAGCTACTTATCTCCAGTAATATCTCTGAGTGTGATATTGTGCATGGCCTATGTTGTAGACAATAACACATTACATCTTTTTTTGTCTCTTGCTATTTCATCATACGACGTTTAGTTACGGAGTTATTAATGATTTTGTACTTTTTGGCCGAAATTTTTCTCTGAGTGTGATATTGCACATGGCCTATGTTGTAGACAATAACACATTACATCTTTTTTGTATCTTGCTATTTCATCATACGACGTTTAATTAGGGAGTTATTAATGATTTTGTACTCTTTGGCCGAAATTTTTCTCTGAGTGTGATATTGTACATGGCCTATGTTGTAGACATTAACACGTTACATCTTTTTTGTCTCTTGCTATTTCATCATACGACGTTTAGTTACGGAGTTATTAATGATTTTGTACTTTTTGGCCGAAATTTTTCTCTGAGTGTGATATTGTCCATGGCCTATGTTGTAGACAATAACACATTACATCTTTTTTGTCTCTTGCTATTTCATCATACGACGTTTAGTTACGGAGTTATTAATGATTTTGTACTTTTTGGCCGACATTCTTCTCCGAGTGTGATATTGTACATGGCCTATGTTGTAGACAATAACACATTACATCTTTTTTGTCTCTTGCTATTTCATCATACGACGTATAATTAGGGAGTTATTAATGATTTTGTACTTTTTGTCCGAAATTTTTCTATGTCCCACGAATAACTTAAAAATTGATTCGAATGAAATTTCAAAAAATAGGGTTTTTAATACTTTTATTATATTTTTTTACGTCTTGTAGGGTCGGAAATCAACATGATATTTTGATGTATTTTTTCGTCCCATGAATTTTTGGTTTCAGGTGATAGAATTATTTTCCACTACGTCCCATGCTCATCTATATTATATAAAACCACATGGCTGACTGATTCACTCACTGACATAAATGTTTACCCACTTCCAAATGAGTTACAAACTTGATATTTGGTAAAAACACTCCTTTCACCTTGCAACCAACAGAAAAATTCCGAAAAGGTACATTTTTTAATTTTCAACCCTACAAGAGACAAAAATATAGGGGGAAGCTACTTATCTCCAGTAATATCTCTGAGTGTGAATTGTGCATGGCCTATGTTGTAGAATATAACACATTACATCTTTTTTGTCTCTTGCTATTTCATCATACGACGTTTAGTTACGGAGTTATTAATGATTTTGTACTTTTTGGCCGAAATTTTTCTCTGAGTGTGATATTGCACATGGCCTATGTTGTATACAATAACACATTACATCTTTTTTGTCTCTTGCTATTTCATCATACGACGTTTAGTTACGGAGTTATTAATGATTTTGTACTTTTTGGCCGAAATTTTTCTCTGAGTGTGATATTGTCCATGGCCTATGTTGTAGACAATAACACATTACATCTTTTTTGTCTCTTGCTATTTCATCATACGACGTTTAGTTACGGAGTTATTAGTGATTTTGTACTTTTTGGCCGACATTCTTCTCTGAGTGTGATATTGTACATGGCCTATGTTGTAGACAATAACACATTACATCTTTTTTGTCTCTTGCTATTTCATCATACGACGTATAATTAGGGAGTTATTAATGATTTTGTACTTTTTGTCCGAAATTTTTCTATGTCCCACGAATAACTTAAAAATTGATTCGAATGAAATTTCAAAAAATAGTTTTTTTAAATACTTTTATTATATTTTTTTACGTCTTGTAGGGTCGGAAATCAACATGATATTTTGATGTATTTTTTCGTCCCATGCATTTTTGGTTTCAGATGATAGAATTATTTTCCACTACGTCCCATGCTCATCTATCTATATTATATAAAACCACATGGCTGACTGATTCACTCACTGACATAAATGTTTACCCACTTCCAAATGAGTTACAAACTTGATATTTGGCAAAAACACTCCTTTCACCTTGCAACCAACAGAAAAATTCCGAAAAGGTACATTTTTTAATTTTCAACCCTACAAGAGACAAAAATATAGGGGGAAGCTACTTATCTCCAGTAATATCTCTGAGTGTGATATTGTGCATGGCCTATGTTGTAGACAATAACACATTACATTTTTTTTGTCTCTTGCTTTTTCATCATACGACGTTTAGTTATGGAGTTATTAATGATTTTGTACTTTTTGGCCGAAAATTTTCTCTGAGTGTGATATTGTACATGGCCTATGTTGTAGACAATAACACATTACATCTTTTTTGTATCTTGCTATTTCATCATACGACGTTTAATTAGGGAGTTATTAATGATTTTGTACTTTTTGGCCGAAATTTTTCTCTGAGTGTGATATTGTACATCGCCTATGTTGTAGACATTAACACATTACATCTTTTTTGTCTCTTGCTATTTCATCATACGACGTATAATTAGGGAGTTATTAATGATTTTGTACTTTTTGGCCGAAATTTTTCTGAGTGTGATATTGTCCATGGCTTATGTTGTAGACAATAACACATTACATCTTTTTTGTCTCTTGCTATTTCATCATACGACGTATAATTAGGGAGTTATTAATGATTTTGTACTTTTTGTCCGAAATTTTTCTGTCCCACGAATAACTTAAAAATTGATTCGAATGAAATTTCAAAAAATAGGTTTTTTTAATACTTTTATTATATTTTTTACGTCTTGTAGGGTCGGAAATCAACATGATATTTTGATGTTTTTTTTCGTCCCATGCATTTTTGGTTTCAGGTGATAGAATTATTTTCCACTACGTCCCATGCTCATCTATATTATATAAAACCACATGGCTGACTGATTCACTCACTGACATAAATGTTGACCCACTTCCAAATGAGTTACAAACTTGATATTTGGCAAAAACACTCCTTTCACCTTGCAACCAACAGAAAAATTCCGAAAAGGTACATTTTTTAAATTTTCAACCCTACAAGAGACAAAAATATAGGGGGAAGCTACTTATCTCCAGTAATATCTCTGAGTGTGATATTGTGCATGGCCTATGTTGTAGACAATAACACATTACATCTTTTTTGTCTCTTGCTATTTCATCATACGACGTTTAGTTACGGAGTTATTAATGTATTTGTACTTTTTGGCCGAAATTTTTCTCTGAGTGTGATATTGTACATGGCCTATGTTGTAGACAATAACACATTACATCTTTTTTGTCTCTTGCTATTTCATCATACGACGTTTAGTTACGGAGTTATTAATGATTTTGTACTTTTTGGCCGACATTCTTCTCTGAGTGTGATATTGTACATGGCCTATGTTGTAGACAATAACACATTACATCTTTTTTGTCTCTTGCTATTTCATCATACGACGTATAATTAGGGAGTTATTAATGATTTTGTACTTTTTGTCCGAAATTTTTCTATGTCCCACGAATAACTTAAAAATTGATTCGAATGAAATTTCAAAAAATAGGTTTTTTAAATACTTTTATTATATTTTTTTACGTCTTGTAGGGTCGGAAATCAACATGATATTTTGATGTATTTTTTCGTCCCATGCATTTTTGGTTTCAGGTGATAGAATTATTTTCCACTACGTCCCATGCTCATCTATATTATATAAAACCACATGGCTGACTGATTCACTCACTGACATAAATATTTACCCACTTCCAAATGAGTTACAAACTTGATATTTGGCAAAAACACTCCTTTCACCTTGCAACCAACAGAAAAATTCCGAAAAGGTACATTTTTTAATTTTCAACCCTACAAGAGACAAAAATATAGGGGGAAGCTACTTATCTCCAGTAATATCTCTGAGTGTGATATTGTGCATGGCCTATGTTGTAGACAATAACACATTACATCTTTTTTGTCTCTTGCTATTTCATCATACGACGTTTAGTTATGGAGTTATTAATGATTTTGTACTTTTTGGCCGAAATTTTTCTCTGAGTGTGATATTGTACATGGCCTATGTTGTAGACAATAACACATTACATCTTTTTTGTCTCTTGCTATTTCATCATACGACGTTTAGTTACGGAGTTATTAATGATTTTGTACTTTTTGGCCGAAATTTTTCTCTGAGTGTGATATTGTACATGGCCTATGTTGTAGACAATAACACATTACATCTTTTTTGTCTCTTGCTATTTCATCATACGACGTATAATTAGGGAGTTATTAATGATTTTGTACTTTTTGGCCGACATTCTTCTCTGAGTGTGATATTGTACATGGCCTATGTTGTAGACAATAACACATTACATCTTTATTGTCTCTTGCTATTTCATCATACGACGTATAATTAGGGAGTTATTAATGATTTTGTACTTTTTGTCCGAAATTTTTCTATGTCCCACGAATAACTTAAAAATTGATTCGAATGAAATTTCAAAAAATAGTTTTTTTTAATACTTTTATTATATTTTTTACGTCTTGTAGGGTCGGAAATCAACATGATATTTTGATGTATTTTTTCGTCCCATGCATTTTTGGTTTCAGGTGATAGAATTATTTTCCACTACGTCCCATGCTCATCTATATTATATAAAACCACATGGCTGACTGATTCACTCACTGACATAAATGTTTACCCACTTCCAAATGAGTTACAAACTTGATATTTGGCAAAAACACTCCTTTCACCTTGCAACCAACAGAAAAATTCCGAAAAGGTACATTTTTAAATTTTCAACCCTACAAGAGACAAAAATATAGGGGGAAGCTACTTATCTCCAGTAATATCTCTGAGTGTGATATTGTGCATGGCCTATGTTGTAGACAATAACACATTACATCTTTTTTGTCTCTTGCTATTTCATCATACGACGTTTAGTTACGGAGTTATTAATGATTTTGTACTTTTTGGCCGAAATTTTTCTCTGAGTGTGATATTGTACATGGCCTATGTTGTAGACAATAACACATTACATCTTTTTTGTCTCTTGCTATTTCATCATACGACGTATAATTAGGGAGTTATTAATGATTTTGTACTTTTTGTGCGAAATTTTTCTATGTCCCACGAATAACTTAAAAATTGATTCGAATGAAATTTCAAAAAATAGGTTTTTTTAATACTTTTATTATATTTTTTTTACGTCTTGTAGGGTCGGAAACCAACATGATATTTTGATGTATTTTTTCGTCCCATGCATTTTTGGTTTCAGGTGATAGAATTATTTTCCATTAGGACCTATTTGTTTATTGGTTAATTTCCAGTATGATCTGACTATCGGTTGTATTATTTATAGAGGGGTTTTGTGGGATTGGAAACAATATGTGATTTTGAGTCTAATTTTATACTCTTCGTGCAGTCTGTATCATGTGAATTACTGTCCCTGTAGGCTTTTTTAAGAAGGTATAGTACCTAATATTTTCCGCTGTGTGCTTTAATTCTGATGAAGGGTTTTATTTTTCGGCAATTGAATATTTTCGTTTGCCAGTACTTGACTCTTCTTAGCCGTTTTTTGAAAGGAACGAGCAAGTTGAATTCACAGATGAATGCGGCGAATCTTACCGACTTCCAGGGTAATTTTATTATTTTTCTGCCTTAACTTTACGGTTGTATTGCACAAATGTATTTAATATAACTGGTTTTAATCATTCTGCTGTATTTTAGCCTACTTTTCTCATTTTGCAAAAAGGAGGAAAAAGTAGAGTTATGTGATCAATCCGGGAAAATGTGTGCCTGTGTGTCCTTCTGTCTATCTGGCTGTGTGTGTGTCCTCCCCTATCAACTCCTATACGGCTGCAGCTATCGAAACCAAATTTGTTATGAGTAAAGATCTACACCTTAATATCTCACGGCCATATTTGAAATTGACGTCAGTGCTACCAACTGCTGAAAAAACGCAATCGAAATTTTAGCTCTATGTTGGATATCTCAGAAGTTATGGATGCGAACTCTTCCAAAATTGGCACACAAATAGACGATAACATTTCAGATTAATTTTCAGAAGTTCATACATGCCAGTGTTGCCAACATGATTCTAATTCTGCCGATATGTCCATAATATAAATGAATGTAACATTTATACTGTCAATTGAATTTGAACCAAATTCCGTATGTACTATATGTACTATAACAGATATGACTGTACGTATTCTAATGAGCCACCAGGGCTGCCAACTGTTGATAAATGGTCTCTATATATTTTAACATTAATATATCTGAAAGTATGCAAGCCAACGGCTCTAAACTTTGCACACGTGTAGTGTCTAAAATTCTACCTTAGTTTGGCGTAACGTATATACATCAGTGTTGCCAACACGATTATATGCCTGTTGATAGGTCCAGTCTTTAAATGCATATAACTTCTATACTAACAAATGGATTTCGACCAAATTTCGTATGTCTCTTGTGTATCATTACAGTTATTACTGTACGTATTCGTAAGAGCCAGCAGGACTGCCAACTGTTAGTAAATGCTCTCTCTAATTGTTCAATCCTAATATCAATATATCAGAAAGTGTGCAAGCCATCAGCTCTAAACTTTGCACACGTATAGCACCTGACATTCTAGATTAATTTGGAGTAACTAATATACCTCAGTACTGCCAACATGATTGTAAGCTTTCTGATAGTTTAAATTTTAATTTCATGTAACTTCTATACTAACAAATGGATTTAACCAAAATTGGCACTATATTAGATCGTAATATTTTCGTTTATTTCTGAGCATCACATACTTGACTTCGTTCCCAACATGATTTTACGCGCACTGATTAATCCAATATCAAACAGCATGTAACGTCCATACTATCCATTAGACTTCAACTAAATGTTGTATGTGCATTCTATACCTTATGAGATGGAACTAAGAATATATTCAGAGTCGACATTCAAACTGTAGTACTTATAAATGTTAGTATTACCAACTTGATTTCGTCATTATTCTAGATAGGTCTATATAGATTGGCATCAATTCTAATATTTAAGAAAAGTAGGCTCTCTAGTTCGTCACGGAACTACTTGTTTTTTTTAAATTATCATATTAGGACGATAATCTAGGTGCATATTTCGAGGGGCATATTTAGAGGTGCTCAATATTGTAGAAAATTAATTTACATTCTACCACATAGAAACTGATATTCATTATGTACGTATTTTTAGCCTACTTTTCACATTTTGCAAAAATGAGGAAAAGGTAGACTTATGAGATCGATCCGGGCAAATGTGTGTCTGTCTGTCCTTCTGTCTGTCTGTCTGTCTGTCCTTCTGTCTGTCTGTCTGTCTGGCTGGCTCTGTGTGTGTCTACCCCTATCAACTCCTAAACGGCTGCAGCAATCGAAACAAAATTTGGTAGGAGTAAAGATCTATACCTGAATATCTCAATGCCGTATTTGAAAATGATGTCAGTGCTACCAACTGCTGAAAAATCGCAATTGAAATTTGAGCTCCATGTTGGATACCTTGAAAGGTATGAATGGGACCTATTTTCAAATTGGCACACGTATACATAATAATATTTCAGTTTAATTTCTAGGAGACATACATGGCAGTGTTGCCAAAATGATTATAAGCCTCCTGATAGGTCCAATTTTCATATGCATATATCTTCTACACTATCAATTGGAATTCAACCAAATTTCGTATGTGCTATGTGTACATAAACATATATGACTGAGCGTATTCTTAAGGGCCACCAGGGCTGCCAACTGTTAATAAATGCTCACAATTTATTTTATCCAAATACCAATATATCAGAAAGTATGCAAACCGACAGATTTAAACTATGCACACGTATAGTACCTGACATTCTATATTAATTTGGAGTAACTTATATACGTCAGTGCTACCAACATGATTCTAAGCCTGCTGAGAGGTCCAACTTTAAATACATGTATCTTCTATACTATCCGTTGGATTTCAACCACATTCCGTATGTCGTATGTGTACCATAACAGATATGACTATAAGTGTCCTTAAGAGCAACCAGGGCTGCCAACTGTTAATAAATGCTGTCTCTATTTTTGTTACCCTAATATCAATATATCAGAAAGTATGCAGGCCAATAACTCTAAACTTTGCATGTTCTGAACAGCAGCGCATCGGCATTTTGGAACCGGTTAGCCACACCACACAATCTAAAACTGACTGTTTTGCTAGGGGACCTGCTTTATCAAATCTTCCCGCCATCATATACAGTAACTGGCAGTAGGCTAAATAACTTTTCATAATAAAACTCCTGAAAACGATATTACAGGTAGGCTAGGGGATCTGCGTTAACGAAATTTCCTGTCATTATATAACTGGCAGTAGGCTAGGGGACATGCCTTGGCAAAACTCCCCCTCCCCATATTATTATAACTAGAAGTATACTAGAGGACCAGCCATGTCCTAACAGACTTAAACATATCAGTGCGCACATTCCACCCTCAATTGGAAATATATTTTAAAAGTGAGAAAAGAGATGTCAAAAGAGGCAATAACACTATAGAAAATTAAAATTTGGACTCGTAACAAAACATTATCATATATTAAGTAGTGCATTTTATGGACTTCTTAGCAAGTGCAAAAAAAAAAAAAACGAAAATTTGACACGCAACAAATGTGCGGGACTTCGTACACTGAAGACACTATAAACTTATAGAAAAATTATAACAAAGCAAAAATAAGATTTTATTCAGACCATTAGCATAATTTATTTTGGTAGGTGACACCCACGAATCAACTAAAAATGTACATCAATGGAAAATCTGCATGCAACATATTCGTCTTTATTATTATTACAAAGTCACAGCAAACATAAAAACCGTAAATTTAGAACGATATATTTTAAACACTTCAAACCATTACTTTCCCTAAAAATTGACGGATCGTCAAACGCACCGGGGGCTTGGGGGCGGAGCCCCCAACGAGCAAAGCGAGTCTTATATATAAAAGTGAAAGTCTGTATGTATGTATGTATGTGGGTGGGTGGGTGGGTTGGTTCCGTATACAAATCTACACCGTTCCACCAATCTCAACCAAATTTTGCATACACATAGTTTAGGACCCAGAAGGAACCGCTGGCTACATGAATTTTCGATAGTCTTTCTCATTCTTCTGATTTCGGCCCTTTTGCACTCGAGCAAAGGCTAATAAATTCACAAAATATACTCATGAAGGAATGACAAGGCAGATAGTTTCCATGGCAACATAGCTCAAGTCGAGACACAGCCGTCTGGATGCCATTTGCGCTCTGCACTACCGGTATAGAAAATGAGGAGCTTTACTTGAAATCCCGTTAGTTACTCAACTGCTCACACAGCACTGTCAACCGAGTTTAGCATAACAAAGACTTGACACTATCTACTGGAAATTTGTCAAGTACCACTCACTCACTCACTCACACATTCATCACGAAATCTCAGAAACCACAAACGGATTAGAATCAAACTTGGTATGCAGCTTCCTCAAGGGCCGCAAACGCCCACTAAGAAAGGATTTTTGGATATTAACGTTCTAAAGAGGTGTTAAGGGGGTAGACCTACATTTCATTGAATAGCAATATCTCCCGATTGGTTTCATTGGGGGATGTGATACTCGGCATATAAACCCATCATTAAAAATAAGAAGACATGTGTCTGAGGGGTTTTCGATGTGGTGTATATTATGAGGTGAAAGGGGTGAAAAGTGGGGTTGAAAGATTCCTAATGGAGCCTGTATCTCTTAAACGACATAGACGAGGAGTTTGAAACTCAGCGGAAAATAATCAGCATAAAAAAATAAGTAAATAGGGGTTTGACCGTTTTTTCATAAATCCAATTTAAGAGGTCCATGGGGAGTGGTGAAATTCTGGGGGGAAGAAAAGGAAAGAAAGTGTCCTAACCGATTGACTCACTCGCTCTTCAAACTCAGGGGGAAAAACTGCTTAAAAATAAGTAAATATGTTCTCGACAGTTTTTTTTATAAAACAAATTTAAGGGGTTCATCGGGAGGGGTGAAATTCGGAAGAAAAAAAATGAAAGAAAATGTCCTGACTCACTCACCCACTCATCATCGCCCAGCCAAAAATATTGAAGTTGGAAACATGGCATTTTCGGGATATGTTCGTTGTATGTCAAAACCATACAATAAGGGAGGATTTTTGAATATTCTTTTCTAAAGGGGTCTTAAGGGGGTTAAACCTGCATTTCATTGAATAACAATATCTCACGAGTGGTTTCATTTGTGGATGTGGTACACGGCATATAAACTAATCATAAAAAATAAGCAGACATGTGTCTAAGGGTTTTTCGATGTGGTGTGTTATTATGAGGTGAAAGGGGTGACAAGTGGGGGTTGAAGGATTCCTAACGAAGCGTGTAGGCCTATCTCTTAAACGACATAATCGAGAAATTTGAAACTCTGCGATAAATATCAGCTTAAACAATAAGTAAATCGGTGTTCCGCCGTTTTTTCATAAATTAATTTAAGGGGCCAATGGGGTGGGGTGAAATTCTGGGAGAAAAAAGGAGAGAAAGTGTCCTAACTGACTGAATAACTCACTCACTCACTCATCAAACTCAGGGGAAAAAGACAGCTTAAAAAATAAGTTAATAGGTGTTCAAGCGTTTTTTCATCAATCCAATTTAAGGGGCCCATGCGGGAGGGGTGAAATTCTGGTAAAAATAATTGAAAGAAAATGTCCTGTCTGACTCACTCACTCATCACGCCCAGCGAAAACTATTAAAGTTAGAAACAAGAAATTTTGGGAATATGTTCGCTGTATGTCGAAAACGTCAACTAAGGAGTGATTTTTGTTTATTCGGGTTTTAAAGAGGGGTTAAGGGGGTAAACGTGCATTTCATTGAATAACGATATCTCATGGGTTGTTTCTTTTGGGATGTGATATTCGGTATATAAACTAATCATTAAAATAAGCAGACACATGTATGTGTGAAAAGTGAGTGTTGAAGGATTCTTAACGGAGCAAGTATCTCTTAAAAGACAGAGGCAAAAAGTATGAATCTCAGGGAGAAAAATCAGCTTGAAAAAGTAGTAAATAGGTGTTCGATCTTTTTTTCATAAATCCAATTTAAGGGGCTCATGGGGAGGGGTGAAATTCTGGGGAAAGAAGTCCACTAAAGAAGGTTTTTTGGATATTCACTCATCATCCCCCAGCAAACCTATTGCAGTTAGAAACTTGAAATTTTGAGGAAATGTTCGTTGTATGTCTAAAAAGGCCACTAAGGATGGATTTTTGAATATTCATGTTCTGAAGGGGTGTTAAGGGGGTTAAACTAGCATTTCATTGAAGAACAATATCTCACGAGTTGTTTCATTTGGGTATGTGATATTCGGCATATAAACTAATCATTCAAAATAAGCAGACATATGTCTAAGGTTTTTTTCGATATGGTGTATAGTATGAGGTGAAAGGGGAGAAAATTGGGGGTTGAAGGATTCTTAACGGAGCATGTACTGTATCTCTTATTCAACATAGGCGATAAGTTTGAAATTCAGCGGAAAAAGCAGCTTAAAAAATAAGTAAATAGGTGTTCGACCATTTCTTCATAAATCCAATTTAAGGGGTTCATGGGGAGGGGTGAAATTCTCAAAAATAAATGAAATAAAATGTCCTGATTGACTCACACATCATCGACCAGCCAAAATTATTGAAGTTAGAAACATGAAATTTTGGGGATATGTTCGTTGTATGTCGAAAACGTCCACTAAGGAAAGATTTTTGGATATTCAGGTTCTAAAGAGGTGTTAAGGGGGTAAACGTGCATTTCATTGAATAACAATATCTCACGAGTGGTTTCATTTGGGGATGTGATACTTGGCATATATACTAATCAATAAAAATAAGCTGACACATGTCTAATGGTTTTTCGATGTGGTGTATATTATGAGGTGAAAGGGATGAAAAGTGGGGGTTGAAAGATTCCTAACGGAGCGTGTATCTCTTAAACGACCTAGGCGAGGAGTTTGATTTTTTCCGATAATTTAATGTCTTGAGGAAAGATTTCATGATGAAAATTAATAAATGTATAACAAAAATACTAGAATGCAGCCGACATAAATCAGAAACCTCTATAGACATCAAATTGGCAGGTGAAAAGCTGAAGGAAGTAGGAGACTTCTGTTACTTAGGAAGCAAAATAACCAGTGATGGACGAAGCAAAGAGGATATAAAAAGTAGGTTAGCTCAGGCAAGGAAAGCATTTCTGCAAAAAAGGAATCTGTTGACATCGAATATAGATTTAAGTATTAGAAAGTCATTTTGAAAGCCTTTGTCTGGAGCGTGGTGCTCTATGGAAGTGAAACTTGGACTATTGGTGTAGCGGAAAAGAGGAGAATAGAAGCGTTTGAAATGTGGTGTTACAGGAGAATGATGAAGAACAGATGGGTAGATAGGGTTACATACTAAGAGGTATTAAGACGAGTGGGAGAGGAGAGATGTTTCTGGCGACTGCTAATGAAGAGAAGAGATAGGTTAGTAGGACACATACTAAGACACCCAGGAATAGCAAGCTTAGTGATGGAAGGAAGGGTCGAGGACAAGAACTGTAGGGGTAGACCAAGGTTAGAATATGTTAAACCGATTGCCTCGGATGTAGGGTGTGGTAGCTATGTAGAGATGAAACGATTAGCTCAGGACAGGGAGGTATGGAGAGCTGCATCAAACCAGTCATAAGACTGAAGACTCAAACAACAACACTAAGGGTCAAAATGACCCGGTGCCAGTCCTCGTGTTAAATTTTTCACGGCAGTCTCAAGGGTTAATGTTTATTGTAACATGTTTTCAACCCTTCATTGGGGGTCATCATCAGCTGGGCCGCATATCTATAGGGACCGGATTCTTAGGTTTTCACCTATTTTTCCCCCCTACATCTAAACACAAAAATGGGCTACTTTAATACTTTTCGAAATCACACACAAAAGAACCATATTCATGAATTCTGTTATTGTTTGAGTCTTCAGACTGGTTTGATGCAGCTCTCCGTTCTAAGTTTGCTATTCCTGGGTGTCTTAGTATGTGTCCTTCCAACCTATCTCTTCTCTTCATTAGCAGTCGCCAGAAACACCTCTCCTCTCCCACTCGTCTTAATACCTCTTCGTTTGTAACCCTATCTACCCATCTGATCTTCATCATTCTCCTGTAACACCACATTTCAAATGCTTCAATTCTTCTCTTTTCTGCTGCACCAATAGTCCAAGTTTCACTTCCATAGAGCGCCACGCTCCAGACAAAGGCTATAAAAATTACTTTCTAATACGTAAATCTACATTTGATGTCAACAGATTCCTTTTCTGTAGAAATGCTTTCCTAGCCTGAGCCAACCTACTTTTTATATCCTCTTTGCTTCGTCCATCACTGGTTATTTTGCTGCTACTTCCTTTAGCTTTTCACCTGCCAATTTGACGTCAATAGGGAGGGGTTTCTGATTTATTTATTTATTTCGGCTGCATTCCATAACATATACAGTAAAATCTCATTCAAAACCTCTGGTGTGTCGGCTAAGATGACGATATCATCAGCAAATCTCCAAGTTGAGATTATTTCTCCTCGAATCTCTACTCCTTCATTCAATTTGTCTCTAATTTCCTACAATGCTTTTTCAATGTACATATTGAAATGTATGGGTGTAGTTGCAGCCTTGCCTAACACCTTCTCTCTCATGTCCTTCGGCTCGAGTAACTCCCGTCTGGTTTCTGTATGGATTGAAGATTAGATCACCCTACTATCACTGTACTTTATTCCAATCCTTTTCAATATATCTCAGAGTTGATGCTCATCCCCTCCAGAAGCAAATGCTAGTTACACCACTACTTGTAGAGCCATCGCAATGTCATGGGTTTTCAGAAATATTCAACTATCTTATTCTAAAACGCCTTGTCAAACACTAAATAATGTGGTTTAATCACTGCTTATACGTACATGTTTCGGTGTTTAATGACACCTTCGTCAGCGAAGATTGAATTAAAATAATCTTAAACTAAGTTTACAAAGATAAAAGAGAAAATGGATATCCTTACCAAAGACTATTAGAAATTTAAATAAAGAGAAATGTCACCAAAAGAATTAGAATTATATGAATGGTTCGATTACCATTTTTTTTTCGCATGACCCTCTGTGATCAATGGTTAGCGAAATATAGATTGACTAGCGGACCCGTGCGAAAAATCTTTCATGTTCATAAACCAAACTTTCCCCAATTGGTTTTGCAAACCGAACACTTCTTACAAAAATTGATATCTAAGAAATTAGAATGCAATTTGTCACTGATAATGTCATTTGTGTGCCGAGTGTGCTGTAACCGGTTATTCGATATTTATGAAATAATACGATTTGAGTACTCATTCCTTTCATTTACTGTTTCTGAAATCCATGCAAAATTCTAAAGGAAAGACCTCATAATGTTAAAATGACATGAAACGGGCGCCACAGCGTCCAAAATGTGAAGTGGACAGCAATTATGGAGCGTATTTTCATACATCAACAGTATCTGCAAATCGCACACTTCGTACGTTTTTTTAAGTCATTTTTTTAAGAAATTATTGATATTTATGGAATTAGAGTGCAAATCGTCGCTGCTAATGTCTATTCTCTTTCATTTGAATGCTCATTGTCACGATCTGTCGCTTGTTGAGTGCCGTAGGAGGGATCTGTACTACTGAAATAATATACTGCTCAAAAAAATTAAAGCACCACTTTTTTCAAAGGCCACCAAATTTTGAATGTTGACCTACAAGCTCGAAATCTCAGTATGACGTTTGTCCTGACGCCTACCAAGCATATGCTTCAGCACAACTTCCCAACTTGAGTAGTTTCGGGGTAGCACCCCGAAAACCAGCCCATTTTCGAAAACCGCAAATTGAAGTTTGCGAAAAACGCTGCAGGACTTGTCGCAGGTTGCCAAAGCAGTCGAAAATGAATGAGTCTTGCTCTTAAAGGTTCCACAAACACGTAGAAATCGTTACATTTGACGTTTGGGCATTTTCAACCCCCTTCATCATCCCCTAAACATGGACTACCATTGGGGGCGTCTGAGAAGGTACCGGGTGTGTTTAACCATCTGAAAACCTGCTCACCGTCCTCAGTTGCTGATTGCAGTAAGTTCTTAAGGCCTCCGGCAATGTCCACACCCCCTAACACCCTCAACTGGCATGGGACCAAACCACCCCCTCTCGATTCACACCTAAGGAAGGTTTTAATCGAGATGTTTATCAGTGCTGTGAATGCGGGGGTCTTCCCCTACCGTTTCAAAAAAGGAGCTGTGCCTTTGTCACCACCCCTTCCCCTGCAACCCCCGTTTGTATGATTTTTCGAATCAAGCCCTTTTTAAGGGCTGAAACGAGGTCTTAATCGCTGAAAGGCCTGTAAAGGTCCTTAGAAGTAGGGGTGACACGAAATCAACCCCTTCCGATCGATGATTGACATTCCGTCCCCCAAATTCTAAATTTTTGCACCCCCAACCCTCCCTGTCTGGACGCGTAACGCGTCATGGCAGAGTTTTCAGAGTTGGATGGAAATGAAGCTTATGGCCTGCAATGGAGCCCAAACAGCAGGTTGGATAGAAATTCATCGGTAGGTTGGGAAACGGGACCAAAATTTTTCAAAAAAAGTGTACAGCCTACAGTAAGTACGCCCATGTATAGGCAACCCACATCACGTCCGTGCGTGTGGGTTGCCTATGATCGGCAATAGGTTACAAAGTTTGGCAATGAGAGAAAAATGACGTGATGTGGGTTGCCTATGCATTGGTGTACTTACTAGAGGCTGTTAACATTTTTGAAAACTTTTTGGTCCCGTTTCCCACCCTACCGATGAATTTCCATCCAACCTGCTGTTTTGGGCTCCATGTCAGGCCAAAAGCTTCATTTCCATCCAACTCTGAAAACTCTGCCATGACGCGTTACGCGTCCAGACAGGGAGGGTTGGGGGTGCAAAAATTTAGAATTTGGGGGACGGAATGTCAATCATCGATCGGAAGGGGTTGATTTCGTGTCACCACTACTTCTAAGGACCTTTGCAGCCCTTTCAGCGATTAAGACCTCGTTTCAGCCCTTAAAAAGGGCCTGATTCGAAAAATCATACAAACGGGGGTTGCATGGGAAGGGGTGGTGACAAAGGCACAGCTCCTTTTTTGAAACGGTAGGGTAAGACCCCCGCATTCACAGCACTGATAAACATCTCGATTGAAACCTTCCTTAGGGGTGAATCGAGAGGGGGTGGTTTGGTCCCATTCCAGTTGAGGGTGTTAGGGGGTGTGGACATTGCCGGAGGCCTTAAGAACTTACTGCAATCAGCAACTGAGGACGGTGTGCAGGTTTTCAGATGGTTAAACACACCCGGTACCTTCTCAGACGCCCCCAATGGTAGTCCATGTTTAGGGGATGATGAAGGGGGTTGAAAATGCCCAAACGTCAAATGTAACGATTTCTACGTGTTTGTGGAACCTTTTGAGAGCAAGACTCATTCATTTTCGACTGCTTTGGCAACCTGCGACAAGTCCTGCAGCGTTTTTCGCCAACTTCAATTTGCGGTTTTCGAAAATGGGCTGGTTTTCGGGGTGCTACCCCGAAACTACTCAAGTTGGGGAGTTGTGCTGAAGCATATGCTTGGTAGGCGTCAGGACAAACGTCATACTGAGATTTCGAGCTTGTAGGTCAACATTCAAAATTTGGTGGCCTTTGAAAAAAAGTGGTGCTTTAATTTTTTTGAGCAGTTTATATACTAGCGGACCCGTGCGAGAAATCTCGCGTGCTCATAAACCACACTTTCTCCAATAGGTTTATAATGAGACACTTAAGGAGAAAGGTTGTTATGTTTTTATTTCAACCAAATGATTATAGAACACTATTTACATTTCAGTAAGAATTCCAAGTTCTACGTTCCCTAACTTAAGAAGGCAATCACTGAAAATTCGATCATCATAACACTCACCGGTTATTCGATATTTATGGAGTTATACGATTTGAGTACTCATTCCTTTGATTTACTGTGTCTGGAATCCATTCAAAATGATAAAGGAAAGACCTCAGAATGTTAAAATGACATGAAACAGGCGACACAGTGGCCAAAATGTGAAGTGACAGGAATTATGGAGCGAATTTCCCTACAGCAACATTATCTGCAAATCGCACACTTAGTACATTTCCTAAAAGTCATTTTTTAAAGAAATAATAGATATTTGTGAAATTAGAATGCAATTCGTCACTGCTAATGTCTATTCCCTTTCACTTGAATGCACACTTGTCATGATCGGTCGCTTGTGAGCGCTGCAGGAAGGATCTATACTACTGAAATAATATATATGATGATCTATTGGGCATGACCACCGTGGTCGGCAACTTGCTCGTTTAAACACAACCAGTACTGCCTCTCTCTACTACCACTTATTATTTTTTTGTTTTGTTTTTGTTTTAAAAATGTCTTTTTTTTTCAAACTGTGTGTCGTTAGGCCATTTGTCAATTTTTTTGGGAAAAATAAATAATACATTTAAAAGGGAGGGGGATGGGGGGGGGGTCACCACGAGTCCTTTGACACCTCGTACACGTCTCTAGCCTTATTAGTTTGCAAGATATAACAAAAAGTCTAAAAACATGTTTTTGACCAAAAAATCCATTTCCATCATTCTCAAAACTTCAACCTGTTAAAAGAACACCGTCACCAAAATATAGATCAGAAAAAATACCCTTAAAACGACTCCTCACTCAACCCTCTAACACCATTCCTTCCCCAACATAACCATTTCCAACATAGCCATCCGTATTCATGCACGCACGCGACTGTCAGTAGAACCGCCATTCTCATTACCATTCATATGTTTTTTAATTCTTCTTGTGAGCTTTCTTTTTATTTAAATTTCTAATTGTAAGGATATCCATTTTCTCTTTTATCTTTGTAAACTTGGTTTTAAGATGATTTTAATCAATGTACGTTGACGAAGGGTGTCATTCAACACCGAAACATGTACATTTAAGCAGTAATTAAACCACATTTTTTAGTGTTTGACGAGGCGGTTTTGAATAAGATAGTATTATCAGTCAACACGGATATTAATTGTTACTAGGGCTCGGATTCGAGCATATTTGCATATTTTTTTCCTGAATAGTACACATTGAAAGAAGCCTTTCGGTGGTGTTTTCACCTCTCTGGGACCAACAGAATTGAAATTTATCGAGCATATAAATGCATAAAACCGCGGATTTCAGAATAGAAGCATATAAATGCATATTCTTGTGGTTTTCGTCTAAATAGTTTGTTTTTCTTCGAATTCCCCCCCGCTAATTTTGGCCCTGACCATCCTTAAGGTTCGAAAACAGAAATAAATATTGAAAAGCCTATCTGGTGCGAATAATAGAACAGCAGGTTTTTAACCTTTAGTGAGGTCGTTCTCGTCATTGAAACTTTTATTGACGATTTAAGAAAATCATTCAAAACTGAAAACATAGAAACAATTCTTGTTGTACAGACCAATGCAGATCTACTTCATTGACTCGCCTAATTCTGAACATTTTGTAAATGAACTTTTAAACTGTAACTTTTATAAGAGCACTTCTCTTATATGTACTTGAAAAACTGGAATGAGAGTATATTGCAGTGTATCATATACAATTAGAAAATAAAGCTCGTATATAAAGGTATGTTATTGGTTTTTTCGTTTCACTTTCCTTTCTATAGTTTTAACGGTGTTTTTCGAGCATATTCTGCGTATTTAACCGCATATAATGTTTTTTTCGAGCATATATATCGAGCATATAATGGTTCTTTCGAGCATATCTATCGAGCATAAACCACATGGTTTTCGAGCATATCTGGAGATTTTATCGAGCATATCGATCCGAGCCCTAATTATTACCATTGTCATCAAGGTTAATGTTTACGCATTTTAGACAGGTTCAAAACACACACCCAAGTATTCGGGGCCACATGACGTGAAGTCCCTAAATTAATCAAAATCATGTGGTACATTAATTAACCTTCCCTCTGGTTGACAAGTGAACAGTGAATGTACCGTTATCAGCAGTGCCCTGGTCGGGCCTAAATCCATCCTTAATGCGAGACTCAGTGAGTATTGATGAGTTTCATGAATTGACAGCGTTGCCTGGTAACTGAGCTCTCCTCCGTCAGAGCCAGTATTGCCAATTTAGCGACGTTATTATTATTATTAAGGCCTGGAAGTTCATGCACTATTAAATGAATAAATATGGATGCAAAAAAGCACTAATTATTGGCCAAATATTCATCACGTTACATAATATATGCACTAAGAAGCAACTACGGCAATTACGATCACTCCGTATTCTTTGTTGTTGTTGTTGTTTGAGTCTTCAGTCTTATGACTGGTTTGATGCAGCGCACCATGCCTCTCTGTCCTGAGCTAATTGTTTCATCTCTACAGAGTTACCACACCCTACATCCGAGGCAATCTGTTTAACATATTCTAACCTTGGTCTACCCCTACAGTTCTTGTCCTCGACCCTTGCTTCCATAACTAAGCTTGCTATTCCTGGGTGTCTTAGTAGTATGTGTCCTACCATCCTATCTCTTCTCTTCATTAGCAGTCGCCAGAAACATCGCTCCTCACCCACTCGTCTTAATACCTTTTCGTTTGTAACCCTATCTACCCATCTGATCTTCATCATTCTCCTGTAACACCACATTTCTCCTCTTTTCTGCTGCACCAATAGTCAAGTTTCACTTCCATAGAGCGCCACGCTCCAGACAAAGACTTTCAAAAATGACTTTCTAATACCTAAATCTATACTCCATGTCAACAGATTCCTTTCTGTAGAAATGATTTCCTTGCCTGAGCCACCCAACTTTTTATATCCTCTTTGCTTCGTCCATCACTGGTTATTTTGCTTCCTAAGTAACAGAAGTCTCCTACTTCCTTTCGTTTTTCACCTGCCAATTTGATGTCCATAGAGGTTTCTGATTTATTTCGGCTGCATTACAATATTTTTGTTTTACATTAATTTTTCATCATGAATTCTTTACTCAAGATGGAGTTCATACCATTCAAAAACTCATTCTTTAGCGTATTATTTAGCGTTTCCATTTTGAATGTAAATAAAATATCAACGCACGGACGTATAACTAAACCTTTTCTTTAGATATTTAAGCTAAGAAACAGTTCAACTTCAAGCGGTGTTGACCATCAATAATTATTTTATTATGTTAATTTTTAAGTAATGCTGATATACAATTTGAATAGTCATTGCTTTTTTTAATGAAAATAATTTTACAATATTTACATACGTAGTGAATGCTGAACACAAACAATTGGTATTAACTTGCAAAGGGACTGAAACGTATTAGGTATTGTTACGTGCCACCCCCCTAGTGGCACTTTTGTTAACTGGATTACGGTGGGAAGAAGGCACAACACCAATTACTGCTTAAAGAAATAATTAACTTTATTGTGGCCAGAAAGATACACTACTCAACAGCAAATACAAGCAATTATTACCTTACTCCAGTTTCCTCACGTCGAGAATACTTCCCCTTTCACTTGTCAACAGACCACAGTTAATCCTCTCGCTAATGAGTCCGGTCCCGTACGCTGGCTAGAAATAGCTGCACTAGGTCTGTCACTCACTGTTTTGCAACTCACCACAATGACCTCTCTCGCACTAAGAAAGCACACTCGCTCAAAACACAGGCAGTCCCCTGTAAGCTCCTCACTCCCTTCGCTGTCAAGAGAATCGGCTTCACTAGGGGTTTCGCAAGTCTCCACACTTCTGTCGCTCAGGATAAGCGCTCGCACTCGCTCGTAAAACACAACAACAACCACTGCTTGACAGGTCGCACTTATATAGCAGGCCGGTGACTCAATAAATGCTTCTAGATCCATCCAGGGTTCACGGCTTCCCGAGGTTTCCATCGCTGGCTCAGTCACGAATATTCTGGACCATCCCTTTGTCCTAGTAGCCCTGTTGCATAAGGCGTACGCAATACACGAGGCAGGGCACAGCCCAGCCCTGGGGCAGTTGTGACTCATGCGGCGAGCGATGACACAAACTCACAGCCGTAACAGTATTATAAAATGTTTTCAGTATTATTCTGTGATAGACTCTCGGATTCCGAATTGAAATATATGACTTTAAGAACATGAAGTAACAAAAAACGCTTTAAAACAACAGAAAATCTATACTTAATATAATAAAGCTGAAGAGTTTGTGTGTTTGTTTATGTGTTTAAACGCGCTAATCTCTGGAACTACCAGTCGGATTCGAAAAATTCTTTTTGTATATGATAGCCTGATTCAAGAGGAATAGTTTAGGCTATGTAGCATTAGGCTACACCTCTCAGGTAACCTTATAGATTGATTTTTGTTCAGTAAATCGGAAGAACAAGCGCTCAATAATACCGAAGTCTATTATTGCCATGTAATGCGGGCTGCATCACATCGCCCCTACCAGTGTTCTGGTACAGAATGGCGAGCTGTTTATAAATTGCAGTCACGGGGAGTAATCAGTGAAAAAATATTTCTTAGGCCCCTTAAAACAGTTATCATCATGACAATAGTATGCCTCTGTATAAGGGCGATGGTGTTGGTGCAGTATATTGAGGTTATCAGCTGCAATAAGCGTTGGTGCTTTCAAATTTACTTTCATTTATTCCGATCCTTATCCTTGAGTGCTCCTGTTCTGTAAAACAAATAAATCCATCGGGCGAAGCCGGGCACTACTGCTAGTTAGAAATATACGCCCTTCTCAAGTAGCTGTATGCACTTAAACAGGCAAAGAAGAAAAATATCATGCATTGTGCCAAAATAACCAAAATATGCATAAATATGATTTAGCATGAACATCTGGGCCTTAATTATTATGTGTGAATGAACCCAAATGGATCGCGCAGTACTTTTATGATTCGCCTTTCTGATCTTCCATATAGCCCTCATTCTCTCTCCGTGAGCTATCTTCTTTTCATAAGTCCACTTGGTTCCTGGTCTCTTTGGAGCGACATTCTCTGAAGGTACATTGCATCCATTTACCCTACATCGGAATAGGTTCCTGTCAAAGACTTCCGCTGTTCTTACCTGAGCATTCTCCAAGTCCTTCTTGACTTGCTGAATCCACGGTATATTGTTCAGTTTTCCTGCGTAGTTCTTTTAACATGCCCATAAAGGTGGCTTCGGTGGCGTAGTTGGTAGCATGCCCAAGTCTATTATTGCCATTACCCGACCGAAGTCGTCGAATTTTTAAGAGCGTTAAAAATCCCTCAGTATGCCTTCCTTCCGAAAGTAAGTAAAGCCGTCGGGGCCCATGTCATAGCTTTATGGCATGAAAAAGAACCTTCCACACTTGTGTGAAGCCAAAATTGTAGGTTAGAATTGATAACGCTATATTAGTTCCAACGTTTGCCGCAAGGTGCTGGTTGCGATGGCATCTAGTGGCCAAGTCCGCAAGCTAGGTGTCGTAGACGGTAGCATTTGGTAGCAAAAGTAGGAAATACTTGAAATTATCGTCTGCAGTCCATACTTGAATTAAAACAGATAACACACACTAATACAGTCATCACAATTAACACCGGTTATCAGACAGATTCTACACACACCCAAAGTACACGGGGCTACATGACCGCGTTGTTGCAGCCCCTAAACTGAGGAACGAACCAGCCATGTCCAAAACATTTCAATCTTCGTTTCCTGATATATGCCACAAGATTAGATAATTTCTCAGCGACTTCTCTAAAGCAACAAAATCGTTTATAATGTTTTATACACAAGCACACATTTCAATAAAGTAGTCAATATCGTTAGTGTAGTTAGGTGTGTGTAGAAGTAATTGAGTTAGGAATTGGGTAGGAAGCGGCCGTGGCCTTAAGTTAGGAACCACATCTGCATTTGCCTTGACTAGAAGTGGCGAGGGTGTAAAATTGATCTTGACGAGGGAAATATGTTATCCAATCATCCCCCAGGGTCTCGCACTTAGTGGAACATGGATTGGCGACTACGGGACCCCAGCTGAGTCCGGCATTGCTTCCACTTTCTTGTGCCGGGCTCCTCTCTGTCATCATTCCTGTCAACCTCCCTTGGTCAACTCTTGTTCTCTTCCGACCCCGTTGATATTAACGTATCAGCGGCCTAGGGAGTCTTATCAATTCCCCCTCCATAGTTGGCCCTTGTCTCGTCTCACCTGATACCCTCATTCTTCGAGGGGTCAGACATCTTGTTTTTCTTTTCATGATATCTCCTGCCTTCTGCTCAGGGCCCTAAAGGAGGCAGGGTGTGAGTAGCCCCACCCTCAAGGGCTCACGGAGTCTATACCATTTTAAAACACATCCAAATCCTCTGGCGAATCAGCTAAGATGACGATGTCATCAGCAAATCTCAGAGTTGAAAATTATATCTCCATGAATCTTGAAAATTATATCTCCATGAATCTTTACTCCTACTTTGAATTTTTCTCCACTGTCTTCATTGCTTGTTCATTGTGTGGATTGAAAAGCCTTGCCTTACACCTTTCTGAATACCAGATTCGCTCTTAAGCCCTTCGGTTCGAATAACTGCCCTCTGTTTTTTTGCGTGGATTGTAGAACCCCCTCCTATCCCTGTACTTTATTCCAATCGTTTTCAAAATATCAAACAACTTACTTACGTTATCCAAAGCCTTTTCGCTTGCCACGGTGGGTGAGTGGTTTCGTGCCAGACTACCAACTCCCAAGCTTGCAGGTTCGCTCCTGGCCGTGGTAAATGTTTTTTTGAAAAGCGACAAAAATCACGACACGCATGTCATATGTTGTTGGCTGTTAACGAACCCATTTGAATTCGGTAGGCCGTGTTCATAATGGCAAAAAAATATCGGGATTTTCCGCCAACGCAAAAGTTCCTCCTTTCTCTACTAGAAAGCGCTATAGTGTCAAGGAGTTTAGATATCTAACCTCCTTGACTTTCATAGCGCTCCAATGAACATCAAAATTTGACATGCACGCTGCCCTCTGGGCGTGAAATAGCAAATATTACACCTGGTACTCGAGGCCATACGATCTTTCTATTATAGAAGCCTTTTCTAAGTCTATAAATGCCTTGAACGTTCTCTTATCTTCCCTTATTCTAACTTCCAAGATCAGCCTAAGACTAAGAACAGCTTCCCTTGTTCCTACGTTTCTCCTGAAACGCTGAGCTTCTATGCCCAAGATAGCGGGTTCAAACATGGCCGAAGCCGTCGGATTTTTTAAAAGCGTTAAAAATCTCTCAGTGTGCCTTCCATCGGAAGGGAAGTAAAGCCGGCGCCATAGATTTATGGCATGTTAAAGGACCTTCCACTAATTACACCTGGGTGAAGCTAAATTGTATAGATTAAGAATGTTAACAACGCACTTAGGTTCTTACGTTCGTTGCCAAGAGCCGACTGCGGTGGCGTCTGGTAGCTAAGTACTGACCTAGGCCTAGTAGTCGTTGACGGTGGCGTTTGGCGGCAAAAGTAGGAACTATTTGAAAAATTCAAAGTTGCAGTCCTAACTTGAATTTAAAAAAAAACAGATACACACACTAATACAGCCATCATAATTAACACCGGTTATCAGACAGATTCTACACACACCCAAAGTACACGGGGTTACATGACCGCGTTGTCGCAGCCCCTAAACTGAGGAACCCACCAACCAACCATCTCCTGAAACTAAGACTGGCTCCAGAATAAACGTTGGATATGCAGATCATTACCCTGAGTGGGTGTATTTCTTGTGCCTTCACGACCATATTGCATATTGTAGTGGGTTTACGAGCTGGGAACGCCATTGTCGACGGGTCTGGCTGGGTACGGTATTGAATTTTGTGTGGGCGAACACTACGTAGGCGGAGATGGTATTGTATGCGCGGTAATCCACCCACGTTCACATCTAACGCTGTCACTACCAAACATTCGAATATAATATGATGCTATCTTTAGGAAATCAATGAACACCAACTGGAGTGCGAAATGATTCGCAAACTTTTTGTTGATAAGGTTGGTTGGTTGGTTCTTAAGTTTAGGGGCTGCGACAACGCGGTCCTGTAGCCCCGTGTACTTTGGGTGTGTGTAGCATCTGTCTGATAACCGGTGTTAATTGTGATGACTAGGGCTCGGATTCGAGCATATTTGCATATTTTTTTCCTGAATAGTACACATTGAAAGAAGCCTTTCGGTGGCATTTTCACCTGTCTGGGACCAACAGAATTGAAATTTATCGAGCATATAAATGTATAAAACCGCGGTTTTCAGAATAGAAGCATGTAAATGGATATTCTTGTGGGTTTCGTCTAAATAGTTT
Source organism: Meconema thalassinum (assembly GCA_946902985.2). Taxonomy (NCBI): domain Eukaryota; kingdom Metazoa; phylum Arthropoda; class Insecta; order Orthoptera; family Tettigoniidae; genus Meconema; species Meconema thalassinum. Next base: position 80,460,096 of record OX336398.1, read on the forward strand.
GTTTTTCTTCGAATTCACCCCCGAATTTGGGGCCATGACCATCCTTAAGGTTCGAAAACAGAAATAATTATTGAAAAGCCTATCTGCTGCGAATAATAGAACCGTAGGTTTTTAACCTTTAGTGAGGTCGTTCTCGTCATTGAAACTTTTATTGACTGATTGAAGAAAATCATTCAAAACTGAAAACATAGAAAATTTCTTGTTGTACAGACCAATGCAGATCTACTTCATTGACTCGCCTAATTCTGAAGATTTTGTAAATGAACTTCTAAACTGTAACTTTTATAAGAACACTTCTCTTATAGACTATTTACTTGAAAAACTTGAATGCGAGTATGTTATTGTTTTTTTTCGTTTCACTTTCCTTTCTATAGGTTTTAACGGTGTTTTTCGAGCATATTCTGCATATTTAACAGCATATAATGGGGGTTTCGAGCATATCTATCGAGCATATAATGGATTTTTTGAGCATATCTATCGAGCATAAAACACATGGTTTTCGAGCATATCTGGAGATTTTATCGAGCATATCGATCCGAGCCCTAGTGATGACTGTATTAGTGTTTGTTATCTGCTTTTTAATTTAAGTACTGCAACTTAGAATTTTTCAAATAATTACCACTTTTGCCGCCAAGCGCCACCGTCAACGACTACTAGGCTAAGTTCAGAACTTAGCTACTAGACGCCACCGCAGTCGGCTCTTGGTAACGAACGTAGAAACCTAAGAGCGTTGTTTACATTCTTAATCTATCTAATTTAGCTTCACACAGGTGCAATTAGTGGAAGGTTCAGGCGCGGATCTAGAGTTTGGCTTTGGAGGGGGTCAGAGAATCGAAATTGTAAAGAAAAGTGGTATCACTAAAAACGCAATCACAAAATAACCAAACGTACAAACCCAGACCAATTTTTTTGCAAGCTACATGGATAGAAATTTGATACGTTTAGCGCACCAAAAATATTCGTACAAATTGCAACGGCGTGTTTTGCGACTTTAACATCGAGCTTCGAGAAAAGTATCAAGGTACGTTACAGTTTCGGCAAGTCGAGTTGGTACCGACAAAGGGAGAAAGTCACAGCTTAAATTGCCAACCAAGCTTGCAGTTTGGACGTCGGCAAAATTTTTTGGTGGAAAAAAGCCCCGAATTCTTAACCGTGTATATATTTGACAAGCAAAAAAAAAATTTTTTTTTTTCTAAACCAATATATACTCAGCACAACAATTACCGGTAGCCGGCCACATTTCAATGCATTTTAATGGTCAAGTGGCCCGTTAATTGTTGTGCCAAGTATATAAAAAATTAGTTGTGTAAGAAATAGGTATGAAGTTGTAAATATGTACAGTTGTAACAGAACATAATAATTGCAATAAATATATTTTCAGTATTGAATAAAATGAAAAAAAAAAGAACTGTTTTTCAGTTAAAATACGTTAAGTTTTATTTGCCAGGTTATTGTGTTTTCGTTTTACTAGACTTTATATCATTTTAAATGCTACAAATGCTGCGTGATCTCAAAGTCCGTTAGAAAAAAAAAGCAAGTGCAAACCAAGGTCAAAGGAGGTAGCTGGCTGGACGACGTCACGCTCACCGGAGCGCGAGGGGAAAGGAGGAAGCTCAAGCAGTACTATGACGTCCCACACCTCAGTGCATTCTCGGTACATTTCGTCCCGTCACCGTAACGTAACGCCAGAACCCAGAAAAGTCGACATAATCATTTAAATGATAAAAAATTGGTCTCCCGTGACCCCCCCCCCCTTGAATCCGCGCCTGGGAAGGTTCGTTAACATGCCATAAATCTATCTATGACATGGGACCACCGGCATTACTTCCCCTCCGGAGGAAGGCATACTGAGGAATTTTTTACGCTCTTAAAATATCCGACGGCTTCGGCCGGGTTTGAATACCAATGAGGGAAACCTCGAAGTGTTAAACTAAGTGAGCCTAAGCTTTTCAGTCGGTCAACATGAATTGTGCCCAATTACATTAGGCGGGAAACAAATCTTTATTATATTAGGTTGGTGCATAAGTCCGTAGCGTTTTTAGCCTACTTTTCACATTTTGCAAAAATGAGGAAAAAGTAGACTTATGAGATCGATCCGGGAAAATGAGTGTCTGTCCTTCTGTCTGTCTGTCTGGCTGTGTGTCCCCCCCCCCCCCCCTGTCAACTCCTAAACGGCTGCAGCAATCGAAACCAAATTTAGTATGAGTAAAGATGTATACCGGAATATCTCAAGCCCATATTTGAAAATGATGTCAGTGCTACCAACTGCTGAAAAAACGCACTAGAAATTTGAGCTCCATGTTGGATATCATGGAAGGTATGCATGGGAGCTATTTCAAAATTGGCACACATGTAGATAATACTATTTAAGTTTAATTTCCAGGAGGTCATACATGACAGTGTTGCCAAAATAATTTTAAGCCTTCTGATAAGACCGATTTTTAAATGCGTATAACTTCTACACTATTAATTGGATTTCAACCAAATTTTGTATGTAATATGTGTACATAAACAGATATGAGTGAGGGTATTCTTAAGAGCCACCAGGGCTGCCAACTGTTGATAATTGCTCTCTCTATTTTCTTCATCCAAATACCAATATATCTGAAAGTATGCAAGCCGAGAGCTTTAAACAATCCCACGTATAGTACCTGACATTTTAGATTAATTTGGAGTAACTTATATACTTCAGTTCCAACAACATGATTCTAAGCCTGTTGATAGGACCAATTTTTAAATACATGTAACTTCTATACTATCAGTTGGATTTCAACCAAATTTCGTATGTGCTATGTGTAACATAACAGATATGGCTATAGGTATTCTTAAGAGCAATCAGGGCTGCCAACTGTTAATAAATGCTGTCTATATTTTTTACCCTAATATCAATACATCAGAAAGTATTCAAGCCAACAGCTCTATACTTTGCACACGTATAGCACCTGACACTCTAGATTAATTTGGAGTAATTCATATAAGTCAGTGCTGCCAACATCAAGCATTGGACTTTTCTTATTTTTGTAGAATCCCCAATATGTATAACCCGACCTGGCTGCTTCTTGGAGACAGTAATAATATCTACACGTACATCTCGCCTTGAATAGGAAGAAGATGTATTTATCTCAAAAAGTCAATTTTCTGACTTGTCACTTTTTGGCAACGCGGCTAAATTGGTTAAAACACATTATGTTAAAGTCAAATTGGCAGGTGAAAAGCTAAAGGAAGTAGGAGACTTCTGCTTCTTAGAAACTAAAATAAACAGTGATGGACGAAGCAAAGAGGATATAAACAGTAGGTTGGCTCTAACAAGAAAAGCATTTCTACAGAAAACAAATCTATTGACATGAAATATAGATTTAGGTATTAGAAAGTCTAAATTTAATGTTTTTCAGTCATTGTTTACAGTATTAGGGATTTTTTAGTGTATGGCTTTTAGTGCCGGGAGTGTTCGAGGACATGTTCAGCCCGCCAGTTATGTACCTGCTTCGGGGTGGACACCCATGGGGTGAGCTACACGTATCGTCGCGTGTGGAGTGTTGTCTGGGGAGGAAAGTTTGAATATAAGGACAAGGAGTTGGAAGGTAGCAGCTGTGGCCCATAGTTAGGGACCAACCCCGGCATTTGCCTGGATGGAAGATGGGAAACCACAGAAGACCATCTTCAAGATTGCCGGCGGGGGGATTTGAACCTCCTCGCCTCCCGGATGTGAGCGACTGCCGGCAGTTATGCCGTAACGACCACGGCTAACTCACCCGGTTTATTAGGGAATGACCCATCACAACAGGGTACAATCATGTTGACCGACTGAAACCGATCAAATTTCGATTACTAAGGCAACACTGAAAATGGCTTCAAACACCATGATGTATTAGAAAGTCATTTTTGAAAGTCTTTGCTTGGAGCATGGCGCTCTATGGAAGTAAAATTTGGACTGTTGGTGCAACAGAAAAGAGCAGAATAGAAGCGTTTGAAATGTGGCGTTACAGGAGAATGATGAAGATCAGATGGGTAGATAGGGTTACGAATGTAGAGGTATTAATAAATAATGTTACCGTTATTGGTTTTACATCTCTCAACTACCGAGGCTCTTAGAGACGCCTGTGTGCCGAAATTTTGCCCCGAAGGGGCTTTATCGTGCCAGTAAATGTCACGATACGCCTCCATCGCATTTGCGCACCCTTATATGCCAACTGGCCAATGCGCCAGGATTTGATCCTGTAATATTGGGTACAGCAGGCGTGAACGTTAAGAAGAGTGGGAGAGGAGAGATGTTTCTGGCGACTGCTATTGCTCACTTATTGTAATACTGCTGTAAATCTACTATATAAAGCTCAAATACCACAGACTGACTCACTCACTCATTCATTCATCACGAAATCTCAGAAACCACCGAACGGATTGGAATGAAATTTGGTATGCAGCTTCCTCAAGGGCCGCAAACGCCCATTAAGAAATGATTTTTCGATATTCAGGTTCTAAAGAGGTGTTAAGGGGGTAGACCTGCATTTCCCGATTGGTTTCATTGGGGGATGTGATACTCGGCATATAAACTCATCATTAAAAATAAGAAGACACGTGTCTGAGGGTTTTTCGATGTGGTGTATATTATGAGGTGAAAGGGGTGAAAAGTGGGGGTTGAAGGATTCCTAACGGAGCGTGTATCTCTTAAACGACATAGGCGAGGAGTTTGAAACTCAGCGGAAAAAAATCAGCATAAAAATAAGTAAATAGGTGTTTGGCCGTTTTTTTTCTTCATAAATCCAATTTAAGGGGCCCATGGGGAGAGGTGAAATTCTGGGGAAAAAACAGGTAATATGTCTGAGTGGAAAATTATACTTGGCCTATGTTGTAGACAATAACACATTACATCTTTTTTGTTTCTTGCTATTTCATCATACGACGAATACTTAGGGAGTTATTAATGATATTGTACTTTTTGCCCGGAATTTTCTAAGTCCCAGAAATGACATAAAAATTGATTCGAATGAAATTTCAAAAAATAGTTTTTTTAATACTTCTATTATATTTTTCACGTCTTTTAGGGTCCGAAACCAACATGATATTTTGATGTTTTTTTTTCGTCCCATGAATTTTTGGTTTCAGGTGATAGAATTATTTTCCACTGGGACCCATGCTAATGTTATAACGGGATTCCAAATGTTATTGCGGGCGAAGCCGCGGGTAACAGCTAGTAAGAGTTATATAGGCTAAATTAAACCAAGTAAGCAGGATCTGATTGCAAAGCCTCCGTGGCTTAGGCGGCAGCACGCCGGCCTCTCACCGCTGGGTCCGTGGTTCAAATCCCGGTCACTCCATGTGAGATCTGTGCTGGACAAAACGGAGGCAGACAGGTTTTTCTCCGGGTACTCCGGTTTTCCCTGTCAAAAATTTCATTCCAGCAACACTCTCCACTATCATTTCATTTCATCTGTCATTCATTTAATCATTGCCCCAGAGGAGTGCGTCAGGCCTCGGCAGCCGGCACAGTTCATATCCTCGCCGCTAGATGGGGGCTTCATTCATTCCATTCCTGACCCGGTCGGAGACTGGAAGCAGGCTGTGGATTTTCATTCAAGCAGGATCTGATGATGTTTATTTGACGAAGGAACTACTCATCCAATTAAGCTCCCATTTATGTGAGAAATGCTTTATTAAGCACTAGCAACCTGCCCCGGCTTCGCCCGGAAACAGTTATGAATGCAAGATGATCTGCTACTTTTAACCGAGATCTTATAAGATGTTTTCCTTGTATACGCCATTAGTCGTTATCCCTCCAGCAGTGAACACGAAAGCTAGCTCGTAAACTGTCGCCTCAGTAATTAAATGGAGATTGGTTGGCTGGTTGGTTCTTAAAGTTTAGGAGCTGCACCAACGCGGTCTTGTAGCCCCGTGTACTTTGAGTGTGTGTAGAATCTGTCTGATAACCGGTGTTAATTGTGATGACAGTATTAGTGTGTGTTATCTGTTTTTTAATTTAAGTACTGCAACTTAGAATTTTTCAAATAGTTCCTACTTTTGCCGCCAAGCGCCACCGTCAACGACTACTAGGCCAAGTTCAGAACTTAGCTACCAGACGCCACCGCAGTCGGCTCTTGGCAACGAACGTAGAGACCTAAGAACGTTGTTTACATTCTTAACCTATCCAATTTAGCTTCACACAGGTGCAATTAGTGGAAGGTTCTTTAACATGCCATAAATCTAAGACATGGGACCGCCGGCTTTACTTCCCCTCCGAAGGAAGGCATACTGAGGGATTTTTAACGCTCTTAAAAAACCGACGGCTTCGGCCGGGCTTGAACCTGCTATCTTGGGCATAGAAGCTCAGCATGCTACCGACTACGCCACCGAAGCCGCTGAATGGAGATTGTTGGAAGAAATGAAAATGTTAAAGCACTTATAGTGGGCGATGTATTGAAGATAGAGATGTGCTCTCATGGACTTTTTTGTAGAACTTTTCATGCTGAACAATTCTTACACTCATAGTATATACCGGTAGATGTTTTTAACGGTTTAACTGGCGTAAGCTTAAGAAGTGCACGGACGGCAGGTTTTTTTTTTCGACTTCTTCACTGAAATCGTTATTACTTGGCTCCCTTTGATCATAAACACATTATTTTCTACAGAAACCTTCCTCGAGATATCCTTTACAGAATGGTGAAAACCACATCAAAATCCATCCAGTGGTTCTCGTGATTACCCGTGACATCCAAAAATCGGGGACTTTGCTTTATATAAGTATAAGTTACACTGTCCGCCTCGTCGCGTAGTGGTTAGCATTCCTGGCTGTCACCGCAGAGGCCCGTGTTCAATTCCCGGTTGTGCCAAGAAATTTAATTCTGGTCTGAGGGCTGGAACAGGGTACATTCAGCCTCATGAGGCAAAAGTAAGAAGAGGCGGGTTCGATTCCCACCTCAGCCAACTTAGAAGTGGTTTTCCACTTCTACTCCAGACAAATGCCGGGATGGTTCCTAACTGAAGGCCACGGCCTCCTTTCCAATCCTCATCAGAATTACAAATAAGGGGCGCGGTGGCGCAGCGGTCAAGCTGTTTACCTCTCACCAAGGTGGACCAAGTTCGATTCCCGGTCAGTGCATGTGCGATTTTCGAAGTGAAATACCATGTCCTGTGGTTCGGATTCCACGTAAAAAGGAGACCCCGTGACTCATGATCCTGAGATTAACGGTCACGTTAAACTACAAGCTTCCTTTTGAATTACAAATACACACATAATACAGCCATCACAGTAACACAGGTTATCACACACACACAAGTACACGGGGCTACAAGACCACTATATGGACATTTTATGCCTTTCTTTTTCAGTGTTGCCTATACAAATTGTCTTGTGCTGCTTTTCAGTTGATCAACATAATTTTGCCCAATGAATTGGGCGGGTACAATTTAAGATATGTAAACACTCTCCTGGAAAAAACTTACATGTATTAGTTAGTTATCAAACTATTGCCCATTTTAAGTGTGATAACCAATTAACACTTGTAAGTTTTTTCCAAGAGAGTGTTTACAATTTTAATTTGTACCCCGCCCAATTCATTGGGCAAAATTATGTTGATCAACTGAAAAGCAGCACAAGACAAGACCACTATGTCGCAAAGCCCCTAAATGAATCATCAATAACAACTCAAATGAAACAACAACCAATCCTTATCACAAACACACACACACACACACATTTGTACAGACATCACATTGACATGGGTTATCAGACAGTTTCAACAAATATAGGCAGATGATCTCGTAGTTCCGCCCCTTAAAACAACAATAACTAATTAGTTCCAACAAAGACACACGCATGCAAATAGAAGGGGATGATGATTACAATGTAAAATAAAGGAAGAACAACAATAATAATAATAATAACAGACGGCTTCGGTGGCGTAGTTGGTAGCATGCTGAGATTCTATGCCCAAACCCGGCCGAAGTCGTCGGATTTTTTAAGAACGTTGAAAATCCCTCAGTATGCCTTCCTTCGGAGGGTAAGTAAAGCCGGCGGTCCTATGTCATAGATTTATGGCATGTTATAGAATCTTCCACTAATTGCACCGGTGTGAAGCTAAATTATTAAACATTTGACTAAAGTTCTTTGGTTCCTACGTTCATTGTCAAGAGCCGACTGCGGTGGCATCTGGTAACTAAGTTCTGAACTAGTTGGTCGTTGACGGTGGCGTTTGGCGACAAAAGTAGAAACTACTTGGAAAAATTGAATGTCTGCAGTCCTTACTTGAATTAAAACGGATACACACACTAATACAGTCATCACAATTAACACCGGTTATCAGACAGATTCTACACACACCCAAAGTACACGGGGCTACATGATCGCGTTGTCGCAGCCCCTAAACTAAGAAACCAATCAACCAACAATAATAACTCATTATTCTGGGTGTGAATGCGTGTGAATTACTGGAATATGGTAAAGAGAAATTGGCTAGTAAGGCCGGAGCTGGTAGCTGGTAACAGAGCTGCTATAAATACACCGGATATTGGAATCGTCCGGGGCTTCGTACACAGCATCAGTAGTATTGATTAATGTGCTTCCTTCCAGGAAATAGCTCGCTGGACCAATGCCCTGTTGCGTCCCGGGTTTGGTTGGCATGGCAACCGACAGGTACGTAGGCGGGAGATGCGATGCCCGCCAGGTATGTGAGGGGGTGACAGAGGAGGCAAACCAGCGTTGCCAACTGTTTGCAAGGGCGTGGTCGTTTCGTGAGCACTACCAGAGTAACATTCCCAGAATAATATTATTTTACCAAAATAGGGAGGAATAAATTACAGAGTAAGCAGAAATCCAAAATTTAACATACGGGGCTAAACGACGACGATGTACGCTTTAGAGTGTCTTTTTTTAAGTGGGTGAACTACACTGACAGGCAAAAAATCTAACACTTGAAAATTTCAACATTACTTTCATTTAAATCATACACATGAACGCTTTGGCCTAGTACATAACTTACTGTTCATTAGCCGGCGGTCCCATGTCATAGATTTATGGCATGTTAAAGAACCATCCACTAATTGCACCTGTGTGAAGCTAAATGGGATAGGTTAAGCATGTAAACAACTCTCTTAGGTTTCTACGTTCGTTGCCACGAGCCGACTGCGGTGGTGTCTAGTAGTTAAGTTCTGAACTTGGCCTAGTAGTCGTTGACGGTGGCGCTTGGCGGCAAAAGTAGGAACTATTTGAAAAATTCTAAGTTGCAGTACTTAAATTAAAAAACAGATTACACACACTAATACAGTCATCACAATTAACACCGGTTATCAGACAGATTCTACACACACCCAAAGTAGGCTACATGGGGCTACATGACCGCGTTGTCGCAGCCCCTAGACTTAAGAACCAACCAACCATAGCATGGAAGTAAAGTTATTTGGTTTCCTGGATCCATTACCATTCTTCATGTCATTGTTTCACTTAACAATAGCGATTCATTGACATGATGCTGTTTCCCGCGGAAAGATGTGCGCGCCATTATTTTCGATCAGAGCCACTGCCCAGGCAACATCTTCAGGCCTCAAGCGCATATTAGTTTCTGAATTGCACAGGAACTACTGAGGATATGGCTGTATTGATCTTTTCCTATGCCAACAAGTGACAAAATAATAAAACATTGCATTGTTGACGATAGCGATGGCGCGTCCATCTTTACGCGGGAAACAACATCATGTCAAAGAATCGATATTGTTAAGTGAAACAATGACATGCAGAATGTTAATGTATCCAGGAAACCAATTAACCTCACTTCCATGCTATAACTACAGAATGTACTGTACTAGGCCTATACCGTTCATATTTATTATTTGAATGAAAGTAATGTTGAATTTTTCAAGTGATCGTTTTTTTGTTTCTTTTTTTTGCCAGTCAGTGTACAAGAACTCGAAAAAGCAAAAGAAAGAAAAAAAAAAAAACGGAAGATCCTGACGAAATTTCTGGGACCACAGAAGTCTACTGATGGAACTTGGAAGAAGAGGAAAAACGAGGAGCTCTACAAATAGAGTCGAACTTCGATATCTCGGAGTGGTTTCGGAGATAGAAACTACTTCGAGCTATCGAGATATAACCTAGTAATAACCTATTGTACATGCAAAAAGGGTTCTATTATCTTAAACTAGCAGTAAGGCCCGGCTTCGCCCGGTGGATTTATTTGTTTTATGGATGATAATGAATACTACTACAGAAGTGGCACATGATACTTAAACTAACAGAAAAAAAACATATTTTTAAAAATATAACTTTTTGTGGTGGTGGTGGTGGTGGTGGTGGTGATTGTAGTGGGGATGATAAATAGTACGGTATAATGGACGTAACATTCAGGTCATTTTCCCGTAATGATAATACTGTAATAATGAATAGGGAAACTGCTATTTACTAACTACAGCACTGACACATGTAATTTACAAACGAATTTTTAAAAAATGATTAGGAAGAGGAGTAAGTGATACAAAAGACACTGCCTAGGGCCTATATCTAATTGGCTGTTAGAAATGTAGAGACCAATAGTGTCGCTTTTTGTGGCATAGCGCCGTAGGAAAAACAATCAGAACACTTTGGAAAACTTCGGCTGTCCCGAGCTCCTGAGGTAGCAATAGTATCATTTACCGCCATAAAGTGCTCAACGATAAGGTTCGGAATAAATGAAGGTAAATTTGAAAGCACCAACGCTTATTGCAGCTGATAACCTCAATGTACTGCACTAACACCATTGCACTTATACAGAGGCATAATATTTTCATGATGATAACTGTTTTAGGGGGCCTAAGAAATCTTTTTGCACTAATTACTCCCCGTGACTGCAATTTATAAGCAACACAAGATTTCACTATTTTCGCAATTCTGCACCAGAACACTGGTAGGGGCGACGTGATGCAGCCCGAATTGCCAGTCAACAATATACTTATTAAAATACTCTTACAGTTACACTACTACGGACCTGAATGGTTCTAGGGCCTTAATACGTGGTTTTCAAGTTCATTTTTTCTGTTATTCTAAATGTAGGGAATGGAAAGCGTTGTCCAAAATATCAAGTGGACAGTGTTACCAGCAGGGTTTCAAAGTGTATGCAAAATTTGGTGCAATTAGGAGGAACGGTGTGGATTTGTGATAAAAGGGCCTAAATGCAGGGAATGGAGTGGTCTGTCCGAAATTTCATGTAGACAGTGTTACTCGCAGGGTTCTAAAGTGTAAGTATACACATTTTGGTTCAGATCGGTGTAGATTTGTGCCAAAGGGCCTAAATGCAGGGAATGGAGTGGTCTTTCCGAAATTTCAAGCAGGCAGTGTTACTCGTCGGGTTCCAAAGGGTAAGCATGTAAAATTTGGTTCAGATTGATGAAACGGTGTAGATTTGTTCCAAAGGGCCAAAATGCAGGGAATGGAGTGGGTTGTCCGCAATTTTATGTAGACAGTGTTTCTGTGTTACTCGCAGGGTTCCAAAAGGTAAGTATACACATTTTGGTTCAGATCGGTGAAACGGTGTAGATTTGTGCCAAAGGGCCTAAATGCAGGGAATGGACTGGTCTGTCACAAATTTCAGTAGACAGTGTTATTTACAGGGTTCCAAAGGGTAAGTGTACACATTTTGGTTCAGATCGGTGAAACGGTGTACATTTGTGCCAAAGGGCCTAAATGTAGGAAATGAAGTGGTCTGTCCGAAGTTTCCTGTAGCCAGTGTTATTCGCAGGGTAACTAACCATAACGCCAGCGCACGCGGATAAAGCTGTTCGGGAGCGCTTGTTCTTCGGACTTACTGAACAAAAATCAATCTTTAAGGTTATCTGAGAGGTGTAGCCTAATGCTACTTAGCCTAAACTATTCCTCTTGAATCTGGCTGTCATATATAAAAAGAATTTTTCGAATGCGACTGGTAGTTCCAGAGATTAGCGCGTTTAAACAAACAAAACTCTTCAGCTTTATTATATTAGTATACAGTAGATACATAAATAGTGAACTGTTGCTATTGTTGTTGACTACTCTCACACTCTGAGGAGCACATTGACCTCAACCCGTCTCCCAGCCTAAACCTGTTATAGGGCAAAACTATTTTTAATTTGTGTGTGTTTTAATATTTTAATTTATTTCAATTATCTGTGCTGGACAAAACGGAGGCAGACAGGTTTTTCTCCGGGTCCTCCGGTTTTCCCTGTCAACATTTCATTCCAGTAATACTCTCCACTATCATTTCATTTTATCTGCCATTCATTTAATCATTGTCCCAGAGGAGTGCGTCAGGCCTCGGCAGCCGGCACAGTTCATATCCTCGCCGCTAGATGGGGGCTTCATTCATTCCATTCCTGACCCGGTCGGAGACTGGAAGCAGGCTGTGGATTATCATTTTCATTGCTATTAATGTATTTTTTTTTGTTTCTCCAATTTTAATGTTCATAATATTCTGCAGGGGGTTTCAAACTTTTTCTGTCGCGCCCCCCTTCTGAAACATGCAATATCTAGCGCCTCCCTCCCTATCCTCATTTCCTTTCTTAGCACTTCTCATAGGCTACTCCCCCCCCCCCAAAAAAAAAAAAAAGATCACACTAAAACTACTGTGTATGCTACTGCCTAATTAGGATTTCAACTACCAGTTACATTAATAATAATAATAATAATAATAATAACACACAATTCATTATTCTTAGAGCACATCAAAGTACAACAACGTTTTGTAAAAAAAAATCATTCATATGTATTACTTTTGCTTATACAAATAGAAACAACTGCTGCACGTACAGTTATTGGAATTGAGCAAATTTTGCTTGTTTCACTAAATAGCTCTTTAGCTGTGACACCTATGTTCAGTAATGCTTTTCATATTTGAAAGCTCGTGACTTATATATGCCAATAGAAATAATATATACAATTTTCAACATTTCACTGTGAATTTGAAAAATGTTATGTTAAAACTCTTCACCCATGAAAAAGTATAATAGGAGAATAAAAGTGTACATGGATCAGAATTCGGTAATTCTCAGACACTTACGGAGTTAGTGTGATGTGTGAGCTTGAATTTGAGATGAAAGTAAATCCAGTCTTGGTTGGATGTTTGAAACGGCAATCCGCAGATCCCCTTCCAGCTGCAGCCGAGACCGATGCTTCGTCTTGACGGATGCCATTGCGGAAAATGTTGACTCACACAAGTAAGTTGAAGCGAAGGGTATAACAGGTCCACTGCTTTTCTTGATAAAATGGGATATTCATTCCGAATCTGCACCCAAAAATTTTCAAGAGACTTCGACTTAAAATTCATTTCGAAGTATTCTGTCACTTGAGAGTTCTATTAGTTCCTCCTCCTGTTCTGCCGTTGACAGGTGGGCTGTTACGTTCGTTTCAAACGAACTGCAAATCCAGTCATTCTCAGTTGAAGATCGTGGAAAACTACCCTCGAATTATTGTCGAAGGTTTTGGAGGTGTTCTACGACAATTCTACTAATTTGACAAATATCTAACTCATTTTCTTCCAGGAATTTATTCATACAATGAAACATCTCACAGTTACCTTTGTCCATCTGGGCTTTCCAAAGTTCAAGTTTTCTCTTAAAAGCAAGCACTTTGTCGCTTAGAATGAAAATATTACTATTTCGTCCTTGAAATGACTCGTTAATTCAGTTTTTCAAATATGTCAGTCAAGTAGCACAGTATTAGAAGCCATTTCTCATCTAGAAACAGGGTTGCGAGTGTAGGACTGCTGTCCAATAGGAAAATACGAAGTTCATTCTTCATCTCCACAACGCGACGAAGGACTCGACCACGAGACAACCAACGCACCTCTGTGTGCAATAGAAGCGAATCCTGTGTAGATACCATCTCCTCGCAAAAAATGGAAAATAGTCGACTGTTTAAAGCTCTTGCTTTCACAAAATTTACAACACTACGGTAATTACATCGTTCAGCACTTTATTGACTTCCGGTTGTAGTACTTTTGAAGCCAATGCCTCCCTGTGTATCATGCAATGTGTGAATCTTACAGAATTAGTAACAGCACTCACTCTTGCTCTGAAACCCTTTTTAGTTCCAGTAAATGCCGACTTCCCATCAGTACAAATACCGACACAATTTGTCCAAGTACTTGGGTGTTACTTTAGACAGAACCTTATCTTTCAAACAACAGCTTTTGAGGACTGCTGCTAAGCTGAGATCACGCAACAACATCATCCAGAAACTATGTGGAACAACATGGGGCTCTAATGCTTCAACTCTTCGATAAGCAATCCGACAATAAAGACAATATAACTCAACAATGGCATATAAATATCAAAATCTCACGAACGTCAGGTCGCATCGCATGTATACATTTCGACTCAAAATCACAACACGGTTTCCGACCACAAACGTAAATAACAAATAAATTAGATATATTAAACACACTGACTAAACACAAAATCCATTTACCTTAATTTCAGTGGAAAGAAAACCTACACATCATAAAATTACACAAATCAAAATCCTCTGCACCCACATATTCCCCCTGGTGTATTCTTTGGAATACACGGTAAGACAGAGTAAGCTTTTGCTTCTCTTTGCTTTAGTTCATCCCTTCCCTTTTCGCAAACACCAACAGTGATCTCCTGATTTCTCTTTGCTGGTGTATTTTGCTTACACTTCCTGTGAGTCTGTTCTAGATATATATCTTCCATGACCCACCTAGCGTCATCTAGCAGCGAATCTCTGAAGTTCCTCAATTCTTCCTGTACAAGAGGACTTCCTTACCAATCTGGCCACCAGATCTCGTCGCTATCGCCAGCTATTATCTCCGTGATCAAGAGGACTTCGTCTACTTTTTCACCCACCAGGCTTTGCTAGTGACGCCTGCTATCAACTCTTTGAAGACCATTTCATCAAGAGAAATTATTGCTGTTATGTTGGTTATTCTTATGTGTATTCCTTTTGTCTCCTACCCCCACCTTTTTCCCTTCCCTGGTCTGTCCGCGCTCCGTTGAGCTGGCCTCACTTGTGCGTCTGAAGTCAAACCAGTCAGCTGGAGCTCAACTAGAGCTCGTCTCCTCACCTCGAGAGACAAACTTTCAAATTGGACGCCATGTCCAGATCGTAACTAACGGTCAGCAAGGAATCGCCGTTCATCAGAAATGAGCTAAGTACTATTTCGACGTTCTTCGCCTTATTTTAATGGATTTTAAATAGCTACATGCTTTTAATCATCATTTTATAGGCAGTGTGAGATTTCTAATGTGGGGCAATAATCATCCTTCACGGGATTTTCTATGTTGGGCTTTGTCTATCTAAGCTAACTTTAACATGAAGCAGCATTTCTTATGCTTATTAACTGAGATAATTTCTCACAACGTGGGATATCTTAAAATTACCCACTGTCTATAAAATACTTAGCTCGTTCCACCGCTGGACTAATTTTTGCCCTATTCTTCAGTCATGATTGTTCTGGAATTTTCCATGCTAAACAATTCATCTATAAGTCAAACCTTCTAGTATTTTCCACTCGCATATGGAAATACTTTTTCAAACTAAGGAATCTTCCTTATGAACTGCTAATCAACGCCTAATTTTTCTTCCTCCGTTGGAACTTTCCTGCTGCATTCAACTATAACCTACAAGTTTTCAACTCGATAGACTCTCGCAAACCTAGTGAGACTAATTATTTTTCACCATCGCAATAACTTTCCTGACTATAAACTTTCTGTGCTACAATAGTGAACTTTTCAGCCACGTCAATAGACTATAGCGAAACAGTGCTCGTTCGATATCTCATCCGCGTCGCGCTCGTCCGAAATAAATAAAATAGGCCAAATCTTTCTCTACAAAGTTCCTATTTCCTCTCCCTCAACCCCTCTTTACTAACAAATTAGGTTAATCTTTAAATTTATGTATTTTGCAACGAGGCCTCCTCAAACCAAAGGCGCCCTCCCAATTTTCTCCACGTATCACTTATTCAATCTGTATAAATATCAGCAGTTAGAAACTGCTTATTAATCTATTTCTTTTCTTGCTAGCACAAGAATTCGTTATTGTCTACCAAAGCTTTCATTAATCTATTTAATCCAGGTTCCACGAAAGGGTAACTTGCCCCATTTTTTCCTCGTGATCCTGTTTAAACATAGAAGTTCTAGAAACTTCTTTTTAAATTTTCTCTTCAGGTTTCACAATAAGTGACCTGCCCTATTTGTATAACCTCAAAGCGTAATTCCGTATTATTACAAGAAGTTATAGAAACTTCTATTTCATTTCTTCCTGTTTTTTGTTGTTGTTACTTTCGAAGTTGTTATTTGTTCATATTTCTAAGATATCCATCTGGAAATTCTTAAAGTACACATCTTGTACTTGATTTATTGTTTAACCTTAATTACGTTGATTATCTTTAAATTTCCCATTTGTTAATCTTAACAACATTTCAAAATCTTAAGAAGATTTTAACTCATATAAAAGTTTTTCAGCCAAAAAATTGTCAATTGCCTGGTGCAAGCTTTAGATGATTTTAGGAGGTCTGCGACCCCAATTGTGAACAAAACCAAAATTATATATTTGTTAAATGGATTACTCCTTTTTGCATTGTTAAATAAATCAAGATTTATTTCTTTGCTTTATCATTCCTCTAAAATAACGATTAGGCAAGATCCTGTCTTCCCCTACTCTTCCTATGAGCTTAACTTTAAAAACTTCACAAATAAAATCAATAACGGGTCCACTTTTTGTTGCAGTTGAGCAAGAACTCTTAGTTATTAACTTATTAAAGCCTCTCTTAGCTTTGATAGCTAATTCTAACTGGCCAGTAAGGCAAGCATAGCTCGCTACGCCAGCTTCCTGCTTGTTGAGATTCTCTCTACAACTTATGGTTGGTTTTCGGAATTTAAGTTTTTTCTCATTGTCTAAACTTTTAGCCGGCTCTTTGCTGGGTAAAAGCTTAGTCATTCCTAAATACAACTATTGGTGCTCTTACCAAAATTATTCTCAAGGGTATAATTGCTTTATCCCTATCCTTCTTGGAAACATTCGGTCGCTCTTTAGAAATTCTACAATTTCAAGAACTAAAACATCACGGCTGATCCAAATTATTTGCATTCTTCAAAATATTTGTTTAAAACAAACTTCTTTGAAGGGATACACAGTAAATCTGTTACTCTTTGTCTTGCCAGACCACCACCCTTCCCCATAGTAGGTAAATTTATGCTTGAGAGGGAATACGCTATAGCAGCTTGCTTGCGAATAGCCCAAGTTCCAGCTGAGTTTCCTGTTAGCTTCGCCCAGGTCCCTACCCACTTTAGGTATCGGAAAGCGGATTTACAGTGGCAGCTGCCTTTGAGTGTACTTAAAGTTAAAGTTATAACTTATGTCAGACTCTCTTCCTATTTCTCCATCCCTTTTCTCCAGTCCGAAACCCACTTGCCTTTACTTCTCTCTTCATCTTCCCTTGTGGGTAAGGTTAATTCTTAGCAAAAACCTACCCACCCCCTTTCACCTCATGATATACATCACATCGAAAAACCCTTAGACTCGTGTCTGCTTATTTTTATTGATTAGTTTATATGCCGAGTATCACATCCCCAAATGGAATCACTCGTGAAATATTGTTATTCAATGAAATGCTGGTTTAACCCCCTTAACACTCCTTTAGGGCCTGAATATCCAATAATCCTTCGTAGTGGAACTTCTCGACACACAACTAACATATCCCCAAACTTTCATGTTTCTAACTTCAATAGTTATGGCTGGGTGATAATGAGTGACTATCCAAGAATCCTTCCTTATGGGACGTTTTTTCCAGAATTTCACCCCTCCCCATGTGTCCCCTAAATTGGATTTATAAAAAAAAAACGGTTGAACACATATTTAATTATTTTTAAGCTGATATTTCACCCCTCAGTTTCAAAGTTCTCGCCTATGTCGTTTAAGAGATATACGCACCGTTAGCAATCCTTCAACCCCCACTTTTCACCCCTTTCACCTCATAATATACACCAGGGGCGGTTCCTGAGGTGGTGCCCGTGTGCCATGGCACCACCAATATAATGAAGAGAGAATATGTGCCTTTTCCTTCTCAAGAACA
Organism: Meconema thalassinum; assembly: GCA_946902985.2. Taxonomy (NCBI): domain Eukaryota; kingdom Metazoa; phylum Arthropoda; class Insecta; order Orthoptera; family Tettigoniidae; genus Meconema; species Meconema thalassinum. The sequence continues at coordinate 80,478,122 of OX336398.1, forward strand.
GTTTATATTACATTTACATTTTGAGGAAATTGTATGCATATTCTGCATTTATTTGAACGAGCGTCAAACTGACATGCGTTCTGGTGGCGCTTTATTGAATTACTGAGCCAGAGCCAACCGGCACTACCAACGAATATCAGACCGCATCAGACACTGTACTGCAATAAGGACTAGTTTGGCTTGAGTTTGTTTGTGTTGTGTTGAGACGCATATTACCCTGAGGTAGAGCCAACGGCCCCGTGACGCGGAGCTTCAATTCTATCCACGAGATAGCAGCACGTCACAGGTTCAAGCGCACATTACATACACGTTAGAACTGCTGAACTGATTTATCTTTCATCCACTAGAGTACAGCATATGGCAACACACCTCCAGTGATACCAGCTTGACGATATATCACTGTGTCTAGAATATTAAATAAATTCAAACCATAAAATTGTTTTAGTTCTTTATTGTTTGACATTTAGCAACTTTTTCAGGCTCATATTGATGTCGGGGATTATTTGTTCTCTCTTTGTAATGTAAAAATTCGGAATTTTTCAACGAGTTTTACTGTGTTTCGTTAATTTAATTTGGCGGCACAGTTTCACGTCCCAAGCGTAAACACAAATTCTCAAGTTTGACTGCAAATGTGTATGAATAGTGTCAGTCGTTAAATAGCTTTTGTGTTCATTTATATTAGATGCAGGGGTTATCCTTTCCAATCAATCCGTATGTACGATAAGTAAGGTTGTCTTAGAGGTAGGTCATCGTGTTCATTTCATCTCACCTATTTATTTAGAGACAGCAACTGAAATTGCGACAAAGAGGCTGTGCGCGCGTGTGTGTTAGCAATAGCCATGCTTATTTATTCCTATATAGACATGTTACTTAAACGTGCATAGCATTGTGTATCATGCGGCATTGACCATATAAACACCGTTTTAATCTAAGTGTGCTTTTTGAATCGATATATGCAAGCTAGGTCCCTTAATAAAATTTGATTTGTTTCATGTTTGAAGATCGCATAGCTCGAGCGCGACGTACGAAGCCGTAGAAATATCAATGGGCTCTGTGTCACCTTTCGGAAGTGTAACAGTGAATAAAATAAGCGAGTTGTTACAATCTCCATTTAGCAATAGGACCCTCACTGAAAAAATAGACATAAAAAACTGGGTAGGCCACTTCCTAATTTAAATCTCCAGCAACGGTCAAAAAATCGATGCCACAAATTCAATCCGGAAATTTATAGCAAAAACAACTGGATTTGTGGTTCTGAAGAAGACAATGCATTCTTCTGTCTTCCTTGTGTGTTGTTCGGCGGTGATGGGAGTTGGAGTAAGACAGGTATTAGGGATATAGGACACATATGGTCTAAAATTAAAGTCCATGAATCATCAAAGCGACATATGGATAATGTTTTAAGCCTCTCATTTCTGGGCAAAACGAACATTCAAAGCAGGTTGGATAGTCAGTACCGACAAACTATTATCACTCACAACAAACAAGTAGATAAGAATAGGTATGTCTTAAATTTAATTATAAACTGTATCCGCTTTTGTGAAGCCTCCGTGGCTTAGGCGGCAGCACGCCGGCCTCTCACCGCTGGGTCCGTGGTTCAAATCCCGGTCACCCCATGTGAGATCTGTGCTGGACAAAACGGAGGCAGACAGGTTTTTCTCCGGGTACTACGGTTTTCCCTGTCAATATTTCATTCCAGCAACACTCTCCACTATCATTTCATTTCATGTCATTCATTTAATCATTGCCCCAGGGGAGTGCGTCAGGCCTCGGCAGCCGGCACAGTTCATATCCTCGCCGCTAGATGGGGGCTTCATTCATTCCATTCCTGACCCGGTCGGAGACTGGAAGCAGGCTGTGGATTTTCATTTTCATCCGCTTTTGTGGTGCCTTGGAATTAGCCCTTAGGGGACATGATGAAACAGAAACATTCGAAAACAAAGGCGTATTTCGCGAATTGATTCAGTTTAGTGCTGAATTGGATAAGGACTTGAAAGTTCATCTCAGCCAGTCGCCTGTGTTTAAAGGCATCTCCAAGACTATTCAAATCGAACTGCTCGAATGCATGCTCCAGGTGTATCACGACGAAGTGTCCAAAGAAATAAAAAAGGCTGACAATATAGCAATAATCGCTGATGAAACAAGTGATGTGTCTTGCAATTATCAATTGGTTATTGTGTTGCGCTACGTTGTTGAAGGAAGAACAGTAGAAAGATTTTGGAACTTTATTAATCCTGAAGGCCAAAATGCTCATGTCATCGCAGACAGCATTTTAAGTGAAATCGACCCCTTAGTGGGTGATCAACCCACTAAATTGATTGCCCAAAGTTATGACGGAGCATCCGTTATGAGTGATGGATTAAATGGTGTGCAAAAGTTAATCAAGGATAAGTACCCTAATGCAAATGTTATTCATTGCTATGCGCAACAACTTAATCTCATAATGTCAACAGCAGCCTCCGTTAATCGACAGGCTCGCATCTTTTTCGCTCATCTCACAGGAATTTGTTCATTTTTTCGCATTCGCCACAAAGATCGAAAGTGTTGCGCGAGATCATAGAGAAAAGTTTGCCTCGAGTATCACTCACACGATGGAATTACCATTCGCGTGCTGTGAAAGATATTTATGAAAATAGGGAACACCTCGTCAAAGTTATGGAATCCATCGAAAGCAATGGGTCCATTAAGTTACCTTCCACCATTGAAAAAGCTGGAGCATACAAGCAAAGGCTTAATGACAAGAAATTCATTTTCTGGCTAACATTTTTCAATAAGATAATGCCTCATGTTGACATAATTTTTAATCAGCTGCAAAAGAGAATTACTGACCCAATTAAAGTGAAACAAGACATTCAGCATTTTGATGGCATCATACAGGCAATCAGGGGCAATATTGATGAAATAGTGAATGAGACTTTTATCGAAAGAGGCAAATCCTTACCTTCTAAAAGACCCCGGATTGATGAGGACTGTAGAAAAAGGGACGCTCTGGAAGTATGTGATGCTATCCTTTCAGATATAAAAATTCGCTTTCAGTTCACTGGACTCCTCACAGCTACCAACCTATTCGCAGTTCAATATTTTGACAATTATATCAAAAGCTTCCCAGACCTGTACCTTGACGAAATGACGAGCGTATGTACATTTCTTGATAAAAGAAAGTTGAAGGGTGAGCTGCAAGTATTCTATGCTAGGCCTGAATTGAGAGCGGTCTCTGGTGAAGTTCCATTTCTGTCGTTGATTCTGGAAGATGAGCTATGTGATACTTTTGAAGAGACAATCAAAATCTTGAAGTTGCTGATCACAATGCCTCTCTCAACATCGGAAGCGGAGCGGTGTTTCTCAATGCTCAAACGGATAAAGATCTTTCTTCGGAACACAATGAAGGAAGAGAGATTAAGTGCCTTAGGAATGTTGTCGTGTGAGAAATAATTTGTGAACAAGATTGAGAACTTCAATTCAAAGGTGATAGACGTATTTGCCTACAAGAAAGAACGAAGAATGGACTTTCAGCACCGCTCTTATTAATTCAAATTAAGGTGTCGATCGAGGTTTTGGAACAAATATTTTTGGTGAGTAGGCCTAGCATATGTTGTTTTCTTCAAATTATTTTTCTGAGAGGTTTGTTCAAATATAATTCTTAAAAATGGTTTTTATTTAAAATGCATATCGATCAAAATATGTGTATGATATAATATTGTATGGCCTCGGTGCCAGGTGCAAGCTTTGTTGTTTGACACCCAAAGGGCAGCTTGCATGTCGAATTTTTGTTGTTCCTTGGAGGGCCATGAAAGTCAAGAAAGTTAGATATCTAAGCTCCTTGACACTATAGCACTTTCTAGTAGAGAAAGGAGGAACTTTTGTTTTGGCGAAAAATCCCGAGATTAAAATATTTGTAGTAGTTACGCAATTTCTCAATTCACTTCAGCTGACACTTCAATTAATAACGTCTTCTGCAATAGCACAGTTAAATAATGTTAAACATATAACTTATTGCATAAAATATGCACTACCGGTACCTGCAACTTTGAATGATTTTATTGCAAATTTTGTATTTGCTGGCACCACCAAGTGAAAAATCACCAGCCGCCACTGATATACACCACATCGAAAAACCCTTAGACACATGTCTGCTTATTTTTATTGATTAGTTTATATGCCGAGTATCACATCCTCCACTGAAACCACTCGTGATATATTGTTATTCAATTAAATGCAGGTCTAACCCCCTTAACACCCCTTGAGAACCTGAATATCAAAAAATCCGACATACAACGAACATATTCCCAAAATGTCATGTTTCTAACTTTAATAGTTTTGGCTGGGCGATGATGAGTCAGTCAGTCAGCCAGTCAGTCAGTCAGTCAGGACACTTTCTTTTATATAAGAGAAAACCTAATCATGACCATAACTAAAATGTTCCCCTTGGCATAATTTACTGACTCATGACGATCGCTGTTGCACTCGTAAATGAAAAAATTCCCCTTAACTCAGTTTTGTTACTTACTTACTCCTTGGCGCAACTGACATTGTAGGGCCTTGGCCTTCCGGACAATCTTCCTGTTGACTGATTTGGTTCTCCATCTTCTGACTCCCATTCTTCTCAAATCCTCCTCCACGTTATCCAGTCATCTTGTCCTAGGTCTTCCCCTCACATGCCGTCCTCCTGGCTTCCCATTGAAGACCTTCCTTACCATCCTGTTCTCTGTCATTCTTTCTATATGTCCCAACCATGGTCCCAACCACTCTTTATTTCTTTATCGCTGCGTAGTGAATATATATGTGTGGAGCGTACTGTTGTATGGTGGTGAAACCTGGACTCTTAGCTTAGTTAGTTAGTTAGTTAGTTAATTCTTGCCGCTCCTTCCGGAGCATAGGGCCTTGGCGAAATTTCTCCACGCAGTACGGTTCCTGGCCATTCTCTTCACTTGACTCCAGTTCTTGTCCACCTCTGCAATTTCATTTTCGATCGTCCTCTTCCAGGTCTTCTTAGGTCGACCTCGCTTCCTGGCGCCTTGAGGATTCCAGTCTAGCGCCGCCCACTCAATAGCTCCGTCCGGCTTCCTTAGTGTGTGACCAATCCAGCGCTATTTCCTCTCCTTGATCTGGATGCTAATCGGTTGTTGATTGGTGACGGTCCAAAGATCTTCATTTGAGATTATGTCTGGCCACCTCACATTCATGATGCGACGCAGACATCTGTTAATAAACACCTGTAGCTGGCTGTTGATCGGTTTTGTGACTTTCCATGTTTCACAGCCGTAGAGAAGAATCGACTTTACGTTGCTATTGAAAAGGCGGAGCTTGGTCTTCCTGGAAATGTTTCTATTTCTCCAGATGGGGTAGAGCTGGACAAAGGCACCATTTGCCTTCCTGATACGGCTTCGAACATCTTCCTCTGCTCCCCCATCATTTGTGACTATACTTCCAAGGTAGAGGAAGGACTCAACTCGCTCAATGTCCTTTCCGTTGGCTGTCAAACTAGTCGTGATGTCAGAATTTATCCTCATCTCTTTGATCTTGTTGGTGTTGATCATCAGTCCTGCACGTTCTGCTTCTCTCTGCAACCTCCCCAGCTTATCTTCTATGTCTCGGTACCGTTGTGCCATAAGACAAATGTCTTCTGCGAAATCCAGATCTTCAAGCCTGTCATTTATACCCCATTGAATACCCCACTTCCGTCCTCCCATTACCTTCTTCATCACACTATCCAGGACCAACAGGAACAGAGTGGGGGAAAGGACACACCCCTGTCTCACTCCGGAACTGACCTTTATCTTTTCTGTTAATTTGCCTTCGTGAAGAACCTGGCACTCATACCCTTCGTACATCTCTTCCATGATTCTGACGATCTTTGTTGGAATTTTATATTCCTCGAGGGTCTTCCACATGATTCTTTGATTTACGGAGTCGAAGGCTTTCTCGAAGTCAACAAATGTGAGGTAAAGGGTATTCCGCCACTCCACACTCTGCTCCAGGATGATTCGGAGGGTGTTGATGAGATCCACACAGCTGCGATGTTGTCGAAATCCAGCCTGTTCCTTCCGAAGCCTTTTTTCTACGCAGTCTTTTATACGATTCAGGATGACTCTCGCCAGCACTTTGCTTGGAATGGACAGCAAGGTGATACCCCTCCAGTTGTTACAGTTTGTGGTGTCCCCTTTCTTCGGCAACTTGACTATCAACCCCTTCTTCCAGTCGGTTGGTATTTTCTCCTCCTTCCAGATCTTCTCCAACAGCGGGTGCAGCAGATCGATCGTAATATCCAGGTCTGCTTTCAGTACTTCCGCTGGGATATTATCCAGACCTGGTGCCTTCCCGCATTTCATCTGCTTCAACGCTGTTCGTATTTCGCCCCGAGTTGGGGAGTCGAGGCTGATGCTTGGGTCACTTTCTGCTTCCTCTTCATATTCTCCTCGCTGCTTACTTTCTGGTCCTCTATCTCTATTAAGAACCTCCGCAAAGTGTTCTCTCCATCTTGTCAGCTGCTGTTCACACGTCGTGAGGATCTCGCCCGTCTTGCTCTTCACAGGCCTAGTTTTATTAAAACCTTTCTTCGAAAGCATCTTTGTGATGCCATAGAGCTCCTTAACGTCCCCCCTTATTCTGCTTTCTCCGCCTGCTCATCAATCCACCTCCTATGATCCTTCCGTACACTCCTCTTTACCTCCCTGTTTGCTGTTGAATACTTTGCTTGTGTGAGAGCCTTCTGCTGCCTAGTCTTGCAGGTGTTGAGCTTGGCCTTAATCTCCTTCCTATAATTTATCTTGTCCCAGGTCTGATCGGATATCCATTCCTTCCGCAGGTAGTTCTTGTACCCGAGCTGCATCTCACTGGTTTCCACGAAGATATTCTTTACCTCGCTCCACACAGTCTCCACGTCCTTCTCTCTGCCTCGGAGTCCAACACCTGGAATTTATTTCTGAGCTCCAGTTTAAATTGGTCCAATCTCTGCTGGTTCTTAAGCTTGCCCACATCAAACTTGTTGTGCCGAGTGTTAAACTTTCGGCGGACTGCGACGATCTTCATGCGGAAGTTGGCAACCACAAGATGATGGTCACTACCAACGTCCGCTCCTCTCTTGTTCCTAACATCTTCCAAGCTTCTTCTGAACCTCCTGCTCACCGCAATGTGATCAATTTGATTTTCTGTGACTTGATCAGGAGACACCCAGGTGACCTTGTGGCACCGCCTATGAGGAAATACCGTGCCACCCATCACCAAATCCTGACTGGCGCAATATTCCGTAAATTTCTCCCCATTGTCATTCATCTCACCAAGGCCATGTTTACCCATGATCTGCTCCAACCCCTCATTGTTTGAGCCCACCTTCGCGTTGAAGTCTCCTATAACAATGAGAATGTCCTTCTTACTTGTTTGTCTTGTGACATCTCGCAGCATTTGGTAGAATTCTTCCTTCTTCTCTGGCTCCGATTGTCCTGTAGGCGCATAGCATTGGATGATGATCACATTCCTGATCTTTGTCTTGAACCTAGCAAACATGAGCCTACTAGAAATTGGCTTCCACTCCATAAGGCTTCTCTTTGCATTTCTGTTGAGCAGCAACCCCACTCCATCCCTGTGTTCTTCATCATCGCCCCCAGAATAGAGAAATGTAATTCCATCTGTTGTCTGTATTTCACCAAATCCTGGCCACCTCACTTCACTCAATCCTAGTATATCCAGCCCATAGTTCTTCATCTCCCGTGTCACTTATTTCAGTCTGGTTTTCTCCATCAAGGTCCTCACATTCCAGAAACCGATTTTCGTAGTCCTCTTCATGCCAAAAGTCGTCATCAGGTTATCCGTCCGGTTTTGTAATTTCGCTTCAGTTTCCGTAATCAGTTTATTTAAGAGGAGCGAGTGATTAACCCACTGCCTCCCGAGTGCCTTGGAGGGGCTGCCACCTTAAGCCTGAGGCACCAGGCTGATTTTCTGTCAGGGTTTCTTCCCTTAGCCTTTGAAGAACCAACTCCAAACTACAAGGCAGCAGTTGTTTCACCAGAGCCCCGTTAGCCGTAATTTCTTCAGGGTTCCTGTAGGGCCTTCACAGCTACCGTAGCGGTCTTGAGGCACACAAAGTCCCCACTGTACTTCACCACTGCAGGCAATCCCCTACTTAATTACGTTGCCCATCTCCCACGACGAGGACGAGGGGTTGGATTTGTGGGAGACTTGGCTGATAAGAAACGAATAGTAGCCTTTGAAATGTGGTGCTACAGGATAATACTAAGAATTCCATGGGTGGACAAAATCAGTAATGAAGAAACGCTGAAGAGGATTGGAGAGAAGCCATGTTTATGGAATATGCTTACTCACCGAAAAGACAATTAGATTGGACATATCTTGAGGCATGAAAGTTTTCTGCACAAAACACTGGAGGGCAATGTGGAAGGAAAGAACTGTAGAGGTAGACCACGGCTGAGATACATAAAACAAATCATTCACGACAAGGGTTGTGATAATTACTTGGACATGAAGAGACTAGCCACAGACAGTGAAACGTTATTTACTTTGCTCCACGTTGAGCGTACAAATGAGACGTTTTGCTAGCTCCTAACTGTTGGGTGAGAAATGTAACTGTTTACCTTTGCCTAAGCTATGTTGTTTTAATGGGCGCCAAGACCTCAACGCAATGTTGAAATCTAAATTTGTATTTAACAACGTCTAGCTCTGGCAGAACACCTTCAAGACTCTATTCACTCAGATCGTGGTATGATTTGATCATTAACCCAACAAACAATTGTATCAGGAGAAGGAATTGGTCTATATCTAATGCTACCTACTGAAAGCAAAGATTGCATTGTAAAAGAAATGAATTTATTATATAAAACAAGAATAGCAAAATTAATAATAATAAGTATAAAATTTAAATTGGAGCGTTGTGATTTGAATATTACCGATAGAAAATTACGTGAAAACGGAGTCTGATAAATTGATTTTACTCTTATTTCCAAGCTATGAAGTTACTGAAATATGAAATGTAGAACAAAGAAAATGAGAGATTGCGTATTTCTGCGTCATTGGCGCTTACCACTGGAAATTGCCAAAGCATTTCCCTCGTTCTTGAAGATGTTGTGAGCTTCCCACAGTCTCCTGGACGTCGTCATCTCCGTCGGAATTTGATGATATTCTGGTAGATTAGATAATTCTATGGTCCGTACCTCGGACCCAAACACTCGTACAACCAAGTTTTACAAAAGTTCGTCGCTAACTCCACTGAACATCGGAGCGACACGCACTTGCGACCGTACACCTCAAGTATTTCACAGATAGTCCTCTTCCACGGAACATCGGAGCGATTCCCGCGTATATCCACACTCGGCAAGAACTACACAGATTGTCCTTGTTTCACGGCGCGTCGAACGATATATGCACCTGTTGGCTCCCCCACCATGGTACCGACATCTAGCTTACGTCGTCGCCACTGATTGGCTGCACCCTACGCGCTAGATCCCCACTCCTTCCTCATTACACTCCGCGGGAGGGTGAAGTCGATTTCCGTTTCCACAATTCGCCTTTTCTAGACCTTGCGACCCAAGATTGCGTCATGCTCCTCGACAAGATTCAGCGTGTACTTGAAATCCCAGTGAGTCATCTCTCTCAAATACCCTAACTGACAAAAACTCCGTAAAATTCCGTAATCAGATAATTTTCTATGATATCGTCGTTCGTAATAATTTGCTTGATAGCGTTTTCTAAGACATAGAAAACCTATCTGAATGCTAATAATTTTTATAAAATGCTCCGAAAATACCTTAATAATAATTATAATAAATTAATAATAATAATAAATTACCATGAAAAATTGTCTTGGCTGAACAATTTGCCGCGTAAATAAATATAGAATGGCTTCCTACTGACTTATGCCAGTTGCATAAAACCCCTCGAAAAACACGTTACATATTCGCCTCGGATCATCGGATGATTTACCGTGACGACGGTCCATTATCCGATTATCCCAGACACGTTAATAAACCCCATCCAAAATACATATTACATAAACGAAATCACCCTAAATTACAGATATATACACTCCTATTTTTTCTTCACGCACTTTGCGTCAAAGTTTGTTGTCACTATGGATTGCACTTTGCAACCAGTCCAATGTTTTACATATGGAATAGTGTTCCACGGATATTTCCACCTCTCAAATTCCTCTATGTTGGAGAAATAGACATAATAAATGTGTGAGCACTATGTATTTATGATGTCATATCACACGCATTGAAGGTGTTCTGATATATTTATATCACCATAGAACTCCCTAATTTCACTGGAGGTCCCCTCCTTATGGTGAAATTTAATCTCACTTATCATTGAGCACACGATCACACTATTGTGGCAGCGCCTCGTGACCATAATACATGATCTCTCTTTAAAGTAGATAATTAAATTAATATTGACTTCTGAAAAAAAAACAGTAAATGTGCATTACATATAACACCAAATATTTCTGTGCCGTAATCGCCCTGTCTTGTTAAGTTCCCGTTAACCATATTCTACTTAATACTAGTTCTCAACACAGACCATTTCTCCTCACACACATAATACCATTGTACAAATTATCTTAAATTACACACTTACAAATCTTACATGGCGAGGCCGTAAACAGAAATCACGTGTGCTGATATGTATGAGTTTCATGAAGGACTGTCTCGCATTCTGATGGCCCATCTTTTATCTCGTGGACGCCTTAAGCTAACAAGCCCTATTCAAGCGCTCCCCCATCTCTTGGAGATAAATGGGAACCCATCAGCGCTGCCAAAAATGGCCTTGGTGCATCGAGACAATTTAGTGCTCAACAGCATCCGACAATCCCGTCATATTTCCCTGTACCTTAAAAACTCTCATTTACTTACATACTACCCCCCTGTGCGACTTCTGATACGCCTGCCTGGAAGACCATCTCCTCCACGCACCAGACACCACACTTACTCATTTGATAGGCTGGCTCGCCAGCTAAACACACTCACTTTATGACACATATTTTCGTAGACTATGTATATTATACGTCCCGTATAATCTGTTTCCCTCACTATTCTCCAGCACATATGCTGTTTTTCCAATACGTTTGGAAACTATAAATGTTTCTGCGTCACCTGCTTCCAACCTTGCAAGTGGCTCCCTTTAAATGAACGTCATCACGTTGCTCTACTAGCCTATTTCTCAGTGTCTGTAACGATGCCCTGTTGCTACTGTCCACACATGCACATATTAAAATACCATCCTCTGCTTTAACCACAGGATAATCCCTACATAAATTAGTGTCCCTCGATAGCATGTCTGCAAGAATGTTATCTTTACCTTTAATATATTTTACTGTGAATTCGTATTCCTGCAGAGCAAGAATCCACCTACTAACTCTGTTAGAACTGAGTTTACAAGTCCTCATATACAGTAATGCATGGTGATCTGTGTGGATCTCAAATTTCCCCCCTACTAAATACATTCTAAATTTCCCTAAACTGAAAACAATACCTAAAAGCTCTAACTCAGTAATCGTGTATCTTTTCTCCGCTGCTGTCAGTCCTCGCGAGGCTAAAGATACAATGCACAGATTACCCTCATCATCTTTCTGACATAATACTCCAGCAATGCCTATATGTGAAGCATCTGTCATAACCACATATTCCTTATCTTTTAACGGATATTTCAGCACTACAGCTTTCTCAAAACCTTCCTTCAGCGCTCTAAAAGCCTGATCATGCTTAGACTCCCATCTCCACCGAGTCCCACTTTTAAGCAATTCCCTGAATGCTTCTACCAACCCTGAGTATTTAAGAACGAACCTCCTGAAAAAGTTGCAAATTCCCAGGTAAGTTTTTAACTGTTTAACATTCTGTGGCACCTCTGCGTTAAGTATCTTATTAACCCTACTTTCCTCTGGTGTTACACCTCTACTCGACACTCTATGACCTAAAAATGTCACTTCTGACTGACAGAATGACGACTTAGACAGCTTCAAAGTGAACCCTGCCTGATCTAACTTCTGAAAAACTATATTTAAATGACATAGATGCTCCTCAAAACTGCGTGAACTAATTACCATATCATCAATGTAAATGGTTACAAACTCTCCTGTGTCATCCCCTAATGCGATGTTTAAAGCCCTAATTAAAGCTGCTGAACTACTCTTTAACCCATAAGGTGTTCTACAAAATTGATAAAGGTTATATTTATGACTAAAAGCTGTAAATGGTCTATCTTCGTACATAAGTGGCACTTGCCAAAAACTGGAACTCAAATCTACACAAGTGAAATACTTCTTCCCCTCAAATGTTTGCATTAATTCCTCTATTGACATAGATTTCAGCTGATCTGAACTAATTCTAATGTTAACCAAACGAGCGTCTAAACAAATACGAACAGTGCCGTCGGTCTTGGGTACCGTGATCAAAGAATTAACATATGGACTGTTCGAGTGCTCAATAATCCCATCTTCAAGCATCTGATTAATTTGTGCCTCAACTGCACTCTGATAAGCGAAAGGTACAGGATATCTATGTCCTGTGAATACTGACCTATCAATAACGTTCAATGAATGTGTATAGCAATTGGCCATACCAATGCGATCGTCAAAAACTCTCCTATTACACAATAACACATCATAGAGCCGAACACACTGTTCATCCTCTATATTTCCCTGAAATGCAGCCTCACGTAACGAGTCCTCTAGACTTCCGTTCGTAATCACACTGCCCACAAAACATGGAGAACCCCGCTCTACGGCTGGCGATATCTCATTTAAAGTACAAATCACACCTACAATACTACTCCTCTGAATATGGTCATTGAACGCTACTTCTACTTCAGAATCTCCCCATTTAAATTTCAAACTCCCTACATCATAACATAAGTTACCAGACACTCTACTTAGCCACTCTGAACCCAAGATAACACTGAATACTAAATTTGGAATTACAAGGCAAATCTGCTTCTCTACATGATTATTAATTTTAATGTCTACTAAAACTTGCTTAGAAATTACTTTAGACCTCTTCCCAACAGCTGTGATAACAAAAGTGCTTTTAATTGGCATCTCCTAAAAATTTACTCCAGTTCCTTTCATTTTATCATAAAATGCACTACTTATGCAACTCTTCATACAACCACTATCAATTAAAACATCTGTGTACGCCTCAGACACGTTAAATTTAACTATGGGGCTCTTACTAACCACTTCCTGAATAATACCTTCATCATTTAGTTCATGTAATAATTCATTTCTTACATTTAGGTCATAGGGTTCCTGTATAATTGTATGGACAGGGCATGCTACAGACTGAGATTCTGACCTTACTTCGCAGCCTGGTTCGCGTTTAAAGAACCGCTACAGCTGGCCGTAGTACTAGTTACTACTGCACTGGTCTGGTTGTTCTGAGTTGTGTTGTCATTGTTTGGCTGTATATTACTACCACTAGGCTGTCCTCTTCCTTGACCCCTATTCTGGTTGTAATTATTGTCATTATAATTTCTCCCTTGATTTCCCCTGAAATCATTGTTTCTCCCTTGATTTCCCCTGTAATCATTGTTCCTCCCTTGATACTGATTACCATAGCCATTTCCTCTGTTCTGATTTAGCTGATTATTATTATTTCTATTTTGAGCATTGGCCCCTTCGCCACCGTTCCCTTGAACTTCCTGATGCCTGGCTTCATTAGGTCTATTATTATTATTACCCTGGTTCCTATTGAAATTGTCCTCATAACCCCCTCTCCCTAGTGCATCAAATGTGCTTAACAAACTTTCTACTTGTGATATAGTCTTTACATTCTGGATACAAGCAGCCTCCTTGATCCTATAGGGAAAGTGCCTAAGTAGCAACCTTACCACATCACTTTCCTCCTTCAAGCCATCCAGATATTTACACACTAATACCTGCCCTAAAAAGTATTCGGTCATGGTGGAGCTTCCTTTAGGGTTATATTTACCACACACTACTCCCTCACGATGCTGCGACTGAATAACCTCATTCCAGAACTTTTCACAGAATTTTATTTTAAAATCATTCATATCAGTAAACTTGTCTCTGTAGACAGCAAACCAATTCCTCGTTTCCCCCACAAACACTTGTTCTAAAATTTCAACTACCTGGCACCACTCAATACTACCATTTTCCAACCTCTCCCCGAATTTATTTTCTATAGTGTTCATGAACTCCATTGGGCACCCCTGTCGATTGCTGAACTTACCCAGTTCTACCTCCCTGTGTGTGCTATTCACCAAAACTGGCCTATTCTGACTATTTTCTTGCCTGATCCTAGCTTTTAATTTTAATTCTAATTCTGCGATTTTCTCCTCAGCCTTCCTCTCAATACTGTTTACTGTTAATTTAATGTTTCCTTCTGATTCTTCTACTTTATCATATAGCTTTGCTTGTTTCTCCTCAATCTTGCTAATGCTTTCCCTATTACTCTCTCTTAAATCATTTACTTCTGCAACTACTTGTGAGTGGACTTTCTCAATTCTACCCCCCAGCTGTTCCTTAACCTCTTTAGTAGCTACCTGAATTTTGTCAATTTCTCCCCCCAATTGCTTTTTGACCTGCTGTGTTTCCAGTTGCACTAGTTCTTTTAAATTTTCAGCCTGTGTACTGATTCTAATTTCCAACTCCTCCTGTACTTTTCCTAATTTTCTGTCTACATCTGCAATAATCTCTTTAGCCTTTTCTTCCATCACCCCCCGGATCTCACCTCTAATCAGTTCGAATTTGTCACTCATTTCCCTACTGTTTTGTTCTAATCTGGCGTTTAAACTATCGCTCAATTCCCTATTACTCTCTTTATTTTCCCTACTGTTTTGTTCTAGTTTAGCGTTATTCTGTTCTAATTTTGCATTTAAAGCTTCTGTACTTTCTTTATTTTCCCTACTGTTTTGTTCTAGTTTAGCGTTATTCTGTTCTAACTTTGCATTTAAAGCTTCTGTACTTTCTTTATTTTCCCTACTGTTTTGTTCTAGTTTAGCGTTATTCTGTTCTAACTTTGCATTTAAAGCTTCTGTACTTTCTTTATTTTCCCTACTGTTTTGTTCTAATTTAGCGTTATTCTGTTCTAACTTTGCATTTAAGGCATCACTACTAACTTTGTTCTGATACATAAACTCGAGAAGTAAAGTTTTTAATTCTGGTTGGCCGCCTACACTCCCTGTTTCAGTATCGGGATTTACCTCCGCTACCCCGGTACTACCATCACTCGACATACTGCTCGTATCATCACTCTCCCGTTGATGACCACTACGTAACCTCATCTGTCTTTCTTTCTCATCCCCCATAATGATATACACTGATACAGACAAATAACCCCCAAAATACAGGCACAGAAATATATACCCTTCTCCTTCCACAAATGTTATTAGGTTTTCATCCCCACGTTGGGCGCCAAGTGAAACGTTATTTACTTTGCTCCACGTTGAGCGTACATATGAGACGTTTTGCTAGCTCCTAACTGTTGGGTGAGAAATGTAACTGTTTACCTTTGCCTAAGCTATGTTGTTTTAATGGGCGCCAAGACCTCAACGCAATGTTGAAATCTAAATTTGTATTTAACAACGTCTAGCTCTGGCAGAACACCTTCAAGACTCTATTCACTCAGATCGTGGTATGATTTGATCATTAACCCAACAAACAATTGTATCAGGAGAAGGAATTGGTCTATATCTAATGCTACCTACTGAAAGCAAAGATTGCATTGTAAAAGAAATGAATTTATTATATAAAACAAGAATAGCAAAATTAATAATAATAAGTATAAAATTTAAATTGGAGCGTTGTGATTTGAATATTACCGATAGAAAATTACGTGAAAACGGAGTCTGATAAATTGATTTTACTCTTATTTCCAAGCTATGAAGTTACTGAAATATGAAATGTAGAACAAAGAAAATGAGAGATTGCGTATTTCTGCGTCATTGGCGCTTACCACTGGAAATTGCCAAAGCATTTCCCTCGTTCTTGAAGATGTTGTGAGCTTCCCACAGTCTCCTGGACGTCGTCATCTCCGTCGGAATTTGATGATATTCTGGTAGATTAGATAATTCTATGGTCCGTACCTCGGACCCAAACACTCGTACAACCAAGTTTTACAAAAGTTCGTCGCTAACTCCACTGAACATCGGAGCGACACGCACTTGCGACCGTACACCTCAAGTATTTCACAGATAGTCCTCTTCCACGGAACATCGGAGCGATTCCCGCGTATATCCACACTCGGCAAGAACTACACAGATTGTCCTTGTTTCACGGCGCGTCGAACGATATATGCACCTGTTGGCTCCCCCACCATGGTACCGACATCTAGCTTACGTCGTCGCCACTGATTGGCTGCACCCTACGCGCTAGATCCCCACTCCTTCCTCATTACACTCCGCGGGAGGGTGAAGTCGATTTCCGTTTCCACAATTCGCCTTTTCTAGACCTTGCGACCCAAGATTGCGTCATGCTCCTCGACAAGATTCAGCGTGTACTTGAAATCCCAGTGAGTCATCTCTCTCAAATACCCTAACTGACAAAAACTCCGTAAAATTCCGTAATCAGATAATTTTCTATGATATCGTCGTTCGTAATAATTTGCTTGATAGCGTTTTCTAAGACATAGAAAACCTATCTGAATGCTAATAATTTTTATAAAATGCTCCGAAAATACCTTAATAATAATTATAATAAATTAATAATAATAATAAATTACCATGAAAAATTGTCTTGGCTGAACAATTTGCCGCGTAAATAAATATAGAATGGCTTCCTACTGACTTATGCCAGTTGCATAAAACCCCTCGAAAAACACGTTACAACAGGAGTTCATGGAAAGCTGCTACAAACCAATCTTCGGATTGAACACCACAGAAGAAGACTGTATATTTGGCTTACCATACAACTCTCTTATCTCCATATTATTTCAGATTCGCCCTAATTCACCCTCTTTTACTGTCCCATGTACTTTTCTGAGTATCTTCATTTCCCGTCTCCGTAACGCTTGCCACGGTTGGTGAGTGGTCAACGTGTCGGTCTACTAACCCCAAGCTTGCAAGTTCGCTCCTGGCCGTGGTAAGTGACTTTTGAAAGGCGGCAAAAATTACGACACCAAGTCATACGATGTTGGCATGTCAAAGAACCCATTTGAATTCAGTAGGCTGTGTTCATAATGGCAAAATTAATCTCGGGAGTTTCCGCCAACACAAAGTTCCTCATTTCCCTTCTAGAATGCCCAAGATCGCGGGTTCAAATCGGGCCGAAGTCGTCGGATTTTTTAAGAGGTTAAAAATCCCTCAGTATGCCTTCCTAAGGAGGGGAAGTAAATCCGGTGGTCCCATGTCATAGATTTATGGCATGTTAAAGAACCTTCCTTTAATTACACCTGTGTGAAGCTCAATTGTATAGGTTAAAAATGTAAACAACGCTCTAAGGTTCCTACGTTCGTTGCCAAGAGACGACTGTGGTGGCGTCTGGTAGTTAAGTTCTGAACTAGTAGTCGTTGACGGTGGAGTTTGGCAGCAAAAGTAGGAACTATTTGAAAAATTCAAAAGTCTACAGTCCTTACTTGAATTTAAAAAAACAGATGACACACACTAATACAGTCATCACAATTAATACCGGTTATCAGACAGATTCTACACACACCCAAAGTACACGGGGCTACATGATCGCGTTGTCGCAGTCCCTAAACTTAAGAACCAACCAACTAGATTGAAAGGTAAGGGTGATAAGTTGCAGCCTTGTCTTACCCCTTTCTGAATACCAACTTCTATATCTTGTCTTTCGGCTCGAAATATTGCCGTCTTGTTTCTGTGTAGATTGTAGATCACTCTCCCAACCCTATACTTGACTCCTATCCTTTTCAAAATGTCAAACAACTTACACCGATCACCGTTATCAAAAGCCTTTTCTTAGTCAACAAATGCGATGAACGTTTTCTTATCTTTCCTTTTTCTACCTTCCAAGATCAGCCATTAGACTTAGTACAGCTTCCCTTGTTCCCACATTTCTACTGAAACAAAATTTGTCTCGCTCAACTCACTTATAACAAGACAAAAGCAATTGAGTCTCAGCGTACTTCATTTGATAAAAATAAAGTCGCGTCTGGATTGGTTTTTCACTGCAAGTCGCGTGTCATAATATTGCAAAATAAATCCTTCTCTCTGCTCACTTATTTAATGTGACAATTCCCTCGTAATTAGACCGTAAATATGGGTTCAGTATAAGATATGGAAAGTGCCCAAAAGAAAGACCATTTGTTTTTTGCAAATCGGATAATAACGAAAAAAAAAAATTACGAACGTACATATTTCTCTCTCTAAATTATAGTACACGTTTGTCAAATTATTGAATGGACCCTTCGTTTGATAACCCTTATGAACTTTTGCAATGAGCTCATCAACTCAAAATCCGTTGTCGAGGGTTCATAGAGTTAAGTAAGTTTATGACGATAACTTATAGGTCATCAACATCAGGTAAATCAAAAGGAAATTTTAAATCTGTTTTTCATTGTTTCTTTTAATCTATCGCTTCATAAGTTTTTTTCTGGAAAATTATAGAATCACGCAGATACCGTATAACGAATTATGAAAATTAGGCCTTACCGGTATATTAATTATTTATGAATTTTAATATTACCCAATCAGAAAGAGCGCGTAATAAATTTATCACTCTACATTATTGGAAATTGGCAACATCGCCGGGGTAGAAGAGGACGAAGCTAATTGCAGGACATACGAGTGTGAGTGAGCTGTGAGATGGGTGCGCTAGAAGTTTCCCCCTCCTGCGATTGCAGGCAAAGAAATCTAAAAGAAAATCCATCAGAGATCTTTATACACACATCAAAAAAAGTTTTGCATCACCTCGGTTCCAAGAGTTCCGGAACCGTTAAATACAAAGGGAATAGAGATCAACACAAACAACATTTCAGCTCGTTTTATTGCTCATGAGACCCACACATTGCATGTTGTACCATCATACAGCTAGACTTTCAGCATTTGTGGTCCAGATTGCAGTACACACCACTACCTCTAATACCCAGTAGCACGTCCTCTTGCATTGATGCATGCCTGTATTCGCCGTGGCATACTATCCACAAGTTCATCAAGACACTGTTGGTCCAAATTGTCCCACTCCTCAACGACAATTCGGCGTAAATCTCTCAGAGTGGTTGGTGGGTCAAGACGTCCATAAACAGCCCTTTTCAACATATCCCAGGCATGTTCGATAGGGTTTATGTCTGGCGAACATGCTGGCCACTGTAGTCGAGCGATGTCGTTATCTTGAAGGAACGCATTCACAAGATGTGCACGATGAGGTCGAGAATTGTCGTCCATGAAGACAAATGCCTCTCCAATATTCTGCCGATATGGTTGCACTATGGGTCGGAGGATGTCATTCAGGTATCGTAAAGCCGTTTCGGAGCCTTCCATGACCACCAGTGGCGTACGTCGGCCCCACATAATGCCACCCCAAAACATCAGGGAACCACCACCTTGCTGCACTCGCTGGACAGTGTGTCTAAGACGTTCAGCCTGACCAGGGTGCCTCCAAACACGTCTCCGACGATTGTCTGGTTGAAGGCATATGCGACACTCATCGGTGAAGAGAACGTGATGCCAATTCCGTGGGGTCCATTCAGCATGTTGTTGGGCCCATCTGTACCGCGCTGCATGGTGTCGGGGTTGCAAAGCTGGACCTCGCCATGGACGTCGGGAGTGAAGTTGCGCATCATGCAGCCTATTGCGCACAGTTTGAGTTGAAACACGACGTCCTGTGGCTGAACGAAACGCATTATTCAACATGGTGGCATTGCTGTCAGGGTTCCTCCGAGCGGCAATCCGTAAGTAGCGGTCATCCACTACAGTAGTAGCCCTTGGGCGGCCTGAGCGAGGCCTGTCATCGACAGTTCCTGTATCTCTGTACCTCCTCCATGTCCGAACAACATCGCTTTGGTTCACTCTGAGACGCCTGGAAACTTCCCTTGTTGAGAGCCCTTCTTGACACAAAGTAACAATGCGGACGCGATCGAACTGCGGTATTGACCTTCTAGGCATGGTAGAACTACAGACAACATGAGCAGCGTACCTTCGTCCTGGTGGAATGACTGGAACTGATCGGCTGTCGTACCCCCTCCGTCTAATAGGCCCTGCTCATGCATGGTTGTTTACATCTTTGAGCAGTTTTAGTGACATCTATGAACAGTCAAAGGGACTGTATCTTGGATACAATATACACAGTCAACGTCTATATGCCGGAGATCTGGGAACCGAGGTGATGCAAAACTTTTTTTGATGTGTGTATCATACAGTAAATATAGAGTCAATTTCTACCGGATTTGCGAAAAAATTAAAAACAAGCTACGCAAGGAAACATACTAAGTACAGATGTTTTGCGATTCTTTCCGCCCCTCGCGAATTTTATAGGCTAGTTGTGGTATTGTTTTTTAGGGACTTGTACATCGTTGTCATCAACAATTTGTGAGTACAATTTGTCTGAAAACCTGTATCATTATGATGTCTATAATCGAGTATAGGATTGGGAAGGATGCGGCCGTGGCTTTAAGTAAGGGATCATTCCGGCATTCCTGGAAAAGAGTGGGTTACCACATCTAGGAGACACAAGTGGGAACCACACCCTCCTCTTCTCAGCTTTGCCACACGAAGCTGAGTCTACCCCGGTTCAACCCTCAGACCAGAAGTACAATTCTCGAGAGTGAAACAGAGTTAAATGCCGGTGGATCCATTGAAACAAAAATACACTTTAATGGCGAAAATTCTCAAACCGATCTAAAAGTACTAATCGGTGATGTGTACGTTAACTGGTGAAGGTCTATTTAGCTCATTATGTTATATTCATGTTACTCATTTTACTTTATCACGTAAAATTAATGGCCCGAAATCCAGTAAACGACGGCTACTTATGACAACTGTCCAATCAATACTACTGTATGGTTCTGAAATTTGGAGTGAGTCCTTGAGGATTGATAAATATCGGAGAAGGATGGCTGCAGTACAGCGGAGAGCAGCGTTACGAATTGCGTGCACATATCGTACGGTGTCAGAACCTGCGATCCATTAGTGGCAGCAGTAACTCCTATTGACTTACTTGCCTTAGAAAGACAGGAGATCTGGCGTACCCAAGGAGAGCTGGGAAGGAAACAGGCAAAGGCTGGCACTTCACCAAAGGATGAGGCGATGGCAACAGAGATGGGAAAATGAGCCTCGGGGAAAATGGACGAAGAAGCTGATACCATCATTGGTTGACTGGGTCAACCGGAATCACGGTGAGGTGAACTATTACCTGACGCAGTTCTTGGTAGGTCACGGATACTTTCGCCAATTCATCTACAGACTAGAGCGAGCGAGTAGTCCGGCGTGCATATACTGCAGTGAAATTGATGATGCACTTCATACTTTCTTTACATGTGGCCATTGGCTGCCACAAAGAAGATGTTTGGAGACAGTGCAGGGAGAGGTCACGCCAGACAACATAGTCCATGTCATGCTACAAAACCAGGTATCCTGGGATCAGGTGGCATTGTATGTGGAGAGTACTTTGAGCCTAAAGAAGCGGGAACTAGACGCTTATGCCCAATAGTAAAGAAGAACTGAAGTGAGAAGGAGCATAAGATGCTTCATAAATAACGCCGCCCTGAAGTAATGCGAGAGCAGTTCTGGGGCGGATATACACGTCGTGGGAGAAGGGTGTGTGGTTTTTAGTGGGTAAGAGCCCCACACACTTGAAGAGTGCGGAGCCTCTTCAAGCGTCTGGAAGCAGATTTTCCACAATCCATCGTAAAAAAAGTTACCTTATCACAATGTGTCTCTACTTCGAAGGAGTAGTCTACACCATATGGTAAGAAAGTCTGGATAAAAGAATACAGGTAAAATCACATATTAAAATATTTAATCCATTTTGCGCCGTATTTTCATTTTGAAAACTTGGCAACACTGATTGAAGTCGAAATATGATCTAACCTAAGATTCGACCAGCGGTGTGGGCGTATAGTGTACGTTGCCAGCGTCAAAAAATGAAAACGTAAATGCTCTTTCGTATTTCACGGTATGTTAATTTTAATAAAGGATTTGAATCTTTGTTAATCTACAAACTACAAATCTTTAAAGATTGTCCCATTCGAAGGACGGGTCAAATCAGATATTAACTTATACCCTATCTAGCGCCGATGATCTAAACTAGAAGTTCTGTTTAATTCGTATTAGTTTGCTAACTCTACCACGTTTTGACTGTGGCGCTGACTGATACGAATACAGTGATTATGAAGAAGGCCAGTTCGGTGTGGCAGCCATGTTCATCCCTACTCGCTCCGTCCCTAGTATCACCACCACTATCCTTTGTGTTGCTGAAGAAAATAAGCCAGTGACGTAGCCAAGAGAAGGGACTCGCACGAAATGTTTGAATTAACGACTAATAATAATGGAGGTGAATAGATATCGTAATAAAAATAATATTAAAGAATACGTGTTGGAAATAAAAGCGTACCATTCATGAAGTTTAAAAGTTCTAGTTGATGATGACGATCATTGTTGTTTTATGGGCAAAACAGCGAGGTCATCTCCCCCTAAAAAGTTCTAGTATGTGGTATGTGTTACTAAATGTTTGATCAGCAGCTTGAACCGCAACTAATCTGGCTCTGGTAAAATGAACTGGGTCTGCCATAAGGTAATATGTGGTCGCTGTGGTCTGCCACATGCAAGCCTAGCGTTGCCAACTTCGTAAGTTGATTGGACCCAGGGCTGGATTTACCAATAGACCCCATAGGCCCCGGCCGCATAATTTTTTTTTCAGCCCGAGCCTAGCCACAGTATGTAATTCCGAGCCTCTTATTGGCTGTTATGTCATGCCATTCTCCTGGTTCCGAATCGAGACGGTAGGTAGTACAAGGAGTAGAGGTAGTAGCAGGGGTCACATCCGATCAAACATGGAGGAAGGTTATCGAGTGAGATGTGGATAATATTCAATGTTGAATTGCATTATTAGCGTGAAACAGGCATGAAACGTGCTTTAGATCAAGTTTAAAACAACCCACGCAGCAAATTAATGCGTTCCAATCTACATTTAAGGTCTAAGTGAAATCATTCGACATTTAACCAGATGTATTATGAGGCCCCTGTTCGCTTTGCAGGTGAGGCCGCCTGGGCGAAGTGCTGATCACACCTCCCCAGTTGTATCCATCCTGACCAGATGTTCCAAGCTCCAGGACACTGCCCATAGAGGCGGTAGTGGTGAGTTCCCTCGCTGAGTCCGTGGGAACCACCAACCTAGAGGGTAAATTGACTAAATAAAAAAAAAATGAAAGTACATTTGAAAGCACCAACGCTTATTGCAGCTGATAACCTCAGTATATTGCACCAACACCATCGCCCTTATACAGAGGCATACTGTTGTCATGATGATAACTGTTTTTAGACCGACAGTAATGGCTACGCTGGCTAAAGCGCTGCGTTAGGCCATGGGGCTGAGCTCTCTGCTGACTCGATAGACGCCCCACCGTCGGCTGTCCTTGAAATGGTTTTCCGTGGTTTCCCATTTTAAACACCAGGCAAATGCTGGGACAGTACCTCTGACAGGCCACGGCCGCTTCCTTCCACATCCTTGCCCAGTTTCATTCATCTTCATCCATTCCATCTCTCATCCCGACGCGCAGGTCGCCCACGGGCGTCGAATAGAAAGACCTGCACTCGGCCTCTCAGGAAGCCACACGACAAAAAAAACTGTTTTAAGGGGCCTAAGAAATCTTTTTGCACTAATTACTCCCCATGACTGCAATTTATAAGCAGCTCGCAATTCCGCACGAGAACATTAGTAGGGGCGACGTGATGCAGCCCGCATTACATGGCAACAATAGACTTCGGTATTACTGAAGCCGTTCTGGTGCGCTTGTTCTTCCGACTTACTGAACAAAAAGCAAGCTTTAAGGTTACTTGAGAGGTGTAGTCTAATGCTACATAGCCTAAACTATTCCTCTTGAATCAGGCTATCATATACAAAAAGAATTTTTCTATAGATTAGGAGAATATTTAAGTCTTGAATATTAATATCAGTTTAATTTGAATAATTCATTGTGCATAGTTGTAGGTTGTGTGATGTAGTGTTTATGTAGATAATAATACTGTTATTGGTTTTACTTCCCTTTAAAATATATGTAGACTATATCTGAATATCTCTAAGTGTATAATGGGTCTTTAATGGATTAAACTTATTTTAATATCTCGTTGGCCTATTTATTTCTTCTTCTTCGTCGCGAATGGGTCTCTTAGGACCACGCGGAATCAACAATGGTTAGCCTTTCTTGCAGCCCAGTACTCCTTCATACGCAACGAATGGGTTTGCTTCCGTTGTGCAGACCAGTTATGGTGGTATGGCCGTCTTTCTTCCTCCTCGAAACCCCGTGTGAGTGCAAGTGTTCTGATGACATTTCGGTCTAGGAGATTTGGCGATCCTAATTCTTGCAAGTCTTTTTCAGTCCGTTTGTACCAATTTGATCTAGTTGTTTTGTTTTTCAAGTATGTGTGAATTTTGTGAGTTAGTCTATTTGGGTCCATTCTTTCCAGGTGCCCCAAGAATTGGATTCGTCGCATACGCATTTTGTCTGTGATTTTGGAGATGGTTTTATATATTTCAGCATTTGGCTTTGGAAGATGAACACCATCTTTGATTCTCGGCCCTAAGATTTTCCTCATTATTTTACGTTCCTTCACTTCCAACTGATCTCGAAGTGTTCTATGTTGAAGAGTGAGAGTTTCTGAAGCGTAGAGAGCTTCGGGCCCGATCACTGTTGTATAATGTTGAATTTTGCATTTCCAGGAAAGACTCTTTTTGTTGTAAGTATTTTTCGTTAACTGAAAAGCAGTTTCCATTTTTTGAATTCTTGTTGTAATGGACCTCTTTTCATTACAATTGTCGGTAATCCATTCACCCAAATATTTAAATTCCTTCACACGAGATATATGGTCAGTACCAATTTCAATTTCAGATGGGGCATTCTTTATATCTGTCATAAATTTTGTTTTATCAAATGAGATTTGCAATCCAATTTTCTTTGCTTGTTCTTGTTCAAGTTGGTATTGCGCATCAGAGATGTTTTGGGCAATTAATGCCATGTCATCAGCAAATGCCAAACAGTCTAATTCTATGCCTTTAAGTTTTGGTCCAATCCTATGCGTCGGTGCACCTGCTTTTCGCCATTCTCGTACAACCTTCTCTAGTGCACAATTGAAAAGCAACGGGGACAATCCATCTCCTTGTCGGACTCCTGTGTCAATGGGGAATTCTCTGCTCAGTTCTCCCATAAATTTAACCTTAGATTTGGTTTCCATGAGTGTTTCCTTAATAATATTTGTTGTCTTTTGATCTAATCCAAATTCTTTGAGTATTTCGAAAAGGGATTCACGGTCGATGCTATCATACGCCTTTTGGAAGTCAACAAATGTAATGAAATAGTGTTTATTCGATGTATTGCGGAAATATTTCATTGAGTTTTTTAAATTGATAATTTGTTCCACACACGACCTGCCTTTCCTGAAGCCACCTTGGTATTCACCGATTACTGGATCCAATTGAATTTCGGCACGATTCAGGAGAGCTTTAGACAAAACTTTGTATGTTATGGATAGTAATGAAATTCCACGATAATTGTTGGGATCCGTCCGATTTCCTTTTTTGTGCAAGGGATGTATGAGTGCCATCTTCCAGTCAGCGGGGATTTTTTCAGTTCGCCAAACTTCTTCAAACATTTCTTGGAGTTTTACAATGAGATTTTCTCCTGCATTTTTCCACAACTCTGCAACAATTTGGTCTTCCCCTGACGCTTTGTTGTTTTTCAATGATTTAATTATCTCTCTTATTTCCTGAACGTTGGGTGGATGCGAATCTTGGTTTTGTTGCGTGTGGATAAATGTGAATGTTTCTTGGGGTTTCTGACAATTGAGCAATGCCGAAAAGTAGTTTGCAAGGATTTCACAGTTTTCTGTGTTACTCTGAGCAATATCCCATGTTCATTTTTGAATTGAAGTGATGGAGGGGAATATTTAGAGAGCCTCTGGCGAAAAGTTCTATAGTAGTTTCTAGAATTATGTTGATTGAAGTCAGCTTCTATTTCTTGTAATATTTTGTTGTCATTCTGCTTGCGAATTCTTCGTATTGATTTCGTGACTGTTCTTCTGACATCCTTGAGATCTTGCAGAGTCTTAGGAGTTTTGTTGCAAGACCAATTGTGCCATGCCTGTTGCCTGAGCCTTACAAGGTCATCACATTCGGCTGTCCACCACGGATGTTTGCGTGTTCTCATGTGTGGTGCTATTTTCTCGGCTGTTTTTATTAATCCTGCTTGGAGCTGTTGCCAGTTTTGTGGATTCAATTGTTGAGTCTCGTTTTTAAATTTATCATTACCTTGAATATTTTGAACATCATATTTACGGGGTGGGATTTTCTGAGAGAATCGCCTTTTCTCTGGAATAATATGTAATGAAAATTTTGTAGGGTAATGGTCAGAATCCAGAGCTAACCCCTTAAGGACTTTAAGTTTCATTATTTCGAGAGTATTTACTCTGGAGATCAGCACATGGTCCAATTGATATTCTCTTAACAGTGGGTTAGGTGAAAAAAAAGTAAGCTTGTAGTTTAACGTGACCGTTAATCTCGCGATCATAAGCCACGGGACCTCCGTTTTACGTGGAATCCGAACCACAGGACATGGCATTTCACATCGAAAATCTCACATGCATTGACCGGGAATCGATCCCGGTCCGCCTTGGTGAGAGGCATACAGCTTGACCGCTGCGCCACCACGCCCCCTGGGTTAGGTGACACCCACGTCTTGGACTTAGAGGTTTTCTTTTTGAAAATGTTGATTTGAAGAATAAGTCATGGTTCTTGCAGATTTCAAGAAGACGCATACCATTCCGATTGGTCTGATTATGTCCTGACCATTTACCTACCCAATATCTATATTTTTTTTCTTTGCCAATTTGGGCATTAAAATCACCCATAAGTATTTTAACATGATTCCTCGGGATTCTTTGAAGTATATCATCTAATTGGTTCCAAAATTCTTCGACTTTTCCTACAGCCTTTCTGTTGGTGATATTAGTTGGGGCATGTCCATTAATGAGAGTGTAAATTTTGTTTGCTGATTTTATTGTCATGGTGGAGAGACGACCGGAGGGAGAGTGTAAGATTGTAACTGAATCAAGTAAGGAATGATGGACTATAAATCCAGTACCAAATTGTGGGCAATTTTTCATAGCTCGTTCTCCTGGCTTCCCTTTGTAAATCCTGTAACCTTCAGAATTGAAAGGATATTCATCTGTAAATCTAGATTCTTGAAAAGCAATAATCTTGATTTTACGTTCTCGTGATTTGTCTAAAATGGATTTTAGTTTCCCCATCTTCAAGAGAGAATTTACGTTAAACGTCATTAGTCAAATCTTTGACTTAGGTTTAATCTTCTTACGGGGTGTCGAGGCACTCCGACTTACCTCATCGTACACGTCTGTGGTCTCCCCAGAATCCGAATAGACCACTTGCGGTTTTTCAACCTGGGATTTGACCCACTGGGGTAAGTTGTTTTTGAACGTGCTACATCCATGTTGATTAACTTGGATTAGGGATTTGACTAGAATTGAGGTTCTAGTCGGGTTAAGCTCAGAGTTCCACTTCTGAGTGTTATTAATCAGCCGCCACTAACATGAGGAACAGACGCTGTCGGAGTATCGCCACTAACATGTGGAACCGTCATACCCCTAAGACTGATATATGGCCTCCATATACCTTTTACTCATTAACCCGAGCACTGGGTTGCCCCTTCCGCCAATTATGCTGTACCGAAAGTTACCTTCTCCACCATAAATGCCGTTGAGGTCTTCACCGTTACCCTGGTAAGGGGCCCATACATGGTACTACCAGTCGGGCCAACTGGACCATGGTTTTTTTAAGAGGTGTTACTCCTCTATCACTCACCTTTTGTCCTGGCTTGTGACAGGCAGAGCCTGGCTTCCCAAACAATGGGTCCAGGTTGGCAGGTTATTTATTTATTTATTTATTTATTTATTTATTTATTTATAGTTTGGTTGGTTGGTTCTTAAGTTTAGGGGCTGCGACAACGCGGTCATGTAGCCCCGTGTACTTTGGGTGTGTGTAGAATCTAAACAAATTTTGAAACAGATGATTCTCTGATTATTTTAATTTATTTCATTGATTTTACTTCACGATACATTAGAATAAAAATAACCTTCACAAAGACCTTTCTGAGATATAACTTCTCCCCCCTTCACGATGGTGTGAAGAGAGGGCGGCAAAACCCAGGGGCCTAGGAGCGCATACAATCTAAACCCGGCCCTGATTGGACTGTACAATTTGACTTGAAAAGATCGTGTTTTGTATCGTTGGGTCGTGCCTACAGTAATATTTAATATGTCCCTCTTCCCCCTCTATTCTATTTGAACACTATTACGGTGTTTGAAGACATTTTTCAGTGTTGCCTTAGTAAACAAAAGTTTGATGCTTTTCAGTCGGTCAACACAATTGTACCCTAATCCTGGAAAAAAAATACACGAGATTAATAAATTCACTTGGATGACCAGTTTCGATCGTCAAGCGATCGTCATCAGATCCATTACACTTAGACTATAAAATCTATATCTGAAAATATGGGTGGAAATATTTACAATATATACACTTATTTAGTTGCAGTATTAGTTGAGATAATGCAACTCGTCAATATTTATTAGTTGTGTTAACTGTGATGTTTTGTTGAGATACTGGGAGTGGTGATTGACCTCCGGAATTTGCTTGTTTGGAGTGAATATGTGGGTGTTGTAGATGGGCAATTCAGATGGTATTGTACAGGCTACTTATCTGGTTGAGTCTTGCGCAGTCCTGTTGAGAACAGTTAACTTGGTCACTTTCTGCACTCGACTGAAGGGAAATTCCTGTGTTATCTCGTTGGGCTATTCCCCCTCTCATATTCCTAAGTGCTATGTGTTCCTCGTACAAATGTACCTGTACGTTGCCAAGTTTAGTCTCTCTAATGTAGTGTATGTTACTGATAATCTTCAACTATTAAAGACCTGGTTTCAAACTCTCCGCGCATAAGCTAAATAAGGCCTCTTTAAGCGCAAACGGTCTAATGAGAATGTCCCGGCAATTTTAATACTGCCGTTAATACCCGCCAAGGTCTATTGAAGAAAAAGATACATCGTACATCCTCATCCAATAACATGTTTCCCTTATTATTCCCTCGTTATGTTGTGTATTGTTTCCGACGGGGTGTGTTTTCTAGTAGAGTGAAGAGGGGTGAACTCTCCATGAAAGTATGTTCGTTTAAATTATTGGGGTTGTTTCTTTTAGCTAATTGTATCTCGATTGCTTCCTTTAAAGTCAAGAGCTCTGCCTTTTGGTTCGTGATGAATTATTTTAAGTCTGTTTCAATGTTAGTGGAACTGTGCCTCACGTCGCACATGTGTTCACATACGGCCGAGTGTGTCCCGTATTTTATCGCATTTCTATGTTCATGGTATCGTGTATTCACGAATACCGTACGCATTAAACTTTACAATTTTTGGTCTATGAATTTGAACGTGTACTTTCATTGATTCAGCGGTAGGATCATGCTATTATTACAATTAAGTACACATTTAGTTGCAGTAGTACGGTAATTAAACCAGCACAACTTGTCAAGATAGGCCTATGGGATTCTTTGTTGAGATACTGATAGTGGTGATTAACCTTCAGATCTACGGCGGCTTCGGTGGCGTAGTTGGCGACCACGGGACCCCAGTTGAGTTTGGCATTGCTTCCACTTACTTGTGCCGGCTTCTCTCCGTCTTCTTTCCTGTCGATCTCTCTAGGTCTACTCTTGTTCTCTTCCGACCCCGACGGTATTAGGGTATTCGAGGCCAGGGGAGTCTCTTCCTTTCCCGCCCTACTCGGCCCTTGACTCATCTTTCCTGATATCATCCTTCTGTGAGGGGTCAGCCTTCTTTTTCTTTTGGGGGCGTGGTGGCTCAGCGGTCTAGCTGTATGCCTCTCACCAAGGCGGTCCGGGTTCGATTCCCGGCCAATGCATGTGAGATTTTCGAAATGAAATGCCATGTCCTGTGGTTCGGATTCCACGTAAAAAGGAGGTCCCGTGGCTTATAATCACAAGATTCACGGTCACGTAAAACTACAATCTTCCTTCCTTTTCTTTTTCTTTTCATGTTATCTCCTTTCTTCAGCCCAAGGCCCTTAAGGAGGCAGGGTGCATGTAGCTGGTGCACCCTGGATATTGCTACACCCTCATGGGCTCACTGGTGAGTTCGGGAGTTGGTGACCCCCGGGGATTCATGAGCTGGGTCCGTTTATTCCCCTTTTTCCACTGACTTAGGGGCGGACCCTCTTCTCTTTCTCCTTTCCTATCTGCCTTTCATGACTCTCCTTCCTTCCAAGTCCCTCAATCCTCATTCTTCGAGGGTTGAGGGCATTTCTTTTCTTCTTATCCTTTATTTTCCTTATCCTTTATTTGTTTACCATTTCTTCTTCTGGTATGTAAGTCTGTAGTTAGTATTAGTTATAGTTATCATTCTCATCTCATCTTTCACTAGCACCCAAACCATTAGGGGCCGATAACCTAGATGTTAGGCCCCTTAAAACAACTATTATCATCATCACTATCAAACCCGGCCGAAGTCATCGGATTTTAAGAGCGTTAAAAATCTCTCAGTATGCCTTCCGTCGGAGGGGAAGTAAAGCCGGCGGTCCCATGTCATAGAATATGGCATGGAATTAGAACCTTGCACTAACTACACTTGTGTGAAGCCAAAATTTTTAGGTTAGAATTGATAACGCTCTATTAGTTCCAACGTAGCTTGCCACGGTGGGTGAGTGGATAGCGTGTTGTCTACTAACCCCCAAGATTGCAGGTTCGCTCCTGGCCGTGGTAAGTGATTTTTAAAATACGGCACGCATATCATACGATGTTGGCATGTCAAAGAACCCATTTGAATTCAGTAGGCCGTGTTCATAATGGCAAAATTAATCTCGGGAGTTTCCGCAAACACAAAGTTCCTCATTTCTCTACTAGAAGGAGATTATATATCTAACCTCCTTGACTTTCATAGTGATTCAAGGAACAACGAAATTCGACATGCAAGCTACCCTCTTGGTGTCAAATTACAAAGCTTGCACCCGGCACCCGTGGCCATACGATATTATTATTATTAGTTCCAACGTTCGCCACCAGATGCTGACTGCGATGCCATCTAGTAGCCAAGTTCGCAAGCTAGGTGTCATGGACGGTAGCATTTGGTAGCAAAAGTAGGAACTACTTGAAATTATTGTCTGCAGTCCTTACCTGAATCACAGATAACACACACTAATACAGCCATCACAATTAATACCGGTTATCAGACAGATTCTACACACACCCCAAGTACACGGGGCTACATGACCGCGTTGTCACAGCCCCTTAACTAAGGAACCAACCAACCGACCTTCAAGTTTGCTTGCTTAGTGTGATTGATATTAGCCTATAATAACCCTCCAAAATCGGAAGGACAACGTTCTACTTGCTAGCTTTTCTTAACCCTATTTCTTTCTTGATCAAAGTCTGTTTCATACTCTCCGAAGACCATCTTTGGTGGTCTGTTTTTCCTGAGTAATTTATGACCATCTAAAATAAAAATGAAACACAAATGAAACCAAATTGTATATGAGGGTGTCTAATGGCACCAATTAGGCAAACACGTTTGATAACACGAGACATGGCACTACTGAAGAGCCTTTGACAAAGAGGATGGGGCACAATGGACCCGTGCACCATTCTGCCCCGCAATGCAATGTTTTGTTAAACAATCCATCGAGAAGAATGGTATTTTTTTCGTGTGGCCTCCTGAGAGGCCGAGTGCAGGTCTTTCTAGGCGACGCCCGTGGGCGACCTGCGCGTCGGGATGAGAGATGGAATTGATGAAGGCGAATGGAACTGGGCAAGGATGTGGAAGGAAGCGGCCGTGGCCTGTCAGTAGGTACCGTCCCAGCATTTGCCTGCTGTTGAAAATGGGAAACCACGGAAAACCATTTCAAGGACGGCCGACGGTGGGGCTCGAACCCACGCGTCTACCGAGTCAGCAGAGAGCTTGGCCCCATGACCTAACGCTGCGCTTTAGCCAGCGTAGCCACTACTGTCGGTTGGTATTTTAATAAGACAATAAAATTGATGGAAGGCTTTAGTAAATAACAAGCATTTTGGGAAGGAAATACGAATGAACAAATGTCTAATAAATTGAGTGTTTACATTGAGAAGAAAGGATTCCTGAAGTAATAATAATAATAATAATAATATCGTATGGCCTCGGTGCCGGGTGCAAGATTTATTATTTGACACCCAGAGGGTAGCTTGCATGTCGAATTTCGTTGTTCTTTGAAGTACTATGCAAGTCAAGGAGGTTAGATATCTAAGCTCCTTGAACACTATAGAGCTTTCTAGTAGAGAAATGAGGAACTTTGTGTTCGCGGAAACTCCCGAGATAAGGTTTGCCATTATGAACACGGCCTACTGAATTCAAATGGGTTCTTTGACATGCCAATATCGTATGACATGCGTGTCGTACTTTTGCCGCCGTTCAAAAAATAATAATCACTTACCACGGCCAGGAGCGAACCTGCAATCTTGTGGTTAGTAGTCCGACACGATAACCACTCACCCACCGTGGCAAGCTATTCCTGAAGTTAAAAATGTTTTAGCAACATAAAGGTGCACTGTAATTTCAGCATGACTAAAAACAATCTCCATGTTTGGATTAGTGGTAATTGTAAATGGTTTGTAGCAGGGGCGTGTACAAGGTAGGGGGATCGCCTCCCCCCCCCCCTCGAAATTTTCGTCACATATAATATTTGTTTATTAATTAAAACATTACAAACCAATATACTTATCATGTATAAGGTGCGTTCAAAAAGTAACGAGCCGGAGGCTGGAATGCGCAAACCGGTGACGACATCGGCTAATCGTGACGTGTGTAACGTGGAGTAGTTCCGACCAGAGCGTGGAAGGCCACAGCCCGTCGCTAGAGGGCACGCGTGCTCGTCACGTGAAGTGACGATACAAAGCGAGCAGCAGCATGCATCAATCGTCCAACCAAGACCAAGACAATAGGTCATTCGACATGCTCCCTGATGTGGTTGAAGACTGTGGGGCACCCATTGGGCACACACTCTGTGCAAGTGCAGTCGTTCCTTCATGATGCTGTGCACACTTCCGACGCTCAATCCGACCACGGCGGCTATGGCGTTCACTGTCACTCGGCGGTCCTGGGTAATGAGTGCATCAACCAGCTGGACGTTGTCATCGGTAATGCAGGGGGGTGCCCCAGACCGAGCATCATCGGCTAACGACACCCGTCCTTCCCTGAAGCGCTTGTGCCATGCCTTGACCCTTGCAGGGGACATGGAGTGTTCGCCGTACACTTGTGACATTCGGCGATGAATGTCCGTTCCCTCTACTCCTTTCGCTGTCAGAAACCGAACATTACCTCTTTGCTCTACGTTTGACGCCTCCATGTCACTGTTTGCAATGCAACTGGCAGTGGTGGACGATTGATGCATGCTGCTGCTCGCTTTGTATCGTCACGTGACGTGCGCGTGCCCTCTAGCGACGGGCTGTGACCTTCCACGCTCTGGTCGGAACCACACCTCGTTACACACGCCACGATTAGCCGATGTAGTCACCGGTGGGTAGATTATTGGCTGAGGAATAACCCACCCACCAAGGAAAGATGATTAAGAAAAGGAAGTGGGTTTCGGACTGGAGAAAAAGGATAGAGAAATAGGATGAGAGTTCCACAAAAGTTATAAATTTAACCTTTAATGCACTTAGAGGCGGTTTCCACTGAAAATCCGTTCTCTGATACCTAAAATGGGTAAGAGCTTGGTCTAAGCTGACGGGATATACAGCTAGGACTTGGGCGGTTTGCGAGAGCGTGGCCTTAGTATATTCCCTCTCAAGAAGGCATAAGACTACTATGGGGAAGGGTGTTGGTCTGGCAAGACTGAGAGTAACAGATTTATTGTATGTCTTTTCAAAGAAATTCGTTTTTTCAAAGTAATTCGAAGAATGCCAATAATTTGAATCAAGTTTGGTATTTCCAGTTTTTGAAGTTATAGAGTTTCTGAAAAAGCGACCAAGTGCTTCCAGGAAGGATAGTGATAAAAAATTATACCTTGGAGAGTAATTTTGGTAAGTTAACCAATGGTTGCATCTGGAAATGGCTAAGCTTTTACTCAGCGAGAGGCTGGCTAAAAGTTTAGACAAAGAAAAACGCTTATCTTTTGAAAAACTGACCATAAGTTTTCGAAGAGGATCTCCACAAGCAGGTAGCTGGCATAGCGAGCTTTACTTGCCTTACTGGCCAGTTAGAATTAGCTATTGAAGCTAAGAGAAACTTTAACGAGATTATCACTAAGAGTTCTTGCTCAGATGCAACGAGTGGTGAAAGCCCTATTAATAGATTTAATGGCATTAAGTAGGGAGAGCCAAGGAAGACAGGATCTTGCCTAACCGTTGTATTTGCGAAATGATAAATCCAAAACCAAATATTTAATTTATTTAACAAATCAAAGGAAGTTTAATGAATTTAACAAGTATGTAATATCTTTTTGACAAATATAGATTATTTAAACTTTTTAACAAATTGGGTCGCAGACCTCCCAACATTTAGAGATTGCTCCAGGCAAATAACAATCCTTTAGGTTTCAAACCTTATATATGTTCTAAAATCTTTATAAGATTAAAAAAAAGGACAAATGAAGTAATTAAGTTTAAACATTAAATTGAGTACAAAGAGTGTACTTTAAGAAATTCTTGAGAGAATGTTCTAGAGAAAGTGACAACTTCGAAATAACAATAAGAAAAACATGAAGAATAAGATAGAAGTTCCTACAACTTCTTATATTTAAGCTGAATTACTTTATAACAATTATACAAAAGAGAGCAGGTCACTTACGGTGAAACCTGAAGAAAAAGGTCAAAAGGAAGGTTCTAGACTTCCTATGTTTAAGTAGGATTCACGAGCCAAATGGGGCAGTTTCCATTTCGTGAGACCTAGAAATAACTCACTCAAGAGTTGAAAGTATTGTTTTCCCTGATTACGGGGAAGAAACAATGTAAGTTTAAACCGTGTATAAAACACGTAGTTATACAGCAATTAATTAATGATAAACAAGCAAAATGGAAGGGCACTTCGTAGAGTGACACCTTATAAAAAAGTTACAATTTTATTAATAAGGTTTGTTAGTAGAAGGTTGAGGAAAGATCATTGGGATTTAGGATCAATGTTCATGGCCTTGTTTAATGTAAACGGTCGATCGCGACGCGGTAGAAAAATAGGACAAGCACTAGTTATCACTATAGTCCTTTAAATAGATGAAAAGTTCACTGTAGAGACACGAAAGTTTATGGGAAAGAAAGTTATTGCAATTATGAAAATAACTGGTTGCACTAGGTAGGCGAGAGTCTATTTCTTGAGAAAGTTGTGAATTACAATTAAATGCGCCATAGAACATTCCAACGGTGGACGAAAGTTCGCTATTGCAGTAATTTATAAGGAAAATTCCTCATTTTAAAAAGTATTTTCACAAGTGAGTGAAAAATGCCTGACGGCAAGACTCGCAGATAGAGTACAGGATCTGGAAGGTTCCAGAACGATCTTTATAGCAGTATGGGGTCAAAGTTAATCCAGCGGAGGAACTAGCTTTTTAATTTATAGACAACGGGTATTAGATAATATCCCACGTGGTGAGAAGATTTCTCATTTAACAAGCATAAGAAATGCTGTTTTTCACCAAGATTGGCTTGATTAGACAAAAGCCCAACATGGAAAATCCCGCGAAGGATGATTTTTGCCCCAAAATAAGTAATTTCACACTGCCTATAAAAGATCGTTAAAAGCATGTAGACGTTAAAATCATGAATACGAGGTTCAAACTTGAAGTTTGTACTTAACTTTGCTGCATGGTGAAAGTGAGGTTCTCCTTGATGGTTAGAGCTACCACATGGCGTGGAATCTAAAAAATGCCTCGTTAGGTCAGGAGGCTAGCTCTAGTTGAGCCTTAACTGAGTCGACGGCCGGCGCACAAGTGAGACCCACTCAGCGGAGCACAGAGGGTCCAAGGAAGGGAAAAGAGTGGGGGTAGGAAACAAAAGGAATACATATCAGAATAGACAACTTATCAAAAATAAATGTTCTTCTTGATGAATGGTCTTCAAAGAGTTGATAGTAGGCGATACTAGCACAGCATGGTGAGTGAAAAAGGAGACGAAGATCTCTTGCTCATGGAGATAATAGCTGGCGATGGTAACGAGATCTGGTGGCCAGATGGAAAAAGAAGTCCTCTTGCACCAGGAAAAATTGAGGAGCTTCAGAGATTCGCTGCTAGATGACGCTAGGAGGGCCATGGAAGATATATATCTAGAACAGACTCACCAAAGATATAAGCGAAGTGATCACCACAGAGAAAATAGAAGATCACTGTTGGTGTTTGACAAAGAGGAAGGAATGAACATGCAAAGAGCATTAAACTTTATATTCTCTCGTACCGTGTATTCCAAGAATACACCATACTGGGAGGGTAAACACCAACAGAGAACAAAGAAGCAGTTAAACATTTAAAGGTAATGGAGCGATCAAAGACAGTGGTCTTGTGATCGGACCATTAGTGGTCAAGATTTTGGCCACCCTGACTCTCCCGTCTCTTCCAGGATAACACTCGGCCACTCTACCAGACGTCCAAACTAGAGGGGGTGAAACATCTTTAACCAAGACCAAGTCCCTTACTTTAATGTCGGGACTGGAAAGAAACCACTTCTGTCTCCGTTGCAAGGAAGTTAAATATTCCAAGTTCCACCTCTTCCAAAAGGAATTACGGAGGGCTTCAAGTTTACGCCAAACGATAGGTAGATTAGAATCCCTGAAAGAATTGGGAAGAGGAGGAGGGGCAGAAAGAGAAGTGCCGATAAGGAAGTGACCAGGTGTGAGTGGAAGCAAGTCATCAGGGTCATTGGAAAGCGGAGTTAATGGGCGAGAATTAACAACACCTTCAATCAGAACGGACAGTGAATTGAATTCTTCATAAGTCAGAATGCGATTACCTAAGACTTTTCTTAAATGACGTTTAGTAAGCTTTACACAAGATTCCCACCTACCACCGTGATGAGGAGCGTAGGGAGGTATAAAGCGCCATTTGAAACCCTTTGAATAGGAAAAATTGGAAATTTGTTCCATGGCAGGAGAAGATGTGAGAGCTTTCTTCCACAGAGAAGCTGCGCCCTGAAAGGTGGAAGCGTTATCAGAGAACATCTCTGAAGGAACACCACGCCTAGCGGTGAAGCGAGAGTCAGCTGATAAAAAGTAAGAAGTAGAAGCATTCGTTACTAGTTCCAAGTGGATTGCGCCAGTAACCATGCAAACAAAGAGAGAAACATAAAGTTTACCAAACAATTTGCGTTTAGCTTCAGGAGAATTTCGTTGATATTGGAGCGGACCCATATAGACCACACCAGTTAAAGAAAATGGGCGTATAGGAGAAGAGCTAAAAGAGGGCAGATCGCTCATTAATTGAGTATTGATTTTAGGTTTCGCTTTAAAGCAAGGAATGCACTTATGAATTACAGAAGATACTTCATGAATTCCATTTATGATCCAGTACTTTTCCCTTAAGAGGCAAAGCAGAGTGCGTGTACCAACATGCAGATTACGATAATGAAAGTCACGTATAATTAAAGAAGTTACGTGATGTTTAGAAGGCAAAATGACGGGATGCTTTTTGTCCTCAGAGAGCAAAGATTGCGAGAGCCTTCCACCTACCCTGAGTAACCCATGGTCATCAAGGAACGGGGCCAAAGCACGAAGACGACTGGATTTAGGAAGATCCCTTTTAGAAGAAAGTAAAGACAATTCAGAAGAAAAGGCTTCTTGCTGTGTCAGTTGTAAAACCTTAATGGTAGCGAGATTCAATTCATAATTGGTAAGGTGTGGTTTGGGGAGAAGAGGTTGGTCAACCACAAGATATTTCCATCTGAGGAGATAGGCGACAATTCTTATTAATTTATGAAAAGAAGAATAGCGGGACAACAAGGGATGAGAAGCGTTGGAAACAAGACACGAAGCAATAGATAGAGGTACTTTAGCGTCAGGCACGTTGGAGTTTGTAGCTGGAGGTTTAGAAGGCCATGAAGAAGAGTCTTCGATTAACCACGAGGGCCCATGCCAGTACAACTGGGAAGCTGCCAATTGAGAGGGTAAACAACCACGAGAGATAATATCGGCTGGATTATCAGCACTGGGCACATGCCTCCATTGACATCCAGAAGAAAGAGTTTGAATTTTGGAAACTCTGTTTGCAACAAAAGTTTGCCAGTTAGAGGGGTTTTTGGCGATCCAAGAAAGGGTGATCATGGAATCGCTCCAGAGATAGATTTGCGAGAATTCGACTTTTAATACTTCCCGTAATTTCTTAACAAGTTCTACAGCCATAAGTGCAGCACACAATTCAAACCTAGGCAAAGTGATGGTTTTAAGAGGAGCGACCTTTGATTTGGCACAAACAAGGTTGGAAACTGAAGTTCCATAGAATGAACCGTGATAAACTAAATATGCGCAGCAACCGTAAGCTTTTTCGGAACTGTCAGCGAACACATGAAGGAAGAAGGATGCATTAGAATGAGCGTTAATTAAATTCCTAGGAATTTCAATAAGGGAAAGATCCAGCAAATTGCTGCGAAATGAGAGCCAACGATTAAGAAAAGAAAGAGGGACAGTGTCATCCCATTCACATTTGAGCGACCACAGCTCTTGCATGAAGAGTTTGGCTATAACGATAACTGGGGCAAGGAATTGAAGTGGATCAAAAATGTTTGCAATTTCAGAGAGAATTTGTCTTTTTGTATTAGGAAGCTCTTCTGCGAGTGAAACTTTGTAGATGAGAGTGTCAGTGCTAGTGCACCAATGAACTCCTCGAGTTTTTATGGATTCGGTGTTTCCACAAATTTCGACAGAAGAAGGGTCTACGTCTTCGATGGGAAACTGAGCGAGAAACTCAGGGGAGTTGGAATTCCACTTATGAAGTGGGAAACCTCCATTCCTTAGCAATGCCTGAAGTTCTAAAGACACAAAAGAAGCTTCCTCCAAAGTGGGGAAGGACTGCAAATAATCGTCAACATAGAATGACATAGTTAGTGCCTCAGAGGCTTTGGAATTAAACAAATGACCATCTTGTGAGGCTAGCAAGTGTAGGGATCGGATAGCAAGGAAAGCAGAGGGTTTTAAGCCATAATTAACCGTTTTTAAGCGAAATACCTTAATGGGCTTGCTGATTTCATCACGCCACAAGATTCTTTGGAGATCTCGTTGTTCCGGTTGAATTAACACTTGACGGTACATCTGTTTTATATCAGCTATAACAGCTATGGGAAATAATCGAAAATTTAAGAGTATAGCAGATAGATCTGACTGAATTGCAGGACCAGAGTAAAGAGTATCGTTAAGGCTGTT
Organism: Meconema thalassinum; assembly: GCA_946902985.2. Lineage (NCBI taxonomy): Eukaryota > Metazoa > Arthropoda > Insecta > Orthoptera > Tettigoniidae > Meconema > Meconema thalassinum. The sequence goes on from OX336398.1 coordinate 80,517,635, forward strand.
GCCATTAACGTCGGGTGATGAACCATTGAAAACATCCGGATTTTATCTTTTACAAGAGGGTTTTTCCACACGGGATGATGATTTAAATAAACCGTTTCAATTGGGGGGTGCAATTCATCATCAGATTTGTTAACAACTTCCATATGATCTAAGCTTTCATACTCATCCATGAAATCAGTGTACTGCTGTTTAACAAGAGGTTCTTTCTTGAATTTGCTCTCGATAGCAAAGAGAGCTTTTCGAGCTTTGGGCTGAGAGTTAAGAAGTTTGGGAGGATTATGTAATCTGGGCATTTGAACAACGAACCGGCCATCAGAAAAACGAGTGGTGGTGTTCAAAAAAAGTTGCTCACAGAATTCATTTTCTGAAGAGGTTACATTAGGAGGATCAACGCTTTCAAGCCACCAGAGCTGTTCCAGGTCAGTATTGGAGAAGTGACATTGCGATGCGGGTTGGGGAGAATAATGGGGAAGTTGACCTGTGACGATCCATCCAAAATTAGTGTCTCTTGCGACCACGTTTGGGGATAACCTGCGAACCTGTTTACGAAGGCAATTCCAGAAAACATTGGCACTAAAGAGTATGTCAATAGGGTTTTGCATGTTGAACACAGGATCGGCTAGCCTTAAATGCGAGGGAATGTTTAATCCTGAAATATCCACTGAGTGACTTGGAGTGTCTTCTCCAATGCTATTGAGAATTAGACAATTAAGTTTAAGAAAGTTGTTTCTATGAAAAGTATCTCTTATGGTTAGCTTTGAGAATTGTAAAGCTTGCGATTTTGAGCTGTTGATGCCCGACACGTTAATAGAAGTGGGGTTTACAGGTAGACCTAATTTTCTAATCAAGGAATTATACACAAAATCATGAGTTGCCGCTGAATCTAGAAGACCGCGTGCACGGACCCAGTTGCCAAAGTTATCCTGAACTTCGATTTGGACAGTAGACAACAATACTTGGGCACTGCGAATGGACTTGGCATTTTGAATATACGATGAAGCATTAGAACTGTTAGCACTATCATTTTTCGGAGAAGTAGATGCTGTCGATGACCTTGCCTGATCATGACGATGTAGCAAAGTGTGATGAGCCTTTTCACAATGGTAGCAAAGTCTTGTGGATTTGCAATTAGAAGCAGAATGAGTAGGCGCTAGGCAATTGAAGCAATGTTTGTTCTGGGAAACTAATTTTGTTCTGTCGTCGACTGACATTTCTTTAAAGGATTTACAGAGATATAGGGCATGGGGATCTTTACAAAGTATGCACTTTGAACCACTTTTCAGAATTTATTGTAATTATTATTATTATCATCATGATTATTATTATTATTATTGTCATGTGTTGTGACATCTCTATATTACGCCTCGAGAGTTTAAAAGTGCGCAGTTTGTCTGTATGTATCTCTCTGTCTAACGTTGTGCAACCCCTGGCTACATACTGCCTTGTTCTCTCGTATTGGCTAGTGTTGTTGCTACCTTGCATTTTGTTGTGCAATTCGTTCTGCCATTGGCTCTGACAATATTTGACGCGAGTTTGGGGCCACTCCCAAACTACGCATTTGATTTTTCTGAGAGGCTTCTCTCCCCTCTGGGGGACAGAAGCTTGGTCAGTCTTAGACGCGCCGAGATGTAAGGCGAACGTGTGTATTCGGGCAGAGGCCCACCCTCATGGCGCAGCGGAATGTGAGTACGGCTCAATGTATTTCTATCTAACGCAATGTAATTGTTTTTGTTAAACGTTCCTTCTTTTGCTTAATTCTCTTTCCTTTTCAAGATGTTACTGTTAGTATTATAATCCTTGAACCAGATCTCCGAGACCTTGTGTAATGTCATACGGTGGAGTTCTTTTTGTTGCTTTTGTTATGTACCCTCCTCACAGTTTTATTATTTTGGTTAATACCTGTAAGATTCGAAAGTATTGCGTCTCTGCGTCTTGGCTTATGTATATTTTCCTGTCGGGCCTTGGTGCTCGTCTTTTGCGTCGGTGTCTCTTTTGTACCACAAATGTTTCATTTGATTGGTAGCAATTGGACCTTTGTTTGCGGACAGTATGTGTGAGGTAACGGGACTTATGTCCAACGTCCCACTAATACGTGTCCCCTTTGTTTACAGAATATATGTGACGGTGGTTAACTGGGATTTTCTCCAGCTCCGATGTCATATTATTCTTTTTTTTATATGTCGTGTTGTTGCGGCATTATGTTGGAGTATAAGCCTGTTTTTTTTATAGCGTGCTTTCGATTTTTACCGGTCTCTTTCGTCCCAAGTCAATTGTAATGTAATGTATCTCCGTATATCTCATTTTCCTTTTGTTTTGTTTTTATCTTTCGATTTTCGCCGTATTACATAACTTAATGATATTCCCCCTTTTCTTCCCCTTCTTCCTACCTCCGTGAAATCTCTCTTCCCTTTGTTTTACTCCCCTCACTCCTCCCCCATCCCTCAGGTATGTTTACAATAACATCATGAAAAGCTTCGCGTCTTAGCAGTTCGAATTTTGACTTTTTGCAAGTTTGTCGTTTCTCTCTAACTTTTGTAAGTTTCGTTTTATTTTCTTTCAAGTTTGTATCTTTTCGTTAGATTCACATTGTTGAGCTGTTACTCAGGTTCTGTTCTGTCGTTTTTTTTTAGTTTTTAAGTCTTTATTCTTGGTTTTGGGTTTCTTTTGTATTATTGAGCTAGTATTAGCTTGCCTTTTTTCTTTGTTTTAAATAATTTGTTTATTTCGTGTACACGCTCTTTCTTTTATCCTCAATACATTTTTATATTTTAAGTAATATAGCTCCCTTGTCTTTTCATTTCTTATATTTAAGTTCCCCTTCCTTATCCTTATCCTTATCTCGATTTCGTCAATCTTGTCTTTGTGACGTAACAAAGGCACGATTAGCACGCCTCTGGGATTTATTTAATTAATTTTATGGGAATCTCGTTTCTGCACTTTTGATTATTGCATTAAGCAATTATTCGTTTGCATTTGGTTTTTTGGAAATCATCTTTTGCTCGCTCCGAAAACCTTGGGCCCAGCACCGGGTCGAGCAAGACGTCTTTTCCCCATCCATTTGCGACCTTGTTGATTTTATCTTCCACTGCTACTCTGACGCGCATTATTATTATTATTACTAGACCTTTATCGGCGCAATGGTAGCACATCGCGTGGTTGCGTGCGAAATCGTTCCCTCCTCTCCTCTCTCAAGTTATTAACCTTTTATTATTTCTCTCTTCATTTACATTGTATTAAAATTTGTTTTTCTTTGAGTTTAAGGAATTCAGTGAATTGTTTTTCCCCACCCCTGAAGAAAGGGTGAAGTTACTTTCTGTGTGAACTACGGGCATCCAGGAAACCCATCTCCAAGGAAAGGTGGTTTTGTCCCTCAAGTAAACAAGACATCCAAAAGACCCAGCTTCGAGGTGAACAGTGGCAACATATCAGTGAGTACATCGCATCGCTGGAACACGACACGTCACGGTATTGTAACCTACTTTTATGTATTTGCTTCCTCTAGTAGACATTTGTTTAGTTAACGGTGATTTTAAGGCGACAGGAAATTTTGTTTGCTTTCTCTTCCTTTTCATTTCGTCAGTGTTGTGGACGTTTTTATTTTACTTTCTGTGAAGTAGAAAACGCATTTCTCTCAAGGGTTTGAGTCCTTACCTTTGTTGTTAATAGTCGCTTTGTTAACTGTGATATTTCTCAGAACTCACCTCACCCCTTCACACGTCTCAGTCTGGAACAGCTGCTGACAGGTTTCTTGTCATTGCCGTACAGCCTAAAACCCCCGCCCCTCTTTCTCCGAAATTTTCCCCAATGAAGGTAGGCCCACTTATGGGAACCGTCTCTTTAAATCCTACGGTCACCCCGACCCACCTTGAGCCTCGCGTAATTATACTAACGTTTGATGTTAGTAAAGTGTTTGTTGTCTCAGTTATGAATGGTCTGTTGAGCTATTATGTGTGTTATGATTGGGAGTTAAGTTTGTTTCATAATTAGGGAGGGTGATTGTTTTATTTTTGTCAGGGGATTTTCAATTTTGGTTTTCATTTAAAATTGTTTATATAAGCTTGATGTTACTTATGTTCAGTATGGTAGTGTGTATTTCGTTGGGAAACCTGCTAGGTGAGGTCTCCGTCGGGATTAGGGTATGGGACCTGTCCCACGGCTTCGACGCCCACTTAGGGTGTACATAGATTCTACACGAGTCGTCAATCTTTAGTATGGGATGAAGTTTGTCACGATGACCTGTAGTCCATTGTTTGCGTTTCCATGGTGTTCCAACGACCCACATTCGCATTCTGATGTAATGGGGAAATTTCGATTTGTTTATGGGAAGGAGTATGTATGTAGTGTTGTTGTTGTTGGTTGTATTTTGAGATGAATGTGTGAGTCAATGAGTTTAATGAATTTTTATCAACAGTTATTTGTGGGTGGTTTCAAATTTAGTTCAATTTTGATTTTATACCCTATTCAATTTAAACTATATATATATTACGTACGAACTATTTATTCGTTTTTATTGGCAAACCAAATATACGATAAGTATTACTCAGAGATACCAACCATTTTAGGTCTACGGCATCCTTGGTATGGGACATTGATGTTCGTGTGAACTACTCTGGCGCGCATTACCCAATTTTCTTATATTTGTATGGGATAGGCCATACCCTCTCTGTCTTTAATTTTTTTTATGCGGTACCTCTGAGGTCTACGGCCCGTATATTGACGCTGTAACCATTTTATTTTTGTGGGTTGGTAATATTTATTATTGGGTTTCGAGTTTGATTGATTGTATGTCTGGTCTTGATTGGTTTTATGCGAGGTTCCAGTCTGTTCCTTTTATTTGGAAGGTATTTTGTAACGTAATTATTTGGATTTTCGTTCTCTGTCCGGAATGGTATTTTTTGTTTCGACAGCTACTTTGAGTTATTATTCCTTTTCATTTGTTAGTATCTAATGTCTTTTGATGAATGTTATTAGTACATTTTTCCCCTTTACTCCTACTATGTATCTAGTTAGGCAGGAGACACCCGTGGCCGCCTGAGTTACACGGAGGATTTCGAAAGATGTGTTGAACTATACTTCTGCCTAAGGCAATTTCCGGTACCTGCCTGCTTTTGTTGTAGGGAGCCGGCCGGCCCATTGTCCGAGCTGCAGACACGACTTGCTATTGTTCGACAACGCCTGAGATGGTCTGTTGACTTACATTCTTTTCTTGTAGTGACAGTGATTTGTTTATTGATATAGTTGTTTACTATTTATCGTAACTTCTGTTTCACGTTTTTGTGATATCATGTTTTTATAAATCATTTCAATCTAATGTTTTCTCTAAGATAATGTGTATTATTTTCCTGTATCTGTCATATATTTGGAGAGTGTTTCCGGTAGCGATAGCTAGTCTCCAAGTACCTGAGAAGTGGCCGGTGTATCCTTTAGACCCCGTTCACGGCTCGTTTTCTCTTCTTTCATTTGGTCTGACGACCCTGCCTATTCATACTTTTACTTTCCAGCTGGCAGAATGAATCCACTTTCCCTCTTACGGAGCTTATGTAACCCCAAATATTTCCCCGACGCAAGCCTTATTTTGTATACAGGGTGCTCCCCTTTATATTTTTTTGTGATCATGATTTAACCTTTTTCTTTCTTTTATTATTAGAAAATTGGCTGATTTCCAGAAGGTCGCCGTTAAGAAGACTTCGCTTTCTCCACGTCATCTGGCAGAGTCTAGCTCAAGATTGACCGTTTTATTATCATTATTTTCTTTTTGGTACATCCATTTTTAATATGTGTGACGTATTGACGTGCAGTAGAGGTAGGATCCGCCTTTATTTCACGGCTGTACTGATCCTTTATATAATTTCAATTTTTGTTGTTTTAATTTCATTTTAAAGTCTTTTTTTTCTTTCGTACCAAAAAGGAAAAATTTTCCTCACCAGTGAACATCTTCGTGAATACGTGTGTATGAAAATATATGTGTGTTTGAGAAAAGAGACTTGCGTTTCGTCAAGCCTTTTATGGAAGTTATGACGTTCAAAGAACTTTTAATTAAGCTGCGTCTTATGAATAAGAGAAATGTGAGAACATTTTATTATGTCTTAATTTTTCATGTGTGTATCTGGTGTACATGATGTCATCTTCTTTCCTTCACCCTGTTCAAATGTATCTAATCGAAGAATGTTATTTTATATAATTTTGTTATGAAAAAGAAAAAATTCTTTTATGCCTTTGTTATGTAAAAGAATTTTTTTTGGAGAAAGCGGTGGAATTTGAACCACTTTTCAGAATTTATTGTAATTATTATTATTATCATCATGATTATTATTATTATTATTATTGTCATGTGTTGTGACATCTCTATATTACGCCTCGAGAGTTTAAAAGTGCGCAGTTTGTCTGTATGTATCTCTCTGTCTAACGTTGTGCAACCCCTGGCTACATACTGCCTTGTTCTCTCGTATTGGCTAGTGTTGTTGCTACCTTGCATTTTGTTGTGCAATTCGTTCTGCCATTGGCTCTGACAATATTTGACGCGAGTTTGGGGCCACTCCCAAACTACGCATTTGATTTTTCTGAGAGGCTTCTCTCCCCTCTGGGGGACAGAAGCTTGGTCAGTCTTAGACGCGCCGAGATGTAAGGCGAACGTGTGTATTCGGGCAGAGGCCCACCCTCATGGCGCAGCGGAATGTGAGTACGGCTCAATGTATTTCTATCTAACGCAATGTAATTGTTTTTGTTAAACGTTCCTTCTTTTGCTTAATTCTCTTTCCTTTTCAAGATGTTACTGTTAGTATTATAATCCTTGAACCAGATCTCCGAGACCTTGTGTAATGTCATACGGTGGAGTTCTTTTTGTTGCTTTTGTTATGTACCCTCCTCACAGTTTTATTATTTTGGTTAATACCTGTAAGATTCGAAAGTATTGCGTCTCTGCGTCTTGGCTTATGTATATTTTCCTGTCGGGCCTTGGTGCTCGTCTTTTGCGTCGGTGTCTCTTTTGTACCACAAATGTTTCATTTGATTGGTAGCAATTGGACCTTTGTTTGCGGACAGTATGTGTGAGGTAACGGGACTTATGTCCAACGTCCCACTAATACGTGTCCCCTTTGTTTACAGAATATATGTGACGGTGGTTAACTGGGATTTTCTCCAGCTCCGATGTCATATTATTCTTTTTTTTATATGTCGTGTTGTTGCGGCATTATGTTGGAGTATAAGCCTGTTTTTTTTATAGCGTGCTTTCGATTTTTACCGGTCTCTTTCGTCCCAAGTCAATTGTAATGTAATGTATCTCCGTATATCTCATTTTCCTTTTGTTTTGTTTTTATCTTTCGATTTTCGCCGTATTACATAACTTAATGATATTCCCCCTTTTCTTCCCCTTCTTCCTACCTCCGTGAAATCTCTCTTCCCTTTGTTTTACTCCCCTCACTCCTCCCCCATCCCTCAGGTATGTTTACAATAACATCATGAAAAGCTTCGCGTCTTAGCAGTTCGAATTTTGACTTTTTGCAAGTTTGTCGTTTCTCTCTAACTTTTGTAAGTTTCGTTTTATTTTCTTTCAAGTTTGTATCTTTTCGTTAGATTCACATTGTTGAGCTGTTACTCAGGTTCTGTTCTGTCGTTTTTTTTTTAGTTTTTAAGTCTTTATTCTTGGTTTTGGGTTTCTTTTGTATTATTGAGCTAGTATTAGCTTGCCTTTTTTCTTTGTTTTAAATAATTTGTTTATTTCGTGTACACGCTCTTTCTTTTATCCTCAATACATTTTTATATTTTAAGTAATATAGCTCCCTTGTCTTTTCATTTCTTATATTTAAGTTCCCCTTCCTTATCCTTATCCTTATCTCGATTTCGTCAATCTTGTCTTTGTGACGTAACAAAGGCACGATTAGCACGCCTCTGGGATTTATTTAATTAATTTTATGGGAATCTCGTTTCTGCACTTTTGATTATTGCATTAAGCAATTATTCGTTTGCATTTGGTTTTTTGGAAATCATCTTTTGCTCGCTCCGAAAACCTTGGGCCCAGCACCGGGTCGAGCAAGACGTCTTTTCCCCATCCATTTGCGACCTTGTTGATTTTATCTTCCACTGCTACTCTGACGCGCATTATTATTATTATTACTAGACCTTTATCGGCGCAACTTTAAAGGTTCGTTTAAACTCTTGCGGGGTTCGCTTTGAGTGTTTAAAACCATAGAGCTAGCAACACGACGTTCACTAGACCTAGTTGGGTAACCAGTAGAGTTTGATTTAAATTTAGATGAGCTGGACCCGGGTTTGTGGGTATTAGACGCTAAGCGTTCGCTTTTAGGTTTGATGGACATTAATTCAAACTTAGAACTAGGAGATGAGGGTTCACTTTGATTAGCTAGAGCGGTTAAGAGTTGGCATCTAGCGATTATGAAAGGGACTAAATGCTCGTAAGAGTAGTCGTCTTCTTTTGAAAGTTCAATTTCCCAAGCTTTGAGGGTAGCAGCATCAACTTTAGAAACCACTAAATGTATTAGGAAAGTATCCCAATGTTCAGTAGGTTGATCTAATTGGGACAAAGCCTTAACGTGAAGTTGTGTAGTATCAACTAGAGTGCGCAAACTGGTGACGTCATTGTGCTGTGACGCAGGTAGGTTGAATAGAGCCTTCATATGGCGTTGAATACGTAACCGTAAATTTCCATATCTTTCTTTTAATAAGTTAAAGGCATGGGGTAATTTTCGGCACGTAGAGGAAGTGCTTCGACTAACTGCAAAGCTTGACCTCGAAGGATAGATCTCAAGTAATGAAACTTGTAAATGACTTGAATGTCTTCATTGTCATGAACAAGGGAGCAAAATAATTCATAGAAAGAATCCCAAGTAGATTCATCTCCAGAGAAATGGGATAAATCAATTTTAGGTAAAATTGGTTTGGGCTTGTGAGTACCATCACGGAAAGAAGTTTGTGGTTCGTGAAAGGAACCAAGAACAGAAGCGTCCTTTTTCTGCTCCTCTTCGAGTTGGCGTATTATTTTGAAAGCAGAACCTATGCCTTCGTAATATTGGTTTTCTACTTCGACACGATCTTCGGTTTGATTGAGCATACAAGTTTCTATTTCAGTTTGAATGTTACAATAATTTTCATAAGAACGTTCAAAATCCCTTACACGATGTTTCAACAAGTCTAATTGAGCTTCTGAGGGATCTAACTCCTTTATGTACTTTCTGAATCGGGTAATTTGCCCTTTATAGGATGCTCGTTTAGAAGTAAGTTTTTCATCCTTATCCTTATCAGTAGGAGCCATGTTAAAGACAATAGATTGAAATGCAACTCACGAAACTGTGGAACCTTGGAAATGCTGTCAAGCTGGCAGCAGCAAATAAGTAGAAAGAACGGGACACACCAAAGGAGACAGGAGCGGCCTCTTTCCCCTTCACAGGCTTTGCACGATGTGGTTATAGCTGAAAGATTCAAAGCAGATATTAATAATTTGCAAAGTCTTGCCAAACAGAAAAGTGACAAATGGACTCTCCCGGGTTTCCGGGTACCAAGTTTTGGGTAGATTATTGGCTGAGGAATAACCCACCCACCAAGGGAAGATGATTAAGAAAAGGAAGTGGGTTTCGGACTGGAGAAAAAGGATAGAGAAATAGGATGAGAGTTCCACAAAAGTTATAAATTTAACCTTTAATGCACTTAGAGGCGGTTTCCACTGAAAATCCGTTCTCTGATACCTAAAATGGGTAAGAGCTTGGTCTAAGCTGACGGGATATACAGCTAGGACTTGGGCGGTTTGCGAGAGCGTGGCCTTAGTATATTCCCTCTCAAGCAGGCATAAGACTACTATGGGGAAGGGTGTTGGTCTGGCAAGACTGAGAGTAACAGATTTATTGTATGTCTTTTCAAAGAAATTCGTTTTTTCAAAGTAATTCGAAGAATGCCAATAATTTGAATCAAGTTTGGTATTTCCAGTTTTTGAAGTTATAGAGTTTCTGAAAAAGCGACCAAGTGCTTCCAGGAAGGATAGTGATAAAAAATTATACCTTGGAGAGTAATTTTGGTAAGTTAACCAATGGTTGCATCTGGAAATGGCTAAGCTTTTACTCAGCGAGAGGCCGGCTAAAAGTTTAGACAAAGAAAAACGCTTATCTTTTGAAAAACTGACCATAAGTTTTCGAACAGGATCTCCACAAGCAGGTAGCTGGCGTAGCGAGCTTTACTTGCCTTACTGGCCAGTTAGAATTAGCTATTGAAGCTAAGAGAAACTTTAACGAGATTATCACTAAGAGTTCTTGCTCAGATGCAACGAGTGGTGAAAGCCCTATTAATAGATTTAATGGCATTAAGTAGGGAGAGCCAAGGAAGACAGGATCTTGCCTAACCGTTGTATTTGCGAAATGATAAATCCAAAACCAAATATTTAATTTATTTAACAAATCAAAGGAAGTTTAATGAATTTAACAAGTATGTAATATCTTTTTGACAAATATAGATTATTTAAACTTTTTAACAAATTGGGTCGCAGACCTCCCAACATTTAGAGATTGCTCCAGGCAAATAACAATCCTTTAGGTTTCAAACCTTATATATGTTCTAAAATCTTTATAAGATTAAAAAAAGGACAAATGAAGTAATTAAAGTTTAAACATTAAATTGAGTACAAAGAGTGTACTTTAAGAAATTCTTGAGAGAAAGTTCTAGAGAAAGTGACAACTTCGAAATAACAATAAGAAAAACATGAAGAATAAGATAGAAGTTCCTACAACTTCTTATATTTAAGCTGAATTACTTTATAACAATTATACAAAAGAGAGCAGGTCACTTACGGTGAAACCTGAAGAAAAAGGTCAAAAGGAAGGTTCTAGACTTCCTATGTTTAAGTAGGATTCACGAGCCAAATGGGGCAGTTTCCATTTCGAGAGACCTAGAAATAACTCACTCAAGAGTTGAAAGTATTGTTTTCCCTGATTACGGGGAAGAAACAATGTAAGTTTAAACCGTGTATAAAACACGTAGTTATACAGCAATTAATTAATGATAAACAAGCAAAATGGAAGGGCACTTCGTAGAGTGACACCTTATAAAAAAGTTACAATTTTATTAATAAGGTTTGTTAGTAGAAGGTTGAGGAAAGATCATTGGGATTTAGGATCAATGTTTATGGCCTTGTTTAATGTAAACGGTCGATCGCGACGCGGTAGAAAAATAGGACAAGCACTAGTTATCACTATAGTCCTTTAAATAGATGAAAAGTTCACTGTAGAGACACGAAAGTTTATGGGAAAGAAAGTTATTGCAATTATGAAAATAACTGGTTGCGCTAGGTAGGCGAGAGTCTATTTCTTGAGAAAGTTGTGAATTACAATTAAATGCGCCATAGAACATTCCAACGGTGGACGAAAGTTCGCTATTGCAGTAATTTATCAGGAAAATTCCTCATTTTAAAAAGTATTTTCACAAGTGAGTGAAAAATACCTGACGGCAAGACTCGCAGATAGAGTACAGGATCTGGAAGGTTCCAGAACGATCTTTATAGCAGTATGGGGTCAAAGTTAATCCAGCGGAGGAACTAGCTTTTTAATTTATAGACAGCGGGTATTAGATAATATCCCACGTGGTGAGAAGATTTCTCATTTAACAAGCATAAGAAATGCTGTTTTTCACCAAGATTGGCTTGATTAGACAAAAGCCCAACATGGAAAATCCCGCGAAGAATGATTTTTGCCCCAAAATAAGTAATTTCACACTGCCTATAAAAGATCGTTAAAAGCATGTAGACGTTAAAATCATGAAGATGAGGTTCAAACTTGAAGTTTGTACTTAACTTTGCTGCATGGTGAAAGTGAGGTTCTCCTTGATGGTTAGAGCTACCACATGGCGTGGAATCTAAAAAATGCCTCGTTAGGTCAGGAGGCTAGCTCTAGTTGAGCCTTAACTGAGTCGACGGCCGGCGCACAAGTGAGACCCACTCAGCGGAGCACAGAGGGTCCAAGGAAGGGAAAAGAGTGGGGGTAGGAAACAAAAGGAATACATATCAGAATAGACAACTTATCAAAAATAAATGTTCTTCTTGATGAATGGTCTTCAAAGAGTTGATAGTAGGCGATACTAGCACAGCATGGTGAGTGAAAAAGGAGACGAAGTTATCTTGCTCATGGAGATAATAGCTGGCGATGGTAACGAGATCTGGTGGCCAGATGGAAAAAGAAGTCCTCTTGTACCAGGAAAAATTGAGGAGCTTCAGAGATTCGCTGCTAGATGACGCTAGGAGGGTCATGGAAGATATATATCTAGAACAGACTCACCAATGATATAAGCGAAGTGATCACCACAGAGAAAATAGAAGATCACTGTTGGTGTTTGACAAAGAGGAAGGAATGAACATGCAAAGAGCATTAAACTCTATATTCTCTCGTACCGTGTATTCCAAGAATACACCAACTGGTTTGCGCATTCCAGTCTCCGGCTCGTTACTTTTTGAACGCACCTTATACTATTGTTACTAAGTGAGGTATGGCAAGGTTGCAAAGCAAGCCGACGGTAGAGCGATGTAAACAGTGTGACAATCAGTTTCCTCTGATCTTATGTGTAACAACATTAACCTCTTATTACTCTGCAGTGCTTTCTCTCTTATGAACGTACCAAGAACAGCAACAAGTGCCCTTGAAGCGCGTGACAAAAGTTTTTTCTCCAACTTTTATACCCTTATCAAACTGTAAGCAAATTTGCCTCTCTCTGTAGGTACTGGTACTGCCGAACGGAGTTGGAGTTTGAGTTGGTCAAAAACATTCTACTTCTGGAAACAGACTCAACGGTCTAGTATAGTTATCTATTCACAGAGACATACATCGCTGACGATGAAGTTATAAACCGATTTGGTAATGCTTCAAGAAACCTTGACTTTATATTATAGTGTAAATTAAGTTGTAAATCAAAACAGTAATGTTAATTCTTTCCGTGTAAACACTATCAAGTGAGCAAGATGATTGTATTAATACAACGTAACATAAAATGGAATTAGTTGTGTTTGACATTAGCCAAACATTAAACATCACAACTGTAACGATAACCTTAGGCTTCGAGATTCGATAATCGAAACACACATCCTATACATTGCGCAACGATGTCAGATTTTTTTTAGCCAAACATAATACAATAATAAATGTTGGCACTAGACTATTATGTTCTTAGCTATTATTTGATTACCATATAAACCTGCATGTAAATGTTACAACAACAAATTGGTTGAAAAAGTGATGCCGAGATAACCTTAAAATTCATCATTTATCACCAAATTATACAGAGGTTTCCCCGGAGAGAACCCCAGACCCCCTTTCCTTTGGGACCTATTCCATGCCCCCTAATCCCCAGTTGGGCACCCCCAAAATAAAACTCTATATACGCCCCTGGCTTGTAGACATGCGTGGCAACAATGAATGCAACCCTCATTCAACCACAACGGTACGAACTTAATTTACAAACGAATTAAAAATTATTAGAAAGACACTGCCTAGGACCTATATCTCATTGGCTGTTAGAAATGTAGAGACCAATAGTGTAGTCTTTTGTCGCATAGCGCCGTAGGAAAATAATCAGAACACTTTGGAAAACTTCGGCTGTCCCGAGCTCCTGAGGTAGCAATAGTATAATTTATCGCCACATTACGCTCAAAGATAAGGTTCGGAATAAATGAAGGTAAATTTGAAAGCACTAACGCTTGATAAAGGGCATAAATGCAGGGAATGGGGTGGTCTGTCCGAAAATTGAAGCGGACAGTGTCACCGGCAGGGTTCCAAAGGGTAAGTATGTAAAATTCGGTTCAGATCGGTGAAACGGTGTGGATTTGTGCCAAAGGGCCTAAATGCAGGGAATGGAGTGGTCTGTCCGAAATTTCATGTAAACAGTGTTACGCGCAGGGTTCCAAAGGGTAAGTATACAAATTTTGGTTCAGATAGGTTAAAAGGTGTAGATTTGTGCCAAAGGGCCTAAATACAGGAAATGGAGTGGTCTGTCCGAAATTTCATGCAGACAGTGTTAGTCGCAGGGTTCCAAAGTGTAAGTATACACATTTTGGTTCAGATCGATGAAACGGTATAGATTTGTGCCAACTGGCCTAAATGCAGGGAATGGAGTGGTCTGTCCGAAATTTCATGTAAACAGTGTTACTCGCAGGGTTTCAAAGGGTAAGTAGCCTATACACATTTTGGTTCAGATCGGTTAAAAGGTGTAGATTTTTGCCAAAGGGCCTAAATGCAGTGGAAGTGTAGCCTAATGCTACATAGCCTTAACTATTCCTCTTGAATCTGGCTATCATATACAATAATAATAATAATAATAATAATAATATAATAATAATAATAATAATAGTAATAATAAAAGAAATGAAAACTACTGAATACAAGATCGGGAATTGGAAACAGAAGGCGCTTCATGGGAAGTTTCCACATGAGTTGGACCAGCCTCACATCGACAAGTTAGCGTCGCACGCATGGCTGACCCACTCGGTCCTCTTTCCGGAAACAGAGGGATTTGTTGTAGCTATCCAAGACCAAGTTGTTGCTACTCGAAGCTATCGGAAATTTATCATTAAAGATCCAGCAACCGAGAGTGAGAAATGTCGCCGCTGTGGCAAATGTAGTGAGACCATTCAACACGTCATATCAGGTTGTTCCCACCTTGCCAACACTGACTACAAACATCGACACGATCAAGTTGCCAACATTATCCACCAGAAACTGGCATTGAAGTACAAACTTCTTCAAAGCTCCGTCCCCTATTGGAAATACACACCATCTGCAGTACTCGAAAATGCCACACACAAGCTCTATTGGGACAGAGGAGTTGTGACAGATGTCGCAGTCAGTAACAACCGGCCGGATATCATTGTCATCAATAAAGTACACAAAGAGGGATTACTGATAGATGTCGCATGTCCCAACAATCAAAACATCCAAACAACAGCTGCTACTAAAATATCTAAGTACACAGAGCTGGCAATTGAGATAAAGCAGATGTGGAAACTTGATTCGGTGACTACCATCCCAATAATTGTATCGTGTACTGGTGTTATACCGAAAACTCTCCATAGTAGTCTATCAATATTGAATCTGCACCCGCAGATATATATTGAACTTCAGAAGGCAGTTCTGTTAAACACATGCCATATTGTTAGGAAGTTCCTTGGTGACAATGCCCTGGCCGAATACTCAGCAAAGCTCGATGATCCAGATGGGAATTTAGCTCATCCTTCAAATGAAGGAGACTCGTGAAGAATGCGGGCACGACATGGATGTGAGGTCTCTGAACAGTGTAATCGTAATTATCTCAGTACAGATGGTTCCTTGCTAAGGCCGAACCAGGCTGTAAAAGAAAATGTAGCCGGTATTTGCCGTGATAATGTTGTCAAACAATAAACTGTAATAATAATAATAATAAAATCGAATCCGAATGGTAGTTCCCGAGATTAGCGCGTTTAAACACACAAACTAACTCTTCAGCTTTATTGTATTAGTATAGATAGAGCAAAGCGCACAATGTGCATAAAAGTCTCTCTTGATACCAGAGAGCATGATACAGTTCACATTCGCACGAAGTTCTGTCTGGGATATTAATTATCAAGTCTTTCTCTTGCATGGCCTACGCGATGGTGGAACCGTAAACCGCGTCAGCGAGGGGCATAGATCATAACACCTTTCCATTCGGAGAATGTCATTGCGCTAATCAAATCGCCAAGTGGCCCGACACTTTTTCTAGTGGACAACCTCCATTTCCTATTTCCAGGGCATCGTAGCTTACAATCACGAGCATAGCAGATAGTTATAAATAATATATCATAGCATGCTCTGATGTTGACAATATCCGGTCGTTACCAAAGAGTTACACCTTCCGTTTGTATAATGTTTTACCTAACAAGTGGTGCAGTCGAGATCATTATCCCAACGTTAGTGGAGAATGCAAAGCTTGTACATTTTATGACGTTTGTTTTGGTTGATCTATCAACTTCACAGTCGATTGAAAGTACAGCCCGTGAACACACAGGTCTTTTGTTTTTTGGACCCTTGCTAGAAAATACTAACGATAAACTGTCTCTACTCAGGAATTACCCCAAATATACTTTGTGAGTTGTGGTTAAGGCGTGTGGGATTACCTGAGGATTCATGGCCCGTTAAGAATGTTTCATACACTGAGATTGAAAGTCTGCAACAGCAGTACCTTGTACAATGTAGTTATCTAGCGGGAATTCTTGGCAGAATTTGTGAGAATTCAAAACACGTGTTATAATATGCAATATGGTCCATAATCGTTTTAATCAAGTGTGATGATTTGTTAACTGCAAGGTTTGTTTGTGACGATGCATGCAAGCTTGTAAGATACTGTGAAACAATGGCGATTTGTTTGAAATCTTGTGTGTCGATGCTTCCGTATTGAAATAGTGATTTAAATGTATATTACTATTGTACCCTGACTATTGAACATTGGCTTCATCGCTTGTTCTGAAATCTATCTGCCAAACTATTAAAATTGTACTCTCCGTTCCTGAATGAAACTTTTAAGATGGAAAACATATTGGAAATATGAACAACGTTATAAGTAACATTTCATTTTTGTGATTGAGACTCGGTACCGGTAGCAGTGGTATGTGAATAATGGTATGTCTGCAGCTGCCTGGCGAAGAAGATCCTTTGAATTGGAGTGATTTAGGCCATCAACTTCCCTATTTCGGCGTTTCACTTGCACTGCCACCAAGCAGACACCCTATAGGGTGTCCCGAGGCTGAGAGTTAACTAAGTCTATCTTGTAATAAATTAACAGTTAACTCGCACATTCCAAAAGTTCAAGTTTTAGCGAGTACCGGAATATGTTCCTCTTAAAGAAACACTGTGAAGCTGTTTTCAGTTGTAGGCCTATCTCTGTCAATTAGAGACATAATGCATCTGTAGAAGAGAAACAGTTTTGCCTTGTATGTAAACCATGGGATATCTCGAACACATTGTGGTCATAAGCTGTTCCAAATGAGGCTGTTCTTCGAAATAAGCATTTGTGCTAGATGGTCAATTAGACCGTTATGGTTTTCATCCAGTCGTATGTTAAATAAACTTATAATTTCCCGGGATGTTCTGTTGCAAACATCTATATAGGAGCATTTGAACAGAAAAAAAAGGCTTTTAGCGTTTCAAATACCGTATTTTATCGTACACCTTTAATGATGTTGGACGAAGGAGAACAATCCAGCACAGCCGAAAAGAGATATTCTATAAGCAATGAGCTATTCTCTACCATTTATCCCTTATGGCAGGTATCTAAATATCTGGGTTTAGCGCCCGTTGATCTCCCTAAAGATGCAACGAGCGGACTTGTTCGACTGAGCTACTCTAGATTGGGAGTCTTCTGTTCAGTTGCCATGACGATACTATTGTGTGGAGGTGTTATTTACAATGTATCTTATGTTATTAACAGCGAAGAGATGGAAGAACACAAAACATTCGTTGGAGTCATGGAAATAGCACAACTTATTCAAATGAACATCTTACCTGTCGTCTTAATATTACCACATGTCACCGTAAATATAAAGAAGTTTGAGAATTTTTTCTCGGTAATAACACAAATAGATCGTATTTTACTTTTTGAAAATGTCAATAACAATATTCATGCATTGTATACTCGTAACAATCAAAGACACAAACGAAACATTATTTGTCAATTATTAATAACGTGCTCTTTCTTGACCGCTGGGTACACAGCCGAATGGGTCATGATTTACACTAAACTTGGCAACTATTCTATGGCATTAAACGAATTAGGTCATTTAGTATCCTGTTTTTCCCATTTACAGTTTATCAATATGGTTCTTTTACTAAAACACCGTTTCGCGATATTGAACAAATACCTTGACGCTCATAACTATCATAATAAGTGTAACTATAATAATATTTTGCTTAATTCCTTAAGAAATGGAGTGTTATTACCAGAATGTGGTGATAACATATCTTCTGTTCCGTTCTTCCATCGCATTTCGCCTCCACAGAAGAATCGCGAAGCCAATATGATCGCAACTTTGAACAATTACAGAAGTGTACATCATAATTTGAGTCTCGTGGGAGAAGTAATTAATTCCATATTTGGTTTAGAATTACTGGTTAGATTTATAGGTAGTTTTATCAGTATTCTAGCTGATACTTATCATATTGTTAAGAGTTTCACTACCGACCAACATGAAGGAACACAGTTGTTCATCATTTGGGACTTACTTGTGGTAGGACAGATAATAAGTATTGTCAGTTTCTGTTATGTGACTACCCGTGAAGCAACAAAAACGGCATCCATTGTCACAAGTTTGACTCTAAGTCAAAAAACTGAAAGCCGTATTTTGAACGAACTATCTTCGTTTTCAGTTCAACTCCTTCATGCTAAAGTGCAGTTCTCAGCCGGATTTGGTTTGTTTACTTTGGATCACACTTTCTTTTGTGCTTTTGTCGGAACTACACTCACATACCTAGTGATCGTACTAAACTAAGTTGTTCATAATGGGATATCGTCAGCTCTGCAGCGCTCACTCTGATATGTAAATAGTGCTTCAATACAAATAAAAAGAATTATGCATTTCACGATATTATAGTTGTTTTACTAGAGCGCTTTTCAGTCTGTCCACACAAATCGTGCTCAATTACATTAGCCGGGAAAACAAGTATTTATACATAAGACATACGATATTTATTACAAAATAGCAAATTGTTATGTACTATAATGGGGGGGGGGGGGGGGCTTACTTAATTGGATGACATGTTTCGATCGTCAAGCAATCATCGTCAGATCAAGCTTCCTTAGGATTTAGTTAATGTACGATGTTTATGTATTCCACTTATGCACAAATACAGTAAATATATAATATGTATATTACATCGTCATCATCTTGAACAGTTTCCAGCCACTGGCCGGGTCTGTTTGGAACACAAGCCTTTCCAACGTCTTCTGTCTTCCCACCATCTCTCAGCCTCCACCCTTGTCCAGTCTTCTTCTCTTCTTCACGCTTTCTTCCGTCCCCTTCAGCCACCTGTCTCTCAGTCTCTTTCCTTTCCACTTCGTCTCGTGTATCCTCCTGGGTATCCTCTTCTCCTCCATTCGTTTTACATGTCCATACCATCCAAGTCTAGATTTCTCTATACCATCCTGTAATGGTTTCTCCTTCATTAATTCTCTGGTCCTCTCATTTCTGATTCTGTCCATCTTTGTAGCTCCAATACTGCTTCTCAAGAACCTCATCTCACTGGCCTGTATTTTGCTCTTCTCCCTTCCTTTCCTAACCCAGTTCTCCGAGGCAAACGTCAGGATAGGGACATAGTACGTCCGATATGTGATCTTTATGCTGTTCTGAGGGACATATCATGCTTATCACACTCCTCCGGAATGCTTTATACGATATTACAAAAGTTTGTAAAATCTTGTGTAACGTGTCAATCTTATTTACAGATATAGTTATTGCGTTATTATTAATGTGTAGTTTAAGTGTGCTAACCTGTGATCTATTGTGACTAACTTCAGGAATGATGTTGTCTACACTATTTTGTTATTTATGATTCTAATTTAAACTGGTGGCCTATTGCAATAAGGTTATATAAACTTGAATCCTGAGTCCTATACGGCGTCCGTCTTCGCTCACTGCTCACCTCGGACTGGTTGCTGCGAGCTCAGCTTTCTACTTCGTAAATAGTGGTGCCACCTACTTGTTATTCTGTGAACTGTGTTACTATACGCTACGTCTAGGTGCTGGCAGGCCATCTGTCGTTGTTTCTTAAGGTGAGAACCACCTCCCTATCTTGCCCAAGTTATATTTTCAAATTTTTGGTGCATATTACTCAAAACCTATTTGGGTTATTACAATGAAATTTTCAGAGATTGTTATATGTATCTTTCTCTGTAATAATGGGAAGTTTTTAAATACAGTATACATTATTTTTTTTCCAAAAAATGTCTTAAAAATATAATAACTTTATTCTTAGGTAACATACTGAAAAATCCCTTCCTACTACCATTCGCAGAGGACTTAATAAACCACAGAAAAAGGTCCACTGGCCTAGCATAAGAACTTTTCTAAAAAATGGTACCAAAGTACAAACAAATATACAACTGGGAAAATTGAAGCTAAAGATTTTCAGTGTAATCTCTTACCTGTGAAGGTTCTCGGAATTTTCCTGCCCTATAATCTGGTTAATTTTCATCCACCTTAGCCCTTTTAAGATTCATCTTTATTCTACTTCCCTTTAGTCATGTCTTCAACCACTAATTCTAGAGTCTGGTCTCCACAAATCCAACATGGTGGTGACGCGAAATTTTAATATTAAATATTTAAATGGACGTTTCTCGCAATTTAACCATCCGAGTCAAGTGTGCTAGTTTCTTCGATTAACTTTATTACATCGACGCCTCCTGTTCATGGTTATGAAGTCAATATCAGGTACGTTTATACCATGAGATGTAGGGCTGTAAGCTATAGGAAAGGAGAAAGCTGCTGGGACAAATGTAGAAAATTGAGCCGGAATACAGCGCGGTGAATATTTTTATTTACAATGCTGTTTCACGGCTACCAAATTGAAAATTGATCTTTACCAAACGGAATGGTAGTACATTCAAAAATTTATCTCCAGTAGTTCAGAAATTATCCGCAAACGACTGAGCCCAGGGAAAAGTGGGCATGTCTTTTCAAAGAGTAACAAAGTGTCATAACATGCATATTTTTAAGACTTTTTTCATTTTTTCAACGTATTTGAGTTATCCACATAGTAATTATTCAAAAACAATAAAAAACTTTTTTTTACCACCCCAAGCCAGGTGTTCCTCGCCTTAAAACCTTGCTTGCTTTAATTAGCTTGTGTCTTGAGCCGGCAATGTCCTAACCTGTGATGATAGCCTTAAGGTGGTTTTCACACGGAAGTTGCAATCTGCGTCCTGAAGACACGAGTTTTCACACCTACATGTAATTTCCATCATCTTATCTACTCATATTTATAAATCAGTTCGTTCGGTACATAGGGGTTTGAACGATGGATCAATTACCCGACTCTTCAGTCGACGAATCAATCGTTATATTATATTGGTGCAGTCAGAAGAAGATCTACTGAGATGTACTATTCTACCCCGGCGAAGTGGGTGGACTGGGGGATGTTTTTCTTCTATGGACTTCCGGAAGTACTAATCTACTCGCAAGTCATAAAACCTCTGAGAGTACTTACTGAACAATGGGTTGGAAATCACGGTACGAAATGATAGGTAACGCTAGTGATGGTTTTAAGTCAAGGACAGTTTTTGGCCACTGGGTCGGTCATGAACCTCTCTTCTTTATTTTTCCTAGGACGGGGTGAGTCAAATTCCTGATAATAGACACGTACAACAAAGATGCACGCTTTTAAGAACCAGCCTGCTTGTATTCAAGCCGTACGTGTGTAACCACTCGCTTCATTACATGGTGCGGTCTTTAAAAGTTGCATGCCTCATGCCACCAGAACGCATGCAACCGGCGACTTGCCACTTCGGTATAGGGATGTCCGTTTTACCCGGAACAATTCCGTTTTTTTTAAATCATTTCAAATGATCTTGTCGACTTCGTCGTTATGGTTGGGGTCCATCGTTATGCGTTACGGACACGGAGACGGACGTGACGTCATGTAGCCGCGTGGCGTGGCCGACGAAAGATACTGGCCCCAGTGCGAACAGCCATCTTGTCTGTGACGTAGGCGATGTAGTGACCCTGGTTGAGTCGACTTGTGAATTTCTTGTGAATAGCAGTGTGAGAATAGTTAGTGTTTTATAAAGTGTAATGTCCAACTTTACATCCAACTTGTGTTGTGGTGCATCATGTAGCTGCAATAATCACGTAGCCTACAGGGTAAGTGTTAACACTTTATTTCTCATTAATGATACAGGTTAATCAAACGCACGTGTGGTGCAGGTTATGTACGAACTTCGTTAGCCTAATATTGTGGATGTTAAGGACTATTAGAATGCATGCTAAGTTAATTATCTGAGTTAAAGTTAGATATTTAATGAATGTGTCTCTTTACAGGAAATCAAAATGCCGAGATGCTGTAATGTGGCTGGCTGTAAGAACAATTACAGATCTCAGCATGAAAATGTTTCTACATTTTCTCTCCCAAAGGACGAAAAATTAGGAAATATATGGCCTAGAAAAATTCCCACTGACTTCTCTAAAGTGAGCAAGCCTATAATTTGTATAAAACATTTTCCTGATAGCTCTGTTATCAGGACAGAGCAAGTTGATGGGGAAATAAAGACATTTGCTAGGAGTTATCCGAAGTTGAAACCTGATGCAGTATCTTCAATATTTTCGAATTTGCCAGGATAGCTATCCACTCCTGGGCCTTCTTCTAGAAGACTGTGTGATGCAGAGGTAGAAAATCTCGGATAAAGCCATAGAAGCGAGCTTGGAAGACTTCAGCCACTACGAAGAAGAGAATTCTGTGCACAGTCTATCGGATATATCTGAACACTTCTCCTCCAACAGGAATAAATTTAAGCAGGAATGGACACATATCAAGACAGAAGACAAGTTGGTGAAGTGCTTGAAGAATTTGAGTGATGCAGTGCCCATAATTACAGGTTCTGTGTGTATTCTAAATAACCTCAGCATTGAGCTGGCTGTCAATGGGTTGCAGATTCCCAAACATCAAGTTCCACAAAACTTTCTTTGCATTACTGATAAAAATTCATTTGATGAACTAGCCTACTTCATTTCATTGAAAATTCTGAGTGCGATGAAAATGGAAGAAAGTTGTCAGCAGTGAATGCTCCTGTGAACATCCTACAGAGAAGTTTTTCGAGTGATGATTGCACACCATTATAGTCTTTAATAGAGCAAGTTAATTTTTTAGATGTTAGGCAAACAATCGTAGGTACAGTGGAGACACGTTACTCTTGGCAGCTTCCATATAATATGTTCACTTGTCATCAGTGTACAAAAAGTTACATCGGAGTGGTCATATTTATCTGCCTCATCCATCAAATCTTCAAAAGTTGCTTGGTAAGTTTGATTTGAGTACTTTGGACATTATTGGGAGTATTGAGTAGCCTATCTCAGTCTAAAGAAGAATAATTTCTTGAAAGATCATGAATGTTCATAAATTACTTTTACCGTAGTTCATTTTAATGGAAAAGTTGAACTGTACTCTTCTAAAGCCATGGCGAGACAAAGCCATTGGTCGCTACTTGGTTAGGCGACTATCTGGACCAAAATTATTGTTAGTAGTACAAGCAAGGAGGTCTGGGGTTAGGTTTGTGTTTGTACGCAAAGAATACTCTGTATTGCCGGTACCAATAATGAGCGCTGGCAGCTGTCAAAGCTAACACGTGAGGAAATGCTGCGTTGCCACTGAGGCAGATCATGACTCATAACATTCCAAGAAGCTTCCAGGAAGACACAAATACTGGGATCTGTGGTGTGTCAGCCATATTCGTGTGAAGGGTCAATTAAACATTGCGATGCACGCGAGTTTAGGGGAATTTTTAGTTGCCTAATCGCTCTAGCTGCTACTAACTTAATTATGGGTCTATTCCTTTCATAGCCCCCTCTTCGTCACTTGTGTCTGAATTGGATCTGGAATTGCTTTCCAGGGAAACGATGAACCAATCTACCCCATCATCGAGTATACATTCACGTTTCGTAGCCTCATCCAGTTCTCGTTGCACTATTAACACAAAACGCTTCCAGTTTTATGAAGTCACTTCCCTAATAGCCTAAACGGTAAGCTTCTCAACCTCACGGAGTGTGAAATTCTTATTATGCCGTGCTAGATAACCCTTCACTTGACCCCATATAATTTCTATAGGATTGAAGTGGCAATGATATGGGGCAGCGTGATGATCTCATGGCCATGCTTTCTCGCCAGTTCATCCACGTGGTAGCCTACATGGATTTAGGCTTGCGCTGCTGTATAAGGTTGAGAAGGATATTAATTCTGAATGAAAGTGGAACGCGGCTTATACACTTGTAGCAGACATGAATGTACTTTTACATTCCTTGTGTCCTTGTTTCATTTTTTGGGCGATATTACGTATTGAAATTAGGAACCCTAATTAAAACTTACTACTGAACCTCATATATGTGCTAAAGTACGTAAATATGTGTTTTTATTTTTTGCTATTTTAAAAACAGCTGCCATGCTTCGATAGCACTTGATCTCTTTTAACCGTCATCAAGGCTCACTCTAGCAGCACGCATCGAGGCACACATGTGAGATACAAAATCACTGTTGATAAAAAGAAGTGGGATGCAAAATCACTGTTGATAAAAAAAGAATCATCGGGACACGTTAGGCAGTAGCCATTGCCAAAACTCATTGATCTGGGTGCGTTAGGCTGCAACCATTGTCAAAAACCAATGGATTGGACAAAGTGAAGGTAAGAATGGTCAGGTGTAGGTGCAGCCTTGGCCGCGCGCTGCTAGCGGGGCATGGTTGACACAAAACCATTGATCTGGGCACGTTAGGCTGTAACCTTTGTCAAAACCACAGTTGTGCGGAAAAAAATAGACATACATATTACAGGAGAGCGATATACTGCATAGTTATTACTGAGCAGATAACAAAAAACACTCATTTCAGCCGTACAGAGATGCGAAATATTGCACACACTAGCATAATTAGAGTCGTGAACTGAGTGTTGCGAACAAATGATGCCCACTAGAGACTGAATTGGGCACTTTTTTGTTTCACATAGTACCGTAAGGGCGAGGTTGGCAGTACTGTTATGGTACTTTTTTTGATGATTGATTTGAACAATGCCGCTCACTGCTGTAATTTTCGCTATATTTGGAATGGCTGGGTGGGTCACAGACGGCGGAGGAGGAAACATCTATTAAAACATTGCTTCCTGATTTATTTCTCATCCTTTTATAAGGTATTTTGGCTAATTCATGTATTATATAGAGTGTTATCGCTCGTTCTATGTTCATTCAGCACTACCGAGAAGGATTCCTTTTGTCCGAGAGCTGTCGCATGGTAGGCTACATGATGGCGGTCGAGCCATTCCAACATTCGCGGCTTCGTACTTGAAGTTGTTGGAGCTTATTCTATCTGTACTATGTGGTACGAAGCATTGTCCATTACAATAACACTGTGTTCAGGGATGTTGGGTAACAATTGTTCCTGGAACCATTTTAAAAACTAGTTGTAGTCCATGTCTTCATGGAAATCACCAGTTCTTTTCGACCTAAAGAGCAAAAGTGTATTATTAACAAAGCCGTGTGATTGCCCGGCATGTAGAATAATAAATCGACCCCCTCTGCCTGACGGCCCTTCCTTGTCCCCTGAACTGAGTTGTCACTCCAACCCTTAGACACTGTGTGACCAGCATTGACCCACATTTCACCTAACCACACAATATCCATAACATTTTTGCCCTATTAACTTAAGTTTTGAATTTTCCAGTAGCCTATTTTCACCCAATTTTCACCAAATTTTGTAGGTTCTTTAAAGTGAGCATAATTAAGGGAATTCTAAACTTTGGAGCTATTTGGTTCAGTCATTTAGAAATTATAACATTTTATGTAATAAATATGCAAATTTTGAAAATGTCCCAGGTACATCAAATTTAAAGTTATCAATCTAAAACTTGTATGGAATGATCATCAATGGTCTACAAATAAAAATTGGTATTACTTTTAAAATCAGTGCAAATGGTTTATTATTAAAATGGTTTTTTTTTAGAATGACCTGTTGTTCTGTTAAAATATGTCATTTTTTTCAAATTTGAACCTAAATATTTCTGAAAGTTATTAATATTTTTCCAAATGAATTCCACACATTATTAAGACCACAAAGTTGTATGTGAAAACCAAGTTTGAAGGTAATGGGATCAAAACGCAGGCAACTGGAACATTTAAAATGCTGAAAAATATGGTATTGAGAAAAAGCTAACTTTATTAAAAAATACAGTATTTTAGTGGAATTTCCTGCATCAAGACTTCCCTGAGTTTACAAATCACTTTTCCCACACTTCAGAGGTAACTTATTACTAAACCCATCTTTCTCCCTGATGTTGACACGAAGATTTACTGCCACATTCACCACACAGGTCTGTAAACAAATTTTGGAGGGCACCCATATATGAATGAGAATGTGCTTGTCATTAACACTAGGTCAAACAGTATTCTCCTCACTAAAATAGGCCTATTCCAGTTTTCTGACACTGGCAGAAGAAGTAGTTGCAGCTGTTGAACTTGCATTACTTAACTTCACATGTAATATCACCCCACTGTTTGTCAACATTCTAAATAGCACTATTCCATTTCTTTGTTTCACGGACTTTCGGTTTACGCCATCGACTAGATACAGAATACATCTAATAAACTGCACACAAATCTCTAAAATACCATTAACTTACACAAGTTCCACCACTCACAGTAAACCAATAAAAATATAATTCTTGCGAATAAACTTCACTAAAGCCACTGACCATCAAAATAAACAAAGACGCATGGTTCCACCATGTATCCAAAATGGCCTATACTTTACTACAAACCAAAATACTTCTGTTCGATGTTAAATATGTGCATGTGTATGGTAATGATATTCTTTTAGTGAATTCCATACAGTTAAAAATTATATGGGATAAGAAAATAACATGTACGGTAAGAAAAGTAAGAATAATGCTCTAAGAAAAGTTTCACACTTGACAAACATTGCCTAGGCTACTCATAACTGATAAATTTACCAACAGATGGCACCATAAGCTTGTATTCAGATGATTGGCATGATAATATTGGCCAAGAGTATGAAATTACAACAAAATTGAGGGGTTTTTGGTTCTAGGAAGTAGGCGTTGCCCATTTCAAGACCTAAGCACGTGTTCTTTAAAAGCCCCCGTAAGGTATTTAAAAATGGCCGTACTTAAAAAACAAATGTATATTTAAGTGCCCCAAGTGATAGGTAACTTCTAGGACATGAAACCAGATTTTGGTTTTTTGTTTGTAATTTTTGGCCTACAACTCAGTAGGGTCTCCCCATTTCATGTAGGAACTGACACCTCAAAGCCACAATATCTGGCCTCTCCATGATCACCTTCCCCCCATTAATTTTCTTATATTTAAATCCCAGATCGTGCAACACTTTCAGTGAAGAAAGGCTTCCTTGAAATAATTGTGCCTCTCTGAGCAAAAACAAGAAGTTTGCGACATGTTGGAATTTCTTTCCTAAAATAATAGCTATAAATATGCCGTCTAACAGCATCTTGTTGAAAGCCATCTAAATTAGTGACCACCCCTTCTCTATGCCTCTTCTTCCCTGGAGTTGATAGTTTAGACGGGCCAGCATCATCAGACAGGAACTTCCCTTCCGTCACTCGGTATGCAGTGATTTCACTCACACCAAGAGTCTTGGCAGTTCTTTTCCGCACCTGAACAAATGGAATCAGAGGTTCCTCCCGTAAGCGCATATTTTCCTCTTCTTCCTCCATAAAATTCCTCACCGCACATACCATCTCCTTTACTTGGCTATGGAGAGTCACACTACGGCCTGAAGTTGTTCTGTCGCAGAGAATGGATCCTGGGCCTTCCGCGAGCATGTACCGATGCCATTTTTACACAACGAAAATAGACACGATGATGCAAATAAAAGAAATAAACTCAAAATCTGTATATACACATGCTTCCAACAAAAACAGAACGATAACGCTTACTGTAGCCTATGAAAGAATAAGCAAATGCACTTCAATATATACTCGGGATATTACTAATGGCAGTGACGAGTTAGTTCACAGTAGAACACTGCGTCAAACCATGTGCTCACTGCTGTGTCGGCATTCATTGCAACACTGCTCGCTGTTGCTATGGACACCGTTACCCCTCTTGTCTCCACTCCTCACCTCACCATTCAAGCGGATGGCAGCTTGCACCGTTCATCTTTTGTAAATCAGAGTATAACACATAGAATTTAACATGTATGCAGCGTTTAAACCCTAAGTGTTGTCCACGTTGTCATGGATGATGCCATTTTGTGTCTAGGGGAATTTTGTAAGTGTAAATTCCATTCCATGTCCACATTAAAGCTATTGACACAAGTTGGCAGGCTTGTTTTGTTGAGATAAATTAGAGATGAAAATAGTACAAGAGTTAATAGAAGACTCTATCGTTGCCAAGGCTGCAAGATACCAATGTAATTGATAGTGATTTTGTACTGCATAAGGAAACAGTAGCAAGGCAGCTGGAAGCAAGTTAGACATGTCCAGTCCTCAAATTGTGTTCATGCATCTTTGTAACGATGAATTTGTAACCCACTAAGCTCCAGTGAGATTGGGAAATGGTGTCAGAAAAATTTAAAATCCTGAAGAGATCATGAATCATCAGCAGGGTATAATGGCTGTAGGCCCTATGTGCAGTGCAGGATTTTTTGAGAATATTAATAGCTGGAGGATATTAGATCCTAATAATCGCCAGTAATATATCCAAGATCAGCAAGATATCACCTTTATAGTCTACTTGGTGAAACCTGCAAACTTCATTTTCTACATTCTAAGATTCTTCCAGACAATGTGTTAATGTGCTTGAGATGCTTATATTTATAACCAATGTCCTAAATAAAATAATGTCTGTAATACATTTTGTGTGTGCTTATTATAATTAAGTGTAAACATTACTGTGTCATTGGATGAAGATTACTTGCAATTTGCTAGTGTTCTTGAAGATACAAGTATAGTTTTGTACTCCAGGGCCCTACCAATCACCACATCCAGAATTCTCTGTTAAAGCTCTAGATTTACCCATTTCAAACCGATTTACCCAGTGTGTAGTACTGTTAACTGCTTATTTTCCATGTGGCCTGCAAGGATGCCCATGTTCTTTTTCAGGGGGAATGGATGTGGTGAGGAGTATACGATATTTTATGGGAAGAAGGGGTAGGGGGGGACTGGGTATGTTATAAAATTCTTCATCCCCAGACCACCAGGGTGAAACAAAAAATAAGAAAAAATAATTAAAAGTTGAGGAATGCTTTCATTTGAATAATTTGAAGGTTGACGTTTGGTGGAGATCTTGGACATCTTATTGGGAGGGAGATACCATGTCCGTGTAGCCAGCATAGATCCAAATTACAATGTCAAGTATGGTCTTTCTTTAATTTTAATAAATGGAACAGTTCCACCTAAATGGAGTAGGGGTAAGTAAAGTGGCTTCTTGTCCAGGTGACCTGCTTTGCGAAGGATTATTTGAAACCTGATATAGGATTTATTCTTCAAAGCTTCGCACAAAGGCTCTTGACAGAATGATTTGAATCCCACTCCTTGCATCCTGGAAGTGTCTTCCCAACTCAACTGTAAATAAAAGCTAACTGAAAACGACTACCACATCCTTTTCTAATACAAGTACAGTACACACATAAGTGCATGGGGCTGATATCCACGACATTTCAATCCACTGAATTAACTCACAATGAATAAGTTTCCAAGGTCCTTCACTTGTAGTAATATACTTCGTTATAAAAATCTTGAGCCCATAAAACCATAAATTTGACCTAAGCCTAACTGGGAACGGGAGAGAACCGTTAAACATGTCCATCATGATAGTAGTTGCCACAAGAAGTAAACCTGGCACTGTAGGGGATTGGTGTCAGATAAAAGGCTCTCTGCTAAAGGAGGTAAGTATAATCTCAGCAATTCATATATGTATCTGAAGTAGTCCTATGCATTACATTTTTGTTGTTGAAAATGATTGTCTTATGGTAGGCCTACTCAAAAAAGCAAAATGCTAAAAACCACGAGTGTTGGCTCAAATTTCTTATATTCATTTTTATTATTTTGGGGCATGAATGACCCTTCCCTTGCAATAAATGAAGCACTGGATACTTTCTCCTAATGCAATGCTTGGTTGTTTCTTCTTTTTTTTTTAATTCCAGCTGCTTTTAAAGTTAAACTTACATGTAAACTGGTATGGAAACAACTTATTGATGAACGAAGATAAGAGGATAATATGTACAGTTTTGTATATCTGCATAAACTGGAACATCCATTCAACGTTTGTATTACACTGCTTAATATTCTACTGCTCTAAGGTTTTGAGCTAGTGATAGGGGTGGATTTCTTCCACAGCTTTTAACTTTATTTTTGAGTATCCTTAAATTCACACTAACAAATTACTCGGCTATTGGTAGGCTTCTATAGATGAGAATACCTTGGTGCAATCAATGCGGCGAGGCGAGCGAGCGACACCACTCCTCTGACGTCACAGATCCGCGCCATGGCCTGTCTTTCTCGTCGGCCACGGCCGCGTGGGAAGTGACGTCATGCAGCTGCGCGGGAACGTGAAGTCATGCTCACGCGGGGAGCGAGAAGCAGACGCTAATGATTATTGGAGTCTGTTGAAAGAGGCCTGGCGTCGAGCGACCTGGGACTTTGAGCGAAGCGAACACAAGAATACAGGGTGACTTCTAAGGAGATATACAAGATGCCATATAAGAATACAGGGTGCCTCCTAAAGAGGTGTGCAGGATGTCAGAGCAAAATACAGGCGAAGCGAACACAAGAATACAGGGTGACTTCTAAAGAGATATACATGATGCCATATAAGAATAAGAATACAGGGTGCCTCACCAAGAGGTGTGCAGGATGTCAGAGCAAAGCATCGAACCAGTCCCAATATTCCATCCCTACTCTCACTCAAAATAGCCCCCTGCCCCCCCCCCCCTAATGTTCAGCCCGCCACTGCTCGCTCCCAGGTTCTACAACTCATCTCCCAACTCTCTACCGTTACACTAGTCTAGCCAGATCGAATACAGGCCTGCCTGGGGCAAAAACACTCCTTTTCAGAGAACTCCGCAACAAGCTTCACGAAAACCCAAATTAAAATAGAAAATTACATTCTACAAACACCAAATTCAGTAAACTTCCCTCATTTCAGTTACTCTGTACTTTAAACAGACACAGAAGGCATAGTCATGACTCCTTCATGGAGTAGGCTATTGTCTAATCATGTTCACCTCTCCTTCACCTTTACCATAAATTTCATAAACTCTATTTAAAAATCAGAAACTCACTCCACAAATCTGTAAATCAGTATTCTTCCCTTATTTCAGATACACTATTCATTAAACAAACATATAAGGCATAGTCATGACCCCTTCATGGAGTAGGCTATTGTCTAAATCTGGACACTCATACTACATCCTTACACTAACTCAAATTTACGGCCAAATGATCCTTCTGATAGGGAGGCAAAGGTTTCCGCCGGCTTGCCTGGGATGATGGGTCACAAAACCGCTATCAAAAAGTACACAATTTACGCTTTATTCAACCAAACACATCTCTAATACAAGTACAAGAAACACATTTTTTCCCGTGACCCTTAAAGAGGTGCCTGCGCGGGAAGCCTAAGTTAATGGGTAATGCAGTCTGTTGAAAGAGTCCTGGGGCTTCGAGCAAAGCGAGAATCCCTCCTGAGCCTTTCTAACATGGGTAGCATGCGTCATTTGAAATGATACAACGTCTAGTCTTTCAGACTGACTGTGATTTCTTTTTTCTTATTTTGTTCCGCGTCCCGTTTTAATCTTTAACGGAACGCCAAATATTCTGTTTTTTTGGTTAATTTTATAATATACTAGCAGAAGTACCCGCTCTTCGAACGGTATTCGGTGTTAACACCAGACTACTGTTGCAATGGTTAGAGGTTTGTCATTCCTTCATAAGTTTATCAGAACGAAGTTAGTTTTCTGGGAATATCACACACACTGTTAATTAAAGGGCCTTAAAATGTGGTTTTCAGAGACCCTTTATAGACTCCCGAATTTTGTGTCACATTGAGAAGCGCAACATATGCTTTGGTCGTCCATCTAAGATAATTTTTATATTTCGCCTATTTTAGCAAGTATTTTTAGAAGTTTTTCCCTATATCCACTTTTCTACTGCATGAAAAGTACGGTGAAAAGTTTTATAAATGATTGGTGTATTGACTCTCATGGATACCGTACCTAATTTTACGATGCACCAAGCATCCGAACACGAGTTACAGGCTTAAATAAAGATACACAGAAAGACAGACAGACAATTCTATTGTCTACAACATATCACCCAGATATCCAAATATGGGTAGTCTATATCTACCACACCGTATCAAACAAAATCATCCTTACGATGGACCCGTATGTCGACAAAAAAGAAAGAAAAAAGTTAAAATGTGCTCTCAAACTAAATTCACCTAACGTGTACTTCCTGACGTGAAAATAAAATTGAAAACCTCGTAAACGAAATGCAATACACGTCAAATAAAAGTGACCTTCACTGTTGTGTCAAGTCCCCATCCAGAGGAAGACCCTTTTAATAAATTATGAAGGCTTGTGGTGCATGAAAATTCAGGTGTTTTTTTAGCCTCCAATGGCCCAAATTCCTAAAAGAAAAAAAAAAAGAAAACTATTTCAATTCAGGAATTTTTGAAAATAATGTTGCTGTTTGGAGATATACTAGACCTTCTGTACGACATAACGCACATTTAAGTCGTGTGAAAAATCTAGGGTACCCCTTGACCCTCTTAAGCGCATTGATGTATTTTATAGTTTTAGTTGATTCCGTAATAACCTTATAGGCATTTGCAAACATTCACAGAAATTTAATAAATGGGGTGGCTTTACTTCTTGCAGAAATAGATGGAAAGTTGGATGTCACCTTTTGAGATACTGTTGTCATGGTTACTGGCTTGCATTCATTCAAGGTTCTGTTGCCATGGTTACCGACTTGCATTCTTTTGTTATTGTATTAAATGAAATTACGTTTCTGGAAATATCTCAAAAGTTATTGGTTTTAGGGCCATAAAATGTGGTTTCCGAGTTTCGTTTCTCACATTGAGGGGCTGAAAATGAGCTTTGTCTCGCCCTTCTACGCCTATTTGAGCAAGTATTTTAAGGGGGTAGACTCCCTTTTATGAGAGGTACAGAGAAGAGTTACATCAATGATTTGTGTCGTGCCTCTGATGGATATCTGTACCAAATTTTACGTTGATCCACCCAGCCGTTCTCGAGTTATAAGGGAACAACTTTGTCCACAGACAGACAGACAGACAAACAGACTTACAGACAGACAGACAGACAGACAAAAAAATATTTTCGCGCGCATCCGTCATAAAACAGTCTGAAACGCATAAATAACGCAAATTTCCATAGAAATTCAGAAAAAAACAGACAAACTTTTATTCTTTTATACATAGAGATTCAATTTCACAGCAATTTTCAAATGTTCCGCTTCAGAATTGATGGTAATATCTACCTTGTTTTCTGGTGATACAGGTGCAAGTTTGAAAGAGGAAATGATTATTACCTCTGTGTCAGATAGATGGGTACATGTTATAGATTTATTACGGGCAACAAAATTAAGGGATATCTTAGTCCTTGTGAAGCTAATACTCAGCACAATGCTTTTACGGAGAGAGTTCTTTCTGTCATGAATATGGAGAGATGATAGAAACAGAAGCTCCATTAGTTTGATAAAACAAGAATTGTTCACATATTAACAATTATGACGAAAATTGTAATGAATTTTATCAGAAGGTGCTTACAAATACAAAAAGATACGAGCCTTACAGTAGTCGCATATGTTGTGTAACATCTGACATGTTATCCTACTCGTATACTACACAGCTTGGACATTCTTAAAATGTTAATTTACACTCCATTTTCATACTGGTACTATGATGAATGTATAGATTGAATTGGAGATATGCTACTGTCACATTTGTGGCGCAGCGGTCAAGCTGTTAGTCTCTCACCAAGGTAGACCGGGTTTGATTCCCGGTCAATACATGTGAGATTTTCGAATTGAAATGCCATGTCCTGTGGTTCGCATTCCACGTAAAAGGGAGGTACCGTGGATCATGATCGTGAGATTAACGGACACGCAAAACTACAAGCTTCCTTCCTTCCTTTTACATTAATAATTCATAATAACAAAGTGATACACTACGTCGACAGTACTCTCAAATACTGTGAGCACATTCCTCAGTAACTATAACATTCATTATTCTCAAGGCTCTCATACAGTTCGTCGTAAACAATCAAAACATGGCTTCCTACAATCATGAAATGACCTAGTCTCACATATGATGAAAATACAGCTTTTATTCCACTTATATAACAACATTCTGTTATGCATTTAATATTTGACTACCCACCCACAGCTTGACAATAATGCCGCTTACTTAAATGTCATTTGTCGTCTATGTCCTACCCCATGTGATATTCAACCTTGAACGTGAAGCTTCATAAACTGCTCAATGACAAATGAAAGTCGGTGAAACATTTGCCACTGTGCTCGTCAAACCAGTCCCGGCTAAATGCACTGCCTACTGTATTGCCATAACATTCTCGCGCTACAGAGCACACACTGCCTTGTTTCCAATACACACAGTTTCAATTGTACATCCAGCTGGTAGTGCGTCTTCACTTCTGTCCGATCCACTTCCGCCCGATTCACTTCCGTCCCATTTTTCTGTCAGTGCGTCTTCACTTCCGTACGATCCACTTCCGTTCGATCCGCTTCCGCCCGTTTCACTTCCGTCCCCAATTTTCAAAATCACTCCCACAAAACTATCGAGCAACCGAGCGGAAAAATGTTACACAACAAAAATCCTTGCAAAGGGTCGTTCAAATGAAAAGCATTTGTAAGTTGCTGGTGTCATAGGCCTATATTATATGTCAGCAATGTCTAGTTTTAATGTTGTGTATTTGATTATGTAATGCTAATTTAATATATAGGGTGTCATTTATGTACTTGAGTACCCTTAAGGAGCGTGTAGGGGATGGGTATAGGATCAATTTGAGATAGGGAACCAGGGGTAGGAATCGCCTCCTAACCCCAGAAAACAGGTTTGTTTCAGGCCCTCCGCCCCTGTAAAGTAGGGAAGCGTGCCATGTGTTACTCTGAGGTCAGGCACTCTTTCGCTGTCGTATCAACGGTCTTGGCGCGACCATCGCTCAACGCTGCGTTAGCCGAGAGCTGCATTTCTCTTGCCAATTGATAGTTCCGTCGTCTTTAACTACTACAGAAACACATGTGACTCGTTGATACTAATAATCAAAGGGCAATTAATTTACAGAATCAACGATAGTTAAAAAATCAGCACAGAATAAACACGCACCGTGACAACGCCCCCTCCGATCCCTCTAAAAAAATAAAGAAAAGAAGAAGAAAAAAATGAAGGCATGGCACCCCAGGAGAAACGAACCCAGGACCACCCTGGCAACGAGGGTCGCCGCTATCCTCTCGGCTAACGCAGCGTTGAGCGGTGGTCGCGCCAAGACCGTTGACAGCGAAAGGGTGCCTGACCTCAAAGTAACAACACATGGCGCGCTTCCCTACTTTACAGTGGCGGAGGACCTGAAACAAACCTGTTTTCTGGGGTTAGGAGGTCATTCCGACCCCAGGTTCCCTATCTCAAATTGATCGTATACCTATCCCCTACACGCCCTTTAAGGGTACTCAAGTACATAAATGACACCCTGTATATGTGTATTACCATATTTAACACAACATTTAACAACCTTGATTTAAAAAAGACAACAATGTTTTGGGACGTGTGTTCCGTTTGTCCATTCTTGAAATCTGGCAACGCTACTTCGGTATGAAAACCGCCTAAGATTTAAATATAAAGACCTACCGGTACCGTACTTTCGAGCACAAACTGTTTCTGCTCGTATACATTTTCTTACATGGTTGAGGAGCTCACATTCAAAAGAGACTTTGTCCAAAAATTCAAAAAAATGTGCTTAGTACAGGTTTCACTTTTTGAGATTTATCCTGAGGTCCCAACACCCTGTAAACATTCAAAAGTGACTTTGTCTTGGCTATATTGATCTCTGAAAGTAGACTATTCATTCAAAAAACAATTTTGTCCACTGCAGTATTCGTTCAAACAAGACTTTGTGTACTTCAGCCAATCAGAACTCTAGCATCATAAGAATTGACTCCCATCATGCTTTGCGTGAACAGCGAGGTAGTGTATGACCTGTGTGTATGATGATTATTGCTTTTGCTGTTCAATCCCACTTCTGATTAATGTTTCCTCTGTCATATTGGTTATTCACGATTCTTGTTAAACAGTTCTAGTCGGAGATTGTTACAAAGGAAATGGAAAGATAGCATGATGGGAGAAATTAATCAGAAACTTGAGCATAACAATCAGAAGTTAGATCAAGTACGGTAGCTAAAGTTAATGAGAAGTTAGGTCAAGATTATAAAAAGTTGATAGAAAGTCTAGTACAAGTGATAAGTGAGATCAGAGGAGAGATTAAGGGCCAGTTAGAGGAGATTGTAGGTGAAAGTAGAAGAGAGGTAGAGAATATTGTAGGTGAAGGTAGAGGAGATTGTAGGTGAAAGCAGAGTAGAAGTTGAGGAGAGACTGGATGTAGTTGTTAATAGAGTAGATGAGATGAAGGATCAAGTAGAGGAGGAAGGAAGGAAGCTTTTAGTTTTACGTGACCATTAACCATGCGATCATGAGCCACGGGACCTCCTTTTTACGTAGAATCCGAACCACAGGGCATGGCATTTAACTTCGAAAATCTCACATGCATTGACCGGGAATCGATCCCGGTCCACCTTGGTGAGAGGCCAACACGCCCCTTAGGTAGATTAGATTGTAGGAGTTAGTTAGTTATTGTTGTTTTAAGGGGCGGAACTACGAGGTCATCTGCCTCAGATTTTAGGAGAAAGTAGAATAGAGGTTGAAGAGAGGAAAGAATAGATCAAAGAGAGAAAAAGAAGGGAACAATGAAACGGAAGTGAGAGAGAAATGGGTGAAATAAACTTAGAAATGTAAGTAGGTGAAAATTGGTTTAGGCGAAAAGATTTGAAATGGTACAAGAGGTTGTTAATGGATACACCTGCAGCAAGTGTTCCTCGTGAGGAAGTATTATGTGACTGGAAGATGATGTGGGATTCCATATATAAAAGAAGATTTTTGTTGTAACGTTTCATAAGAATGGACGTTTTGAATATTAACTAAGTAAATGACATTGCGGTTGAATGTTCGGCTTATTACAATGTTTCGAAATGAGTTAGATGTTTAGGCCTTATCAAAATATTATGCAGTCAAAGAGGACTATGTCCCATGTTCATGCAAACAAAAAGGATTATGTCTTTTCTGTTCAGTCAATAACAACTATGTCCAGAATTTAGTATGTAAATACTGAATATCTACTGTAGTTTGATTTCATTAGAGTGTCTTGTTACATTTTTATAACCCATATGTGTGTACACAAATGCATAAAATAAGCAATAAGATGTTAATTTGAGAGAAATCGGTTTTTTGGTCATTCCCTAAAGTTGTATTTGAGTGACAAAGTCTCTTTTGAAAGTTAGCTCCTCGTACTTTCGAGCACAAACTGTTTCTGCTCGTATACATTTTCTTACATGGTTCATTCCATTATTATAGTGTTTGGCACCATTTGCAGTGTTGCCTTAGTAAACCGATTGTACCCATTTGTGATGGGTTATTCCATAATCCTGAAAAAAATTACATGAGATTAATTGGAAAGAAGATTGGTTTGATGCATCCTTGACCCAATGGAAACAGAAACAGACTATAACAGACCACGACCTAACAAGGAAATATAGCCTACACCCATGTGGAGAACATAATTCATGCAATGTGCAAAAGACGGATGTTATATTTTGGGCATTTAAATAGAATGAATAATCCCAGGCTAACGATACAAATTTTTAATAAAATTTTAAAACTTAAAGTTCAACCAGTGTCGCCTCCGTAGCGTAGCGGTCAGCACTGTTAGCTGCCGCCCCGGAGGTCCTAGGGTCGATTCCCGGCTCTGCCACGAAATTTGAAAAGTGGTACGAGGACTGGAACGGGGTCTACTCAGCCTCGGGTGGCCCAAATGAGTAGAGGAGGTTCGATTCCCCCTCAGCCATCCTCGAAGTGGTTTTCCGTGGTTTCCCACTCCGTCTTCGGGCAAATGCCGGGATGGTACCTTCTTCAAGGCCACGGCCGCCTCCTTTCCTCTTCCTAGCCTATCCACCCCCATCTTCCATCCCTTCCCATCCCTCCTAAGGCCCCTGTTCGCTTTGCAGGTGAGGCTGCCTGGGCGAAGTGCTGATCACACCTCCCCAGTTGTATCCATTCCGACCAGATGTTCCAAGCTCCAGGACACTGCCCATAGAGGCGGTAGTGGTGAGTTCCCTCGCTGAGTCTGTGGGAACCACCAACCTAGAGGGTAAATTGACTAAATAAATAAAAAAAAAATAAAGTTCAACCAGCGTGGTTTACACTGACATTAAAGGATCTTAAGGAAGCCGACATTAATATTACAGATACAAAAAATAGGAATTTATTTCGGGACAAAATTCAATAAGTGATCTTCAGGGAGGAACAAGAAAGACAATGAAAGCAGCCACGGAACATTGAAAAGCTCCGAAAGCAGAGATCAGAGAGGATGAAGCGAATGTGGGCAGAGAAAAAAAAAGACATGTGGCAAGATTTGAAGAATTGATTTTACGTTCTCTGTAATAGTGCTATTCGATTAAATAAATAAATAATAAATATACTTGGATGACCAGTTTCAACCGTCAAGCGATCGTCATCAGAGCCATTACACTTAGGCTATAAAATCTATGTCTGAGTTGAGAGCAGTTAGTGACGAAGATAACTGTTCTCAACAGCGCAAGACTCAATCAGATAAGTAGCCTGCACAATACAACCTGAACTGACCATTTAACTACGATCACATATTCACTCTAAACACGCACATTCTGGAAGCCAATCACCACTTCCAGTATTTCAACAAAACATCATTGGTTGGTTGGTTCATCAGTTTAGGAACTGTGACAACGCGGTCATGTAGCCCCGTGTACTTTGGGAGTGTGTAGAATCTGTCTGATAACCGGTGTTAATTGTGATGACTGTATTAGTGTGTGTTGTCTGTTTTCAATTCAAGTGAGGACTGCAGACATTGAATTTTTTCAAGTAGTTTCTACTTTTACCCCAAACGCCACCGTCAACGACTACTAGTTCCGAACTTGATTACCGCAGTTGGCTCCTGGCGATGAACGTCGGAACCTAAGAGCGTTTGTCGAATGTTTAACCTATATATACTGTAATTTAGCTTCACACAGGTGTAATTAGTGGAAGGTTCTTTAACATACCATAAATCTATGACATGGGAAGGCTAGCTTTAATTCCCCTCCGAAGGAATGCATACTGAGGGATTTTAACGCTCTTAAAATTCCGACGACTTCGGCCGGGTTTGAACCCGCGATCTTGGGCACAGAAGCTCAGCATGCTACCAACTACGCCACCGAAGCCGATCACATGGACTGTAATTAACAATTAATATTGACGAGTTGAATTAAATATAGGGTCATTATCTAAGTGCGCTCCAATAAACACGGCAAGCTAAGCCGGCTGTGACTGGCGCAGATCGTGGCCACGCGTACCCGGTTCAGCCGGTGGTTGGCGCGCACTTTCACACCATTACCAATTACCAATGCGTACTTACAGAGCTCATAGGCGATGCTGAAAATGTCCTCCCTCTCTTGTAACGCACACCAGACATCTTTTGATGAAAGAATGTATGTCAACACTTTTATTATTTACGGAGCCTGTTTCAAGTCACCTCCGTAGCGTAGCGGTCAGCATGGTTAGCTGCCACCCCGGAGGTCCTGGGTTCGATTCCCGGCTCTGCCACGAAATTTGAAAAGTGGTTCGAGGACTGGAACGGGGTCTACTCAGCCTCGGGTGGTCCAAATGAGTAGAGGGGGTTCGATTCCCACCTCAGCCATCCTCGAAGTGGTTTTCCGTGGTTTCCCCACTTCGTCTTCGGGCAAATGCCGGGATGGTACCTTCTTCAAGGCCACGGCCGCCTCCTTCCCTCTTCCTTGCCTATCCATCCTGACCATCCATTACCTTCCCTCGTGAGGCCACTGTTCGCTTTGCAGGTGAGGCCGCCTGGGCGAGGAGCCAATCACACCTCACCAGTTGTATCCACTCCGATTAGATGTTCCCAGCTCTAGGACACTGCCCGTAGAGGCGGTAGTGTTGAGTTTCCTCGCTGAGTCCGTGGGTTCCACCAACCTGGAGGGTAAACGACTAAGAGAAGAGAAGAGAAGAGAAGAGAAGACGGAGCCTGTTTCGTTGAATCGTTTAACGAGCCTCCTAATTGTACTGGCATTAGAAACAGGTCTTCCTGGAAACTTGATTCGAAATTTTCGTCTCGTTTCAGAACAAGATTTTCTGCTTTTCATATACGAATTATGGATATACACACGTTCGTGCCACTTCGGTGGCGTAGTTGGTAGCATGCTGAGCTTCTAAGCACAAGATCGCGGGTTCAAACCCGGCCGAAGTCGTCGGATTTTTTAAGAACGTTAAAAACCCTCAGTATGCCTTCCTTCGGAGGGGAAGTAAAGCCGGCGGTCCCATGTCATTGATTTATGGCATGTTAAAGAACCTTCCACTAATTACACCTGTGTGAAGCTAAATGATATATAGGTTAAACATTTGACTACCTTTCTTAGGTTCCTACGTTCGTCGT
Organism: Meconema thalassinum; assembly: GCA_946902985.2. Taxonomy (NCBI): domain Eukaryota; kingdom Metazoa; phylum Arthropoda; class Insecta; order Orthoptera; family Tettigoniidae; genus Meconema; species Meconema thalassinum. Next base: position 80,558,119 of record OX336398.1, read on the forward strand.
CAAAAGCCGACTGCGGTGGCATCTGGTAACTAAGTTATGTACTAGTTGGTCGTTGACGGTGGCGTTTGGTGGCAACAGTAGGAACTACTTGAAAAAATTCAATGTCTGCAGTCCTTACTTGAATTAAAACAGATACACACACTAATACAGCCATCACAATAACACCGGTTATCAGACAGATTCTACACACACCCAAAGTACACGGGGCTACATGACCGCGTTGTCGCAGCCCCTAAACTGAGGAACCAACCAACCAACCAACCAACACGTTCGCGCAATGTGAATTGGTGTCTAGCCATGACCAACAATCACAGTAATCACAATACTCAGTAAACGTGCAACACTAACGTCTAAGCTTTTCAGATACACGTCCATATGAATAACAAAACACGTGTGAACTGACGATATGAGTCAGCGGAGTGGGCCAACAACCGACTGAACTGGGTACGCACGCCTGCGATCTGCGCCAGTCACAGCCGGCTTATCTCGCCGAGTTATTGGGCCGTACATAGATAATGCCCCTGCACTTTCACCCATACTCTCAGACATAGCTTTTATAGCCTACTGTCGACCCAAGTATTATGTGTACTCGAGTTTGAAGGTTGTTTGTTAAGTAATCAATAGACCTACATAAAATCCAATACCATCATCATTTTCGTCGTTCTATTTTACGTTAGTTCATGTAGGTTTGGATTTTTTAATTTATATTTTAATATTTTTATATCGCAGTTGGAACACAAAAAGTGCACGTTTTTAAGCGTGTTTCAACCATGCGTCACATTTAAGAATTATTATCTCAAAAGCCCGTCATCAGATCGAATCCAAATTTTAACACAATATACATTGGAATGTTGTATAACTGGTTTATTAATTTCACAATTTTGTGTGTCCAAGAAACAAAGTTGTTATCATTGTTGTAAGGTAACTTTTTCTCGGCTCGGGGTGGTTGGAAAATGTAGTTCTTGGTTGCGTTGCAATCGTTATACATCAAAAAGTTATGCTGTATGACTGTGAAATACGTAAATTTATTCACTTATTTTATATCGGTTTGTATTTGTACGAGGAAATAACACATGGTTCAACAGCTAGCCGCTCCAGCAAAAGCTGTACAGAGTTGCTGAGATGGAGCCCACCACCGCCGAGCGAGACGCGCCATGGTGCGTGTGGGCACCATTTCGGCAACGTTGTACAGCTGTTCCCGGCGCGGCTAGCTGGTGAACCATGTGTTATTTCCTCGTACAATTACAAACCGATATCAAATAAGTGAATTAATGTACGTATTTCACAGTCATACATCATAACATTTTGATGTATAACGATTACATCGCAACCAAGAACTACATTTTCCAACCACCCCGAGCCGAGATCAAGTTACCTTACAAAAATGATAACAACTTTGTTTCTTGGACACACACAATTTTGAAATTAATAAACCAGTTATACAACATTCCAATGTATATTGTGTTAAAATTTGGATTCGATCTGATGACGGGTTATTGAGATAATAATTTTTAAATATGACGCATGGTTGAAACACGCTTAAAAACGTGCACTTTTTGTGTTCCAACTGCGATAAAAATATTAAAATATAAATTAAAAAATCCAAACCTACATGAACTAACGCAAAATAGAACGACAAAAATGATGATGTTATTGGATTTTATGTAGGTCTATTGGTTACTTAACAAACAACCTTCAAACTCGAGTGCACATAATACTTTGGTCGACAGTAAGTGTAATGGATCTGATGGTGATCGCTTGACGATCAAAACTGGTCATCCTAGTGTACTTATTAATCTCGTGTAATTGTTTTTCAGGGTTACGGAATAACCCATCACAATTTGGTACAATCGTGTTGACCGACTGAAAAACATTTAACAACGTTCCATTATCCTATTTCCAGAGTGAGGACTTCAGGGCTGTCTCCCTCTGATCCCGGATATACCATGCAATTCTTAAATTTCTCTATATACGAGGGTTGGGGGCAAAAGTTATGGCAACAATTTTTTGTCATGAAGATACCAGTCCGGTTGGAAATCGTGACATATATAGACGAAAAGTCAAGGTGTTAACTATTTGTGCGGACAATGAATAGCACTGAAATATCGTAACATACTAATTAAATGTATTACGGTACCGTAGTATAAAGGGCAATATGGCCTTCACGGTGCAAAAGAATGACAACTCAGTACCGGTACACATACAGTTGACATGACAAACCTGGGCCAAAAGACCCTGTCACCACACGCTGCCAACGATGTGGGGGGGCGCTTAATACCATTTGGCTCAGCATTTGCCGCACCATGTGTGAATTGGGTCACCTGTTGGCGCACAGCATTAGCAACGTCCTCTCGTGTTGCAAACCGCCTACCACGTAGTGGTTCCTTAATCTTTCGAATGAGATCAAAGTCACAGATCAAAATGTCGGGAGCGTACGGTGGATGCTCCAATTCTTCCTGTCCCCAACGTCACAGTAGCTGCCGTACACACCCTGCTTTATGTGGTCTTGCATCGTCGTGCAAGATTATTGCACTGACCACAAGATCCGGACGTTTCTCCAGAACGCCACGTCGTACCTGTCGCATCAGGAAGTCCTTGCAGTACAGTGCGGTCACTGTTCTGCCATGTGGAACAAAGTGGCAAACAACGACACCCCTGATGTCATACGCGACGATCACCATCAATTTGACTGGGGACGGATTCTGACGGAACTTCTGCCTTCTTGGTGATCCAGCATGTCGCCACTCCGCGGACTGACGATTCAGTTCTGGTTCGTATGCCCTGGCCCAAAATTCATCGATGGCGATTATTCGTGACAAGAAATGATCGCCGTCCTGTTGGCAGTGTGCAAGGTGGTCGCAGCATATTGCATAGCGCACCCACTTCCGTCAGTGCATGCGGTACCCACAGCGATGAGATTTTGCGTAGTTGCAGCTCATTACGCAATATCCTGTTGGCGGTGCGTTTCTCGATGCCTCTTGTCCTCTCTAACTCCAGTAGCGTCCATCGTGTGTCTTCATCCAGGAGCTGCTCGATGACGGCACGTGCCACGACGGCCCGCTCACTGACTGGTCATCCCAAACATTGCTCATCACTGGTTGGCACACGTCCTTGCTGAAACATTCCTACCCACCAAGCTACTGTACGGTATGGTAGAGCATTATTCCCAAGGGCTTCCACTAATTCACACTGACATTCCATCGTATTTCTCCCTCGGAGAACGGCTATTTTGATGCAAGCGCACTGCTCAACACGGGTTACTTCCATCTCGCACGACATTCACCAACTGACTGATTTCACAGCCCTCGCTGCACTACTACCAGCTATCACAGAGCCATCTGGTGTTCTGCATACACACTATACCTGCAGAACGTCCGCACGGCACTTATACGTCTGTGATCCGTTCACATATATACAAGAAAAAGAAATAGTTGCCATGACATTTGCCCCAACCCTCGTATAAAAATGAAAGTTTGTCTGTTTTTTTTCTGAATTTCCACGGAAATTTGCGATATTTGCGCTTTTCAGACTGTTTTATGACGGATGCGCGGAAAAATAAAATGTTTGTCTGTCTGTTTGTCTGTCTGTGGACAATTTTTTGTGTCCTTATAACTCGAGAACGGCTGGGTGGATCGACGTAAAATTTGATACAGATATCCATCAGAGGAACGACACTAATCATTGATGTAACTATTCTCCGTACCTCTCATAAAAGGGGGCCTACCCCCTTAAAATACATGCTGAAATAAGCGTTGAAGGGTGAGACAAAGCTCATTTTCAGCCCCTCAATGTGAGAAACCAAATTCGGGGGCCCTAAAGGGACATTTTAAGGTCCTAAAACCAACAGTTTTTGAGATATTCCCAGAAAACTAATTTCACTTAATAAACTTTGATAGAATGCAAGCCGGTAACCATGGCAACACAATCTTAGAAGTATCTATTGCTGTAAGACGCAAAGCCATTCCATTTATTACATTACTGTGAAAGTTTGCAAACGGCTATAAGGTTATAAAGGATCCAAATTAAGCTGAAATATTCATCAATACATATAATGCGCTTAAGGGGGTCAAGGGGTACTCTAGAATTTTTCACGCGATTTACACTGTAATGGTTATTTAATGCCCCATGTTGGTAGCGACAAGTGTAACGGTTTGACTGCCCCTAACTGTTGGGTGATAAATGTAACTGTTTCCCTTTGCCTAAGCTATGTTGTTTTAATGGGCGCCAAGACCTCAACGCAATGCTGAAATCTAAATTTGTATTTAACAACGTCTAGCTCTGGTAGAACACCTTCAAGAATCTATTCACTCAGATCGTGGTATGATTTGATCATTAACCCAACCAACAATTGTATCAGGAGAAGGAATTGGTCTATATCTAATGCTACCTACTGAAAGCAAAGATTGCATTGTAAAAGAATTGAATTTATTACATAAAACAAGTATAGCAAAATTAATAATAATAATAAGTTTAAAATTTAAATTGGAGCGTTGCGATTTTAATATTACCGATAGAAAATTACGTGAAAACGGAGTCTGATAAATTATTGATTTTACTCTTATTCCCAAGCTATGAAGTTACTGAAATATGAAATATAAAACCAAGAGAAACGAGAGATTGCGTATTTCTGCGTCATTCGCGCTTACCACTGGAAATGGCCGATGCCTTTCCCTCGTACTGGATGATGCTGTGAGCTTCCCACAGTCTCCTGGACGTCGTCATCTTTGTCGATATTTGATGATATTCTGGTAGATTAGATAATTCTATGGTCCGTACATCGGACCCAAACACTCGTACAACCACACTGGTTAAGTTTTACAAAAGTTAGTCCTCCACTCCACGGAACATCGGAGCGACTCCCGCGTGCAACCGTACTCGTTAAGTTCTACACAGATTGTCCCCCACTCCACGGAACATCGGAGCGACTCCCGCGTGAACCATACTCGGCAAGTTCTACACAGATTGTCCTCGTTCCACGGCGCGTCGAACGATATATCCACACATCGGCTCCCCACTCTTCAGCCGACTTCTAGCTTACGTGGTCTCCACTGATTGGCTGCTCCCCACAACTTCCCCTCTCTGGCTCATTACACTCAGCGGTAGGGTGAAGTCGTATTCCGTTCCATACATCCGCCTTTTCGCTAAGCTGCAACGCAGGATTGCGTCATGCTTCCCGACAAGATTAATCCTGTATTTGAATTTCCAGTGAGTCATGTCTCTCATAATATCCTAACTGACGAAAACTCCGTAAAATTCCGCAATCACATAATTTTCTATGATATTGTCGTTCGTAATAATTTGCTTGATAGCGTTTTCTAAAACATAGAAAACCTATCTGAATGCTAATAATTTTTATAAAATGCTCCGAAAATACCTTAATAATTATTATAATAAATTAATAATAATTGCACCCCCCCCCCCATCTCCTAATCCTATCTCCTATACTCGCTTAGCTCGACAGACTCCTTAGAGGGGCTGCCAACCTGAAGGAAACTTACCAACGGCGGCCCCAAGACATCCTTTGCGGGGCTTGGTGGTTTTGCCTCGGCGGCCGGTGTTGACGACGTATTGGGGTGACACCCCTCAGATGGACAAGAGAGGAAAATACGTCGCTTTGCTCACCAACTTGAAAGGTGGAAGACTTACCTGGTGAGGTTTCATTCCACCGCAGCTGTCTTGAGGGTGGGGATTGGACATTAAAGGCAAAATGAAATTTAAATCAAGATATACTGTAAAAGGGGTCTGTATTGTAAAAATATTAAAATATATATAAAATAGGAACAATATTTGGTTACAAATGAAAATTACATGAGAAATTGGTACTAGAGAGGCTGACAAACGTCGTTGACGTCACGTGGTACGACACACCACTTTTGAGTAATGAACAGGTACACAGAAAAGGTAATGTCTAACAATTATAAATTATCCTCAGTCAAATTAATTTGTACAAATCCTTAACTAAGAAACGGGAGCACACGAATGCCCAGAACTAAACATGAAATGTTAAGGCGAAAGGTTGTGCAAGATCAGCGTAAATTTACAAGTTACATCCGGAATGGAAATAAGTTACCAACTTACGTACAAACACATCCGGAATTTCGTAAAAGGGAAGGAAAACAAACTAAATGAAACCTACATTACAAATGACAAACTCCCGAAAAACGGAGCGGACGGTATCACACGACCATCATGGGCCCTGACACAAACTAGACTCCCCAAATGGCGGACTCATAACGGGACACCAAGAAACGATTACACCATAAGGCGCTCTCCCAAAATTTGGGATTTGAACCAATCCCATAGGTGATACAGAAATACGTAATTCGAAATTCAAAAGGGAAACGCACAAGGGCGTAAGGGAGGAAAATCAAAGCAAAAGTGTCACACAACCTACAACCAGCACGTGGGCGCAAGGTGATGCAATACCAGGAACAGGGCCCCTTAAAACTAAAATGATAGAAAACTCAACATGGCAGCAGTTAGGGAAATTCCAAGAAGCGTGATCATAGGGAAAATGAATGAATAAATTTGGAACCCAACTACAGGACACACACGGTTACGCAACACAGGAAAAACGCACCCGAAAAACAAGAAAATTCCCCACACTGAAAACAACTTCCGAAGAAGGGAAAAATTGATAAACAATTCAGAATAAACAGTAGGATACATCAACCCATTGATCGGCCGAACGTCAACCAGTGCGCCAATGTCCACGAGGTGCGTATAAATTACGACGTAGTTACACGGAAAGGAAAAACAAAGCCCCAAATTAAATGGGCAGACAAGCAAAATAAATATCACACTTCCTGGAACTTACCTTGCACACCACATATTAAACTAAACTATGACTAAAGCCAACCCATATAGGGTGGCGGTACCTGTTCTACATTCCCGGGACATCCGAATCCCCGAGAGATGTTTCCTTTATGAAAGTCAGGAATCGAGAGAGAGAGTTTGCACTCAAATATTCAACATATATCAACATGGCACGATAATTTCCAAAGAGCAGTAGTAGCATACACGCACACAAGAATCCCCTGGCTTTCTTGAACGTAGTTCATAAGACACTCCCGTGTTCGCTTCCGTGAGAGTTGGCCACCCTTCTCGATCGCCATGCGTACGTCACTTGTCATCGACGGCGGTCGATACATCTGGCGATGGTTAGAGTTGGAACAATCGATACAGCAAATATTGACGTATTTTTAAATGAGTCGATCCAATGTTTATTTTTGAGGTTAGGGAACACCGAATTCCAGAATCAGTGCACATCAGGTCCAGAGTAATACCTCGCGTGTTTGGAGTGCGAGTGCAGTGCTTTACCCATGAAGATTTAGTTTGCAAGGTCTTCACAGGTCGAATTTGCGACAGTCGGCAAGGCCACAACTTTCTTCAGATTTTGGGTGAGTGAAGGAATTTATGGAGCTTTCGCTCCAACTGGAAATTCAGGGACGGGTAAATTTGGCAGGAAAGAATATCTTAGGTCAGGTATATATTTATGTCAGCTAAGTGGCGTAAAATACGTCACATCCTCCTCCCCCCAAAGCAAACTGCGGGGTGGACAGCATTTGCGTAATGTTGAAGTGACAGATCTGGAGTGAATCACCTCTTATGTACGGCTGCAGATTTACATATGTCCCAACATGCTTGAAGGAATTTTGGGCACAAACGTCATTGAATGGCAGGCAGAATGTTCAAGGTTTGATTTCACACAGCGACAAGCTGAGTGGATGGCACTGTCTCGGTGATAGTTCCGCTCCTCATGTTAGCTGGAAGGGTTTAGGTAGAAATGTCCTGATGACCCAGTTACAGATGGAGAACGGGCGATGACGGGCCCAGGTCCCCGCCAGCAGTTTCCCAGTCACGCCACCATCCACATGTCCACCAGGGTATCTTGCACGCCCCGAGCTGCACTGGATCCCGCGGAGAAACAGCACAGTCCGACCCATCCTCAGGGAGCTCCACTTCCAACGGGCCAAGCACTGAAATGCTAAGCACACGAGTAGCAGGACATACCAGAGTGACAGACAGTTCATGGTGCAATTACCAGTTGCCCAAACCGCAGTTATAGTTCATTTTATGTTTTATTCTAAAGTTTTACCAGGTACCAGTCGCAATACATCACAGATTTGATTAAAAAAAAAACGAAACATACAATTTTATTTCCTTTAAAGGCGCCCCCCCCCCCCGTTACAATAGAAATCACCTTACGTCAACCCAACGGGAAGTTACCATATCCAACGGCATTCCAAATGGCATTCCAAATCTTACGCTTTACATACATTGCCTCGACAAAGCAGGCATAACCACATACCACCTCCACATCGAGGTCACCTTAGCTTCAAATAACACTGAGTTCTACTTCTAACTAAGTCTTACCAATCTTGGGAAAAACCTGTCACACATCATAAGGACCGATAAACGATCTGTTTGTTCATACAACGAGGTGCAACACGCTTCTCACAACATCTTGGGCAAGCAACGCCTCCAGAGACGCAAGTTCTCTGTAGATTTGGGGGGGGGGGAACTTTACCAAAGATCACGTTAATAGTTATGAAAGAAAAGGGACAAGGAATAAACAAGGATACCACCAGTTTAGTTGTCGACTACCCCGAGACTCGCTTGGGCGTCTCGTGCGCGGGCTTGCACTGTGAGAGGTGAGTCCTGAAGATCCTCTTCCTTTCAGGGTCGCTCACCAGCACTGAAACAGGACTGACAAAGGATACAATTTTAAATGGCCCGCGGTACCGCGGCCGCAATTTTCCTGACACTTTGTTTCCTAGAAGCTTAGGTGAATGGTCCTGGACATATATCATGTCTCCCACGTTGAGGTTGACGGGCTTCCGTCCCTGATTGTACCTTTGAGCGAGTCGCTCGTGAGAAACCTGAATGGACTTGCGGGCCTCCTTCCATATCTGCTTCACCTTATCGGCAGACGGCTGATCAGGCAACAGGTCATGAATTGACCACAAGTTCGTCAACGGAGAATTAGGTACATAAGCAAACATCAGAGAAAATGGGGTAGTGTTATGTGTTTCGTGGACAGCAGTGTTGAACGCAAAAGCTAGCCAATGGACCGATGAATCCCACTTGGCGTGTTCATCATGGTGGTAAGCGATCAATGCGGAACGCAGGTTCCGATTGACACGCTCGGCCAACGATGGGTTGGGGTAATATGGACTCGTGGTCACATGGGAGATACCATAGTCGAAACAAAACTTACGGAACAGGTGAGACGTGAAGGTTTTAGCATTGTCCGATACCAGGAACTGGCATGGACCAAATGAAGTAAAGATAGAATTCAGACATCTGATGACCGTGTGGGTCGTCGACAATCTAGTTGGGAAAATCCAGCTGAAACGGGTGAACCCATCAACACAAACCAGTGCAAACCGGTTTCCCAACTTCGACCGAGGGAACGGCCCGACGAAGTCGATAAAAATCCTCTCCATGGGGCGGGAGGCAGGCTCGGAAGACAATAATCCAACACGATTATTGACGGCGGGTTTACTGATACTACAATGCCTACAGCATCTGACCATGTTACGAATGTCACCATCCATTGACTTCCAAATAAAATTTGTTCTGATCTTTTGGCGAGTTTTAAACACACCGAGGTGACCCCCAACAGGAGACTCATGAAAGTATTTGAAAATTTCAGGAACAAGTACGGCAGGCAACACAATTTTACTTCTCTTGTCGTGGCGAGCAACGCAAAACAGAATACCTCTTTTCAATTCATACGGCTTTACAAGTTCTCCACCTGACATCCGGGTGATCAAAGGTCCCAATACAGGGTCTTCTTTCTGATACTCTGCTAAATCACGGAACAACAAAGGTGAGTTGGTAAGGACAGGTTTCACTGCATTAACTGAAACTGAAGACACGGGAGATTCTACCTCGGCAGATCCAGACTGGCCCCTAGGAACTTCCTCAAACATTCGACTCAGCGAGTCTGCGATTACATTGTCGGTTCCACGGATGTGGCGAACAGTGAAACTGAAGGAAGAGATTCTGGTCGCCCAACGAGCAATACGACCAGTGTTACGGGGTTTTGCCAGAACCCAGCTGAGAGCCTGATTGTCAGTCTCCAGCTCAAATGAAATGTGTTCAATATAATTTCTAAAGCGCTCAAGAGCGAACAAAACGGCGAGACCCTCCAGCTCGTACACAGAGTACGTAGCCTCAACAGGAGAGAGGGAACGAGATGCATAAGAAATGGGCTGCCTACCCAATTCTCCTTCTTGGAGCAGGACCCCAGCAACTCCCGAGCACGAAGCATCGGTCTGCACAATGAACGGTTTTGAAAAATCGGGGATGGCAAGAACGGGAGCGTTACATAGAGCAAGTTTAAGGTCTTCGAAAGCAGCCTTCTGAGAAGAACCCCAACTAAATTTCTGGTCTTTACGACGGTGAGAGTTCAACGGAGCTGCACGCTGTGCAAAATTAGGGATACATTTCCGGAAGAAGTTCACCATACCGACGATGCGGGCTACGCCCTTGACATTAGTGGGAGGATTGAAATCACGGATACCCTGAGTCCTGGACTGATCTATGGACACACCGGCCGCTGACACAAAATGACCAAGGAAAGAGATTTCTGGTTTCGCGAATGAAACCTTAGATAGTTTTACAGTAAGACCAGCACGCTTCAGTCTTTCCAAGACTTCCTGAATGTGCTTCACATGTTTGTCGAACGTCTCGCTGTAGATCACAACATCGTCCAAATAATGATAAAGAAATTCAAATTTGATACCTAAGAAGACATTATCAAGCAGGCGGCTCAACACAGCTCCACCTGTTGACAAACCGAACGGTACACGATTGAATTGATACAAATTCCAATCGGTGGCAAACGCAGTCATGGGTTTTGATTCCTCGGCCAAGGGAATTTGATAATAGGCCTGGTTTAAATCGAGGAGTGTGAAGAATTTAGCCTTGTGGAACCACGAAAAACAAGAATGGAGGTCAGGCAAGGGAATAGATTGAAGTACAACCTTTTGATTCAGTCGCCTATAGTCAACGACTGGTCGAAAACCACCATTAGGCTTGGGTACAAGAAACATCGGGGATGAATACGCGGAAGTAGAAGGGCTAATGACACCATCAGCAAGCATTCGGTCGATAATTTCCTTAAGAGCCTTCATCCTGGGCGGAGCCAGGCGATAGGGAGGATGTCTGACAGGGATATTGTCGGTGACTTCGATCTTATACTCCAGCAGTTTGGTCACGCCCAACTCATCAGTGAACACCTCTGGATACTCCCGGCACAAGTTCCGTATCATATTAGCCTGGGAATCGCTTAAGTTACTCAAATCAAGAGTATCAATGGTGACGGGATCAGAAGTCTGATTGACTGAACTACCCAACGGCTGGGGATAAGGTTCAATGAAATTAAATTTAAGCTTAGGTCGAAATCTGAATTTGAAAGTCCTCGCTTGGAGGTCAAGGATCAAGCCAACGGACGACATGAAATTGGTCCCGATGAGAAGGGGCAAGAGAGATTTCTAATTACCCACACCGGAAATTTCCAAGTGAAACCTTGGATCCTGAATTTAACCGAAATGCCACCAAAGACATCTAAAGGAGAGCAATTTGCCGACACCAGGCGGGTTTGCAACGGATTCAATTTAGGAAAATTACAGACTGTCTTCATGGAATTGTACCACTTTTCGCTCAATAGTGACACGACACTTCCGGAATCAAGAATGCCACAGACTGGCTCGTTATTTATCAGAACAGCTATGATCGGAGAAGTATGAGAAACTGAAGAGACCCTGTTACAAGAATCAATACACAGAACATTTCCTACAGGGTCTTGGTCTACACCAAACGAAACGCAACCAGGTTCGTCGCCATCACGAAAATCAATTGCAGGCTCGGAACAACTCCTTTCATCACTTTCGTTACTTTCACAGACATTGCTCATGGGAAAATTAAATTGGGCACAGCAGGCTCACCGCCTTCGCAACTTACATTGACAGGTAACGGAAGGTTACACTCAACGGACACAGAATTACTTGGGCCAGGATGCGGGACCTCATCCACAGGTTGACCTTCGGTACACCCTTCTGAGGGCTCATCCCCACTCCTGGCAAATGGCAGTCAATTAGAGGTACGTTTAGGCTGGACGCAATACCTAGCGACGTGGCCCACGCCGTTACAATTATAGCAGCGACTATTGCCGGCCCCGGCAGGACGAGCGGGGCCCACGAAGCGGGGCGCAGGTGGAGGAACACTAACGACACGCTGTAAGTCACCGTGACGAACAGACTCGGCAGAGATGGCAAGAGCACCTAACTCCCTATAAGTGGTTGGACGGGTCTGCATACTCAGATAAGACCGGAATTCGGGCGATATTCCGTCGACAATGGAAGACACAATATAACCTTCGGAGAAGTCGAGGGCGAAGACCTTCGCATAGTTCCTGATATCCTGAATATAAGCGTTCAGACTCTCATCGAAGCGCTGAACACGGTAGAAGTATCTTTGAGTGAGCGAACCCATGAGACGGGCAGGAATAAAAGAGACCAAAACGTCGCAAAGAAAACTTCGGATAGAAACAGCGGATGACATGGCCTCGACCACCTTGTCGCGCATGGTACCTGACGTGTGGGGAAACAATAACTGAAACACCTGGCCTTCAGACAAGGCGAACACTGCTGCATACTCGTTAATCCTAACTAACTCCCTTAAAAATTGTATGACTCCATCCACACTATCAGTGTTGAACTCCTTCAGTTTTGCAAGCGATGTGCTTAAAGGATGATTTATGTTGCCAAAACCACCAATTGGGTGAACTGAACGCTCGGAAATGGCAGGCGCAGGTCGGGGAACAGCGACAATTCGGTTGTCTGGCGAAGCGATCAAGTTGTTTGGCGCAGCAGCCAACGAATGACAAGAATGCGCACATTCACAAGATGGGCATCTGGCCCCGGATACAGGTTCTGAAATAGCTACGTGGCCATGGGGGCGAGAAGCAGGTAAATTAAAATTCTGTTGAACGGCCAGGTTCCCTTCAGAATGAGGCATGGCGAGGGTTTCGTGACCAACAGGGTTTGCAGCAGAATTCTCAAAACGTGAAGCGCAGGAAGCCGAAACAGTGACAGGCACTCGAGACATACAATGCGAGTAATAGGGTGCGGAATTGGTACTCGACATGCGTTGCCCACTCAGGGTCGCATTCACATTAAACGTTGAAGAAATAGGCAAGTTAGACACGTTACTAGCACTGAAAGGTTGACACTGAGATGCCACATACTGCTCGAACCCGGTGGACATAATAGGCGCAGTGGGCAATACCGGTGCGGATGGATGGCACTTGGGGACCAATGCCGCGGCAGACGTCCCTATATTTCCTCCTAGATACGCACTAGGCAGGGATACGCCGGACATGGATCCGCCACACACAGGGATGGCCAAAGACATATCTGTCACATGAAGGATATCGTGGGCTTTATCAGGGTGGGTTACAGACAGATTACAGGATTGCGCTGCAGGCAGATCTTGCAATGTTAAATTTCGGAAGGGATTACACAGGGGACAATTAACGTCAGAGCACTCACAGTGACGTGAAGCAGAAGGATACTCGCCCGATAAACTCAACATGGCCATAGCACCATCACTCTGCTGCCCTCGATTCAAGTCGTTCGGGATGCTTACATGCATAGACGCAGGACTAGATTCAGCAGTTACGTTACATGCGCTATCGTTGAACGGTACATAAACCGAATGGGGGCCTTCCCCTGACATGGCTTCAAAATACATCTCACAATCTCGTACCTTCACGGTACATTCGCAAAGAGAAGTCTGAAGGGCAATCAATTCTCCCAAAACTGTAACGCTGCGGTCACCAGCGACTGAAATCATGTCTGATACCCTCCCAAACAGATGTTGGACAGAGGCGCGCACTTGGGCTAATTCGCCCTTACTAGAGCAATGAATTTGTAAGTAGTTACACATATTCGTTAAATGGGACACTTTAAGTTCAATCAGGGACTTACCCCGATCAAGCTCTTCATCTGTGAGTTCCGGAGGGCACACTGGAATTTCTGAAGCTCCCTCCAGCATTTTCCGGTCTTTGCTCAGGTCGCCTGAAGACTGCAGGCCACGTATGGTCAACTCATAATTCGCCTCATCCCGTGTCAGACGAGCCGCAAACTGCACACTTCTTGCAGCAGACATTTTGCATGAAACAGATTTACAGGTTAATTAATACAGGTTATAGGCGGGACATCTTTACCACCAAAATTGAACTGATTTAAAATATTAACAGGGGATTTTACAGGCAACACTCCCCCCCTAGACAGCAGCAAGTGGAAACCGGGAAACCACGGTACTGCTACCAATGCACCCCCCCCCCCCCATCTCCTAATCCTATCTCCTATACTCGCTTAGCTCGACAGACTCCTTAGAGGGGCTGCCAACCTGAAGGAAACTTACCAACGGCGGCCCCAAGACATCCTTTGCGGGGCTTGGTGGTTTTGCCTCGGCGGCCGGTGTTGACGACGTATTGGGGTGACACCCCTCAGATGGACAAGAGAGGAAAATACGTCGCTTTGCTCACCAACTTGAAAGGTGGAAGACTTACCTGGTGAGGTTTCATTCCACCGCAGCTGTCTAGAGGGTGGGGATTGGACATTAAAGGCAAAATGAAATTTAAATCAAGATATACTGTAAAAGGGGTCTGTATTGTAAAAATATCAAAATATATATAAAATAGGAACAATATTTGGTTACAAATGAAAATTACATGAGAAATTGGTACTAGAGAGGCTGACAAACGTCGTTGACGTCACGTGGTACGACACACCACTTTTGAGTAATGAACAGGTACACAGAAAAGGTAATGTCTAACAATTATAAATTATCCTCAGTCAAATTAATTTGTACAAATCCTTAACTAAGAAACGGGAGCACACGAATGCCCAGAACTAAACATGAAATGTTACGGCGAAAGGTTGTGCAAGATCAGCGTAAATTTACAAGTTACATCCGGAATGGAAATAAGTTACCAACTTACGTACAAACACATCCGGAATTTCGTAAAAGGGAAGGAAAACAAACTAAATGAAACCTACATTACAAATGACAAACTCCCGAAAAACGGAGCGGACGGTATCACACGACCATCATGGGCCCTGACACAAACTAGACTCCCCAAATGGCGGACTCATAACGGGACACCAAGAAACGATTACACCATAAGGCGCTCTCCCAAAATTTGGGATTTGAACCAATCCCATAGGTGATACAGAAATACGTAATTCGAAATTCAAAAGGGAAACGCACAAGGGCGTAAGGGAGGAAAATCAAAGCAAAAGCGTCACACAACCTACAACCAGCACGTGGGCGCAAGGTGATGCAATACCAGGAACAGGGCCCCTTAAAACTAAAATGATAGAAAACTCAACATGGCAGCAGTTAGGGAAATTCCAAGAAGCGTGATCATAGGGAAAATGAATGAATACATTTGGAACCCAACTACAGGACACACACGGTCACGCAACACAGGAAAAACGCACCCGAAAAACAAGAAAATTCCCCACACTGAAAACAACTTCCGAAGAAGGGAAAAATTGATAAACAATTCAGAATAAACAGTAGGATACATCAACCCATTGATCGGCCGAACGTCAACCAGTGCGCCAATGTCCACGAGGTGCGTATAAATTACGACGTAGTTACACGGAAAGGAAAAACAAAGCCCCAAATTAAATGGGCAGACAAGCAAAATAAATATCACACTTCCTGGAACTTACCTTGCACACCACATATTAAACTAAACTATGACTAAAGCCAACCCATATAGGGTGGCGGTACCTGTTCTACATTCCCGGGACATCCGAATCCCCGAGAGATGTTTCCTTTATGAAAGTCAGGAATCGAGAGAGAGAGTTTGCACTCAAACATTCAACATATATCAACATGGCACGATAATTTCCAAAGAGCAGTAGTAGCACACACGCACACAAGAATCCCCTGGCTTTCTTGAACGTAGTTCATAAGACACTCCCGTGTTCGCTTCCGTGAGAGTTGGCCACCCTTCTCGATCGCCATGCGTACGTCACTTGTCATCGACGGCGGTCGATGCATCTGGCGATGGTTAGAGTTGGAACAATCGATACAGCAAATATTGACGTATTTTTAAATGAGTCGATCCAATGTTTATTTTTGAGGTTAGGGAACACCGAATTCCAGAATCAGTGCACATCAGGTCCAGAGTAATACCTCGCGTGTTTGGAGTGCGAGTGCAGTGCTTTACCCATGAAGATTTAGTTTGCAAGGTCTTCACAGGTCGAATTTGCGACAGTCGGCAAGGCCACAACTTTCTTCAGATTTTGGGTGAGTGAAGGAATTTATGGAGCTTTCGCTCCAACTGGAAATTCAGGGACGGGTAAATTTGGCAGGAAAGAATATCTTAGGTCAGGTATATATTTATGTCAGCTAAGTGGCGTAAAATACGTCACAATAATAATAAATTAACATGAAAAATTCTCTTGGCTGAACAATTTGCCGCGAAAATAAATATAGAATGGCTTCCTACTGACTTATGCCAGTGGCATAAAAACCCCTCGAAAAACATGTTACATATTCGCCTCGGATCATCGGATGATTTACCGTGACGACGGTCCATTATCCGATTATCCCAGACACGTTAATAAACCCCATCCAAAATACATATTACATAAATGAAATCACCCTAAATTACAGATATATACACTCATAATTTTTCTTCACGCACTTTGCGTCAAAGTTTGTTGTCACTATGGATTGCCCTTTGCAACCAGTCCAATGTATTTCACATAGAATAGTGTTCCACGGATATTTCCGCCTCTCAAATTTCTCTATGTTGGAAAAATAGACATAATTACTGTGTGAGCACTATGTATATGAGATGTCACATCACACGCATCAAGGTGTTCTGATATATGTATATCTCCCTAGAACTTTCTAATTTCACTGGAGGTTCCTTCCTTATTGTGAAATTAATCCCACTTATCACTGAGCACACGATCACACTATTGTGGCAGCGCCTCGTGACCATAATACTTAATCTCTCTTTAAAGTAGATTAACTTAATATTGACTTCTGAAAAAAAAAACCAGTAAATGCGCATTACATATAACACCAAATATTTCTGTGCCGTAATCGCCCTGTCTTGTTAAGTTCCCGTAGACCATATTCTACTTAATACTAGTTCTCAACACAGACCAGTTCTCCTCACACAAATAATACCTTTGTACAAATTACCTTAAATTACACACTTACAAATCTTACATGGCGAGGCCGTAAACAGAAATCACGTGTGCTGATATGTATGAGTTTCATGAAGGACTGTCTCACCTTCTGATGGCCCATCTTTTGCCTCGTGGACGCCTTAAGCAAAATACCCTGTTCAAGCGCTCATCCATCTCTTGGAGGCAAATGGGAATTCACCAGTGCTACCAAATTCTGGCCTTGGTGTATCGAGACATTTTAGTGCTCACGAGCATCCGACAATCCCGTCATATTTCCCTGTACCTTAAAAACTCTCATTCACTTTCATACTACCCCCCTGTGTGACTTCTGATACGCCTGCCTTGAAGACCAGATATTCCGCGCACCAAACACCACACTTACTCATTTGATAGGCTGGCTCGCCAACTAAACATCCTCACTTTATGACACATACTTTCGGAGACTATGTATATTATACGTCCCGTATAATCTGTTTCCCTCACTATTCTCCAGCACATATGCTGTTTTCCCAATACGTTTGGAAACTATAAATGGGCCCTCGTAGAGATAAAAGAACTTGGACATGACTTTCTCTAGCTTATTTGACTGTTTCGGCACTCTAAGTAAGACTCTGTCTCCCGGCTCGAATAGGTCAAATTTAGTTTCTTTTTGTTGGCGAATTCTCTTTTGTGCTGACTTAGATAAATTCTGTTTCGCCAACTGGACAATGTAATCCATCCCCGGTTGCTTACCCTCATTTAATCCCAACACCCTCGCTAGTTCATTTTGTGGTCTTTTTCCGAAGTGAACTTCGCACGGCGTCAATTTCGTGCTCTCATGCTGGACAGAATTCAGCCAAGTCTCGACCTTGGGAAGATGTCCAACCCAGGCCGCATGCTTGTTATGCACTAGAGTCCGAAAAAGACGAGCCACTTCCCTTAATGGACGCTCTGCAGAATTACCCTGAGGGTACCTTACAGAGGAATGAACGTGTGTTATACCAGCTTCCTGCATACTGGTTCTCCATTTCTTTGCAGTAAACTGTGGTCCACTGTCAGATAGTATCCTGAGAGGAATGCCAAACTCAGGTACATACTTATTAATGATCAGACGGTTACACGCTAGTCCCGTGGCTTTCCTTAGCGGATATAGCTTGACATACTTACTAAAAGCGTCAATAACTATAAAAATGTACTCGTAGCCGTACTGTCCTTTAACGATCGGGCCAAATAAATCCACACACAGTAGTTCGCCGGGACTACTGGTGAGAACTGCAGATCTCTCCCCCACTAAATATTTAACTGGATATTTACTCCTTTGACAGGTGTCGCACTTAGCTAAAATCCTCCTAACATCCCTTCCCATTTTACTCCAAATGAAGTCATGACCAATTTCATAGAAGACCTTGGCAGCACCAAAGTGTCCTAATTCCCTATGAATGAACCAAATTAGCTCCTCCCGCAAAGTGGCAGGAACACATATTGCCCACCGATTATTCCTACATTTCCTTGCAAGAAGCCCATCCTGCATCTTGTACGTGAACCGTCCTACTTTCACATACTCTTCTTCACCTATTTCCAACCTAGCCAGTGGCTCCTTTAACTTAACGTCATCACGTTGCTCCACTAGCATATTTCTCAGTGTCTGTAACGATGCCCTGTTGCTACTGTCCACACATGCACATATTAAAATACCGTCCTCTGCTTTAACCACAGGATAATCCCTACATAAATTAGTGTCCCTCGATAGCATGTCTGCAAGAATGTTATCTTTACCTTTAATATATTTTACTGTGAATTCGTATTCCTGCAGAGCAAGAATCCACCTACTAACTCTGTTAGAACTGAGTTTACAAGTTCTCATATACAGTAATGCATGGTGATCTGTATGGATCTCAAATTTCCCCCCTACTAAATACATTCTAAATTTCCCTAAACTGAAAACAATACCTAAAAGCTCTAACTCAGTAATCGTGTATCTTTTCTCTGCTGCTGTCAGTCCTCGCGAGGCTAAAGATACAATGCACAGATTACCCTCATCATCTTTCTGACATAATACTCCAGCAATGCCTATATGCGAAGCATCTGTCATAACCACATATTCCTTATCTTTTAACGGATATTTCAGCACTACAGCTTTCTCAAAACCTTCCTTCAGCGCCCTAAAAGCCTGATCATGCTTGGACTCCCATCTCCACCGAGTCCCACTTTTAAGCAATTCCCTGAATGGTTCTACCAACCCTGAGTATTTAAGAACGAACCTCCTGAAAAAGTTGCAAATTCCCAGGTAAGTTTTTAACTGTTTAACATTCTGTGGCACCTCTGCGTTAAGTATCTTATTAACCCTACTTTCTTCTGGTGTTACACCTCTACTCGACACTCTATGACCTAAAAATGTCACTTCTGACTGACAGAATGACGACTTAGACAGCTTCAAAGTGAACCCTGCCTGATCTAACTTCTGAAAAACTATATCTAAATGACGTAGATGCTCCTCAAAACTGCGTGAACTAATTACCATATCATCTATGTAAATGGTTACAAACTCTCCTGTGTCATCCCCTAATGCGATGTTTAAAGCCCTAATTAAAGCTGCTGAACTACTCTTTAACCCATAAGGTGTTCTACAAAATTGATAAAGGTTATATTTATGACTAAAAGCTGTAAATGGTCTATCTTCGTACATAAGTGGCACTTGCCAAAAACTGGAACTCAAATCTACACAAGTGAAATACTTCTTCCCCTCAAATGTTTGCATTAATTCCTCTATTGACATAGATTTCAGCTGATCTGAACTAATTCTACTGTTAACCAAACCAGCGTCTAAACAAATACGAACCGTGCCGTCGGTCTTGGGTACCGTGATCAAAGAATTAACATACGGACTGTTAGAGTGCTCAATAATCCCATCTTCAAGCATCTGATTAATTTGTGCCTCAACTGCACTTTGATAAGCGAAAGGTACAGGATATCTATGTCCTGTGAATACTGACCTATCAATAACGTTCAATGAATGTGTATAGCAATTGGCCATACCAATGCGATCCTCAAAAACTCTCCTATTACACAATAACACATCATAGAGCCGAACACATTGTTCCACCTCTATATTTCCCTGAAATGCAGCATCACGTAACGAGTCCTCTAGACTTCCGTTCGTAATCACACTGCCCACAAAATATGGAGAACCCCGCTCTTCGGCTGGCGATATCTCATTTAAAGTACAAATCACACCTACAATACTACTTCTCTGAATATGGTCATTGAACGCTACTTCTACTTCAGAATCTCCCCATTTAAATTTCAAACTCCCTACATCATAACATAAGTTACCAGACACTCTACTTAGCCACTCTGAACCCAAGATAACACTGAATACTAAATTTGGAATTACAAGGCAAATCTGCTTCTCTACATGATTATTAATTTTAATGTCTACTAAAACTTGCTTAGAAATTACTTTAGACCTCTTCCCAACAGCTGTGATAACAAAAGTGCTTTTAATTGGCATCTCCTCAAAATTTACTCCAGTTCCTTTCATTTTATCATAAAATGCACTACTTATGCAACTCTTCATACAACCACTATCAATTAAAACATCTGTGTACGCCTCGGACACGTTAAATTTAACTATGGGGCTCTTACTAACCACTTCCTGAATAATACCTTCATCATTTAGTTCATGTAATAATTCATTTCTTACATTTAGGTCATAGGGTTCCAGTATAATTGTATGGAAAGGGCATGCTACAGACTGAGATTCTGACCTTACTTCGCAGCCTGGTTCGCGTTTAAAGAACCGCTACAGCTGGCCGTAGTACTACTAACTGCTGAACTGGTCTGGTTGTTCTGGGCTGTGTTGTCATTGTTTGGCTGTATATTACTGCCACTAGGCTGTCCTCTTCCTTGACCCCTATTCTGGTTGTAATTATTGTCATTATAATTTCTCCCTTGATTTCCCCTGAAATCATTGTTTCTCCCTTGATTTCCCCTGTAATCATTGTTCCTCCCTTGATTTCCCCTGAAATCATTGTTCCTCCCTTGATACTGATTACCATAGCCATTTCCTCTGTTCTGATTTAGCTGATTATTATTATTTCTATTTTGAGCGTTGGCTCCTTCGCCACCGTTCCCTTGAACTTCCTGATGCCTGGCTTCATTAGGCCTATTATTATTATTACCCTGGTTCCTATTGAAATTGTCCTCACAACGCCCTCTCCCTAGTGCATCAAATGTGCTTAACAAATTTTCTACTTGTGATATAGTCTTTACATTCTGGATACAAGCAGTCTCCTTGATCCTATAGGGAAAGTGCCTAAGTAGCAACCTCACCACATCACTTTCCTCCTTCAACCCATCCAGATATTTACACACTAATACCTGTCCTAAAAAGTATTCGGTCATGGTGGAGCTTCCTTTAGGGTTATATTTACCACACACTACTCCCTCACGATGCTGCGACTGAATAACCTCATTCCAGAACTTTTCACAGAATTTCATTTTAAAATCATTGATATCAGTAAACTTGTCTCTGTAGACAGCAAACCGATTCCTCGTTTCCCCCACAAACACTTGTTCTAAAATTTCAACTACCTGGCACCACTCAATACTACCATTTTCCAACCTCTCCCCGAATTTATTTTCTATAGTGTTCATGAACTCCATTGGGCACCCCTGTCGATTGCTGAACTTACCCAGTCTACCTCCCTGTGTGTGCTATTCACAAAAACTGGCCTATACTGACTATTTTCTTGCCTGATCCTAGCTTTTAATTTTAACTCTAATTCTGCGATTTTCTCCTCAGCCTTCCTCTCAATACTGTTTACTGTTAGGGGGGCGTGGTGGCTCAGCGGTCTAGCTGTATGCCTCTCACCAAGGCGGTCCGGGTTCGATTCCCGGTCAATGCATGTGAGATTTTCGAAGTGAAATGCCATGTCCTGTGGTTCGGATTCCACGTAAAAAGGAGGTCCCGTGGCTCATAATCACAAGATTCACGGTCACGTAAAACTACAATCTTCCTTCTTTGTTTACTGTTAATTTAATGTTTCCTTCTGATTCTTCTACTTTATCATATAGCTTTGCCTTTTTCTCCTCAATCTTGCTAATGCTCTCTCTATTACTCTCTCGTAAATCATTTACTTCTGCAACTATTTGTGAGTGGACTTTCACAATTCTACCCCCCAGCTGTTCCTTAACCTCTTTAGTAGCTACCTGAATTTTGTCAATTTCTCCCCCCAATTGCTTTTTGACCTGCTGTGTTTCCAGTTGCACTAGTTCTTTTAAATTTTCAGGCTGTGTACTGATTCTAATTTCCAACTCCTCCTGTACTTTTCCTAATTTTCTGTCTACATCTGCAATAATCTCTTTAGCCTTTTCTTCCATCACCCCCCTGATCTCACCTCTAATCAGTTCGAATTTGTCACTCATTTCCCTACTGTTTTGTTCTAATTTAGCATTTAAAGTTTCAGTACTCTCTCTATTTTCCTTACTGTTTTGTTCTAATCTGGCGTTTAAAGTTTCATTACTCTCTCTATTTTCCTTACTGTTTTGTTCTAATCTGGCGTTTAAAGTTTCATTACTCTCTCTATTTTCCCTTCTGTTTTGTTCTAATTTAGCGTTTAAGGCATCTGTACTTTCTTTCTTTTCCCTACTGTTTTGTTCTAATCTGGCGTTTAAGGCATCTGTACTTTCTTTATTTTCCCTACTGTTTTGTTGTAATCTTTCATTATTCTGTTCTAACTTTGCATTTAAGGCATCACTACTAACTTTGTTCTGATACATAAACTCGAGAAGTAAAGTTTTTAATTCTGGTTGTCCGCCTACACTCCCTGTTTCAGTATCGGGATTTACCTCCGCTACCCCGGTACTACCATCACTCGACATACTGCTCGTATCATCACTCTCCCGTTGATGACCACTACGTAACCTCGTCTGTCTTTCTTTCTCATCCCCCATAATGATATACACTGATACAGACAAATAACCCCCAAAATACAGGCACAGAAATATATACCCTTCTCCTTCCACAAATGTTATTAGGTTTTCATCCCCAAGTTGTCGGCGACAATTGTAATGGTTATTTAATGCCCCATGTTGGTAGCGACAAGTGTAACGGGTTGACTGCCCCTAACTGTTGGGTGATAAATGTAACTGTTTCCCTTTGCCTAAGCTATGTTGTTTTAATGGGCGCCAAGACCTCAACGCAATGCTGAAATCTAAATTTGTATTTAACAACGTCTAGCTCTGGTAGAACACCTTCAAGAATCTATTCACTCAGATCGTGGTATGATTTGATCATTAACCCAACCAACAATTGTATCAGGAGAAGGAATTGGTCTATATCTAATGCTACCTACTGAAAGCAAAGATTGCATTGTAAAAGAATTGAATTTATTACATAAAACAAGTATAGCAAAATTAATAATAATAATAAGTTTAAAATTTAAATTGGAGCGTTGCGATTTTAATATTACCGATAGAAAATTACGTGAAAACGGAGTCTGATAAATTATTGATTTTACTCTTATTCCCAAGCTATGAAGTTACTGAAATATGAAATATAAAACCAAGAGAAACGAGAGATTGCGTATTTCTGCGTCATTCGCGCTTACCACTGGAAATGGCCGATGCCTTTCCCTCGTACTGGATGATGCTGTGAGCTTCCCACAGTCTCCTGGACGTCGTCATCTTTGTCGATATTTGATGATATTCTGGTAGATTAGATAATTCTATGGTCCGTACATCGGACCCAAACACTCGTACAACCACACTGGTTAAGTTTTACAAAAGTTAGTCCTCCACTCCACGGAACATCGGAGCGACTCCCGCGTGCAACCGTACTCGTTAAGTTCTACACAGATTGTCCCCCACTCCACGGAACATCGGAGCGACTCCCGCATGAACCATACTCTGCAAGTTCTACACAGATTGTCCTCGTTCCACGGCGCGTCGAACTATATATCCACACGTCGGCTCCCCACTCTTCAGCCGACTTCTAGCTTACGTGGTCTCCACTGATTGGCTGCTCCCCACTACTTCCCCTCTCTGGCTCATTACACTCGGCGGTAGGGTGAAGTCGTATTCCGTTCCATACGTCCGCCTTTTCGCTAAGCTGCAACGCAGGATTGCGTCATGCTTCCCGACAAGTTTAATCCTGTATTTGAATTTCCAGTGACTCATGTCTCTCAAAATATCCTAACTGACGAAAACTCCGTAAAATTCCGCAATCACATAATTTTCTATGATATTGTCGTTCGTAATAATTTGCTTGATAGCGTTTTCTAAGACATAGAAAACCTATCTGAATGCTAATAATTTTTATAAAATGCTCCGAAAATACCTTAATAATAATTATAATAAATTAATAATAATAATAAATTAACATGAAAAATTCTCTTGGCTGAACAATTCGCCGCGTAAATAAATATAGAATGGCTTCCTACTGACTTATGCCAGTGGCATAAAAACCCCTCGAAAAACACGTTACAACACCAGCAGGTGTGATACGGAAGGTCTATTATATCACTATCCCTATATTGTTATATTATTATTATTATTATTATTATTATCATTATTATGGCGTACAACGACGAGACGAAGCTCATTTTCAACCCCTTGGTGTCAAAAACATAACTCGGGGCCCCTAAAGAGCCGTAAAGGGTCCCCCGAAAACTACATTTTAAGGCTCCAAAACCAACAGTTTTTTAGATATTCCCAGAAAACTAATTTCATTTATTAAACTAATGAAGGAATGCAAGCCAGTAACCATGAAAACCGTATCTCAAGAGGTGACATCCAACTTTCCATCTATTTCTGCAAGACGTAATGCCACTCCATTTATTACATTTCTGTGAAAGTTTGCAAATGGCTATAAGGTTGTCACGGAACCAACTAAATCTGTAAAATTCGTCAATGCGCTTAAGGGGCTCAAGGAGTACCCTAGATATTTTTCACACGACTTACACGTGCGATAGGCCTATTTTGTACAGAAGGTCTATATCTCCCAACACCAACATTATTTTCAAAAATTCATGACTTGAAATAGTGAACTATTTTTTGATGCTTTTAGGAATTTGGGCCATTGCAGGCTAAAACACCTGAATTTTCATGCACCACAAGCCTTTATAATTATAAAAGGGGTCTTCCTGTGGTTGGGCACTTGACACAACGGTTAGGATCAGTTTGTATGTGACGTGTATTGCGATTCGTCTACGAGGTTTTCAATTTTATTTTCACGTCAGGAAGAACACGTTAGGTAAATTTAGTTTGAGAGCACATTTTAACTAATCATTTTTCTTTGTCGTCAAACAGGTTCCAAGCCCCTAACCATTGCAACAGTAGCTCAATTGAAAACGTCTGTTTATTAATGCCGAAGACCGTTCGAAGAATGGGCACTTCTGGTAGTATATTTTTATATAATACGCTAAGACTAAGGTGTATGTATCACAAATCTCAAGCTCCTAAACCAGAAGGAGTTAGAAGGTGCGGTTTGTACCAAAATCTTCCAAATCATCTCAATAGTATAGGAAAAATCTTGTATTTCTTGAAAAGTCAACGGAAATAATGTATTTGTTTATAAAATGCTTTTAAACAAATAAACAAGACGATAGCCCCTGCGAGAACTCTGTCGCCTACAGCCCACATAGCACTAGGGCCGGGCGGGTAGTCTGTACACATGGGGTCCACACAATCCATTATGCGAGAGTTCTCGCACGGGTTCGCTAGTATATACAGTGTGGTCCACCAGCCCCTTATTATTTTTGGAGGAAGGCAACCCAACTAACGCGTATATCACAGTCATCCTAAAAACATTAATACCTGCTCCTTTACGTCCATTGTGCAACTTTACCGTTGAGTACATCCTCGCGATAGAGTAGAAATCAATAGTGGCAGTGTTCTTTCAATGACCTCAAATATAATGCATGATTGAAACGATCAGAGCTCCGAATAACACCTTCTTATGTTTGGACAGGAAGTGTCTACGAATGCATTCAATACGTGCCAGCGGTATACCATGGTTCTCGGTAGTTATGGTGGCTAAATCAAGAATTGCTAGAGGAGCGTCAACGAAGTCGTTTTGTAGTAGGTTCAAACCTTGAACTAGTACATTTTTATTTTTATTTTTGCTTAATATCGTCTATTGTGGATGTATTATGGACGCATATCTATCTGTTCCAACGAGTGATTTTTTTATTTGGTCCTCAAAAGGACCGTACTTATCCGATGATACGCAGCCAGATTGGACGACGACATAATGATCTGTAGAACGAAAGCAAGGTATCCTGTATATTCAAGGTAGCAAATGTTCGAAATTTTGACCACCTTTGTTTAAAGGAAAACTCCGACTCACTCAGACGACCCACATAACAAATAGATTTGTTATGTGGGTAGGAAACTATAATTTCTTTCAACGGCGTCTGTGCGAAAAGCGCTTGCTATACACTTACAGTAATAGTTAGTTAGTGAGGTTTTAAGGGGCGGAACTACGAGGTCATCTGCCCCAAACATACAGTAAATACAGATAATTATAACATTATTGGTTTTACGTCCCTTTTAACTGCTCTGGCTTTTAGATACGCCGGGGTAACGGAATTTTGCTCCGAAGGGGATCTTCAACGTGCCAGTAAATCTACTGACACGGTTCCCTCGCATTTGCGCACCCTCAAAAGCCAGCTGACTGCGCCAGGATACGAACCTGCAACCTTGGGCACAGCAAGCGAGAACGTTACCGCTTAGCCTCGCAGCAAGACAGTAATTACAGAACGTGTCATATTATTATTCTGGGATAAATATTGAGCTATTAAAATTCTAACTATCACGAATAGAGTCGCCTCCGTTGCGTAGTAGTCAGCGTGATTAGCTGCCACCCCGGACGTCCTGGGTTCAATTCCCGGCTCTGCCACGAAATTTGAAAAGTGGTGTGAGAAATGGGACGGGGTCTACTCAGCCTCGGGTGGTCCAAATGAGTAGAGGGGGATCGATTCCCACCTCAGCCATCCTCAAAGTCCATGGTTTCCCACTTCGCCTTCGGGCAAATGGCGGGATGTTATCTACCGTACGGCCACGGCCGCCTCCTTCCGTCTTCCTTGCCTATTTCTCCCGATCGTCCCCTCCCTTCCATCCCTCAAGAGGACCCTGTTCGCTTTGCAGGTGAGGCCGCCTGGGCGAGGTGCTGATCCCACCTCCCCAGTTGTACCCCCCAGATGAGATGTTTCAAGCTCCAGGACACTGCCCGTAGAGGTGGTAATGATGGGATCCCTCGCTGAGTCCGTGGGAAAACCTAACCTGGAGGGTAAAATCGACTTAAAAAAATATTATTATAACGAATACTATCCATCCATGGTTTTGAACAGTATTTAGGGAAAATAATTTTTTAAATGAGACAAGAAAATAACTTTCTCTATCGTCTTCGTAGATAATGTGAACAAAACCAAGTTGAAATCTTGCTGTACGAGGTAGGGAGGGTATAATAAAATAGTTAAAAAGAATTAAAATATCTGCTGTTTGATAGTCTTGAACCCGGGATCCTCGAAAGAGCGAGCGGGCGCAATAACACTTGCACACATTTCTAACACACTCTGGAGGTTTTTGTTGCGCTTCTTATTAACGCGTTTGGTAAAATATTCAATTATTACAGTTAGATCTTAAATATTGATTGGAGTGCATTTATTCAGTACCTGGCATGTTTTCTAATTGACTTAAAGCAAGTTTCGCGACCGCTTTGCGTTAATAAGGCGAATGAACTGCAAATAATGCCCTCAAACGACAGCCCTTCGGTTTTTTTCATACAACTTAGCGTACAAAATGCTAGCGTGTGATACACTTCGGTCATACAAGCAGGTGTACTGACGAAGAGAACAGAATCATACAGGATTTTGTACCAGCGATCACAGCAGCTTCCTTGCCAGCGAGTGTCGTGTAATACGGGCTTAAAGATATGCTAAGACTTTTTGTTAAAATTTAATAACAAAACAAGATGTTCGGTGAAGAACGTATAGCCTTCTTGCTCCTAAATGCATGGGTATTGTTATAACTCTTTGTCCTTTTCAAGGAGTATAATTGAATGTTGGTTGTAGTAGCTTCTTGAAATACAACGTGCTATACGGATATTATACATGAATATGATGTGCCCTTTACTAGTGCTACATCTGTAAAAAAAATTCATTCAATTCGGTTTCACCGTGTTTGAATTGATATGGGGAATCGATTTGCACACATACATGGCCGCTATCTGCAAACTATTGGGCTGATGACCTTGTAATTCAGTCAATAGATGCTTCCCACAAAAAGGTGGTAAAGATCAAATGATTAGGTTGGTCGTAATTTGATTTAAGCTTTTAACATTTGGGAGGCCGCCATTCCGTTTCCGTCAAGATGGCGGCGATATAAACATGACACTGAGGTCGCCTTTGCTAGTGCTACCTCTGTACCAAACTTCGTTCCATTTGGTTTCACCGTGTTTGAAAAGATAGGAGGAATCGATTTGCTCACATACATGGCCACCATCCGCACATTATTGTCCTGATGACCTTGTAGTGTGGTCAAAAGATTCTCTATACCTAAAGGTATGTTGTTGCAAAATTTGGTAGAGATCAGATTATTAGGCTGGTCAAAATTTGATTCAAGCTTTTAACATTAGGATGGCCGCCATTACGTTTTCGTCTAGATGGCGGCGGTATAAAATATGACACTGAGGTGCTCTTTGATAGTGCTACCTCTGTACCAAATTTCGTTCAATTCGGTTTCACCGTGTTTGAATTGATATGGGGAATCAATTTGCACACATACATGGCCGCCATCTGCAAACTAATGAGATGATGACCTTGTAGTTCAGTCAAAGGACGCTCGCCATACAAGTATATGTTGTTGCAAAATTTGGTAGAGAGCGGATGATTAGGTTATTCGTAATTTGATTTAAGCTTTGAACACTTGGGTGGCCTCCATTACGTTTCCGTCAAGATGGCGGCGATATAAAACATGACACTGAGGTGCCCTTTGCTATTTCTCCATCTGTACCAAATTTCGTTCAATTCGTTTTCACCGTGTTCGAATTGATAGGGGGGGCAGACATTCAGAGTACACACACTCTCTCTCTCTCTCTCTCTCACACACACACACACACACACACACATACACACAATTTTCGGCCCTGTGTAGATCTCATAAGTCTACTTTCATTTTTTGAAAAAATCTAAAGTATGCTAATAATACCATGGGAATTTCTAAGGAATACGTATACTTCGATGCAAGCACTGGCGATCAGAATATCCTTCGATATGTTGTTGTTTTGTTTCATTTGAAGGGCTAGAGCATTGCGGTCATTAACCCCGTTTACTTGTGTGTGTGTGTAGAATTTGTCTGATAACCTGAGTTATTGCGGGCTTATAATGATGTGTGTATTTGCAATTAAGGATTGGGAAGGAGGCAGCCGTGGCCTTAAGATAGAATCCGTCCTGGAATTTGGCCGGAGTAGAAGTGGGAAACCACGGAAAACCATTTCCAGGGTGGCTGAGGTGGGAATCGAACCCACTTCTTCTCATATTTGCTTCACGAGGCTACGTGTACCGAATTTCAGCCCTCAGACAAGTATTACATTTCTTGGCAGAGCTGGGAATCGAACCCGGACCTCCGGAGCGACACTTCGATATGTTATGTTAATATTCATGCCAGTTTTTTAATTTTCCGCCATTACAGGTCACGTGGCATAACGTACCAATTCGATAGTATTCTCGTAAATAAATCGGCAATATTCAACGTACTCTTCACAAAAATACGTCGTAAGGCAATAAATGTGGCAATGTAGTTACATCCCGACTAAAATGGAATGTGGGCTTTCGTTCAAAAAAGTATGCCTACTACTGGATTTGCAGCAGCATTCTATCCGCTCGCGCCCACCACGTACGATCAGGCTTTAAACCTCGCAGCCACCAACACATGGTAGGTACCGCACGCTAAACGTGCAGTTGTTACTGTAGCCGTCCCACCTCAAACGTTTAAGTCCATCTCAAAGTCTTCAATCACGGAAAAAATAAATGGCTTCAATAGAGAAGCATTGTTAGAGAATAACATTTCCTGCTCAGTAGGAGAATAAAACCAAACGGCCCTACGTCGTTTACTGTTCAGTCTTGGCTGATCATGGGGCCAATCTCTCTGCTGACTCAGTAGAAGCGTGGGTTCGAACCCCACCGTCAGCCGTCCTTGAAATGGTTTTCCATGGTTTCCCATTTTCAACACCAGGTAAATGCTGGGAAGGTACCTTGGGACAGGCTACGGGCCCTTCCTTCCACATCCTTGCCCAGTTTCATTCATCTGCATCCATTTCATCTCTCATCCCGACACGCAGGTCTCCCACGGGCGTCGACTAGAAAGACCTGCACTCGGCCTCTCAGAAGGCCACACGAAAAAAAAATCCCTTCAATAAATGCAACATCGTCTTCAGACAAGAACATGTTCAGACTTTTTACATCCATTACTTTCATTTGGTTGATGACTAGTGGAGTGGTCTTTCCAATGGTGAAGTTTTCTTGTCTGTAAGGACATTTCCAAATGCGAAAATGGTTGAAATCGGCTGTTTCCTCTCTGGAGGTATGGCGTCTACCAACGATTTGCAGAAATATATGATCTTCAAGAAAGGCGGACGAGCGTCCAAGGACGACAGTATAATTTTGAAACAAACTCCCCTTCAAATTGTAAATAGCTTCACCTATTTAGGCTTGACTCTGCAAACTACCATGCAATCCTTCAGGATTCACATAAAACAGCGGGTGGCATTGGCCACTAAAGCTATTTTCGATCTTAGAAACATATCTCGACTTTCACTGAAATCCGCCTTAGCACTCTTTGATGCCAAGATTGTTCCGGTCCTCGCATATGGGTTAGACATAGTCTGGGATAAATTAAGCTTGAGCGATCTCAGATCAATTGAAAAAGTCAAAGCGCGATACTTAAAGGCTGCCCTGGGAGTATCAAAATACACGCATTCCCGACTTGTTTATGAACTTGCCAGGGAAACTTTTCTTGTTGAAGACTTAAGATCTCGATTGCAGTTGCCTTCTACTGGACAGGAAGAGGATTTCCTAAGGATGAGACAAAGAAAGCGAGCGGAAATCGACATAGAATTCTATGGGACTGATGCCATGTCTCAGAGAAATTGGACTGAACCGAACAATGAAATGAGGAGTGCTCTGAATAGACTTGCTGTGCACGGCTTCCATCATAAACTGTGCGTGCGGCGTGGCTTTCATGGACCTTCTGAGCAGTGTGTGTACATATTATGTGCTAAACAGTGTGGTCGATATCATTTTAGTAAATGCTCTAAGAGAACACTGTCCTTATTGGAGTACTCGAAAATGTAATGCACATTTTTCCGCAGTTCCTTTATTATTATGATATCGATCACAGACCAAGGATCATGTAATGTGGGGCTCGCACTGGTCGGTGGGTTGCTGGGATCCGGGTCTCGAGCGCGGTTTGTGGTGGAGGCCGGTGGAAACCATGCACCGCTGGTCTACTTATTTAACTTCTGACAGTGTTTGTGATATTAGCCTATGATGTATTCATTCCAAATGCACTTTCGTGCGCAATTATACTATTAAAAAGGTTGAAATTTACAGTGAAAGTGCGAGAACACAAAACAGGACCGCCTCTCATTGTTTTTATGATCACATACTGCATTATTGTGAATGGCACTTCGTTTCTGGAGACTGGCTTGCCCAAAAAGAATGGAGATAAAAACTTATCCCAATCTCGCAGTAGGTCCACACCTATTGTAACTTCCAATGGAGAATGGTTTCTGCGGCACAACACCATTGCAGCAAGATAAGGCTTGGCATTCTCAGTCACTTCTTTCTGGTTAATGTACTGTCTGGTAAGTCCTAAGTTCCTTACACAGCTAACTTTAAACAGGTGTAACT
The DNA here is from genome assembly GCA_946902985.2 of Meconema thalassinum. Classification (NCBI taxonomy): domain Eukaryota; kingdom Metazoa; phylum Arthropoda; class Insecta; order Orthoptera; family Tettigoniidae; genus Meconema; species Meconema thalassinum. The sequence goes on from OX336398.1 coordinate 80,590,247, forward strand.
AGAGATGGGACTATCGACTACTTTTAACCATCGACTGACTAGTCATTCATTGGAAGAAACTATCGACTAGATAGTCGACTACTTTCAGTCGAATGGTTAACTGAATTCGCATTGCTCCTAAGCGTGTTGTTCCAAGTATTTGACTGAAAGTAGTCGCTTCTAGGCAGCGTACAAAGCACGGCAAGCCGTTACCCGCTGAGTTTAGGCCTACCACCAGATGAAAATCAAACTTCTCCTTAACCCACCTATTTTTGCAGACGTTAGTTTGGACTACTCGACGCTCGGCAACATGCAATTGGTCAAAGTTATTTATTTATTTTTATTGTGCTTCGAAATGGTGGTTTACGTCGTGGAGTGCAGCCATTATTTGCAATGTTGCACATTTCATTTAATGCAAAATGTGTGAGTAAATGTTCCCCGATACCGGTATTGATACAGGGCACATTACCAGTATGTACTGTGGATAAGTGAAGTAATAGACCAATACTTAATTAACCTAAGAGTAAATTAAATCACTATTACTGAGAGGGAGTTCTTAAGTACCGGGAACAATTCCATAGCCAACATTGAAATAATCACACTTCATATTTTAATGCCAAAAAATAGTAAATGTAAAATATGTCAATAGAGTCATAAACAAGTTAGGCTATGTGTTCACTAATTTAATCCTCTCTGAAGTGCTAAGAACGTAGAGCTGAAATACGACTTGAACAAGAAAATTACGGCCCACAGTAAATACACACGAAAATAGAACACTTTTGAACAGCAACGAGGGCGGACTTTCAGTGGAGATGTTGGCAACAATGTAAATACTAAGTTTTTTAATGCGCGCGCTATCCATGTGCTGAAACAATTGACGACCAGAAAGTAAAACTATCCGAGCGCGTTCTACATGTTAATAGTTAAAACACAATTGGGCTATGCCGTTTGCAAACGACTTGTTTATGTTACGGTGAGTAGTAGTTGAATTCTTTCGACTGTTTTTAAAAAGCAGTCAAACAAGTCGATGGATTTAACATTTTTCAGTCGACTGCTGCGGTGCTGCCCATCTCCAAACAATTGACGACCAGGATCAATTTGTGCGTATGGTCAAGCTGTCCTCACAGTACCCGCTGCAATAGATATAGAGATTCACATCACCACTCTATCTTATGATGGATGTCAGTACATAAAATCAGTCATAAGGCAACGGCAGTTTAACCACAGACAACGCTACAACTCTTCCATCCCTGCCCTCATGTCTTGGCCACTAACCCCTTCCCCCCTCCCACACAGCACGCCACTGCTCTGACACAGTTGTTAGGCCTGCTACAACAACTCTCAGCCATAACCCTGTAAACTACAGCGAAACCAAACCCAGAACCCCCTAATACACTTCATTTGCAGAGCAATAAAATTCATAAAACAACTCCGCAACAAGCTTCACAAAAACCTAAATTATAAACGAAAAGACTACTCCACAAACACCAAAATCAGTAAACATCCCTCATTTCAGCCACACTACACCTTAAACAGACATAGAAGGCATAGTCATGACCCCTCCATGGAGTAGGCTATTGTCTAAACACGATCATGTCTCCTTCAACTTTACTGAAGACGTCATTAAATTCTATTTAAAAAATCATAAACTCATTCCACAAATCTTAAAATCAGTATACATCCCTCATTTCAGTTACTCTATTCATTAAACAAACATAGAAGGCGTAGCCATGACCCCTTCATGGAGTAGGCTATTGTCTAAATCTGACCACGCATACTACAACCTTACTCTAATTCAAAATTACGGCTAAATGATCCATCTGACTTGGAGGCAAAGGTATTTACTGGCTTGCCTGGGATTATGTGCCACAAAACCGGTATCTGGAGTTCAAACATAACCTAAATATTGAATGACAATATTGAATTGTCCAATAACTTGGACAATTGGATTTAGGCTATTTCATTGAAAGAATCAACGAACTGTATAAAACTATAGGCACCTACAGGTATACTTAACTTATTAATTAAATCTCTACAATAAACATACAGCACAATGAATTGTAGCATGAAGTTATCCTGAAGAAGTCGTTTGATTAGAACGACTACTTAAATTCGAATGATTCCATTCGCTTGGAATTAGTCGTTTGCCAACGACTTGTTTCATTCGAATGATTTCCAACGATTGCTTTGGGATCAGTCGTTTACAACGACTACTTTTATTCGAATGATTCCATTCGCTTGGAAGTAGTCGTTTGCCAACGACTTGTTTCATTCGAATGATTTCCAACGATTGCTTTGGGATCAGTCGTTTACAACGACTACTTTTATTCGAATGATTCCATTCGCTTGGAAGTAGTCGTTTGTTTCATTCGAATGATTTCCAACGATAGTTTTGGGATCAGTCGTTTGCAAACGACTTGTTTATGATACGGTGAGTAGTCGTTGAATTCATTCGACTGTTTTTTAAAAGCAGTCGAATAAGTCGATTGTTTTAACTATCGACTAATTCGACTGTTTTCATTCGACTGCTGCCCATCTCTAGGTGTAACAGCATCAGTTTTCAAAACACCTCACGGAATCTTTCACCATTATTAAGTAGAGAAAATTGTGCACAAAGCTATGCATTCTGCGTAAAACGGGTCCATAGGTCCATGTGCCCTTTTTACGTCGACCGTCTCAATTGTGACAAACGTTGAAGGGATAAAGGGCTCGGAAAGGTTTCAAATTGCGAGTCTTAGAGAGTTGTATCAAACTAAAAAAAGAAGAAGAAGAATTCTAAAATCATTTCCAACCTAAATGTAGTTCCATAAATGGTTGGTTGGTTCCTCAGTTTAGGGGCTGCGACAACGCGGTCATGTAGCCCCGTGAACTTTGGGTGTGTGTAGAATCTGTCTGATAACCGGTGTTAATTGTGTTGACTGTATTAGTGTGTGTGTTATCTGTTTTTTAAATTCAAGTAAGGTATTTTCAAGTATTTCTTACTTTTGCCGCCACCGCCAACGACTGCTAGTTCAGAACTTAGCTACCAGACGCCACCGCAGTCGGCTCCTGGCAACGAATGTAGGAACCTAAGAGCGTTATTTTCATTCTTAATCTATACAATTTAGCTTCACACAGGTGTAATTAGTGGAAGGTTCTTTAACATGCCATAAATCTATGTCATGGGACCACTGGCGTTACTTCCCCTCCGAAGGAAGGCATACTGAGGGATTTTTAACGCTCTTAAAAATCCGACGACTTCGGCCGGGTTTGAACCCGCGATCTTGGGCATAGAAGCTCAGCATGCTACCACCTACGCCACCGAAGCCGCGTAGAGTAGTTCCAGAAAAGCAGTCTTATATCGCCTATTTCTTTACTCAAATCAAATCCTAGCCAAAGTAACTCTCTCTCTGAGCACTGCATTAGAACTTTTCAACATCAAAGTTGCCCCAATTGTGTGTCACGCGATCAGGACAATATGGGTTCACTTAACTACATCGAATCCGAGGAGACTTGAGGCAGTGAAAGCATCCTTCATCAAGAGAGCTCTCCAGGTATCGAAATCAACTAGATCGAGGATAATTTATTTGCTAGCGGATACAGATTATTTTGTGGAAGAGATAATACAGGGATACGGTCTTCCAGTTCCATTGGCTTATGAAGACCACATCAAGAACAGAGAAGATAAGGCTACAAACATAGACCCGAGCTTCTACCTAACCCCAGCCATTATAATTTATCGTATGATGATACAGAGTTAAAATAAAAGTTATATACACTACATATCAAGTTATATATTGAGACCGTCGGTGGAGCTGTCTGGATAGCCAACAACCGCAATGACTTCCCTAACATCTCATCCGTCGGACATAATTGCTGTGAGGATCAGGTGAACTCCCAAATAGGCTAAAGCGGCACGAGAATCTGTAGTCCACAGGGATCGTGGTACATGGTGACGATGGTCATAGACTGCCTAAGGAAAGGTTCACCTTAAAAACTAGACTGAGAAAATAAGCATCCAGACTTATGTAAAACACCGTGAAAATTTATTGTTAAAATTCACAAGCCCCTAGCCTAGTTCGGAGGGTTTCAATCGGCTAGTCCGCAAGCTAATAAACAATCAAAAATAAAGAGCAGGTCCCTACCTGAGAAGTTACGGAAAACCCTCGCGAAAGATCTATCTCACAATAATAAAGCAACAACAGCAACGCTAGGAAAATGGTACGACGCAAGTCCCTAGGTCAAGTTACAAGATCAAGCTAATATCAGAAGTTACATTTAACAGGGTAGCAAAACAAATCTAAGTTAAGATGATACCATCTCCACATTTACATTTAACGTTAATTCATCTAGCTAAGTCCTATCAATTGATATCAAAATTTACGGCGATGACGTCCGTAACAGAAAACAATTACATTCAAAGCTAAGTGAACAGCCATGAAAAAAAAAATATTCTTAGAAACTAAGTGCTAACAGCACACAAGAAGGTAACATGTAGGATTCATACACTTGTACATCATAAATAATTAATAAGAGACAACAGTTTTATTAAAATGCCTGCCTGCACCTTGGTTTACTCTTTGTAAGCCATAGTCATCTAATGTGTGTAGTTACGGTGACGACTGCGTAGTAAAGACTACGTCTAACATCGCATTGCCTGCGCTCCACAAGCTACGAACTCAAGGTTCGAGCAAGCTTCAGGTCGCTACAAAAGTGTCAGCTGTCCTAGTCATTTCCTCAAAAGGAAATGCCTCCATTAGCACGGCCATGTCAGCAGGTTCCAAATGCAAAAGAACAAAGTTAGATAGAAAGAATTCGTTAGTTAGCCTTTGTTTTACCAAAATGATGCGTTTTATTATTAAGATGTCGGTTTAGGTTTATCGTGGGTTTATGGCGAATAATACTGACAATAGCCTGGGCACGGAGTGTCTCCACTGAGATCAATCTCCACCAAGAGCCTCGACTCAAAATTCGGAATACAATCTACGAGCAATAACAACTCGGACACACAATAACACAAGTTACCAGCGGCGCACAGCTCGCGTTCAATAACTCTGGGATGGGCCTGCACACTCAGTCACCCTCCAATAACATATGGTCAACGGGAACAATCCCGGACAAGGTACACACAAATACCTTCATACAATAAATACCTCCTTTAACAGGGCGGCCTACAACGTACTATAGAAAACCTGACATAACTGTACACGTCAAACGACGGTACACGCAAAAGTGCGCTTAACTAACAAAAAAAAAACAATCTATAAAAACATGTGATCAGATACAAGGTTGGACACTGGGTTCCATGAGCTAAGTTGCAATGAAAGGAAAAGCGAATACAACAAGCATTCTGTCTCTTGTCAAAGTAATTCTGTCTCACAATACAAGCGTGCTCTCAAGGGCACTGGGTCACAAACCAGTTTGTGTCGCTGCAGGCTACAACATTCCTGCGCGGTCTGACACAACACACACTAACTATCAAGGCCGGCGATTTAAGCAAAATAAAAACTGTACAACTGGCCTCATCATAAAAACTTTACCATAGGTTATGAACCTCGAAAAATACGTGTATAAAAAACACGCTATGAATCTGAATACAATAATATAATTCCGTCTTTCACCAAAGACGTCTAAATGGTAGCAATGTCACATTGCTGGAGCTCTTTGCTCTCAAAGATATAATACTTCAGTAGTTGCTTGTATAAACATGAAATACATACGTGTCTTCACATGACACTAACAAAATAATAATTGGGGCGCAGATTCCACACTCTGGATCTGCTTAATGATACGTTGGGAACTGGGTTCGATGCTAGACAACGAAACATTTCTTTTACTTGTAAGGTCTACACTTGACCAGATGGCTTCTGAGCAACATCTCAAATGAAATATAATGCAGTTACAAAACTGTTAATTACAGTCGATTACCTAAATGATACGACTGCTCTAACGAAGTCAGGGGTGTAACAAAGACTGGTTGCAAAAATGCAGTTAAACAAATATAACCATGGCATCTGATTGCCATAACTAAAGTCAGCAAAGACTCGAAAAAATCACCCCAGATAGGGTTAAACAAAGTAGCCTCAAATGACCACGGTCACGTTTAGCAAAAGAGAGGCATTGACGCTCTACGACGTCCATCAAGCTGCACCAGGGTTGACCAAAATGTCTGACCCAAGGGTGACTCACTCTAACTGAAATACATGACATCTAATTAGACTAGTTACATTCCCTACCTATAAAAATGGCTGTCACTAAGTTCGGTTGGTTCACAAACTACATTAAACCTACTATACCACCAGAAACTAGAACAAGAAAGGGTGTACAAAAACTCACGAAATGGAGGAGCTCTCACTCAGCCCTCTGTTCAACGACAAGGGTTGAACAAATTCACCTCTGGCCCTCCGGAACGGCATCGTCCTCACCAGGACTCCCATCTGGACTGTTCCAAAGACCAGGGTTCGATCTGTCCCTGTCGATAACTTCGTGGATGTACTGGACTTGCCTGGGAATGGCATCCTGGGTTCCTTCCTCCTCGTTCGCTGTTCTGGGAGTTCCACCATCATGCTGGTTCCAATAGATACATCACCCTCATACCATGATGGTATTAGCCCATGATCTTATTCTCGAACATGGTGTAGAATAATTTTATCACGTGGGTGGTTGAATAAATCGCGTAGTAGTTCATTCTTTCACTTCAAAAATCACAATGTTCGTAGTAAATGTTACAGGCTTTAATTGCAATTGATAACACAGCCTTTACTTCACAGATATCGAATAATACGTGATCAAGCACTGTTCTGTGGTTCTTTACGTGTACTGACGCCACTTTTACATCACGTAGCATCCGTGAAATGTGCGTCGTTTCGTTATTGAAAAATTCACTGTGGCAGTTCAAATGTACTATACTATCATAATCACAATTGCTTAAAGTAGTTATAACACGTTTACCTCTATATTTTTCACCAGGCACTCGGCCCTCCACAAACACGTGGGTACAAAAATGTGGTGTTACGGTAATGTTAGAATTTTCACTATACTTGCCAATTATTTCACAATATGATTCCTGTTGTTCACTGTGCATAAATAACAGTGATTTATAGAATATTCGTGCACGATGGCACCCGATGATAACTTCTACGCTAAACAGCGGGTATTTTCTACGTCTGACACGACGGATACAACTTCACGCCTACACGGGGCGGATTCTCCAGACGTAGTGCAAATAATTCACTATACAATTCTTACTTATCACTCGTATCGTAACTTATCTGTGCTCGATGGCAACAGATAACCATTTCCTCGCTAAACAGCGGATATTTTCTACGTCTTACACGACGGATGTAACTTCACGCCTACACGGGGTGGATTCTCCAGACGTAGTGCAAGGCATAGGGTTACTCGAGGAAGTAGGTCGTCAAACCGAAGTCGTTGAGCGACTACTTACATTCCTGTTCGCGTATCTGCAAGGGTATTACCTTACCTTATGCGAAAATAACATTCTCCAAAATGTTTTAATAATGCTGAATGACGAAATGGAATATTCTGAGTCTCGTAGAAAGATAAAATTGATTAATAAGACCTCAGATAAATAATTAGCAGACTTCACCAAAGTCAAAAGTGCGATTCTCCGCTACTTCAACGAGTATAGCGTGAGCTCTCAGCTCCACGTGGCTTTCTGGTGTGTTCAAAGGTACTACATCCCATCATAAATGTGCTGTTATAAAAAATATCACATGAACCTTAGCTCAGCGGGTTCATCATACAGTTATATACATAGTCATAAACACATGTTCTTGCTTTAAACTTCTAAATCCAGGCCATCAATCCACTGAAGTGCCTCAGAAGATGCATGATGAATGTCACCTACTGATCCTTGGAACGCTCGTTGCGGACATTAACCAACAATATGTTCGATGGTTTGCAGGGTAGCTCCACAATCGCAGTTAGCAGAAGTAACCCAACCCCATTTGTGAAGCAGGAATCCACATTTGCCTTGTCCTGTACGGATCCGGTTAATGATTCTTCATTGGCGTCTGGGGAGTTTGAAACCTTCTATCCGGTTGGAAGGGTTTTCAATCAGATGTGCATTGAATACTGATGATTCTTCCCACATAGTTTTCCATGCTTCTGAGATGTTAAATGAAGAGTCAAGAAGTACTGCAGAGCGCCAAGGTGGTTTTCTTGACTTCAACCGATGATTACCCAGCCATGAATTCTGAAGAATGGAAGAAGTCTAACTTCGAGTTAAGACATGTATTCACGAGAACAGCAGCTCATGGATTCCATTATAAAATCTGTGGACTACGAGGATATCACTTGGCGTCAGACTTTTGAAGGCCTTTGTCTGGAGCGTGGCACTCTATGCAAGTAAAACTTGGACTATTGGTGCAGCAGAAAAGAGGAGAATTGAAGCATTTGAAATGTGGTGTTACAGGAGAATGATGAAGATCGGAAGGGTGGATAGGGTTACAAACGAAGAGGTATTAAGACGAGTGGGAGAGGAGAGATGTTTCTGGCGACTGCTAATGAAGATAAGAGATAGGTTGGTAGGACACATACTAAGGCACCCAGGAATAGCAAGCTTAGTTATGGAAGGAAGGGTCGAGGACAAGAACTGTAGGGGTAGACCAAGGTTAGAATATGTTAAACAGATTGCCTCGGATGTAGGGTGTGGTAGCTATGTAGTGATGAAACGACTAGCTCAGGACAGGGAGGCATGGAGCGCTGCATCAAACAAGTCAAAAGACAACAGACTTATGTACTTGCAATCTTGGTGGACAGATTTGTGGGCAGTATCATATATATACATGAAAATCAAGGACTAAAGCATTGTCAGCCTATCCAAAAGACGATCAAATTTGAAGTTGACCATACCATTGTATTTTTTATATTACACATTGTGTTCAATAAATCTTGTATAATTCTTTCTTTAATGTTGGTTGGTTGGTTCCTCAGTTTAGGGGCTGCGACAACGTGGTCATGTAGCCCCGTGTACTTTGGGTGTGTGTAGAATCTGTCTGATAACCGATGTTAATTGTGATGGCTGTATTAGTGTGTGTTATCTGTTTTTAATTCAAGTAAGGACAGCAGACATTGGATTTTCAAGTAGTTCCAACTTTTGCTACCAAACTCCACCGTCAACGACCAACTAGTTCCTAACTTGGTTACTAGATGCCACCGCAGTCGGCTCCTGGCGACGAACGTTGAAACCTAAGAGCGTCAGTCAAATCTAACCTATAATTTAGCTTCACACAAGTGTAATTAGTGTAAGGTTCTTTTACATGCCATAAATCTATGACATGGGACCGCCGGCTTTACTTCCCCTCCGAAGGGAGGCATACTGAGGGATTTTTAATGACGACTTTGTCCTGGTCTGAACCCGCGATCTTGGGCATAGAAGCTCAGCATGCTACCAATTATTCCACCGGAGCCGCCGATCTTTAAGACATTTTCTTTAATGTGTTCCTTGGTTCAATACCCTCAGGCGATTTCTGAGTTTAGAAAAACCTATACAACGTAAGTAGTTATAAGAGCTTTGGTGTATTCTTTGGAATACACGGTAAGGCAGAGTAAGCTTTTGCTTCTCTTTGCTTTAGTTCATCCCCTCCCTTTTTCGCATACACCAACAGTGATCCCCTGATTTCTCTTTGTTGGTATATTTTCTTACACCACCTGTGAGTCTGTTCTAGATATATATCTTCCATGACTCACCTAGCGTCATTTAGCAGCGAATCTCTGAAGTTCCTCAATTTTTCCCTGTACGAGAGGACTTCCTTATCAATCTGGCCACCAGATCTCGTCGCTATCGCCAGCTATCATCTCCGTGATCAAGAGGACTTCGTCTACTTTTTCACCCACCCGGCTTTGCTAGTGACGCCTGCTATCAACTCTTTGAAGACCATTTCATCAAGAAAATTTATTTCTGTTATGTTGGTTATTCTTATGTGTATTCCTTTTGTTTCCTACCTCCACTCTTTTCCCTTCCCTGGTCCCTCCGCGCTTCGTTGAGCTGGCCTCACTTGTGCGTCTGAAGTCAAACTAGTCAGTCGGAGCTTAACTAAAGCTCGTTTCCTCACCTCGAGAGACAAACTTTCAAATCTTCGCCATGTTGTGAATTCCTGACTAACGGTCACCAAGGAATCGCCGTTCATCAGAAATGAGCTAAGTACTATTTCTACGTCCTTCAACTTATTTTAATTGATTTTAAATAGCTACATGCTTTTTAATGATCATTTCATAGGCAGTGTGAGATTTCTAAATGTGGGGCAATAATCATCCTTCGCGGGATTTTCTATGTTGGGCTTTTGTCTATCTAAGCCAATTTTAACATGAAGCAGCATTTCTTATGCTTATTAAATGAGAGATTTTCTCACAACGTGGGGCACCATTGAATTACCCACTGTCTATAGAATACTTCGCTCGTTCCACCGCTGTACTAATTTTTGCCCTATTCTTCAGTCATGATTGTTCTGGAATTTTCCATGCCGAACAATTCATCTACAAGTTAAACTTTCTAGTACTTTCCACTCACATATGGGAATACTTTTTCAAACTAAGGAATCTTCCTTATGGACTGCTGATCAATATCTAATTTTTCTTCCTCCGTTGGGATTTTTCTGGTGCATTCAACTATAACCTACAAGTTTTTCAAGCAATAGACTCTCGCAAATCTAGTGTAACTAGCTATTTTCCACCATCGCAATAACTTTCTTTGCCATAAACTTTTTGTGCTACTACAGTGAACTTTTCAACTATATCAACAGACTATAGTGAAAACAGTGCCTGTTCAACTTTTTCATCCGCACCGCGCTCGTCCGAGCACAATAAATACGGCCATGAACACTCTTCCACAATCCCATTTGATCTTTTCCAAACCCTTTACTAACAAACTAAAATAATAAAATTGTTACTGTAGGTATTTTTTCAATGAGGTGTCACTCTCAATAAGTGCCCTCCCTTACTTGCTCCACGTACAATAAATTAATGTCTGTTAAACTTCGTGTCTAGTACACGCCTTAAAGTATATTGTTTCTCCCTTCTAATTAGGGAATCCAACTCTTTCTACTCAAAAGTGAGTTATCTCTAGGTTTCACGAAAGGGAAATTTGCCCTATTTTTCTCGTGATCCCTACTTAAACATAGGAGTTCTAGAAACTTCCTTTTAATTTTTCTCTTCAGGTTTCACAATAAGTGACCTGCCCTATTTGTATAATCTCTAAACGTAGTTCTGTATTAATACAAGAAGTTATAGAAACTTCTATTTCATTTTTTCCTGTTTTTTTGTTGTTGTTACTTTCGAAGTTGTTATATGTTCATATTTCTAAGATACCCATCTGGAAATCCTTAAAGTACACACCTTGTACTTGATTTATTGTTTAACCTTAATTACGTTAATTATCTTAAAATTTTCTATTTTTTTATCTTCGCACTATTTCAAAATCTTACGAAGATTTTAGCTCATATAAAAGGTTTAAAACCAAAAAATTATCAATTGCCTGGCGCAAGATTTAAATGATTTAGGAGGTCTGCGACCCCAATTGTTTGAAAACTCAAATTATATATGTCTTAAATTCATTACACCTTTTTGCATTGTTAAATAAATTTGAATTTTTCCTTTTCCTTTATAATTTCTCTGAAATAACGGTTAGCCAAGATCCTGTCTTCCCTGACTCTTCCTAGGTTTACGCCCTTTTAAATAAAAATAAATCCATTGATAAGGTTTGCACTACTTGTTGCATTTGAGCAAGAACTCTTAGTTATTAACTTATTAAAGTCTTTCTTAGCTTTGATAGCTAATTCTAACTGGCCAGCAAGGCAAGCATAGCTCGCTACGCCAGCTTCCTGCTTGTTGAGATTCTCTCTACAACTTATGGTTGGTTTTCAAAATTTAAGTTTTTTCTCATTGTCTAAACTTTTAGTCGGCTCCTTGCTGGGTAAAAGCTTGGTCATTCCTAAATGCAACTATTGGTACTCTTACCAAAATTATTCTCAAGGGTATAATTGCTTCATCCCTATCCTTCTTGGAAACATTCTGTCACTTTTTAGAAATTCTACAATTTTAAGAACTAAAACATTACGGCTTATTCAAATTATTTGCATTCGTCAAAATATTTGTTTAAAACAAACTCCTTTAAAAGGGTACATAGGAAACTTATCATTTCTTTCTTTGCCAGACCACCACCCTTCCCCATAGTAGCTGAATCTTGGCTTGGAAGGGAAGGGACCTCCTACTCTCGCCTGCAAATAGCTCAAGCTCTAGCTGCGTTTCCCGTTATCTGTGTTCAGGTCCCCACTCACTTTAGTGATCTCACGGGCTTTGCGGTGACACTCTTCTTTAAAATTGTTTGTATTTAGTGTTGGACTTTCTTCCTATTATCCACACTTGTTCCTCTGTCCGAAACCCACTTCCCTTTACTTCTTAATTCATCTTCCCTTGTGGGTAAGGTTAATTCTTAGCAAAAACCTACCCAGGCTTAGGTGAAACTCTGCATTGACTAACAATAGAGCTCGTAATGGTAGAAAAGGCAAATTGCTAATCTCCTGTAGGGGTAGACCAAGGTTAGAATATGTTAAACAGATGGCCTGAGATGTAATGTGTGGTACGGATCAGGGCCGTATTTCTAAATAGGCTAAGTAGGCTGCAGCCTAGAGCGGCAAATTTTTCAGGGGCGGCAGTTTGGTAATTTATTCAAAAGTTAAAATGAAGTAATTCGGACGTTAATAATATTTTCCGTGCGAATTTAAGAATAGAATGTTACTTAAAATACTTTTTAGTCGTTCTACAGTTTTTCCTGCCTTAGAAGAGTTAAGAACTATCTGCGAACTAGTATTTCTAAAATACGGTTAAACTCACTTTCATCTACTTTGTATTGAGGCAAATACAACAAAAACACTTTCATATGAGTATATTATTAACGAGTTTGCCATTAAGAAATCTCGTAAGAAAGCTATGCAAATTTGAACATCAAGATTGTGTGGGGTGAGTTGTTTTAGAGAAGTTTGTATATTTTTCAACAAATAAACCAGTAATTAACTACATTTTGTGTGATTTTATTTCACCATGTAGGACAACTTAATTCAAATTGAACACAGTTCTTCAATTATGCAAAAGATAGTCATTAGCATTAGAATATAAAAAATATGTGTAAAATAGTGATCACTGATCTGCAAGAACAAATTAATTAATTAAGTTCGAAATCTATTCCATTTTTTAACGAATCTTAAAAGAAGTAAGTAAATAACAAGTAGATAACTAATTCTAATATATAATTTGTTATGTAAACCATTAAAATTGCAGTTTTATCAAAACTATATGAACTTTATGTTTAAAAGAGATAAAAACTCCAACTAATTCTATCCTTTTGTTGTATAAAACAAATGTATTTAGCAAATATGAATTATAGAGGGGGCGGCAAATGGACTTCAGCCTATAGGTGGCATACTGTACTCTTAAATCCGGCCCTGGTAGCGATGAAGAGATGAAAACGATTCGCTCAGGACAGGGAGGCTTGGATAGCTGCATCAAACCAGTCGAAAGACTGAAGTGTCAATCAACATAATCATATCGCTATTGAATCTTTCAGTGTCGTGGTTACTAGTGAGATTGACTTTGTTCAATTTGACTGGCGGCGTGGTGCAGCGGTAACATTCCCGCCTGCTGTTCCCAACGTTGCAGGATCGAATCCTGGTGCAGTCAGGTGGCAAATGTGAGGGAGCCGTGTCAATAGATTTACTGACACGATAAAGAACCACTGCGGGGCCAAATTCCGGCTCCCAGTGTGTCTAAAAAACATTATTATTATTATTATTATGTTCAGTTTAAATGCCTTCACTAATAAATTTGAAATGGTGCCTCTTACAACAATCATTTTATCCATATATTTAAAACTCTAAGGCGATTCTTGTTACCGCGAGATTGAGATAACGTCTAAGCCGATCGACTTCGTAATGCATTCTAACTAGAGCTCTTGGAATGTAGATTTGCAGAGTGTCTTTAAAAGGAAAATATATGTTAGGGTATATTTTTAAATTATTAAAGAAAAATGTAATATTTGTAGCTCCCGCGCTCAGAGAATGGCGTATCCTGCCGCGTCTTACTGAGATCTTTGTTTATGAGAATTAAGAAGGGGGGAAATATTCTTGTGGTTCTATGATTCAAACTTTTAGAGTAAGTATATGTGGAGGAAAATCACTTAATTGGCAGATATATTTATTTAATGATTTATTATCTTCCGATAAAACACTTCAATTTTCCAATTTTCAATTCGCTTGGCGTACTTTATCACAATCAATAAAGGTCAAGGGGAAATTCTGGAACGTGTAGGTCTCTATTTGCCTCATCAAGATTTCAGTCATGGACAGTTATATGTTGCGAAATCGATCTTTCGACGCCCTTAAAGTTGCAACAGTGTCAAAAAGTAATCGTTCAAACACTGCATACTGTATAAGAAAATCCTTCAGTAATTATTTTCCCAATGACGGTCATGTTTAGACGGCTGTCAACTAGTTGTTGTTTAAAACGTATTACACCTCCCAACAGAATTGTGTGTGAATCAGCTGGATTGCTAACTGATAAACACTCCAATAGCCAATCCCATAGCCCGTAGTCAGTGCCTTCACTTATTTTATAACGGTTTGTATTTGTAGGCGGAAATAACACATCGTTCACCACCTACCCGCTCCCGGAAAAGCTGTACAGCGTTGCCGAAATAGAGCCCATCACGCATCATGGCGTGCCTCGCTCGGAAGTGATGGGCTCCATCACAGCAACGCTGTACAGCTTTTCCGGGAGCGGGTAGGTGGTGAACGATGTGTTATTTCCGCCTACAAATACAAACCTATATAAAATAATTGAGTTAATTTACGTATTTCACAGTCATACAGCATAACTTTTTGATGTATAAGGATTACATCGCAACTAAGAACTACATTTTCCAACCACCCCGAGCCGAGAAAAAGTTACCTTACAAAAATGATAACAAATTTTTTTCTTGGACACGCAACATTTTGAAATTAATAAACCAGGTATACAACATTCCAATGT
This sequence comes from Meconema thalassinum, assembly GCA_946902985.2. Taxonomy (NCBI): domain Eukaryota; kingdom Metazoa; phylum Arthropoda; class Insecta; order Orthoptera; family Tettigoniidae; genus Meconema; species Meconema thalassinum. The sequence goes on from OX336398.1 coordinate 80,605,250, forward strand.
ATATTGTGTTAAAATTCGGATTCGATCTGATGACGGGTCTTTGAGATAATAATTCTTAAATGTGACGCATGGTTGAAACACGCTTAAAAACGTGCACTTTTTGTGTTCCAACTGCGACAAAAAATATTAAAATATAAATTAAAAATTCCAAACCTACATAAGCTAACGTAAAATAGAACGATGAAAATGATGATGTTATTGGATTTTATGTAGGTCTTTTGGTTACTTCACAAACAACCTTCAAACTCGAGTACACATAATACTTTGGTCGACAGTAGGGTGCATTTACTGTATGGTGTCAACTCATTATAGTGGGATATCTGAAAGTTTTAACGGTGGCGACGAATTGTTTTTTTTTTATCGGAAGGAGATGCCTCATTTATACAGCACGGTCGTAATATGGATTTTCTCTTATCTGGATAATGACCGATCCGAATCAACTGTAACCTATTTGTCTCTAGTGCGCGTTTAGACGACCCATGCTCTCATCATGAAACAACAGCATAATCAAGAAAAACCACACACTATGGCTGTGAGTTGCCAACTATTGAATTCCAAGTAATAATAATAATAATATCGTATGGCCTCGGGTGCCGGGTGCAAGCTCTGTTGTTTGACGCCCAGAGGGCAACTTTCATGTCGAATTGTCTGGCAAGGAAGTTAGATATCTTAGCTCCTTGACGCTATAGCGCTTTCTGGTAGAGAATGGAGGAACTTTGTGTTGGCGGAAAATCCCGAGATTTATTTTGCCATTATGAACACGGCCTACTGAATTCAAATGGGTTCTTTAACATGCCAACAACGTATGACATACGTGTCGTGATTTTTTTCGCCTTTCAAAAATCACTTTCCATGGCCAGGAGCTAGCTTGGGGTTGGTAGTCACTCACCCACCGTGGCAATTATTTTGTGGTAGGAATGCATAATAAACCCTGGCACTACAGCCCGTGAAGGGTCTAGGCCTACCAAGCAACCGCTGCTCAGCCATTTGGCCTGCAGATATTGGGGTGACAAGTGATCAGCGCATTGGGTCCCCTCAGCCGTTAATCTTGGTTTTCGTGATCGGGGCGCTGCCTCACTGTCAGACAGCTACTCAATTGTCCTCACGGGGCTGAGTGCACCCCGTTCCAGCCCTCACGTCAGTTTCTAAAATCCCTGACGGAGCCGGGAATCGAACCGGGGCCTCCTGGTAAGAAGCAGGCGCGCTACCCCAACACCACGGGGCCGGCGGTAGAAGTTCATAGCAGTTTTGTTTCTTCCAGATCTGGAGTATTTTAGAGTTACTTTTCATGTACAGAGACTTTGTTTTATATGTGACGGGGATTTTCGCCCGCCCGCTCGCCCACGTTGCGAGCCTGTCTCCCACCAAGCACTTCGCCGTAATGCGGCGCCCGCCCGGCACTGAGTCATTGAGTATAGGAATTTGCACTTACCTAGTTCACAGCTGGTGCGTTTTTTTTTCGTATGGCTCTTAGTGCCGGGAGTGTCCGAGGACATGTTCGGCTCGCCAGTTTTGTAGCTGCTTCGAGACGGACACCCAATGGGTGAGCTACAAGTACCGTTGGGGAGGAATGTTGGATGGGAGGGTCGAGGAGTTGGAAGGTAGCGGCTGTGGCCTATAGTTAGGGACCAACCCCGGCATTTGCCTGGAAGGAAGATGGGAAACCACAGAAGACCATCTTCAAGGCTGCCGGCGGGGGGATTCGATCCTCCTCGCCTCCCGGATGTGAGCGACTGCCAACAGTCATGCCGCAACGACCTCGGCTAACTCACCCGGTCGGTGCTAAAAATGTGCCAGCTATGTGTAGCAGTTATATTACACATAGCACATACGAAATTTGGATGAAATCCAATTGATAGTATAGAAGTTACATGTATTTGGTCCTATCAGCAGGCTTAGAATCATGTTGGTAGAACTGACGTATATAAGTTACTCCAAATTAATTAATCTAAAATGCCAGGTACTATACGTGTGCATAGTTTAAAGCTTTCGGCTTGCATACTTTCTGATATATTGGTATTTGGATTAAAAAAAGAGAGAGCAATTATCAACAATTGACAGCCCTGGTGGCTTTTAAGAATACTCTCAGTCATATCTGTTTATGTACACATATTACATACAAAATTTGGTTGAAATCCAAGTGTCGAAGTTATATACATTTAAATATTGGACCTATCAGAAGTCTTAAAATTATTTTGGCAACACTGTCATGTATGTCCTCCTGAAAATTAAACTGAAATAGTATTATCTACATGTGTGCCAATTTTGGAATAGCTCCCATGCATACCTTCCAAGATATCCAACATGGAGCTCAAATTGCTAGTGCGTTTTTTCATAAGTTGGTAGCACTGACATAATTTTCAAATACGGGCTTGAGATATTCCGGTATACATCTTTACTCATACTAAATTTGGTTTCGATTGATGCAGCCGTTTAGGAGTTGATAGGGGACACACACACACACACACACACACAGCCAGACAGACAGACAGCAGGACAGACAGATACACATTTTCCCGGATCGATCTCATAAGTCTACTTTTCCCTCATTTTTGCAAAATGTGGAAAGTAAGCTAAAAATCCGTATAACATGTGTCCTATTTGTATTGCGTGCCGAGATACAGATGTTGGTTGTAACCAGGGCAGTTGTCGTTTCGAGTGTTGGTACACCGGTTGCTATGGGCGTATTTAACGATTGTCAACAGTCGTGTGTTGTTGTTCACGTCGTGAAGTTGTGCTTTACTTTCCATTGAATGTGTCAGTGCGCTTTCTTGACTAAGTTGTCTGTACTGTATCGTTTAAACATGCCGCACGTTATTACACATGCTGAGTATGCTGATATGGTATTTGGGTATGGATTTTGTAATGGAAACGCTGCTGCTTGTAGAGAATACGGAATACGATTTCCTAACCGCAGACGACCAGATTCAATAGTGTTTACAATACACTGCGTGACTCTGGTGCAGTAACCAGCTGGGAGATGGATCGTGAGATATGGGCAAGTTTCTTGGCCACCAAGGTCCCCGGACCTTACCCTTTTGGATTTTTGCCTGTGGGGATGGTTGAAAGGCGAAGTCTACAAGGAAAAGAGCCGAGTTGGTCGTTCGGATTATGCATAGTGCAGCCCTCATCAAAGAACGCCAAGGCGCCGTCCGAAGAGCTACACGGGGTGTTATCAAGAGAAGTGCAAAATGCATTGAAGTTGGTGGTGGAATGTTTGAAAATCAACTTTTAACGTCCTCATTTGCCTTGGCTTTACATTTGTTTGGGTTAAATACTACCAGGTGTATCTCTGTACGCAATACATATGGGACATATGCTTTATGGATTTTTTTTATTGCAATTCATCTATACTACACCCTCCTAAAATATTTACTATTCCTCCTGAAGCACCCTGTATTGTCGGATAGCCAAGTGAGCAGGGCTGGATTTACTAATAGGCCCCGGCCTAGGGGCGAACCATGCTGAGGGACGCAGAATTAACCCGTAAATTGTTTTGTTCTACGCTCCTTTTTAATCTTGTTGCACTTCAAAAAGTTCTTTTTACAGTTCAAAAATAGATTAAACACACCTTTATTACTTATGATTTCTTGTAAACCAATTTCGTATAATTTTATGATTTAAATGTTGACACTTTTCCAATTTATATTGAGGCCATAATTTTCCAACAAATGTTTTGCAACAGCATATTTTTCGACTTCAGCTTTAGAACAGGAATGGTTTATGATTTATTTGGAGAAAATTTAAGTCTTGCATATTAATATCAGTTTAATTTGAATAATTCATTAAGCATAGTTGTAGGTTGTATGATGTAGCGTGTATGCATATCTGAATACCTGTAAGTGTATAATGAGTAGGGCTCGGATTTTTTGGTGTTAAAAATCGGGAAAATATTTATTTTTTATGTATTGAAAATACCTGAAATATGTGTTAAAAAGTAAAAAAAAATATTTTATTATAATTTAGTTTATTAATGTGAATATAAACAATATGTAGTGCCCACGAATGCAATGTATTCTATGCCTCACTGACTGCTGAAGCATTACAATACACAACTATATACATCTTCAGGTTGTCCATCACAAATGACCGACGATCAACGCGACACACTTATTCTGAAGGCTCGAAACTGCGGCAATTTCTTGCCCTCGAGGTGTTGTGTAACATGAGATTGCTGTTCAGCCTTGATTGCTTTCCCACAACAGAACACCCCATCAGAAGTAAAATTATCATTAAATTCTGCAACAGACGATAATTTGTAGTTGTTTTTACTTTAGGCATCGTAGAACTGCCTTACACTTCACAGTGCCTGAAGTGAACTGCATGTGATTGACACTGGTTCCAGGTAGCTGGGGGAGGTCTAGCACGTGGTGCAATATGGCTATGGACAAGGAAATCCCCGGCTTCCACAGTGAGTGGGACGGGGCGACAAGTTAAGAATAACACAGTTGCAAGCTGACATACGCTCTGCATGAAGATTAGATAGCTCACAGGTTCTTCCACGTTGAAGTAACACAAAACAAAATGGAATAAACTGAAAGATCTAGCATAATGATTTTAGAAAATGTAAATATTATGTATTTTTATGTGCTAATAAGTGAAAAGCTGGAATTTATGTATTTGTAGAACAAATGCTTAAAATATGTATTTACATAAAAATATTTATTTACCTAAAAATCCGAGCCCTAATTATGAGTCTTACATGGTTTAAACTTACTTTAATATCTCGTTGGCTTATTTATTTATAGTTTACATATACACGTTTAGAAACAGTTGATTCTCTCAGCGGTATTTCAATTTATTTAATTGATTTTACTTTACGATACATTAGATTAAAATAATAATTACCTTCACAAAGACCTTTCTGAGGTCTAAATTCTCCCCCCTTCACGATGGTATGAAGAGGGGACGGCAAAAACCCACGGGCCTAGGAGCGCATAAAATCTAAATCCGGCCCTGCGTGTGAGAGGTTGGTTGGTGATTGAAGAAGGGGACACTTGAGTGTGTGGCTGTGTTTGTGTGTGAGAGAAGGACGGGGAGTAGAATAATGTGTCGTTGAGGAATCTGCCATTCGATCCACCCGCAAATTAGGCTAAGTTGAGCAGTCGTGCCTCTGACTCATCACTTCGTTCGAAATCGATCTAACGATACTTGACATTGAGTGCTATACAAATAATTGAATTGCGCCGTGTAATGGGGAAGATGTCAGCTATGATAATGTAAAGTTGAATGTTTTTATAAAATAAATCATTAGAGTAAGAGCAGTTAGTCTTCATCGCAGTGGCGTGCTCTAGCTTCACCACATCGGCCACAGATGTTTGAACGGTACGTATACAAGCCACAAGGGAGACCTTAACAACTGCTCATCGTCAGAAAATACAATCACAAAAACAAGTTTGAAAATAAAGTGCATTCGTTATCGGGCTGATCGACATCATTATCACATCTCTCAATTTGGTCTCCTTACCAAAGGTGGCTTATAGATATAATCGAACTGACCATTTGAATTGGATAGGCTTATTTAATATCACGATTATGAAGGTTGTTGTATAACTTAAATCATTGTGCACCAAATCGTAATGGAGAGTGGTTTCTCAATTGAAAACATCCATTTGTCTTCTATCATCGTATAGGATTGAAAAATAATCGTGAAATTAAATAAGACTATTGAGTTCCTTTTCCGGCCAACAATTGGATTCAAAGAGTCAATATTCTCTATTTTCAACACACATCTAACTTAATGTCTATATACTATTGGTTATCTATGACACCCCATATGCCCAAATCCGACCACGGAGTCGCGTGATATTGAGTAAAAGGCTGATACGAGGATGGCTCAATAAGTTATCCGTAAGAAACCCCCTTACTCCCCTACTAATGTTTTTGTCCCAGAGACTTGAAACTTGGTTTGAGGGTAGTGGGAGTATAGACCATTCATTTACGTCAAACCAACTTTTTTGTAAAATCTTTAGTTTCCAAAATATCGCCCATTTTCAAAATTATTTTTTTTGGCCTAGAGACCTGAAACTTATTTTGGGGTAGAGGTAAAGACCGTATATTTATGTCAAACACACTTTTTTTTATCAATTCAATTGTTCTTGTCGACTTCATCGTTATGCTTTGGTCTACCGTTATGCGTTACGGTTACGGCGTGTATGACGTCAACATATTGTTCAGTGCATATGCACCGAGTCTGAATTTACTCCTGGGGCCTGGCGTTATGCGATTCGGAGACGGCGAGTGCGTGACGTCATGCAGCAGAGTGCACCTTCCGCTCTCCGTTCCCCGCGCGAGAAGCCTAAGTTAACGGGTAATGGAGTCTGTCGAAAGAGCTTCGAGCGAAGCGAGAAGCCCTCCTGAGCCTTTCTAACATGTGTAGCATTTGTAGCATGCGTCATTTGAAATGATATAAAGTCTAGTCTCCCAGACTGACGGTATCGTTTTGTTTTTAAAATTCTTAATTTTGGGAATAAAGCGCATTTACAAAAGTTATGCTTTTTGTCCTAGAGACCTGCGACTTGGTTTACAGGTAGTGGAGGGTTAACAACTTTGATTTACGTCAAATACACTACTTTGTAAAATTGCTAATTTTGGAAATATAGCCCACTTTGAAAATACAGGTAGAACTTTTTTCAAAAAATGTGAAAAATTCCATGTTTTGTTGTAAAAATAAAAGACATAGAGACCTTTTGTTTTAGCCTGTATAACACTTTTTAGGATTATTAGTTTTTATAATATAGCCTACTTTCAAAATTGAACGTTTTTGGTTTTTGTCCTAGAGAGCTGGGACTAGGTTTGTGGGTAGAGGGGGGGGGGGTAATGTCCTGTCATTTACGTCAAACAAACTTTTTGTAAAATTCCTGATTTTGGAAATAAACCCATTTTTCAAAATATTTTTTAGAAAAATTTGAAAAATACAATATTATTTTTTGACTGAGAGTTGGATAGTTGTAGGTGTAGGAGTTAACATATGACTTTATATGATTTTTAGTTTAAACATAGGCTATAGCCTGCTTTCCCAATTCAACTTTTTTGAATAATTTGAAAAATATAATGTTTTTGACTAGGCGCTGGGATAGAGGTAAGAGTAAGAGTTGAGAGTCAATGATTAACCTTAGAGTACTTTTTTTTTAATTTTAGTGTGTTGTTGTTGTTGCTTACAAACATGGCGGTAAGCCTTATGCTGTGATTAAAAGGGCTGAGATACTTTCCAAGACCAAGAGAAAAATCCACTAAATACATTGACAAAAATAACTTGTCAAATAAGTCAACACAAAAGTCAATATATAAACCAACACAAAGGCCAATACAAACGTCAACACATAAACCAATACAAAAGCCAACACAAAAGCCTACATAAAAACCAATATATAAGCCAATACATAAGCCAACATAAAAGTCAACACAAAAGTCAATATATAAACCAACACAAAGGCCAATACAAACGTCAACACATAAACCAATACAAAAGCCAACACAAAAGCCTACATAAAAACCAATATATAAGCCAATACATAAGCCAACATAAAAGTCAACACAAAAGTCAATATATAAACCAACACAAAGGCCAATACAAACGTCAACACATAAACCAATACAAAAGCCAACACAAAAGCCTACATAAAAACCAATATATAAGCCAATACATAAGCCAACATAAAAGTCAACACAAAAGTCAATATATAAACCAACACAAAGGCCAATACAAACGTCAACACATAAACCAATACAAAAGCCAACACAAAAGCCTACATAAAAACCAATATATAAGCCAATACATAGGCCAACATATAAGCCAATACATAAAAGCCAATATACAGTATAAGCCAACATAAAAGCCAACACAAAAGCCAATACAAAAGCCAACACATAGACCAATACAAAAGCCAACATAAAAGCCAACACAAAAGCCAACACATAAACCAATACAAAAGCCAACATAAAAGCAAACACAAAAGCCAACACAAAAGCCAACATAAAAGCCAATATATAAGCCAATACATACGGTAAGCCAACATATAAGCCAATACATAAGCCAACATAAAAGCAAACACAAAAGCCAACACAAAAGCCAACACATAAACCAATACAAAAGCCAACATAAAAGCAAACACAAAAGCCAGCACAAAAGCTAACATAAAAGCCAATATATATGCCAATACATACGATAAGCCAACATATAAGCCAATACATAAGCCAACATAAAAGCCAACACAAAGGCCAATATATAAACCAACATAAAAGCCAACACAAAAGCCAACATAAAAGCCAATACAAAAGCCAACACATAAACCAATACATAAGCCAACACATAAACCAATACATAAGTGAACATAAAAGCCAACACAAAAGCAAACATAAAAGCCAACACTAAAGCCAACACAAAAGCCAACATTAAAACCAATATATAAGCCAGCACATAAACCAATACATAAGCCAATACACAAGCCAGTACATAAGTCAACACATAAACAAATACATAAGACGATTGTAAAATGTTAAACAATTGCATAGTATTAAATTTGGGGCTGATGCAACATTTCCCATACAATTACACCATTTAACTTGTTGTTACATCATGCGACAAGATAAATCTTGTTAGAGTTTCTATCGTTAACCTTTGTTAATCTTTGGACATGCTTGGGAAATCGTGTAATTATGTGTGTACTGCTTTTTACCCACAAGCGTTGTCAATTACGTCATCATCTAAAAATAGAATTGATTATTGGTATATAAGAGACACTGCAGATGATGTTGATCAGTACTTCGTGGTAGTTGAAAGTGTGAAGATGTCTCTCTCTAAAGTATTTAGTGTCCCCCAACTTATGGGGAACAGAACGAAGACTACCGACGAGCTGTCGGTTTGTGGTTGTTGTTGGAAAACCTGGACAATCTGGTTACAGACATTGGTAATATAAACTATACAGAAAACAAGACGCTCCTAAGTGATACAAATATTAATCTGCTTACACCGATTACGGAGCCGTTTTATGATAACATTATAGTGGTTGAGATATGTGACCAAGTGGACTGCCAAGAACCATTGGAAAATAGTAAGTTTTTGCTGCTAAAGAAAGAGGTGTGTGGTGCTTTCAACCTCTATTTACGTGGTAAAACTTCCAGTTCATCTCTGCTAAACACGGTGTCAAAACAAAGCTACAATTTCCTCTACTCAACAACGAGTGTGCTATGGCACGAGGACTCAGGGCACAACTTGGGGAGAAAGGAATGTTTAACATTATGGAAAAGTATAAAAAACCTGTGGCTATACCATAGAAAGTAGAGCAAGCCGATGTTAAATTAGACGTTCTGTTAGCCGAACTTCCAGGGATATTGCAACAGCTTCGTGCTGAGGAGTTCTATCTTATGGATTTGGACATAACACAAGATTTGGCTGGTGTTTTTAACAAGATGGAGATGTGTGATTATCTAACATCGAATCACAACTTTTGTGTGCAAGGAGAGTATCAAGGAAAGTGTAATGTGATTGTGAACAATGATAAAATTGTTGGTATTGACTGTTTAACATGGATGAACTCTAATTCTAGAATAAAGATATATAACAAATTTATTTGCCAAATTACAAGTCCTGGCGTAAACAAAGTCAGTGGGAACCTTATTATAGACTTTATTCGATGTCCAGACATCCGTCTAAGGGAAACGTTTACGTCCTCCTTAGCTAAAGAACATGGTATTACAAGACTAGAGGCAACAATTTACAACTACAAAATGGATGGCGTGTTTGACCCACTCGAAGATTGTGTTAGTGTATTAGAAGCCAACAAACATTTCTTAAAAGAAGCGCCCCTATAATCGGTGCCGATCGCATCCATGTGGACCAAACTAGCGGATAACCTAGAGTAGTTGCTGTGTGGTGTTTAACAAAGTTTTACAATTTGTCTACTGGGGTAACAAAAATACTCGCAAATTGACTGGTGTTCAAATCGAACTGTGTGATGGACAAGATCGGGAGAAGATTATAAACTTTGCTCTCTCTGCCTATAGTTTTAATTACTTACCGGTACCCGTAAACTTTGTAGAAAATGTTAACGATGATTCGTGGAACAACAATGTTCGCATTATACAGAAATGCTACATTAAAGCTGGGGAAACATCATTTTCTCCATCCAGGACATTGTTCTCCACAATTCCCGCAAACATAAACATTAGCGAATTAGGATTGATTCCTACAAATACTATTCTTCCCCAGGTGTTAAGAAAAAGAACCAATAAAACTAACAGACTTAAACCATACCCTCTTAAGGAAATCACCCCATTTGGGTACAGTGTTAATGTGCTATGTGTAAGGAAACGAAAATTGGAGTTAGAGGAAATTGAGATCAAAAAAAGGAAAGCGGAGTATGTTGCAGAATGAACAGGCGATTGTGAATGCAATAAACAGGTTTACAGTTTACTTTAAACAAAGTCTCTGGCAAAATCTAGATGTGAGTGCGAAATACAAACTCTCAGCATTTACTGTTAATTACAAAGGAACTTGTAGAAAGTTAAAAATATAAACGTATGTGCTACTTAAGAGGATATTTAAAATCTATGTTTTTAAAGAGTCATACTAATTTAGACTTGTTTAAAAAGGATGGATTTATTGTAACTGTGTGTGGTGGTTTGGAGATTGTGCATCTAGAAACTGAAAAACAGTTTGCGGGATTCAAGTCCAATGGAATGATTACATTTAATGGCAACTCGTTTGCTAAAATCGAGAATTTTACGTTTTTTTTACAAGCATTCAAACAGACTACAGAGTCGACAACTTATACGCAAGGAGATGTCGATTTGATTAAAAACATTAGTATGCAGGAAATCAAATGCCAAATAAATATCCGAAAGTGCTCCCGGTTAGAAAGTACGGAAACAGGAACAGAACTAATCATTAAGGGAATGAAACCAATAGTATATAGAAAAGTTAGATATGTGTTGGAAATCGAGAATATTGACTCTTTGTTTATATCCAATTATTGGCTGGAAAAGGAACTACAAAATTCTGATACAGATTTAAATTATCGGCTAAAACTTAAGCTGGATGCTATTAAATCTTCACCAAGCAAACATAAAGAAATATTTGTATTCTGTGTGTAAATATGCATCACAAATCAGGAATATGGGCTCCCCTGTTCGTATTAAACTAATGATTACAAAAGAGACCTAAAAGATTTAAGCAAAAATTTAAGTTAAAATCTAAAAATGAATACGGATGTTATTAAAAATAAAATCAAGAAAAGAGTGTATTATATACTGCTCAAAAAAATTAAAGCTCCACTTCTTTCATAGGCCACCGAATTTTGAAACGTTGACCGCACAAGCTCGAAATCTCAGTATGACGTTTGTCATGACGCCTACCAAGCATATGCTTCAGCACAACTCCCCAACTTGAGTAGTTTCGGGGTAGCGCCCCGAAAACCAGCCCATTTTAGAATACCGCAAATTGAAGTTTGCGAAAAACGCTGTAGGACTTCTCGCAGGTTGCCAAAGCAGTCAAAAATGAATGAGTCTTGCTCTTAAAGGTTCCACAAACACGTTGAAATCGTTACATTTGACGTTTGAGTATTTTCAACCCCCTTCATCATCCCCTAAACATGGACTACCATTGGGGTGTCTGAGATGGTACCGGGTGTGTTTAACCACCTCAAAACCTGCACACCGTCCTCAGTTGCTGATTGCAGTAAGTTCTTGAGGCCTCCGACAAAGTTCACCCCCCCCCTAACACCCTCAACTGACATGGGACCAAACCACCCCCTCTTGATTCACCCCTAAGGAAGGTTTTAATCGAGATGTTTATCAGTGTTGTGAATGGGGGTGTCTTCCCCTAACGTTTCAAAAAAGGAGCTGTGCCTGTGTCACCACCCCTTCCCTGCTACCCCCGTTTGTATGATTTTTCGAATCAGGCCCTTTTTAAGGGCTGAAACGAGGTCTTAATCGCTGAAAGGGCTGTAAAGGTCCTTAGAAGTAGTGGTGACACGAAATCAACCCCTTACGATCGTTGATTGACATTCCGTCCCCCAAACTTGAAATTTTTGCACCCCCAACCCTCCCTGTCTGGACGCGTAACGCGTCATGGCAGAGTTTTCAGAGTTGGATGAAAATAAAGCTTATGGCCTGCAATCGAGCCCAAAACAGCAGGTTGGATGGAAATTCATCGGTAGGGTGGAAACGGGACCAAAAGGTTTTCAAAAAAGTTAAGTCTGTAGTAAGTACGCCCATGCATAGGCAACCCACATCACGTCCTTGCGTGCGGGTTGCCTATAATCTGCAATAGAATACAAAGGGTAGAAATGGAAGAAAAATGACGTGATGTGGGTTGCCTATGCATGGGTGTACTTACTAGAGGCTGTTAACTTTTTTGAAAAAAATTTGGTCCCGTTTCTCACCCTACCGATGAATTTCCATTCAACCTGCTGTTTTGGGCTCGATTTCAGGCCATAAGCTTCATTTTGATCCAAATCTGAAAACTCTGCCATGACGCGTTACGCGTCCAGACAGGGAGGGTTGGGGGTGCAAAAATTTCAACTTTGGGGGACGGAATGTCAATCAACGATCGGAAGGGGTTAATTTCGTGTCACCACTACCTCTAAGGACCTTTGCAGCCCTTTCAGCGAATAAGACCTCGTTTCAGCCCTTAAAAAGGGCCTGATTCGAAAAATCATACAAACGGGGGTAGCAGGCGAAGGGGTGGTGTCACAGGCACAGTTCCTTTTTTGAAACGTTCGGGGAAGACCCCCCTATTCACAGCACTGATAAACATCTCGATTAAAACCTTCCTTACGGGTGAATCGAGAGGGGGTGGTTTTATCCCATGCCAGTTGAGGGTGTTAGGGGGGGGGGGGGTGAACATTGTCGGAGGCCTTAAGAACTTACTGCAATCAGCAACTCAGGACGGTGTGCAGGTTTTCAGGTGGTTAAACACACCCGGTACATTCTCAGACGCCCCAATGGTAGTCCATGTTTAGGGGATGATGAAGGGGGTTGAAAATACTCAAACGTCAAATGTAACGATTTCAACGTGTTTGTGGAACCTTTAAGAGCAAGACTCATTCATTTTTGACTGCTTTGGCAACCTGCGAGAAGTCCTACAGCGTTTTTCGCAAACTTCAATTTGCGGTATTCGAAAATGGGCTGGTTTTCGGGGCGCTACCCCGAAACTACTCAAGTTGGGGAGTTGTGCTGAAGCATATGCTTGGTAAGCGTCAGGACAAACGTCATACTGAGATTTCGAGCTTGTGGAGTCAACTTTACAAAATCGGTGGCCTTTGAAAAAAGTGGTGCTTTAATTTTTTTGAGCAGTATATGTAAAAATTGTAGATATATTAAAAATGAATAAAAACCGGTTGTGTTTCTTGTTACCCACATTCCGCTTCTAATCTAATCGTTAACCTTCGGCAGTCTCCGGCAATGTTCGGGAGAGTGACCATGAAAAGTAGTTGAAACTAGGGTAATTGAAAGTATAGTATGACCCGTTTCTTACCTATATGAAGTTAGGTTATGTGAATTTAGGTGAGGACATGTTTTGGTTTGGTGAACTGAGGTTATGTTAGGTTAGGTGAGGTTAGCATGCCATATGTGTAAGTGGTTGCTTGTGCATGTGCATTAGCCCTGTGCTAATAATAATAATAATAATAATAATAATAATAATAATAATAATAATAATAATAATAATAATAATAATAATAATAAAATAATAATAATAAATTCAATAAATAAAAATTTATAAGTTAAAAAAACAAAATATAAAGATAAAATGTTAGGTCTGTGACCTTGTAGTTTGGTCTTTTTCGCAAAATCTAAAATCTAAAATTTAAAATGTAAAATGTAAAAATAGAAAATCTTATATGCATTAATCTAAATCTTTAAATGAGGTTTCTGTGGGTTAGATAATTGTTGGGTTAATGACCTTGCAGTTTAGTGCTTTAACACAATTAAAATAATAAATGAAATAAAGAAATTTTAAAACATGATTAATATTATGTACATAATAAATTAAATAAAAAATAAATAATAAACAATAAATAATAGTTAATAACAAATAAATATTGATTTGAGAAACCCGCCATTTAAGAGTGCGGTTGCGTGTGGCGGCCATCTTGCGCATTAGTCCCTGGCCCAGCTATGACTCTCCCTCCATAAGAATAACATAGGGTGGATGCGCGCGGCGGCCATCTTTCGCATTGCCCCTGGCTCAGCTTCGGCTTATATTACCTACTTGCATTCTCTTATTAGGCAAAGTACTTTCTTTCTCAAAATCTTAAATAACATCTGGATGACTTGTGATTCATTTATAGAACACTATCATAATAGATTAGGATTCAAACAGCTGTAAACAATACAATTTCCAAACAATCATTTGTCTCTACTAAAAATTAGGCTATACATTTTTTTACTTAGTCACTTTTTCCCTGCACCCTACATCATGTTTTAATCTTTTTTCATATATTCTAGCTCAACGGATTAGCCACGTTGATCACCGGATACCATTAGATCTCCGAAGTTAATGAATGTATGACTGATTTAAGGAGACCTCGAGCTGCTGACGGAGAAACTACCAAGGACACCTCCTCGGACATTCAAAAAATGCTTCTTGTGCTGACCATAATCGTAAAAGGAATTGTTAATGAATTTCGACCGTTTATAGCTGCTTACAAAAGCAATCAGCTCTTTATCGCATGCACGGGTTACCAACCATAAAAAACCAAAGGAATATTAAAAAGAAAAATGTTTTATAAATGTGGACTGCTAAAGTTCTCGAATCTACTTGTTCATTTCCTGAAAAAGTGACGTAACTAACTCTAAATATTTAAAGGTATATAATAACTGTGGATTTGTTAAATAATGTCAAGGTTTTGACGCTATATTGAATTGGCGATTTAATACTTTACTTCAGATGAGTGTAACAGAGTAAGAAGTATCATTCTCTCTTGATTTAATTGCAATAATTTCGAAAACTGGCACAACGAATTATGTAGTCTCACGTTGCCAAGAAAAGCAATAGAGTAGTGTAGATTTAATTAATCGATACATAATACATATAACTAGAATGTCAAGAATTAATTTGTGTGACGATAAATGAAGTAGCCTTGATCCTACATTGAAATATTCGATAATGTGAATGTTTATTAACACGGTAGTATACAATACTTTCTAACCAAAGTTGGGGTATGACGCCATGTGGTCTAAACCTGAATTAGTGCACAGCGTTGCCACATACTCGTTCACTGCTTCTGTCACTCGGACCACATATAAACAAACCATCACTCTTCCTAGCCCATTAATTACGACTTTGGTATCTAGTAATGGATTAAAATGTATTTCCTTTTTAGTTACGTAAACTAATAAGCTATAAATAGTTCGAGATGTTTCATATTATTGGAGATACATTTCAATATTA
The DNA here is from genome assembly GCA_946902985.2 of Meconema thalassinum. Taxonomy (NCBI): domain Eukaryota; kingdom Metazoa; phylum Arthropoda; class Insecta; order Orthoptera; family Tettigoniidae; genus Meconema; species Meconema thalassinum. The sequence goes on from OX336398.1 coordinate 80,620,644, forward strand.
CAGATGAGTGATAAATAATCACAAAAACAATATTATCAATACGGCGCGTGATTACAATCGTCATTATTGGTGTAATTTGTTTTCATCACTCTCTTAGTTGGACCAAGTCATTGTCGCGCTAAAAAAAATGTTGCGGTTGAATTGGCTGACTCAATTAAATCAACGAACACAACTGAATAAATCCAAGAACAGCAACAGGCAAAGATAGCTTTTAAGCCATTTTTCACTGTTCCCTTATTGACAAGTGATATTGTAACTGAAACTTGCTGTACACCTCGGTATATCCCATTACTTGAGATATTCACAAACACTTCAGGTTATTTTACAATGTCACACGATCCTGCAGCATCAGAAATCCAATCGAATTCATACCAAGAGTCTTCCAAGATCTCTCCCCTATGGTGCTTGTCTTTATATGTCGACGGATGCCATGAAATTGAAATACACTAAGTTAGGAGTCACTTGTTCGGCTATCGCGTTGATAGTATTACTTTGTGGATTAGTTGGGGAGATAAGTAACATGGAAGCCTCTGGACAGAAAGCATTCGTTGTAAAAGCGGTTATACGTATACAACGCATCCTAGTTTTCATTTTACCCTTTACATCAATCTCATGGTGCCACAGTAAACTGGAAATCATTACAACATTTCTTCATGGAAATCGCGCAAATAGATCGCTTATTATATCCTCAAGGTTTGCATTTGAATAAATATTGTCGCAGACATAGACGAAATATAATTTTGAAAATATCTATTCTAATTGTACTCACTCTTATTGGATACGTATTTCAATGGATCGACTTATGGTCCAGCGATAAGGGTTATAGCAACATTTTCAATGAAATAGCAATTTTTATGTCTTCAGTTTCACACTTGCAGTTCATCAATATTGTACTTTTACTGAGAAGTCGTTTCAGACGCTTGAACCTACATCTTGATTCTTGTAGCGTTGATAAAAGGCGGAATTCTAGCAATTCTTGTATTGCTACGTTTAGGAGCGGAGTGATCTTGTCCACTTCGAGAAACAGGGAAGCATTAACAGAAAGCAACACTGATATGTATTCCTTGTCACACTTAAACCAGACCTCGTCTTCTCTTGATGAAAGTCATCATGAAGCTTCAGAGTTTCTAAGAAGCTACCGAAAGATTCATTTTCATTTATGTAATTTGGTAGATTTAGTCAATTTTATGTTTGGTTTAGAGTTATTGATGAGATTGATCTATTACTTCATCTTTACTCTCAGCGATGTTTACTTCTTCGTAACAAGCTTTTCTGCAGGATCTTATGAAATCCTCAAGACATTCGTATTCGATGATATACTTATCTCCAGGGGCGCACCCCGGGGGGGGGGGGCTTTGGGGGCTTAAGCCCCCCCCCCCCCCACCAAAACCTGGGAACACTTGAAAAACATTGATGATATCTTTCTAGAAAATTGATTGCATAACTGGAATGATAGGGAATCTTCATCAGGAGCTCTAATACTACTAAACTCCTTAAGTCAAGGTGAATTTATAATTGATCTCATGGCATCAGAAAAACTGCTTGTTTACACAATAAACCTAAGCAAAAGGCTTCAGGGAACTGATTTAGATTGATCGTCTGCAATTACACACGCTGAAACTGTGATTGAAAGCTTAAAATCTCTAAGAAAAAATGCAGATCAAGAATTTCACTCGTTTTTTGAAGAAGCAACCAAAATTCCTAATATCTGCGGTTCAATAATTTCGATGCCTCGAACAGTTGGAAGACAACTGAACAGAAGCAACATACCAGCAGAAACTCCAGAATTATACTAAAGGCGTTCAACTAGGAAGACATCCAAATAAAATCACTGTAGATTGTTTAGCTTTTGCGGATGACATTGCATTACTTACTGACTCACTGGATACTGCCCGAGAACAAATTAGAGAGTTGCAAAAACAGGCAGCCAAAGTCGGACTACAAATATCATTTGAAAAAACTAAGTTCATGACAAACATCACCGATGCCCCCAAAAGTATCACAATTCATGACAGTTTAGTATGTAAAACAAATTCCTTTAAATACCTAGGAGAGTGGATAATGAATGACTCACAGGAAAAGACAGCAATAGAAACACGTATGCATAAATGACAAAGGTGTTTTCATATGACAAAAGATATATATAATAAAAAAAGCTTATCCTGGAACACTAAATTAAGGCATTATCAAACAGTAGTCAGACCTGAAACTCTGTATGCAGCAGAAACACTTAAATTAACAAGATTTGGTGATTTAGACAAATTAGAGAAGACTGAAAGACGAGTTCTGAGAAAAATACTGGGAGCTAAACGAAATAATAACGCAGAATATAGGTTACGACCAAATAGAGAGTTATATTTGAAATGTGAAAAATTAACTGATGTAATGAGAAAGAGAAGATTACAGTTTTTTGGGCACATCTATAGAATGGAAAATAGTAGACTAACTAAACAGATCTTCAACTTACTGACTAGTTACAAATCCAAACCCACATGGTTCATTGAAATTGACAAAGATTTGACAAACGCCAAAATTCAGACAGACACAATAGCAAACAGATCACTCTTCAGAGAAGCTATTCAAAACGCAAAATTTCAAGAAAGGAAGAAACAAACAACTGGCAGAAAGTGGACTCAGGAGGAGAAAGATCGTCACTCTAGAACGATGAAAGAAATTTGGAAACAACGGAAATTGAATACAATGGACAATAGCCAACGTTGATTCATCGTACCCTCCAAATGGGTTATTCGAAAGAAGAAGAATAAAAGATCTGTTTTCATCCCTTGGATTGACTCTTTCATTAATTAATTGGAATATCGATTCATCAAGCATAAAGACTTATTAACGAGTTTTGAGTGCTTACTGCTTCAGCAAATGCATCACATACACATACAGAAACCTTCCAAGAAAAAATGCAACTTGATTTCTTACAGCTGTAAGTAGGATATAAAGGCCGGTTCTAGCACAGGGGCTAATGGGCAAGATGGCCGCCGCGCGCAACCAGCCCTATGTTATTCTTATGGAGAGGTCATTCAGAGCTGGCACAGGGGCTAATGGGCAAGATGGCTGCCACGCTGCCACAGGGGGAGGTCGGCCGTGAAGTTACTAAATGGAATATTTATTATTATTATTAATAATATTTTTATTAGGTAATTATTGTTTGATAGCTTGCCACGGTGGGTGAGTGGTTATCGCGTTGGACTACCAACCCCAAGCTTGCAGGTTCGCTCTTGGTCGTGGTAAGTGATTTTTGAAAGGCAGCAAAAATTAAGACACGCATGTCATACGATGTTGGCATGTAAAAGAACCCAGGGAGAGGTCTGCTATGTAGTTGCTAAATGGAATATTTATTATTATTATTATTATTATTTATTATTATTATTACTATTATTATTAGGTAATTATTGATTGATCATGTACAATCAAAACCAACCTTACATTGCCCCACTTTATGGTGTAGTGGTTAGCATTCTTGGCTGTTACTGTGGAGGCTCGTGTTCGAGTCCTGGCTCTGTCAAGATTTTAAATTCTAGGCTGAGGGTTGGAATGGGGTACACTCAACCTTGTGAGGCAAAACTGACAGGAGCTGGCTTTTGATTCATACCGCTGCCATTCTGCCTAACCCAACATCATATAACCTAACCTAACCTAACCTTACCTAACCTAACTAGATCCCACCTTACCTTACCTAACCTAACCTAACCTAACTTAACTTCAAAGTCAGAAGGTACAATACATTTATTGTTTTTTATACCCTCATAAATTAGATATCGAGAATGTCCACCACGATTTAGATCCTCGAGCACACTTTTCTGACATATATCATTAAAACGTGTAGAAAGGAATGTCTGATAATTTTCACTAACACATAATACAAATTCACCATACATTGTGTCCACTTTTTGAATGTTAATGATACGGAAAAGAGTATGCATTGGTAATTCAGTGAGCTTTTTTTTCTCTTTAATCAACAGTTCTACCCCCATAGCATTGTGAATATTTATTGTAGTAGCCTATAAAGAAACAAAAAAAATCATATCTATTACAGTTTAGCTATAAGTGACCAGAACCACTATAACATTTTATTCTAATAAGGAGATTTCATAATGATAAGAAAAAAAAGCTTACCATAATAATGGATTGTGTGTAAGTAACGTCTTTTGCTGCATGATGCCACTACTAAACTGATACTCATACAACGGACAAGTGAGTTCATGTTTCGCTGACGTAATCGTATGTTCCCACGCACTTCCTGTGTGTTGCACGCGCCGTAGTGGCTAAATTTGAAACTAGATGAGATGATTTGCTGACGTAATCGTATGTTCCCCTGCACGCACACGCAGGCCCCTGTAGACGGATCCTTGTGGACGAGTCCCTGTGGACGGGTCCCTGTGGACAGGACATTGTTGACGGGTCCTTGTTGACGGATCCTTGTGGACGAGCCCCTGTGGAAGGGTCCTTGTTGACGGGTCCTTTTTGACTAACCCCTTTAGACCGGTCCCTTTGGACTGGTCCCTAATGCTATAATGAAATTAAAAGTTGTTCCACATGAAACGCAAGCGAAGAGCCGATAGCTACTATGAATTAACATGTTTTTGTTTTTTGTTTTTACACATGTGCACTTGGGGTTTTTTGTAAGAAGGCGGGCTTTTTGAATACCGATTTATACATGAGTTATTTTTTTAAATTACCAAAAGATCCAAAACTAATAGGTCATTCGCTTTTTAATATTTCATGAACCAATAAGGCTAGGGACTTGTATGAGAGGTCGTCGGACTTGAGGTGACATTCTGTTTTTGAATGTATTATTTATTTTTTGTCAAAAGGGCTTAACTACACTTTAGTTAATATCTCGCTAACTAATAATCAGAGAGGGTTAAGTGAGGTGTCATGGGACTCAGGATGGTTAACCCTTTTCCATGGCCAAGGAATTTACCTAAAATACCCAATACATTAAGGTCATTGACCTGAGATTTTATAAACTAATAATTGGATACGAACATGTGAGATGTTTACCATGTGTGATGAAACATAGCTAGGTAGAGAAAGAATTAGTGTAGGCTACATGTATGGTGACTGACAAGTCTTTTACCATTGAAACTTGTTTTCAGATCAAACTGCAGTATATAGAGAGTATAGGTTGCAGGTATGGGTTAATAAAGGAGAAACGGTGTACGCAAACTCTGATTTATCAAGAATTAAGGGTAGACTATCTTTATTTGATTGGTTAAAGAGGATAGCTAAAACACAAAATTGCTCAGTGGTTACCGAGACAAAATGATCGCTACACACAACAAGCTTTAAATACTTGAGGCTAATAATCAATACACACACACACACTCGCTTGTTCTAAACTAAACTGTGTTGCTGTCAGTGCTCAGACAGTAGGCTGATGACGAAATGCATTGCTAACAGAAATATAATCATTTCCGGTTGTCTAATGTTACCAGCTATCCATTTATTTATTTATTTTTGTGCTGCAGTGGTAAGCACTTTTAGCTCTTGTATTGGTAGTCTTAACTCGATTTCCAGGTCTGAGGCCTAGAACGAGTCGAACTAAGAAACAAGGGCATGGTGGTGCAGTGGTTAAGCTGTTAGCCTTTCACCAGAGGGTTCGATTTCAGGTTAATATGCATGTCATAAACATATTAAACAAAACAAAACAGAGATAACGTTTAAAACTGATTACATTTGTGACTTTTCAAATTATTACTTGGATTACAAATACAAAGGTGAACTGGGTTTGATATACAGTTAATGCTGTCTATCACACACTCGACTGTAAGAAAGCCAAAAGAGCAAAAGGCTTAGGTAGAGCAGTGGTAAAATTGCTATATGTAGAGAACTACCTGGCAAAGCTATATCGCATAAACAGTGCAGGATACAATCCAGCAATCAAATTTGTATCTTGTGGAACAGAGAAATGCACTTACGTGAGAAAATGCAAGTTCATGTGTAATATGACTTAACACACAAGTGTTCACCTGTGCACGTGCACAATAAGAGCTAACAAGTCACATTCTGTTTAGTTCGTACGTAACGTTAGGTTAGGGGTAATGCACACACCCTAGTACACGAGGCACATGCCATTTGAGAGTAGGTCAAGGGATCTAACTTGGTGGATGGATGTGTTCTAACGAGTCATTTGTAGTTGAAAGAGAATAATATTTGTTCTTAAGATGTTAAAACTGAGGAGATGGTATGTACAGTAAGACGTCTTGTTATTTCCTGTGTAATATTACAGACATGGCAGAGAGCACACAGTTCTGTTGCTATGACTACGCTGCAGTAATTTGAAACCCTACGTGTTCATTAAGACAATGGGTGATGATTATACAAAGTTAGCAGTCATTGGATATTACACAGGTGTTCCTTCCGGTGTCATGTTGCTGACATGGCAGAGAGCGCACAGTTCTATTGCTACGACTAACGCTGCAGTAATTTGAAACCCAAGGTGTTGATCAAGACAATGGGTGATGATTATGCAAAGTCAGCAGTAATTGGATACCACACATCAACATTGACTAAATCATAAACGTGTTGTCATAACCAGCAGAAACCTCATTTAAAGATTTTAGATTTTACATTTTAAATTTAAGATTTTTTTGATTTTTAGATTTTAATTTTTTACATTTTCCTAAGAGAGTAAACAACAAGGTCACATACCTAACCTCATTAAACCTAACTTTACCAAACCTAACTTAAGCTAATCCAAAGGCTAATGCACATACCCAAAGCATATAAGGTACATGCAACTATCCTTATGCTAGTCTTACAGGTTACTGTACAACATGATCACTACCCAAACGGATTTTTTTTTCATTTTGTTGTTTACACATATGTCAATTTTCCAATTTCCCATTTTCAGTTTTTTAATGTCAGTTTTTAGTTTTTTCAATTTCATAATATGGAAAACATGGATTTTTGCATTTTGTTGTTTACACATTTATTAATTTCACAATTTTCCATTTTCAGTTCTTAAAATGTCAGTTTAAAGTTTTTCAATTTCATGATATAGAAACATGGATTTTCCAATTTGTTGTTTTCACATTTGTCAATTTACCAAATTCACATTTACAGTTTTTTAAATTTCAGTTTAGTGTTTTTTGTTCTATTTGTTAATATGGAAACATGGATTTTTTACAATTTGTGTTTTACATGTCATGCAACTATCCTTATGCTAGTCTTATAGGTTACTGTACAGCATGATCACTACCCCCCCCCCTGGATTTTTTTTTCATTTTTGTTGTTTACACATATGCCAATTTTCCAATTTACCATTTTCAGTTTTTTTAATGTCAGTTTTTAGTTTTTTTCAATTTGATAATATGGAAAACATGGATTTTGCATTTTGTTGTTTACACATTTATTAATTTCACAATTTCCCATTTTCAGTTCTTAAAATGTCAGTTTAAAGTTTTTCAATTTCATGATATTGAAACATGGATTTTCCAATTTGTTGTTTTCACATTTGTCAATTTACCAAATTCAGTTTTTCAATTTCATAATATGGAAACATGGATTTTGCATTTTGTTGCTTACACATTTATCAATTTCACGATTTCCCATTTACAGTTCTTAAAATGTGAGTTTAAAGTTTTTCAATTTCATGATATAGAAACATGGATTTTCCAATTTGTTGTTTTCACATTTATCAATTTACCAAATTCCCATATACAGTTTTCAAAATTTCAGTTTAATGTTGTTGTTTTTTCTATTTGTTAATATGGAAACATGGATTTTTCCAATTTGTGTTTTACATGTTCATTTTGCATTAGGAGTGGAGAGAGGTGGGTAGTAATTAAAAATGTGCAAGCAGTGTCCATTGTTGACAGGTCATTGTTGACGAGTCCTTTTCATACAACAGAAAAGTGAGTTCATGTTTCGCATGCATTACCTAAAATGTAATACCATGCAAGTGTTTAACATTTTACAACTAACCTGTTAGTGTGATTTGCACACTACAAAGGTTATATCTGTTCTGGTAATAGAATTATTTAGCGTTGGCTTTTATATTCAATATGTACAGTTTAAAGTGATAGAAAAGTGGTAGAAATGTGGTAGCAAAGTGGTAGACAAGTGGTAGACAATTGGTAACAAAGTGGTAGAAAAGTGGTAGCAAAGTGGTAGAAAAGTGGTAGAAAAGTGGCAGAAAAGTGGTAGCAAAGTGGTAGAAAAGTTGTAGCAATCTAGAAAAGTGGTAACAAAGTGGTAGAAAAGAGGTAGCAAAGTGGTAGCAAAGTGGTAGAAAAGTGGTAGAAAAGTTGCAGAAAAGTGGTAGCAAAGTGGTAGAAAAGTGGTAGCAAACTAGAAAAGTGGTAGCAAAGTGGTAGAAAATATTACATGTATTGTTAAGAAATAGTTTAAGCGGTTACATGGATTCATTACACAATAATTTTAGCATGACAAAGCTCATTTTCTATATCCAATAGTTCTTCCTCATATTTAGTATGACCAGTTTACACATTTATCAATTTCACAATTTCCCATTTACAGTTCTTAAAATGTCAGTTTAAAGGTTTTCAATTTCATGATATAGAAACATGGATTTTCCAATTATTTTTTTCATTTATCAATTTACCAAATTCCCATTAACAGTTTTTAAAATTTCAGTTTAATGTTGTTTTTTTTCTATTTGTCAATATGGAAACATAGATTTTTCCAATTTGTGTTTTACATGTTCATTTTGCATTAGGAGTGGAGAGAGGTGGGTAGTAATTAAAAATGTGCAAGCAGTGTCCATTGTTGACAGGTCATTGTTGACGAGTCCTTTTCATACAACAGACAAGTGAGTTCATGTTTCACATGCATTACCTAAAATGTAATACCATGCAAGTGTTTAACATTTTACAAATTAGCTTATGTGTTAGTTTATGTGTGGGGTCTTATTTTGGGCATTTTGTGTTGGCTTATTTAACAAGTTATTTTGTCAAGACATTTAGTCTTGGTCTTGGAATGTATATCAGTCCATTTTATCACAACATAATGCTTACTGCCATGTTTGTAAGCAACAACAACACACTAAACTTTCAAAAAAAACTAAAGTACTCTAAGGTACTCTCAACTCGTACTCTTACCTCTATCCCATTCCAAGTCAATAACATTATTTTTTTCCAAAAAAAGGTGAATGGGGGAAAGTAGACTATATGTTTAAACTAAAAAAATCATATAAAGTCATATGTTAACTCTAACACCTACGTTTATCCCATTCTTAGTCGAAAAATATTATATTTTTAAAAATTTTTCTAAAAAAACTCAACCAATGGCTTTTATATCCTTAATCGTTAGAACAAAATATGGAATTTTTGACATTTTTTCCAAAAATGTTAATTTTTTAAAATGGACTATATTTTGGAAACTAGGAATTTTACAAAACAGTGTTTTTGACATAAATGACAGGTATTTACCCCCTCTACCCACAAACCAAGTCCCAGATCTCTGGGACAAAATCCAAAAATGTTTAATTGTGAAAGTAGGCGATATTTTGAAAACGTATCATTCTAAAAAGTCATATATAGACTCAAACAAATGTTCTTTAAGTTATTTAACGTTAAAACAAAACTTAAATTTTTTCATTTTTCCGAAAAAAGTCCAATTTTCAAAATTGTCTATATTTTGGAAACTAAGAATTTTACAAAAATGTTTGTTTAACGTAAATGAAAGGTCTTTACCCCCTCTACCCCAAAAATAAATTTCAGGACCCTAGGACAAAAACTGTGCAGTAGTGTGTTTGTAACAGTTCTATACCCACCGCCACCGCTCTACCGCCAAGATGGCGGCCGTAGCTTAACTTAACCTAGCCTAACCTAACAAGATGGCGGCTGTAGCTTAACTTAACCTAGCCTAACCTAACAAAATGGCGGCCGTAGCTTAACTTAACCTAGCCTAACGGAAGAATGAAAAAAATGTTAAATTTTATTTTAACGTTAAATAACTTAAAGAACATTTGTTTGAGTATATATATGACTTTTTAGAATGATACGTTTTCAAAATATCGCCTACTTTCACAATTAAACATTTTTGGATTTTGTCCCAGAGATCTGGGACTTGGTTTGTGGGTAGAGGGGGTAAATACCTGTCATTTATTTCAAACACACTTTTTTGTAAAATTCCTAGTTTCCAAAATATAGTACATTTTAAAAAATTAACATTTTTGGAAAAATGTCAAAAATTCCATATTTTGTTCTAACGATTAAGGATATAAAAGCCATTGGTTGAGTTTTTTTAGAAAATTTTTAAAAAATATAATATTTTTCGACCAAGAATGGGATAAACGTAGGTGTTAGAGTTAACATATGACTTTATATGATTTTTTTAGTTTAAACATATAGTCTACTTTCCCCCATTCACCTTTTTTTGGAAAAAAATAATGTTATTGACTTGGAATGGGATAGAGGTAAGAGTACGAGTTGAGAGTACCTTAGAGTACTTTAGTTTTTTTTGAAAGTTTAGTGTGTTATTAGTTAGCGAGATATTAACTAAAGTGTAGTTAAGCCCTTTTGACAAAAAATAAATAATACATTCAAAAACAGAAGTCCGACGACCTCTCATGCAAGTCCCTAGCCTTATCGGTTCATGAAGTATTAAAAAGCTAATGACCTGTTAGTTTTGTAGCTTTTGGTAATTAAAAAAATAACTCATCTATAAATCTGTATTCAAAAAGCCCGCCCTCTTACAAAAAAACAACACTTGCACATGTGTAAAAACAAAAAACAAAAACATGTCAATTCATAGTAGCGATCGGCTCTTCGCTTGCGTTTCATGTGGAACAACGTTTAATTTCATTATAGCATTAGGGACCAGTCCAAAGGGACCGGTCTAAAGGGATTAGTCAAAAAGGATCCGTCAACAAGGACCCTTACATAGGGGCTCGTCCACAAGGATCCGTCAACAAGGACCCGTCAACAATGACCTGTCCACAGGGACCCGTCCACAGGGACTCGTCCACAAGGATCCGTCTACAGGGGCCTGCGTGTGCGTGCAGGGGAACATACGATTACGTCAGCAAATCATCTCATCTAGTTTCAAATTTAGCCACTACAGCGCGTGCAACACACAGGAAGTGCGTGGGAACATACGATTACGTCCGCGAAACATGAACTCACTTGTCCGTTGTATGAGTATCAGTTTAGTAGTGGCATCATGCAGCAAAAGACGTTACTTACACACAATCCATTATTATGGTAAGGTTTTTTTTCTTATCATTATGGAAATCTCCTTATTAGAATAAAATGTTATAGTGGTTCTGGTCACTTATAGCTAAACTGTAATAGATATGATTTTTTTGTTTCTTTATAGGCTACTACAATAAATATTCACAATGCTATGGGGGTAGAACTGTTGATTAGAGAGAAAGAAAGCTCACTGAATTACCAATGCATACTCTTTTCCGTATCATTAACATTCAAAAAGTGGACACAATGTATGGTGAACTTGTATTATGTGTTAGTGAAAATTATCAGACATTCCCTTCTACACGTTTTAATGATATATGTCTGAAAAATGTGCTCGAGAATCTAAATCGTGGTGGACATTCTCTATATCTAATTTATGAGGGTATAAAAAACAATAAATGTATTGTACTGTGCCCAACTCTAGGATTGGGTATTCCAAGTTTCAGACACCTAGATATCAAGGGAAAGGCTACAGCCGCTTTTGAAAGTTGCGATATTTGAATATCGCGCTACATTGCTTCTCGAAGCAATTGGAAAGAATATACCGCTAACAGCATGTCAAGTGACGTAGCGAGTAATAGCAGAGATCGAGGCTATTTATTAATTAAATAGTTAACCATGGAGTAGAGACTTGAGACTTGGATCAGATTACTGGCACGGCCAAATGAAAGAGAATGCACTTAGTATCAAGTAAATACGACCAGGGATACCAGAGATAGGAGGATTTCCAGATTTCAGCGTGATGACGCGTGACCCTGACAGTTTTGAATAAAAGCCGGCCGGCCGAGGCATCAGGAGCTCACTTCGACACAAGCACTTGCCTACGCTGAGCCAAGGCACATGGTTGCCGGATCTACGCAGAAGTTATTTTCAAAGTTGTGATAGTCACAAAAGTGCTGCGCTACGAGTGGAACTTAGTAAGTTTCCGGCAGGGAGAATCACTAAAGTGATTGATATTTTTCTACAGACACTGGTGAAATATTTTATTTTCACATGGACATATGCTAGACTTTGTCTAGAATTAGTACTTTGTCACAGTCCAGTAATAACCTAATACTTGGATATTTAAATCCATTTTAGTCAGTTTTCATATTTGTAACTTAATAACCACTTCGATCTATCAGTACATTGAAGACCAGTCTATCACGGTGTTGTTCATTAGCCAACGCAGGGAAACTACATGTTGCTTCGCGCATGGTAGATGGTGTGAAGCCATGCCCAGGGAACGATCTTCAGAACAGCCGTTGATTGGTTAGACTGTCAGTGTTTTCTTGTATTGAAAAGATTACCGTGAGTTATGTTACAACTGACATATCTGAGAATAGATCACTTAGATCTGACCCCATTTAAACAAACTATTATGGCTTTAACAGAAGCCAATATTAAAATGGATCAACAGTTACTTCAAACGTCAAAAGATACTACCACTATGTCTTGTTAGACGGATTGTGGGTATATAATGGCGGCCGATACAAGGATTATACGTGCTTGTCCGATAGGGCATGTTTATGGATAAATCTGGTACAGACCAGGTTCGCTACGCTTCAAGACCATCAAGAAATGTAAGCCACATTTGAATTATATTATGCCTAGCTAATTGGAACAAACTATTTTTCGGCAGATGACCAACACATTTATTTTTCTTCGTATTTGAATCTTGCAATGATTTACGCAAGACATATTAGAGTTATTCTGAGTATTTTCAGCACTCAGAACAGTTTAGGATCGATGACCGAGCATTTCGAGCATTTATTTGAATATTTCATATTTTAGGGATATCACGGAAAACCGTCGATGTAATGGTTGAGTTAAATTATTTTTGTTGAGGAATGGATATTTTTTTCCATATTCGAAGGTTCGAACATGTGGATTCTCACATAATGAGATGATAATTAAACATATTTAAAATAATATAACAAATAATAATAATAATAATAATCCACTAATAATAATACTAATAATTTTTATAACTTTTCTAAATAATTCTTGGATATTATATTTTCTAATAATCATATGTATTGAGAGAGAGCCTATGAAGTAGTTTAATCATTTCTAGTTTGGAACATGTGATTTTCCGAAGGAGAGTGGTTAGCGCAAGCCCGCATTCAACCAACATTACAGTTCTGGTTGAACAGTTGACATTTGCAATGAGCAAAGTATATTTTTCAGATAACACGGAGAGGCATGAAACGGGAAGCAAATGATAATTGTATCAAATAGGATATTTTTGTATTTATATAAAATCATGACGTAAATACATTCGAAAGTGAAATAAAGATTTTTATAAGTATGGTAAATTTACGGGTTGAACTGAATGGTAAAATAAAATAAACTTGTAAGTTTATTAATCTTCCAGTGTTGATAACAAGCAGAGGCTTGATTTATTGTATAAATTTTGGGAAGAAAATTTATGTGTGTGGAGTAGTTGAAATGCCATTCCCAGGTGCGCATGTTTAAGTCGCAGGAATGAGGAGATTTTTTCGAGCATCAATCAAATAGCAGGTTCGATGGCTCAGGTTTATAGAAGGAGTATTGGAACTACACATTTCGTCGTATGAATGACCCGAAGGTTATTTCTTAGAAACCATCAGTTCTTATTTCAACCTTGTTTACGGATTCCATTTAGACTTTGATTTTGGTAGAACCCGGATTTGTCATGATAGTAGTTTATTCTTCTTCAGAGGAAGACCTTTGCCGTTGTTGTTGTAATATTGTGTTTTTATGAAAATAATAGAATGGGCCACTGCCAATTAAAAATAATTCTTTAACCACGAATAATTTGAAGGATATTTTCAATCCTAGTGCCATGAACTAAATGAATTTATTTTGAAGCTACAATTCTTATTTCCGCATTCTGTCGAAGAATTGCAAGTTGTGAAAATTACTAAAATGGCCATGAATATAAATATTTTTTATAATAATGATTCCAAGTGGAAAATCAAATAGTTGAATGGTTCAACAATTGATTGATCAAGTTGATGATTCAGAAATCATATATTTTGTTAGGAACTTGAAGTTCATAATCGAGTCACTTCTCGAAATGTTTAATGTCGGAAGAACAATTAATTTTTGTTGTGCTTCGCACAGTTCTTCGATGCTATGCTCAAAAGGTCAAATACTTTTCAGATGTTATTAATATGTGTAAATAATTTGTAGTGATTCAGAAATAATAATATTTTTCGACAATATATTTTTGAAACTGGAAAAATAAGTGGAAGTTAAAATTCTGTGAACATTTATTCTACGAGTGTTAATATTATGTAAAAATTCAAACAGTGAACTACGATATTTCCAGTAGAGACAATTAAATTTGAACTGGATTTAATCATAAATAATTTTGGAACACAGTCTACAGGACTAACAATCAGACTTGTGTTTCCAAAAAAATAATTGTCAAATGTGTTTGGGAAATTTCTGTATATTGTGTAAATAGGAGTGTGGATCGCCACACGTGAGTGATGCTGCTTTGAGCATTTTTGCAGTCAATTTTAAATTCAAAATAAAATGAGATAATTTTACATGATGTGTTATGCCCAGTTGAATCTCCTTCTATCCTTATTGTTGCATTGAGCCAAAAATCAGTAAAGCATTTTTTTCATTTGATGTCGTTTTTGCGATTAGCTTTGACCCATCTGGCGCTCCGGGATATTTTGACTCTCGTGCTGACTGATTATTGGTAAAATGCATATGTGGTCGTGCGGACTCCGGTCTAAACGGGCACAGTACCTTCTGACTTTGAACTTAAGTTAGGTTAGGTTAGGTTAGGTAAGGTAAGGTGGGATCTGGTTAGGTTAGGTAAGGTTAGGTAAGGTTAGGTTAGGTTATATGAAGTTGGGTTAGGCAGAATGGCAGCGGTATGAATCAAAAGCCAGCTCCTGTCAGTTTTGCCTCACAAGGTTGAGTGTACCCCATTCCAGCCCTCAGCCTAGAATTTAAAATCTTGACATAGCCAGGACTCGAACCCAAGCCTCCACAGTAACAGCCAAGAATGCTAACCACTACACCATAAAGTGGGGCAATATAAGGCTGGTCTTGATTGTACATGATCAATCAATAATTACCTAATAATAATAGTAATAATAATAAATAAAAATAATAATAATAATAAATATTCCATTTAGCAACTACATAGCAGACCTCTCCCTGGGTTCTTTTACATGCCAACATCGTATGACATGCGTGTCTTAATTTTTGCCGCCTTTCAAAAATCACTTACCACGACCAAGAGTGAACCTGCAAGCTTGGGGTTGGTAGTCCAACACGATAACCACTCACCCACCGTGGCAAGCTATCAATCAATAATTACCTAATAAAAATATTATTAATAATAATAATAATAATAATAAATATTCCATTTAGTAACTACACGGCCGACCTCCCCCTGTGACAGCGTGGCAGCCATCTTGCCCATTAGCCCCTGTGCCAGCTCTGAATGACCTCTCCATAAGAATAACATAGGGCTGGTTGCGCGCGGCGGCCATCTTGCCCATTAGCCCCTGTGCTAGAACCAGCCTTTATATCCTACTGCTGTATAATTTTTATAAGAATGACATAATTGAAAGTGGAGGAAACAACAAAGGCCTGCTTTTGGCTGAGTTTGAACTGTGGTACAAGAGCTTGAAGACCCACGCTAATATCCCTAAAAACGCAATCGATGTGTTGAATCTATGTGACAAGGACTTGTTTCCTAATATCCACACATTGTTGAGAATTTTGTGTACGGTACCATCCCTGTGACTACAAGCACTGCTGAGGTGTAATTTTCTATACTACGTCGGCTGAAAATATATCTTAGGAATACCATGGGTGCAGACAGGCTGACTGGACTAGCAGCACTGAATATTCACCGGGAAATTGAAGTCACCAGTACAAAGGTAGTTTCCGTTTTGAAACAAGAAGTTCCGTGACGAACTAAGGAGCCTACTTTTCATGCCAATGATTATTCTACAGTATATGAACCTATCAAAAATAATGACGAAATTAAGTTGGTAATATCGAAATGTCTAATTAGTTCTAAATATTCCTGGTATAATGTAGCCTAATAGAGCACTACAGTTGGCAGCCCTGGTGACTGTATATATTATTAGTTCCATATCTTAAGGTACAGAATACAAAATTTGGTTGAAGTCCAATGGACGTTACATGCACTTAGACATTGGATCTATCAGCACGCGTAAAAGCATGTTGGCAACAATGTCATGCGTGTGCTGGTTAGAAATAAACGGAAATATTATGATATCTTGTTGTGCCAATTTTGGATGAAATCCATTTGTTAGTATAGAAGTTACATGTTATTTAAAATTGGACCTATCAGCAAGCATAGAATCATGTTGGCAGCACTGACTTATATTAATTACTCCAAATGTATCTAGAATGTCAGGTGCTATACGTGTGCAAAGTATAGAGCTGTTGGCTTGCATACTTTCTGATATATTGATATTAGGGTAAAAAATATAGACAGCATTTATTAACAGTTTGCAGCCCTGATTGCTCTTAAGAATACGTATAGTCATTCTGTTATGTTACACAGAGCACATACGAAATTTGGTTGAAATCCAACTGATAGTATAGAAGTTATATGTATTTAAAAATTGGTCCTATCAGCAGTCTTACAATTATGTTGGTAGAACTGAAGTATATACGTTACTCCAAATTAATCTAAAATGTCAGGTACTATACGTGTACATAGTATAAAGCTAACCCCGCCAACCTGGGCCCAATGTTTGGGAAGCCAGGCTCTGCCTGTCACAAGCCAGGACAAAGTGGTGAGTGATAGAGGAGTAACACCTCTTTAAAAAACCTCGGTCCAGCTGACCCGGCTGGTAGTACCTTGTAAGGGTCCCTTGCCAGGGTTACGGTGAAGTCCTCAACGGCATAGACAGTGGAGTAGATGGACTACGGAACAGTGTAGATGGCGGAAGAGGCAGCCCAGTACTCGGGATAATGAGTAAAAGGTATATGTCCATATAATAGGCATATATCAGACACCGAACTTCTCCCGGGATAAGGAGACCACCTTCTATCAAGTGCCAACGGTCTTTTAGGAGGGCGGATGAGCGGGTAGAAGAAGGGCACTCTCTTGCCCTTGGGGTGGGAAACTGCTCCTAAAGGCGGAAGAGCCGACAGATGGCCTACGGCATAGAATGGAGAAGGCAACGGGAAACCACTCCATTAAAGATCCGACTGGATATCCCAAGAATCAGCAGCTCATGATGGAAAGCTCTTTGGTTAAATTCTCCGGAGGTAAAATAGCTCCCCATTCGGATCTCCGGGCGGGGGCAACTAAAGGAAATAATAATGGTATTATTAACAAACGCATGAAACAGAAATGCGTAAGGAAAATAGGAACATGGAATGTTAACACATTATTAAAGGTGGGGAAGCTGGAAAACCTGAAAATAGAAATGAAGAGATTAAAAATAGATATTCTCGGTATTTCTGAAATGAGATGGCCTGGCACGGGTGACTTTTGGTCAGATGACTACAGAATAATCTACTCAGGGCCGGACGACGGACCGCTCGGAAGAAATGGGGTAGGAGTGATTATGGAAAAATCCATGGGACTCAGAGTAGCGGGATATGTGCAGCATAGTGATAGGATAATTCTAGTCAAGATAAATACGGAGCCAAACAATACTGTTATTATTCAAACATATATGCCAACTACAAATGAAGATGACGAGGAAATTGAAAGAATGTATGAAGATCTAAATCACCTGATAGAAGGAACAAGAACAGAAGACAATGTAATCATTATGGGGGACATGAATGCAACGGTAGGGGAAGGAACAGAGGGAACAACTGTTGGGCAGTTTGGACTGGGAGTCCGAAATTTGAGAGGTGAACGATTGATAGAATTCTGCACTAGGCACAAATTAGTCATAACAAATACACTCTTCAACCATCCCAAGAGAAGACGATACACTTGGAAAGCTCCTGGAGACACGAGAAGAGCGCAATTGGATTACTTAATGGTAAAAGAAAGGTTTAAGAACCAGGTTAAAAATTGCAGAAGTTATCCAGGTGCAGATATCGTAAGCGATCATAATCTAGTCATGATGCACGCGGAACTCAAATATAAGAACATCGTTACGAGAAAAACTGAGTATCTACAGGTGACAAAACTTAAGATGCCAAATATTAGAGATGAGTTCCAAAGAAGAACAGATGAAATGATTGAAAGAAATACTGACATATTCGAGAAACCAATAGAAAGTCAGTGGGGAATTCTGAAGGAGGAAATACTAGGAACTGCAGAGGAACTGCTAAAAAATAAAAATAAAAACAGCAGGAAAGCATGGATAAGTGAGGAAGTTGTAGAAATGATAACTGAAAGAAGAAGGTTCAAAAACGCCACAAGTGACGAAGGAAAACAACAATATAGAAGACTGAGAAATGAAATCGTTAGGAAAAGCAAGCGAGACAAAGAAAAATACTTATGTGATATATGTGATGAAATACGCACCGATTTTAAAGCAAATAACTTAGAAAAAGCATATGGAAATGTGGAGCAATTTTTTGGTGAGAAGAAACAGAAGACAAGTGGTATTAAAGATGAGAATGGACAATACCTGTATGAAGAGGGAAAGGTTGGGAAGAGATGGAAAGAATATCTAGAGAGCCTCTATGGAGATGAAGTTATGAATAAGGAAGTAATAGAGGAAGAAGACCAGATAGATGCAGAGAATAGAGGTGACCAAATACTAAAATCGGAATTTAAAAGAGCACTGAAAGATTTAAAAGACAAAAAAGCACCAGGTGTAGATAAAATCCCTGCAGAACTATTAAATAACTGCGGAGAGAAAACTGAAGATGCAATGTATGGAATGATATGCAAAATGTATGAAACTGGAATATTACCAACTGACTTTACTAAGTGCATAATAATTCCAATTCCAAAGAAGGCCAGAGCACAAAATTGCGATCAATTTAGGACATTAAGCCTGACAACACATGCATCTAAAATTCTTACACGTATTATACTTAGGAGAATATAGAACAACCTTGATAACTATATTACAGACGACCAATTTGGATTCAGAAGGGGCATTGGAACAAGAGAAGCAATATTAACTCTAAGACAAATAATTGAAAAGAGAAATAGAAAAGGAATACCAACATATCTAGCATTCGTGGATCTGGAGAAAGCTTTTGACAACGTGAATTGGAATATACTGTTCAAGTTACTAAAGAAAGTGGGAATCTCTTATAGAGATAGAAGAATAATACATAGTTTATATAAGAATGAAAGGGGAATAATAAGATCTGGCAATAACCAGGAAGAGGTTGAAATAAGAAAAGGAGTACGACAAGGATGCTCGCTATCTCCTTACTTATTTAATTTGTATGTCCAAGATTCCATAAATAGGATAAGAGAAGAGATTCAAGTTGGAGTAAATATACATGGGGAAAAGATTGACATGCTCCGATTCGCAGATGACATTGCTTTAACAACAGACAATGAAGAAGATCTTCAACAGATACTTCATGTAATGAATAACATCCTTAAAAACGAATTTAACATGAAGATGAATAAAAATAAAACAAAAATACTCGTATGCAGTCGGAACCAGGAAGATCATAGAAGAGCACCAGCAATTTATATCGAGAATGATAGAATACAACATGTGAAGGAATATAAGTATCTGGGAAGCTTGATAACGTACGATGGAACCAGCAAACGAGAAATTTGGAGTAGAATTATTCAGGCAAAGAACGCCTTTTATAGAAAGAAGAATCTCTTCACATCCAGAAGTATAGACCTAAAAATAAGAAAAAGACTGTTGAAGACATACGTGTGGAGTGTGACATTGTATGGTAGTGAGACCTGGACAATAGGGAAGTCAGAAGAGAGGAAGTTGATGGCTTTTGAGGCTTGGTGCTGGAGAAGAATGCTTAAGATCAGTTGGATACAACATATGACAAATGAAGAGGTATTCAGAAGAGCAGGAGAAAGTAGAAGCTTTATGAAGACCCTGAAAACAAGAAGAGCAAATATGTTGGGACATATTCTCAGACATAATAGCCTGCCAGCAAGAGTCATCGAAGGGATGTTAGAAGGGAAAAACACTAGAGGAAGACCACCACTTGCATACATCACACAATTAATGACAGACACGAACACCAAATCATTTCGTGAATTGAAGAGGATGGCGGAGAATAGAGAAGATTGGCGAGTTGCTGCAAACCAGCCCCAGGGCTGTTAACTTAAGAGAGAGAGTATAAAGCTGTCGGCTTGCATACTTTCAGATATATTGGTGTTTGGATGAAGAAAATAGAGAGATCAATTATCAACAGTTGGCAGCCTTGGTGGCTCTTAAGAATATACTCAGTCATATTTGTTTATGTACACATATTGCATTCAAAATTTGGTTGAAATCCAATGAATAGTGTAGAAGTTATATGCATTTAAAATTGGACCTATCAGAAGGCTTAAAATTATTTTTGCAACACTGTGATATATGGCCTCCTGGAAATTAAACTGAAATAGTATTATCTACATGTGTGCCAATTTTGGAATAGCTCCAATGCATACCTTCCATGATATCCGACATGGAGCTCAAATTTCTAGTGCGTTTTTTCAGCAGTTGGTAGCACTGACATCAATTTCAAATATGGGCTTGAGATATTCCGGTATACATCTTTACTCATACTAAATTTAGTTTCGATTGTTGCAGCCGTTTAGGAGTTGATAGGGGGGGGGGACAGACACACACACACAGCCAGACAGACAGAAGGACAGACAAACAGACACACATTTTCCCTATCGATCTCATAAGTTTACTTTTTCCTTATTTTTGCAAAATGTGAAAAGTAGTCTAAAAATCTGCTAGGCGGCTGGATTTTGTTCTGTGAAATTTGAGTTTCCACTTTATTGAAACAACGTTAATGTTAATTCATTAATACATGATTTGTATCAACTATTTGTTTAAACTTGCATTCAGCCTGTGCAATTAAGTTCAACTTGGTATTCTAGAAATGTTTAAGATTTTTTTTATTATAATGTTAGTTATTAAGGAAAATTAAAATAACTTATATATTTTCACGTACAGTACATACAATATTTGTTACAATCCATAACACTAAGGTATACAATTACATCTCTTAATTTTTAAAATGTAATTTTTAGTTCCAATTAAATTTACATATACAAAATCAAAATGTTATTATTAATTTCCTAAAACCTATACTATTTCTTGGTATAAACAACTCAAAACTTAGTAAATGATTGCAGATAATAGATATTACACATCAATCTGGCGATCCTGGTAGCTGGATATACTCGTAGTTATGATAATAGTGAGCAGAGCAATCCAGTCGTTATCACTCTGATCGTGATCAAAAGTTAATTCTTGATAAAAAAAACATGCAGTTCCTTTTTATTACTTGTATAACCTTAGCTCAATGGTACTGTAACTAAAATTTGTATAAAACCAATGCACATTTTATCTAAATAATCTCCAGTCCAATAGCATATTTTTATTGGTTTTGACAGAGCATTCTACAGTATGTTTGATCTTTTAGAATATCTTTTTATGCATATGATCTCAAATATACCGTACATATTTACATACAAGACTAATAATGGACACATTCTCTTTCCATAGCTGAAATCATGTTAATGAGGAATGCCCCCTCCAAACCAAAAGTCTGGGTGCGCCCCTGCTTATCTCTATTCAAATACTGAGCATTATAATTTGTTCCTACTCAGTCAGCTGTGAGGCTCAAAGATCAGTAAATCTCGTCACAAACTTGATTCTAAATCACAGAAATGAAGGTTGCACTTTCAATGAATTATCTTCATTCTCAGCGCAGTTGATTCATTCTAAAGCATATTTCTATGCTGGATTTGGTTTGCTTACACTCAATTTGAATTTCCTTTGTGCGTTTGTAGGTACGATCGGAATATATCTAATTTATTGTCCTTAGTTAATCTATAAGAAGGGTGACAAATTGAAATATGATAACCATCGAGGAATCGCCCTGCTTAACGTCTGTTACAAGATCTTGTCCAACTGCCGCATAGATAGAATTCAACCAGTGGCTGAATCAGTGCTTGGTGAATACCAGGGAGGCTTTCGGCTGGGGCGTTCCACAGTAGATAATCTCTTCGTTCTCCGACAGCTCACTGAAAAACTGGGTGAATATGGCAAAGACCTCCACGTGTTATTCGTAGATTTCAAGATGGCCTATGATTGCATATACCGAAAGAGCCTACTCAGTTGTCTAAGAGACTTTGGAATGGCCGAGAAACTCGTCAACTTGGTAGCGATCTGCCTGAGCGAAACACGCGGTAAGATGAAAATGGGAAATCGAGTGACGGAGGATTTTGAAATTTTGACGGGTCTCAGGCAAGGAGACGGTTTATCTCCTACACTGTTCAATTTTGACTTGGAGAAGATCATACGTGAGACCTTTCGAAAGAATTTTGAAGTAATCCAAGTCGAAGGGAAGAACCTAGCATACCTTGCCTACGCAGATGATATCAGTTTTCTCTCCAGCTCTCAGGAAGAGTTGAGGCAAATGACCAGAGCACTCAAGGCAGCTGCCAACAAATTTGCGCTAATCGTAAATGAAACCAAGACGGAGTACCTCAATATGACTCGCGGGCAAGGCCACGTTTTCGGGCAACTACAGTCACTCCGGGTGGAGTGGATTCATGAATTTAAGTACCTAGGATCGCTTTTCACGGCGAACTCATCATGTGAGGCAGAAATCGACGCCAGGATCCAAGCAGAAAACCGAACTCTCTACAGCTTAACACAGCTCTTCGGTCCAGATGTCTCTCCAGACAGTTCAAAATTCGTCTGTATAAAACTCTGATCCAACCCGTTGTACTATATGGATGTGAGACATGGAGTATCCGGAAACAAGACTTTCATAAACTACTCGTTTTTGAGAGAAAAGTTCTTCGGAATATCTTCGGACCGGTGAGGGATGTACACACGGGTGAATGGAGGATTAGACACAATCATGAAGTAGAAGACCTGTACCATGATGCCAACATAGCTGGAACCATCAAAACCAGAAGACTGCAGTGGGCTGGACATGTAGCCCGGATGCAAGACCACCGATGGCCACGGAAGCTACTGGATTTCATCCCCACAGGAAGAAGACCACCAGGGAGACCATGGAAGCGGTGGAGTGATGGACTCCATGGAGATCTGCAACAGGCAGCGATACGCGTAGACAGTTGGCGGATGCCAGCTATGGATAGGAGACGATGGAGAAGGAAACTTGTAGCAGCGCGCGGTCCACTGGGCCTGATCGCGTAGAAGAAGAAGAAGAAGAAGAAGTTAATATTGGATAACTGAACCCACTAAAGAGAGTCAACAATTGGACGTCCTGAGGATTCTTTTTTCAGAACAAAATGGTCAAATTATTGAAATAGAAATTGACAGGAAAATGTCCTCTTATTGCACCTCGACAAATAATTGTGTGTTTACATAACAAATAAACAAAAGTGGAGGCGGCCTATTGTTGGTTTCAACAAGACCAACTCCAATACTCAGACCTTAATGCAGGTATCGAAAGTGTGAAAATGGCGTATGCGGAAGCCCGAGATATTGTTTGTTTACACTCTTTGCTGGGATACAATATTAGCTTTGATTAGCTTCGTTTGATGAAAGTTGGGATAAACTATTGCTCATCTGTAATTTTTAGTGTCTTCAGTATGTCTGTTAAGTCAAGTTCACGTTAATGTACTGCAATCGTGTGTAAATATGTGATAATACGCTTATTATGGACTAGTTTGATTGTGTGATGATTGTTCAGTCGACCGATGGCATTGTGTCATTTACTGCAGATGTTGAAGTACCTAATACTAAAGCACTAATAGAAGTGTCTCAAGAATATACATCGCAATGATTTGCTAGTTAGTGACAATATAATAATAGCTTAGTACACCAGTACCGGTAGTGTCGAACTTAAGTACCTAAAGGGAAAACGCAATGAGCATCTACGTCAAGACCAAACCGTTGACGATATCGTGAACGCTCAGCTTCATGTGCCTCCGTAAATCCTTACCAGTCTATAGCAGATGTTCTACACTGCCTTGTATACACGCCAAATATTACAGTGAACATCCGTTTTATTGGTTAAGGAAGATGTTTCCCCTGTGCCAAACAGTGAACTCATTGTGTTCCGTAATTATTCATACTTTTGTGATTCTTACAGCTTGCAAGTTATTTTTTATTTTGATGTGTGTAATAAAGTGTTGTGAGTAACTTGCCAATTATGTACTTATATTGCGAGATGGTGTGCCGCGATAATTCCGTGAGAGGGAGATGGTGCTTTCCTACCTACATTACTTTACTAAATCTACTATTTCCAGCGTACAACTATTCCGAACGGTAACAGCGAATGTTTAATAGGTTAGATCGTAACATATTATCGTGTCCTTTGTGTGTGGTAATCTCCATAATTATGTTCAGATATACACACGACGACTTCTTTGCATATTTCAATCAACTAATTCGGTGCGATGTTTTAGCCGAGATTTTAGACAATTCTACGATAGGCCTTAATTGAATTGTATCTCTATATCGTTGGTTCGATTATTTCAGGCAACTATTCTCATTCTGATTGTGTACACAAATACTCTGCATGTGCTGGGACAGCAATTCAGTAGCCGGGTACTTTCTTCTCTCCTACTTCAGAATCTGTTTAATTTTATGCTAATAACATTAATCTATAGTTACTGAACTTAAATACAAATCGTGATAACTCGCCAAAAAGCTTCTTATTCAACCACAGAAACAGTGAGACTATTGTAGCTGTCCCTTGGGTGAAGACGAAGAAACCTATAATTCGAGGCCAGCACTATATAGATAAATTAATTCAGGTAAGTCTAAATTATTGATGCATAGTTCTTCGGAACCTAGTCTCGTCTTGTGATATCTTTTATGCTCTTAGGTGAGTAAAAATAATAATTTACACGAACTGTGACAACCCCGATGACATGATCTTAGCTATTGGTAGGGCAACCATCGCCGCCATGTTTTTTCTACATTAAGGTCTGAGTATTGTAGTTGGTCTTGGCCTGGATTAGGCAATCGAACATGACCAGCTATCGACTTCTCACTTGAAAATCCACAGCCTGCTTCCAGTCGACCGACCGGGTCGCGAGATTGCATTCTCTAGTTCACTTTTAGCATTAGAGAGCGATACGGCTTCTTGATTGGCTGTTCCGACAAAACACGACTGCAGCAAGGGTTGCGATTAGTCAGCGTAGTTACAGAGTGGAACCTATCAGCGATGTCGTTCCAGGTTTGACCAAAATATGTAGAACTCCCACTGTTTTAACTTCGTATTTTCTTGGTACTTTCATAAATTGTAATGCTCCTAACAATAGTTGCATGATCATTGTTCCTAGGTCATAAGTAGGGCTCGGATTTTTAGGTGCTAAAAATCGGGAAAATATTTATTTTTTATGTATTTAAAATACTTTAAATATGTGACAAAAAAGTAAAAATATTTAATTATAATTTAGTTTATTTATGTGAATATAAACAATATGCAGTGCTCACGAATGCAATTTATTCTATGTCTCACTGACTGCTGAAGAATTACAATACACAACGAGATACATCTTCAGGTTGTTCATCACAAATAACCGACGATTATCACGAAACACTTCTTCTGAAGGTGCGAAACTGTGGCAATATGTTTCTTGCCCTTGAAGTGTTGTGTAACTTGAGATCGCTGTTCAGCCTTGATTGCTTTCCCACATGGTTGGCAGAACAGAACGCCCCCATCAGAAGTAAAATTATCTTTAAATTCTGCAACAGACGATAACTTGTAGTTTTTACTTTAGGCATCGTAGAACTGCCTTACACTTCACAGTGCCATAAATTAACTGCATGTGAGTGACACTGGTTCCAGGTAGCTGGGGTAGGGGGAGGTCTAGCACGTGGTGCAATATGGCTATGGACAAGGAAATCCCTGGTTTCCACAGTGAGTGGCACGGGGCGACAAGTTAAGAATAACACAGTTGCAAGCTCACATATACTCTGCATGAAGATTAGATAGCTCACAGGTTCTTATGTCTTTTTATGTGCTAATAAGTGAAAAGCAGGAATTTATGTATTTGTAGAAAAAGTAATGAAAATATGTATTTACATTAAAAAATATTTATTTACCTAAAAATCCGAGCTCTAGTCATAAGTGTTTCCATATCTTCTTAACAAATTCACAAAGAAATTTGATACAATGGTTCGGCTAGCTCAAAACAGTTGCCAGCGTTTCGCCCCAGTGTACCAATGGGCTCTTCAGTTGGTTATGGTACACCTCACCAAGACGCGTGGCTAGTACCTACTGTGAAGGCCGCTGCAAGGCACAAATGTTGCCACGAGCAGCGCCAATGTACTATGGAAGTCAAAACTTCCTTTCAAAAATAATGTTAGCTTACCTTGCTAATCCATATTGAAAATATCTGTTCCCGTAGGAAACAGGATGTGGCAACATTTGTGCCTTGCAGCGGCCTTCACAGTATGTACTAGCCACGCGTCTTGGTGAGGTGTACCATAACCAACTGAAGAGCCCATTGGTACACTGGGGCGAAACGCTGGCAACTGTTTTGAGCTAGCCGGACCATTGTATCAAATTTCTTTGTGAATTTGTTAATGTACATAGCTCAATCGGACAATTTTACATCCTGTTTCCTACGGGAACAGATATTTCCAATATCTTCTTAAGTCAAGAAGTGCGGTGAATGGCAAGCTCGTGTTTCGTCCCCGTGGCTGCCATTCATGCCATTCAGGCCGTCGGAAATGAAATATTTTGAGCCATACATGTACATACAATTCTTGATCGGGAGTGGGTGATAAGCTACTTCCGCGTTCGATGAAAATCATTCTGGCAATGATTCTTCTTGCCTTACGAAGATACGGAAACACTTATGGCCTAGGAACAATGATCATGCAACTATTGCTTGGCGCATTACAATTTATACGGGTACCTAGAAAATACGAAGTTAAAACAGCGGGAGTTCTACATATTATTTTCAAACCTGGAACGACATAGCTGATAGGCTCCACCCTATAACTACCCTGACTAATCACATCCCTTGCTACAGTCGTGTTTCGTCACAATAGCCAATTAGGAAGCCGTGTCCTTCTCCAATGCTAAAAGTGCACTAGAAATTGCAATCTCGCGACCGGGTCAGGGATGGAATGAATGAAGCCCCCATCTAGCGGCGTGGATATGTACTGTGCCGGCTGCCGAAGCCAGTCGCACTCCTCTGAGGCAATGATTAAATAAATGACAGATGAAATGATATTGGAGAGTGTTGCTGGAATGAAGTTTTGACAGGGAAAACCGGAGTACCCGGAGAAAAACCTGTCTGCCTTAGTTTTGTCCAGCACATGGAGTGACCGGGATTTGAACCACGGACCCAGCGGTGAGGCTGGCGTGCTGCCGCTTAAGCCAAGGAGGCTTCTCAATTAAAATCTTAAAATTAATCTACTGCATGTGGCCCTCGGGAAGGCCTGACCTAGATGTTACACCTGTACTCCCCGTCTGTGTGGTGATCACTGGAAAGCAATATTTGACATACGAGGGCTGTTTTATAAGTAAGGGCCGTTTTTTTTAAATTAACCGAACATTTTATTTTTAAACCACATTTTTTTTTTAGGTTTTACATACCTTCCCCTATTTTTCTACATAGTTGCCTTGTTTATTTAGGCACTTGTCATACCTTAAAACTAAGTTCTGAAATCCCTGTGCATAAAAGTTTGCCACTTGCTCTGACAATCAAGAATTCACAATTGGGGAAAATCCATTGATAGAGTGGTTATCATGAATCTTCGGTCCTCGTGAATTTTCGTGTCAATTGCAGTCACCAAGTCATCTGTGATCACAGACCTGAGCGTTCATTGTCATGAAAATTTTCACGGCCACTTTTGAACTCGCGTACCCATTTTCGCACTTTACCTTCCGTCATTGCATTATCACCATACACCTCACAAAGCTGACGATGAATGTCTGCAGCCGACATGTTTCTTGCACTCAAAAAACGTATCACAGATCGTACCTCACACGTGGCGGGTGAATCAATAATCTTGAACATTGTAAAGATGCACAGTTCAGCGTACAGGTTAGCTACACAGCTGCAACTGACGCCTGCTTGTTTGCAAAGGATGCCGGGAGGTAGCGCGCACGCTTGTTGCGTCGTGCGCACTAACTACGGGCTTTAAAAAATAAACGGCCCTTACTTAAAAAAAACAGGGTAGATTGTAATAAAATTAACACTGAAATCTGGTTTTAGTTTTGTATTTTTCAGTTTAAAGTTAGATTCCTGTTTTCCTTGCGATCCAGTCACGATATGCTGCAACTTTGCTGTATACTCCTGGATGATTAGGGAGGGCACATTCAAAGCCATACGACACCACTCCCACAACGATATCACCTTGGAGCAGCGGCCCTCCTGAGTCTCCATGGCAGGCATCCTTTCCTCCTTGAAACATAGAAACATGTGTCAATAGCGCATTCCTCACACCACACAAAATCAGAGGCGTATATACAATTTTTTCGGGGGTGGGGAGTGACTATCCTGGAAAATTGTGAGTATTGTCAGGGGATTGTCACCACACAATACCCAGAAATATCAACCAATACCTTAGAGCATATAACTTTGTGTTATTATTTTAGATAAGATTCAAAGTTTATACAGCCTACAATTACTGGCAATACAAAAATAGTTCTAAAATACAACACAACACACAAATACAATTTTATATTTAATGAATTTTCTATTATGATCTACGGTGTATGAATGGCAAATATCTAAATATTTGTCAATTTACTAAGCAGAAAGGTAAACATTTTTTCTTTCTTTCAAATTGATAATTCATTTCTCAAAAGTACGGTACCGTACTGTGGAATTCATAGTTTTGCCTCACAAGGCTGAGTGTTCCCCGTTCCAGCCCTCAGACTAGAATTCTTGGCAGAGCCGGGAATTGGATTCTGACCTCTGGGGCGGCAGCCAAGAATGCTAGCCACTACACCACGAGTTAGTCTAATTTCAATCTTAATATTGTTTATAACTTAGCCAATAAGTTAAGATTAGGGTACAACCAAATTTACAATTATTTTATGCTCTTACCAAAGCAACACTTTCTTAATTTTTATTAGCTGTTTTCGGGGGGGAGGGGGGCTGGAGCCCCCTCAGAATCCCCCTTATATACGCCCCTGCACAAGATGGATTGGTCGAGGGGCATTCAGTGCATGGCCTGCCCCATCGCCATTAGGGTTGCTACTTTAAATACATTAATTTCACTTATCGAATAATCGAATCTGAAGAATCGATTAATTACTACAAATAATGATTAATCGATTGTGTATATAATTGATTGGTCGTTTAATCAATTAATCGGTTGCTCTCACAGAAGCAAAACAGATATTTTATTAACTAACATGAGTCGTCCAGTTGCAAAACTCGTTTGAATCCACTTGTGAATAAGAATCATTTTCATGAGAAACGTTTCTCTGGACTTTGCCTCACGTATCTTTTGTGTTTGTTGTTTTCTACTTTTTTCTTTTTGCTTTGTGTTTTTGGTGTTTTGTTTTGTTTTGTGTTCGCTTCGTGCTTTTGCTTTTGAATTTTCTCTTTTGCTTTTCTTTCTAGGTCTTGGTTTTGTGTTTGTTTTGTGCTTTTGCTTTTTTGAATTTTGCTTTTTGCTTTGTGTTTCTTGTTTTTTGTTTTCTGCTTTTGCTTTTGTTTTTAAATTTTGCTTTTTGCTTCCTCTTTTTTGTTTTTGGTTTTATGTTTGATTTCTAGAAAATCAAAATAAAACAAAATAAATTAAATTAAAATAAAACAAAATAATATAAAACAAAATAAACAAAATAAAAATAAAAATAAAATAAAACAAAACAAAAGACAAAACTAAATATTAAACAAAACAATTTAAAACAAAATAAAACGAAATAAAATAAAACAAAACAAAACAAAAGAAAACAAAACAAATTTAAATTAAACTAAACAAAACAAACTAGTCGCCTCTGTAGCGTAGCGGTCAGCATGGTTAGCTGCCGCCTCGGAGGTCCTGGGTTCGATTCTCGGCTCTGTCACGAAATTTGAAAAGTGGTATGAGGACTGGAACGGGGTCTACTCAGCTTCGGGTGGCCCAAATGAGTCGAGGTGGTTCGATTTCCACCTCAGCCATCCTCGAAGTGGTTTTCCGTGGTTTCCCAGTTCGTCTTCGGGCAAATGCCAGGATGGTTCCTACTGTAAGGTCATGGCTGCCTCCTTCCCTCTTTCTTGCCTATCCGTTCTAACCTTCCAATCCCTTCCCTCATGAGGCCCCTGTTCGCTTTGCAGGTGAGGCCGCCTGGGCGAGGTGCTGATCACACCTCACCAGTTGTATCCACTCCGATTAGATGTTCCCAGCTCTAGGATACTGCCCGTAGGGGTGAGTTCCCTCGCTGAGTCCGTGGGAGCTACCACCCTGGAGGGTAAACTCGATAATATATATATAACAATGAAAGTTTGTCTGTTTTTTTCTGAATTTCCACGAAAGTTCGAGTTATTAACGCGTTTCAGACGGGTTTATGACGGTTGCGCGCAAAAACAAAATTTTTGTCTGTCTGTCTGTCTGTTTGTCTGTCTGTGTACAATTTTGCACGCGTATCATTCGAGAACGGCTGAGTGGATCAACGTAAAATTTGGTACAGATGTCCATCAGAGGCACAAAAGTAACTCTTCTCCATACCTCTCATAAAAGAGGGCCTACCCCCTTGCTGAAATGGGCGTAGAAAGACTAGACAAAGCTCATTTTCAGCGTCTCAATTTGAGAAACAAAACTCGGGAGCCCTACGGGCCCCGAAAACTGCATTTTAAGGTCCTAAAACCAACAGTTTTTGAGATATACCCAGAAAACTAATTTCATTTATTAAGCTATTGAAAGAATGCAATCCGGTAACCATGGCAACACATTCTCTGAAGTCCATCTATTTCTGTAAGACGCAATGCCAATCCATTTATTACAATACTGTGATCGTTCCCAAACGGCTATAAGGTTATCACGGAACCAACTTAAGCTGTAAAAATCATCAATACGTATATAATGCGCTTAAGGGGTTCAAGGGGTACTTTGAATTTTTTCACGTGATTTACACAGGCGGGTGTGGTACTAAAGGTCTATTATATCGCTATCCCTATATTAATAAATTATTATTGTGATTATTATTATATTATGACGTACAAGGACGAGACAAAACTCATTTTCAGCCCCTCGGTGGCTCGGAGGCTACTACGTTTTAAGGTTCTAAAACTACGTTTCTGAAATATTCCCAGAAAACTAATTTCATTTAATAAACTAATAAATAGATGACGAGTACAGAAGAAGACCAAATCAGGAGCTATATAAATATACTGAGAAAATCACAGATGTGGCCAGGAAGAGACGTCCGGCTTTCTGCGGACAAGTCTCATGGATGAACCCAACAAGACTAACCAACCGGCTTCTCAACTACTGGGGGAATAGAAAGAGCTTGACACCGTCGCTAACAGTAATTAACAAGGATATCCAAGAACTGAAGATAATGAAAAGCGATATTCGAAGCCGATAACATCTCAGAAAGATACTTAAACAGAAGAGTTTTCAGGACAGACCACCCTGTAAGAAAACCGGCATCATTTGGACAAAAGAGAGAAAGGAGATACATAGCCAGATAATGCAAGAATATTGGGCAAACATCAAGTCCCTCGCCAAAATGAAAAGTTGAACGTCGTGGTCCTTAGCTGGCCCATACGAAAGAAGGAGAAGAAGAAGAAGACGAAGAAGAAGAAGAAGAAGAAGAAATAGAAGAAGAAGAAGAAGAAGAAGAACAACAACAACAACAAGAAACTAATGAAGTAATGCAAGCCGGTAAACATGACAACAGTATCACAAGAGGT
Organism: Meconema thalassinum; assembly: GCA_946902985.2. Classification (NCBI taxonomy): domain Eukaryota; kingdom Metazoa; phylum Arthropoda; class Insecta; order Orthoptera; family Tettigoniidae; genus Meconema; species Meconema thalassinum. The sequence goes on from OX336398.1 coordinate 80,652,717, forward strand.
GACATCCAACTTTCCATTTATTTCTGTAAGAAGCAATGCCACTCAATTTATTACATTTCTGTGAAAGTTTGCAAATGGCTATAAGGTTATCGTGGAATCAAACATAGACTGTAAATTCAACAATGCGATTAAGGGAGGCAAGGGGTACCCTAGAATTTTTACACGTGACTTACGCGTGCGATATGTTGTACAGAAGGTCTATTAAATCTCCAAACAGCAACATAATTTTAAAAAATTCCTGGATTGGAATAGTGTTTTTGCATCTTTTGGAAATTTGGGCCATTGGAGGCTAAAAATCCCGAATTTTCATGCACCACAAGCCTGTATAATTTATTAAGGGGGTCTTCCTGGGGATGGGGACTTTCCATAACGGTGAAGGTCAGTTTTAATTTGACATATATTGCGTTTCGTCTACGAGGTTTTCAATATTATTGTCACGTCAGGTAGTACACGTTAGGTGAATTTAGTTTGAGAGCACATTTTAAGTAATCATATTTTTGTCGACAAACGGATTCATTGTAAAGATGATTTTGTTTGATACTGTGTGGTTGATATATATTTATGTTTATGTACGCCTATAATTCATGTTCGGGTGCTTGGAGCATCGTAAAATTAGGTATTGTAACCATGAGTCAATACACCGATCATTTAGAATACTTTTCAACTTACTTCTCATAGAAGGGTGGGTATAAGGAACAACTTTTCAAAATACATGCTAAAATAGGCGAAAAATAAAAAATATCCTAGAAGGACAACCAAAGCTTATGTTTCGCTTCTCAATGTGTGACACAAAACTAGGGAGTCTATAAAGGGTCTCCGAAAACTACATTTTATGGCCCTTAAATAAACAGTGTCTGCGATATATCCAGAAAACTAACTTCGTTCTGATAAACGTATGAAGGAATGACACGCCCCTAACCATTTCAACCGTAGCTCAAATGATAACGTCTGGTTATTAATACCGAAGACCGTTCGAAGAGCGGGTACTTCTGCTAGTATATATATATATATAATAAAGTAAATAAACTAAACTAATTAAATAAATAATTTTACGACATGCTCCTTATTCACAAGTGGATTAAACGAGTCTTGCAACTGGACGACTCAATTAATCTACTATGAAAACAAACACACGAAAATGTAGTCTCATAAAAATAGGGAAAAGGCGAAGGCAAGATTTTCAATATAACATTGGCTCGGAAATACTTTTAGAAGAAGATTCTTGCAAATATTTGGGCGTTCACGTAAGGAATGATATGAAATGGAACAGTCAAGTAGGATGTGTAGTTACTAAAGCTTACAAATGTTTGCACTTTGTAATGAGGGTATTAAAAGGAAGTAGTACCTCTGCTAAGGAATTAGGATATTTGTCACTTGTAAGACCTATTCTGGAATACGCCTCGGCGGTATGGGATCCATATCAAGTAGGGCTCATCAATGGGTTGGAAATGGTACAAAGAAAGGCCGCTAAATTTGTACTCAGTGGCATTAACCCCAGGAGCAGTGTAAGCCGTATGTTAAAGAAACTTTGGTGGGAATCACTGGAGGCTAGGAGGATGAAATCTAGACTCTGCGCTATGTACAACACGTATACAAATCAACCAGCATGGGGTGAGCTTAGCAAACGCATGGAAAAGCCTACTTACATGAGCAGGAGTGATCATCCTTTCAAAGTTAAGGCCCGACCACAGCGAACAAATTATGGCAAATATTCTTTCGTAAACCGGGCCTTTGATAATTGGAACTCTCTACCTGCAGCAGTCTTAGAGCCTTTTCCCAAACATATAGGTTTGTTTAAGAAAAGACTGACTATTTGTGTAATAGTACATTATGCAACGAGCCTATAATGGCTATAATTAAGACACGAGTATTTTTTATAAAACGAGCGTACGCGAGTTTTATAATTTCCATACAAGTGTCTTAATTACCATTATAGGTGAGTTGCATACGACTGTTTATGTTCGACGATAATTATAACTTTATTATATGTTTTAACATAAATATTCATAAATATCTGTTCAGTCACTAGAATGTTGTGATCGGGTGCTGCGGTGGGTAGTATATCTCTGTGTTCCAAGCTCTCTGGACAACCGACGCATGCGCTCTGTGTGCTTCAATGCCATATATTCAGATTGTGCTCCAGTATTCAGTAAAACTGTCACCGAAGTCGTTTCAAAACCACGCGCTGTGTAGAAATTGGTTTTGGGGATATTAAGGTACAGTGCTATTTCTTGTCTCATATTCACCAGTTTATTTACGCGAACATATGGACGGTGCACTTTCAGTAATTTATATAGACATGTTGGATTTTGAGCGCATGCGCGAAGGTATCCTTATCTAATTGGTCACACAACTGTTTCTTGAGCTCTGATTGGTGGGAGAAACTGTTTCATAATGAAAAATAGTGTTATAATGAGCCTCATTATGATACAGTTTTCTGACACCTAATAGTTAGGGTCGAACATAAATACTCCAGTTTAATTGTTAGTGAATTGTTATGTGTAATTATGAACAAGGTGTCCGGGTTAAAGGTATAATAATATAAAATTTAATAACTTGATAAATAATGGAGATATTCATTGGCCTTTTTTTTTCTTCATCTAGGGTAACTCAAAATGTTTTCTGTGTTTGCTTGCGGTGGTACCACATCATAACTGCATTGTTCACGAGAAGCGTGCCAGTAGCCATGTGGACTCCGCAGCAGAAAGTGTTCTGTGTTCTTTCGCTCTCGGAGCTAAAATCCGTTATACTAGTACAACGTAGATTTCGGCGTGAGTATGGACTGTTACCAACTGATGATGTTCCCACTTACGTAACAATCAAGAAATGGGATTTCTTGAATCGTGAGTTCCAGATCGCTGTATTAGGAGAGGTAGACCATTAATTGCTTGGTCCCCTAGAAGCCCCGACATTACGCCACTGGATTTTTTTTCCTGTGGGGGTTTGTCAAGAATCAAGTGTATCAGAAACCAGTTCGTGATCTACCAGATCTGCGTCATCGCATTCGTGCAGTTATTGCAAATGTTACGCCTACAATGCTGCAGAACACTTGGAGAGAAGTGGAATACAGATTAGATGTCTGTAGCGCCATTAACGGTGCGCATATCGAGATGTATTAGGTATGCAAATAAACATTTTGAGTTTCCCTATTCGTACAAACAAACCGCCAATAAATACCTCCACTACTTCTCAAGTTTTATACCGAGAGGTTAGTTTGGATGTATCGGAGACCCTCACTAGCCCGTTCGCCCGCGGCGCGAGCCTGTCTCCCGCCAGGCACTTTGCCGTTATGTGGCGCTGGCGCGGCATTGAGTCATTGAGTATAGGAATTTGTGCTTAAATTTGTACTTCAATGTGGTCCTTGACCAATTTTTTGACGAACTGACTTACGGAGAGCGATTGTCAACTTATTTTCAACAAGATTCTGCCACTGCTCACACTGACGAAGCATCCATGACAGAATTGCGTCGCATTTTTGGTACTAGGATTATAAGTCGGAACGTGTGGCCCCCGCGAAGCCCAGACTTATCACCATGTGACTTTTATTTGTGGGGGACGCTTAAAAATAGAGTGTATGCGATAAACCCTCCACTATAAATGAGCTTAAAGACTATATTACAGCTGAAATACAGTCAATCGGTGCTGAGGAACTTCAGAGAGTACATGCCAGTTTCATAAAAAGGTGCCAGCGATGTGTAGCAGTGAATGGCGAACATTTTCAGCACCAGCTGTGAACTAGGTAAGTACAAATTCCTATACTCAATGACTCAGTGCCGTGTGGGCGCCGCATAACGACAAAGTGCCTGGCGGGAGACAGGCACGTGCCACGGGCGAGCGGGCAAGCAAGGGTCTCAGATATATCCAAACTAACCTCACTGTATTATTATACCTTTAACCCGGACACCTTGTATTTGTTATGTATATCCAATTTGCCACCGGGGGACACCCCTCCAATTGCAAATAAATCAATGAATGAATGAATATTCGGTGAGTCTATTACCAGCTCTAATTGACATATTAGAGTTCGATGGATGTTTACCTCTGGAGACACGTGATATCCTTGATATATGTAACGCCTTTACTAGAGGGAGCGTATTAAAAAAAAACACTAAGCACTCCATGAGTTTTCTACAGAGCACGGCAAATCATAGAACGCAAGAGGAAGTCACCTCAAACAATTTTTGTAAATGTATGTTGTAAAACTTATCGCAGGCACCATCTATATATTTAAAATGCTTAGATGATTTTTGTTACCGAGAGCTTGACAGAACGGCTGAACCGATTGACTTCGTAATGCACTCTGACGAAAGCCTTTGGTCTCTATATTTGCAGGGTGTCTTTAAAATAAACAAATATGTTACCAATATTTTAACATTTATAAACAAAAATGCCCAATTATTGGGCCTAGCCCATGCGCAGAATCAGCTTGGTCATGTCAGACATGGCGGATGTCCACATCGCGTTTTAATGTGAGAGTTATTTATAAGAATTATAAAGGAGGGGAAGACTCATTAATTGTTGAGAGTAGGTACTCCTCCCTTTCCATAACTTTCACAAGGCAGGTTATTGGAAATCTATTATTTATGATTCACACACATTTCTGGGAGACATTAGAAGTTGATTTTAATTTAAATTGTCACTGCTGCACCGGAAATATTTATTAATTTATTTTTTCTATTGGGGAAGCCTCCGTGGCTTAGGCAGCAGCACGCCGCTCTCTCATCGCTGGGTCCGTGGTTCAAATCCCGGTGAGATTTGTGCCACTAATATGTTGCAATGTCGCGAGTGCAATCATTTGACGGCCTTAAAGTTGCAATAGTGCCAAAAAGTGATCGCAGAAAGAATGTAACTTATATAGGAAACTTCTTCAGTAAATATGTTGTTCATTGTCCGTCATGATTTGACGGCTTTCAACTAGTTTTTCATTATTTTCATACTTCCAATGATCAGTTTTATTTATAAGAGGTAATAGAAGGAAACCAACTGTAATTTTATACTGACAGTGTACATTCTCAATTGAGATCAAACATTTCCCCATTTTTGTTCGAATTCATGCATTTTGTAATTTTTGTTGTGCTAATGCAACATTTGTGTGACTAGGTACTCACTAATTTCTCGATTAATAGGCTGCATTAGTTAGAGGTTAAAACATGGAAAATGTTCCTTCAGTGAACAATTCTTTTACCCAACCCATAAGTGCCCACTGTCGACATATGTCGCTGTGGAGAATCACTGGTAAACTGTGTCGGGGAAACCTAAAATTATCATAACTAGTCTAAATATTTGAAACACTGAGGTGATTTTTGGTACCACGAGATTGAGTTAACGTCTTAACCGATCGACTTCGTAATGCATTCTAACGAGAGCTCTTGACATGTACATTTGCAGAGTGTCTTTAAAAGGAAAATATATGTTAGGGTATATTTTTAAATTATTGAAGAAAAATGTAATATTTGTCGCTCCCGCGCTTGCGTATAATGGCTCTATTCCACCAGAGAAATGGCGGATCCCGCCGCGTCTTACTGAGATCTTTGTTTATGAGAGTTAAAAAGGGGGGGGGGGGGGATATTGTTGTGGCTCTATGCCTCAAACTTTTAGAGTAAGTATATGTGGCGGCAAATCACTTAATGGGCAGAGAGCTATTTAACATCTACCGATAAAACACTTCAATTTTCCAATTTCTAGTTCGCTTGGCGTACTTTATCACAATCAATAAAGCTCAAGGGGAAACTTTGAAACGTGTAGGTCTCAATTTACCTCATCAAGGTTTCAGTGATGGTCAGTTATATGTTGCGAAGTCGATCTTTCGATGCCCTTAAAGTTGCAACAGTGTCAAAAAATAATTTATCAAAAATGCAGACTGTATAAGAGAATGCTTCAGTAAATATAATCCCAATGACCGTCATGTTTTGACAGGTATCCACTGGTTAAAAATAAACCTATTTAAGTTCCAAACGAAGAATTTTGGACCAACGAACTTTTAATGGAGTTTTGGTGTCAGGAATGTGGCCTTGCATTTATGGACACCCAGTTTACTTAATATTCTATTTCTTTTACAGGTCCTGACTAGTTATTAGAGTCGGGTGTGATTTAATAATTCAACAATAGTTTAAATTATGGCTCACATTCTTGAATATCATTATACTGTATTATATTACTCGTACAGCACCTCAGAATACAGTAGATATTACAACGTTTCTGCCGGTCGACACTATATAATACCAATGCCAACATGAAAACACTTACAAGAGAAAATAGATCTACAAAACTCTACCAACAAAGACAACTCAACAATAATCATGAATAAAGCCAAAATTGTAAATAAAAATAAAAATAATAAAATTAAACAGGAAATAAATTACTCTACCTGCATCTAGCAAATACATAAACCAAAACAATTTAAGAAATAAAACAATAGCACTACACAAATAACAAGAAGTTCCGTGACGAACTAAAGAGCGTACTTTTCTTAAAATTTAAGATTCATGCCAATGATTAATCTATATGGATCTATCTAGAATAATGACGAAATTTAGTTGGTAATATCGAAATTTCTAATTAGTTCGAAATACTGTATACCTGGCATAATGTAGCCTATTAGAGAGCTACAGTTGGCAGCCCTGGTGACGGAATATATTCTTAGTTCCATCTCTTAAGGTACAGAATACAAAATTTGGTTTAAGTCCAATGGATAGCATGGACGTTATATGCAGTTAAACATTGGATGTAACAGCGAGCGTAAAATCATGTTGGCAACAATGACATACATGTATTGGTCAGAAATAATCTGAAATAATATGATCTATTGTGTCAATTTTGAATGAAATCCATTAATTAGTATAGAAGATACACGCATTTTTAAATTGCCACTATCAACATACAAAATTTCAGTTTCATTGCTGTAATAGATTCGTAGATATTGAGAACCGACTAAATATTGCGGATGGTCGCCATGTTGGATTTTTATATATGTAGGTCGTAGAGTTATGCACTGTTATATGAAGATTATTGTGAACGTGTAGTATTCAAACTTCAATTGCATGATTAGGACACAAGAAGTAAAAACGAGATTTTAAAATTTTTCACAGCTGCCATCTTGTGGTTATGGAAACAATTAAAAAAATTAGATGCCAGTGGATTAACATTTGTATAAAGATTTACTGTAACAAGTGTCACTGCACTCGGATGGTAAAATTGCGGGAAACGACCATGTGAATATTTACACTTCGCATCGCCGCCATGTTGGATTTGTGATGACCAGGTTATTTAAAGTCCTATAGGTGAACTTATGTTCATGGCCCCTATGAACATTAAAAAATACAGTGTGATTGATGTAATAGATTCGTAGATATTGAGATCCATCTAAATATTTAGGATGGTCGCCATGTTGGATTGTTATATGTATAGGCCATAGAGTCATGTACCATTAAAGGAAAATTATTGCGTAGGTTCATTATTCAAACTTTCACTTCGATCGCATGATTACGTCACAAGAAATAAAGAACCTAAATTTAAAATTCGCACAGCCGCCATCTTGAGGTTATGTAAACAATTGAACGAAGTTAGATGTCGGTGCATTACAATGTGTGTAAACATATACTGTACCAAGTTTTATTGCGTTTGGTTGGTAATATCGTGAGAAACGTCTAATTAAAAGTCGCAATTTCGCTTGGCCGCCATATTGGTTTTGTAGTTACCAGGTTTTCAAAAGTCACATAGGTGAACTTCTAGTAGTTCCCTTTATCATCGTAAAATATCCCAGGGTGATATCGGTAATAGTTTCGGAGATATTGAATGCTGGTGAAATATTTCGCACAGCCGCCATGTTGGATTGGTGAGATGTAACAAAATTTGAAGGCCACGGTCGGAGTTAACTGAAATAGTGCTATAAACTTACCGAGTTTCATTGAAATCGCTCTAGCCGTTTAGATGTTATTAGGGGGGACACACACCATCACACACGCACACACAGACAGACACACAAACAAAAGGTGATCTCATAACCCTATTTTTTTTTTCGTAAATAAAGATAGGCTAAAAATAGTATTCATACTAAAAAATAGAAAAAACATCTGTGCAATTTATAATAAGAAATAAAGAAAAAATATATTATGTGTAAATATTGTAACTGTATATAAATTAATAAAAAAAAAATAATAAATATTGTATGGACACTGCTTGTACATTTTAATTGCTACCCACCTCCCACTCCTAATCCAACCGTTAACCTCCTGTAATCTTAAGAATTGCTCTTAGTTAGCTAAAACTAGGTAACCAAAAGTACAGTATAACCCATTTATTACCTACATACTTTGGGATAAGGTATTCAGCCCTGTGATATGAAATGGAAATCTGCAGAATGCTGTGGGAGGATAAACAGCGTAAAGAAAGTTGCCGCCTACCGCACGTAAACTCTGGCCTTGTACTTATAATTGAGAAACCTTTGGTGTGAGAATACTTTTTCTGTAAGTGTTTGTGTGTGTTAACTCTGCCTATAGGGTTATGCCCTTATAGTGCTAGTGTTAAGCCTAGGAAAAGAAAAAAGAATGAATAAAGCTTTTACTTTTTAAAACTTAACTGACTTTGTAATCCTAAGCCGGTTGTGAGTAGCGAACATCTTGCACAGTAGCCACTGTGCAGGTGTTAGCTTTACCTTACTCTCTGTAAGACTAGCATAAATTAGTTGCGTGTGCCCTTATATACTTTGGGCATGTGCATTAGCCTCTGGCTTAGCTTAGGTTAGGTTAAGTAAGGTTTAAGTTAGCTTAGGTTAGGTTATGTGAGGACATGTTTGTTTCTTAACAGAAAAAGGGAACTCGAGTAGTATACGTTGCCCGGCGCCATTAAAATCCGAAAACTTTTCTATAGAAATGGCCAATGTTACTAATATTCAGGAGTTGAATTTTTTATCGCTAGAGAGTGTTGCTGTATTTTTTCAGAGTGCCAACATTATTGTTTCCAGACCAATATTTTCATCCAGACCTATGGTTTTCATCCAGGCCAATAAAGGTTAGGCAGGGCCGCGTTAGGCTAATATAAACACCCCTGGTTTATGTCACGCACAGTGGGGATGTCACGCATCAATAATCTTTATCCAGGCCAATGGTTTTGCCTAGTAGTACAATCAGTAAGTTGTCAGCATTACGTAATCAAACATGGCGACGTGCTTTTTGATAAGTTTATTACTTGAAAGTTAAGGTTGACAATTTCCTTATTTTGGAAGTGTTTACGGGGTGTTTGTTAATGGCAAATGGCTTAAATAACGTGGCAGAGTAATTACAAACCATTTTCAGAGCGCTACTAAGTAAAATAACGCATTTTCGAAACGGGCAACGTATACTACACGAGAGCCGAAAGAAAAGAAAGAAATTACATTAAGAGGACTAAATCGTAACCAAAGTGGACAAAGGCAACACAACAGTATTCATGAATTAAGCCGAACACTTACTTTACTTTACATATTCGGTGCTACAGCCCTGGGTGGGCCTTGGCCTCTTCTACAATCTTCCGCCATCAGCTTCGGTCCTGAACTGCTGGTCTCCACGGACGAATGTTCATTGTTCTCATTGTGAGTATTGTCAATCCACATGAGTCCTTTGAATCTACAGTACATTTTGTAAGCATTTTCAATTTCGATTGTATTTTGTAAGTATTTTGATTTTCAATTGCACTTCGTGAATAATTTGGATTGGAACTGGGATATTTCAATCTGAATTGCATTGTGTATTTTCAATTTCAATTGCATTTTGTAAGTATTTTGAACCTCAATTGCATTTTGTACGTATTTTCGATCTCATTTGCATTTTGTAAGTATTTTGAATTTCAGTTGCATTTTGTAAGTATTTCGACGCTACATTGCATTTTGTACGTACTTTGAATCTAGCCTACGTTTTGTGGGTCTTTTTCAATCTATTCTTTTTGTGCATCTTTTCGTTCTAAATTTCCTTTTGTAAGACCATATTGTGAGTTGTTTCCATCTGAGTTCCGTTTTGTATGTATTTTCCGTCTCAGATAAATTTGTTCTGGTTTCCATTTCATTATCATTTTCGCTATCACCCAGATCATTAGGGGTCGATAACCTAGATGGTAGGCCCCTTAAAACAACAATTATCATCATCATCATCATCATCATTGTTCTCAGGTCAGCTTCCACTTCATCATTCCATCTGTTACGGGGCTTTCCCTGTCTCTGTCTTCTTTCCATTCTTGACTTGGCTACTTTCCTTGGCATTCGGTTCTCCTCCATCCTCTCCACATGTCCATCCCATCTCAATCTTTTCGCTTCAATAAATCTAACTATATCCTCTTGATCTAGTATATTTTGTATTTCAGCATTTGTCCTTATCCTCCATCCATCCCATTCTTAGACTGGGCCATATATTCTTAATTTATTTGTAAGGGCCTTATTTTTTGGTGAAATAAAGCTGTTGATTTCGGTGTTAAAACTGACGCTATTTCGGTGGGTATTTCGCGAAATAAATTGCCACAATGATCGATGTTTCTTCTGAAATCTTCCTTATAGTATGGGGAAAATTATGTGTTATGGGGGTTTTTCAACTTATTTGCGATGAGCCGAGTAACGCCGAATGTTATTTGCCGCGTAGAATTTCCTTCTTTCTTCCTCTTTTGTATACGTTGCTGAATCCCTGCAGTGTTTATTGCACGTGTTTTTTCGTTCCCGCTGAATACGAACATTGCAGTATTTACACATTAGAATCTTTCTTGCAGCGTCAAATACATAGAACCCCTCACTGTTGTATTCCTCGGCCATCGAGAAAACTGTTGTGACTTTAATTTTCGGCATTTGTATACTTAAATACTGGATGTTTGCCGATAGTTTTATCAGTCGCTAACTCGCACTACTGTATCTACGACCACAACGCCATTTGATGTAATCGATAGCGGATATCGATTTTCATCGATACCCTTAGAGATCGCGGCACTGAATACACATACTGTACTTTCGGCGCAGCACTATCAATCAAACGAGAAGGAAACCACGACGGTCAATTCCTCAGAAACATTTAAACGTATACTGGAGAGCTTTTTCGATAATATTTAGCATTTTAGTACAAGTGGAGTATATTTCGTGATTATTTGTGCAAATCGCGCAATAAATCAGATTTCGTGATATTTCGCGAGTTCATTTTGCTAAAATATGCTACTTGAAGTACCCACAAGGTCATATATAGGCAAGAAACAAGATATGAAAAAAGTTCGCGCGTATCGCTATTACCAAAAAAATACGGCCTCTATTTATTTGCATCATCATCTAATAGATTCCAAGTTTCTGAGCCAACAGACTAATAACGGTCTTATATATTTTAAGTTTTGTAAGCATCTTCCACCTTTCATTATGATGCACCATAATTATGGGAATGTTTATTAGTGTTAAGCTTTCCAGCCACCTATTTGCCTTGACATTTTAATCTATATCGGCTGATGAAGGGGCCAAAACAATAAGGCCTCAAAACATGTACCCAATGACCACAAAGTGATCATTAATCAAAACAAAGGTATTGATTAGGCGGAACTTTTGCCACAATTATTAATAATAATTACTTCATCAATACGGAACCAACATGAACCTTTCAAATACTGTAGATCTAGACAACAAATGGGATTTCAGTAATTTCAGATTTCCAGCCATTATGTATCTCCTCGCTTACCTTATTAGTATTAGTCATCAAGTTTCCTAAATATTCGAAACTTCGTACATTCTCAAAATTATGACCATTTATCATCAGATTATCAAAGTTTATTCTACCCTCTATGGCTGTCATGTGCATGTACTTGGATTTATCGTCATTTACTTCTAGTCCTTTCCTTTTTCCTTCTTCCTCTAACTCAAGAAACATTTCCTTCAAGTATCTCTCATTCCTAGCCATTAGCACTGTATCATCTGCATATTATACATTTATACACAATGTTCCCAGTATCCTTAAGTTTTTTGTATAACCGAATAAAGCCGAATATGTAAATAAAACGGTTGAATGATCTCTTACCCATACATCAGGTCTGTAATCCACAGAAGCAAGGGATATTAAAATCTCGACATCAGTCATGGTAACTAGGCAAGATGCTTGTTGAATCTAAGTTCAATATGGACGAAACTTGGCGAGAAGAATGGACTACATCAAACCCTGATGAGCTAGGATTGATCACCGATCCCTGCAGGAAACCTCCTGGTTTCCATCTTCCAAGAAGGATACGGACGTCACTGGACAGATGCGGACCGGTCACGGAAGATGTAACTTTTAGCTCCATAAATAGGGGTATATTTCTAGTCCTCAGTGCGATTGTGAAGATTCAGTGCAGACAATCCATCATATTGTGTCGGAATGCCCTTCGCGGCCCTTCACGGGAGGATATGACGACCTGCAGAACGCAACTGATGATGCAGTGGAGTGGATTACAGCTCTGGACATCCAACTGTGACTTCTAGTTTCGTTTGAGGATGTTACTAAATATTTATCACTTGTATATATTGTATATAGAGTAGTATTGCTGTTTCCTCTGTATGTCATACGATATATATACATTCATAAGGGATAAGTGAAATAGAGAAAAATTGTAGTGTTTTGTAGAGCTGTTTACTTTTATATATTTGGATCTGTTGATGCTCGCCTGACGAGCGAAATATTCAGCGTAGTCCATAACAAATACGTATATTTATAGTTTTTTAATTTCTTCAGGTTGCTGGGATTGTATATTGTTGACCGACTGAAAAGTTGCAATTGCTAATAAGGCAACTGAGAAAAATGTCTCAAAGCTCCATAGAATGCATTTTATTTTGAGATTTATGACTTCAGTTCTCCATTCTTGTCGGCTATAATGTTGTGGATATTAGGGGCTAGTTCATCATCATCATCTTCATTTCCCTTTTTCCAGCTGACACTGGGTGGGGGCAAATATGGTTCCTCTCCACTTTGTTCTGTCGTTCCACCATTCCTCTTCCAACACGGTGTTCCAATCCAGGTTCCGTTTTCTAATGCTATACTTCACCGAGTTCATCCAACGCATTCTTGGTCTTCCTCGTCCTCTCTTCCCTGTCATCCGTCGTTCCAGTGCTCGTCTTGGTAGCCTTACTTCATTCATCCGTTTGACATGTCCAAACCATCTCAATCTGTTTTGCTCCAGTTTGTCATTTAGTTTCTGTACTCCCAGTTCTTTCCGTATTTCTTCATTTCTCACTCTGTCCCTCCTCGTTTTTTGGACCATACTTCTCAGGAATCTCATCTCAGCTGCTTGTACTCTGCTCTCATCCCTCTTAGTCATTGTCCAAGTTTCTGCTGCATATGTCATTATAGGAACATAATATGCTTTGTACATAACTTCCTTTGCCTTAATTGGTATATCCTTGTTCCATACTAGTCCCCGACCACGTTGGTAGAAAGCACTCCCGAGTTGTATTCATCTGCTAATTTCCAAATATAGTCTTCCATTCTTCAGTCAGTTCACTTCCCAAGTATTTGAAGTGTTTCACTACTTCCAATTCCGTATCTCCTACTTTGATTACTCCTTTTCCTTCTTTCTTATCTCTACTCATCACCACTGTTTTACTCTTCTCCACATTTATCTTCAATCCCCATTGCTCAATCTTTTCATTTATTACGTCTAACTGTTCTTGTATCTCCATCTCATCCTCGCCCCAGATCACAACGTCGTCTGCAAACAACATTACCTTCATCTTTGCCCTACTATATTCTTTCATTGCTTCCTTCATGATGTCATCTTGCTTTCGCTATTTACAAGGCTGTTCTTGTGCAGGGGTCTTGCTTTCGTTATTTACAAGGCTGTTCTTGTGCAGGGGGTCTTGCTTTCGCTATTTACAAGGCTATTCTTGTGCAGGGGTCTTGATTTCGATATTTACAAGGCTGTTCTTGTGCAGGGGGTCTTGCTTTCGTTATTTAGAAGGCTGTTCTTATGCAGGGGTCTTGCTTTCGTTATTTACAAGGCTGTTCTTATGCAGGGGTCTTGCTTTCGTTATTTACAAGGCTGTTCTTATGCAGGGGTCTTGCTTTCGCTATTTACAAGGCTGTTCTTGTGCAGGGGGTCTTGCTTTCGCTATTTACAAGGCTATTCTTGTGCAGGGGTCTTGCTTTCGTTATTTACAAGGCTGTTCTTAAGCAGGGGTCTTGCTTTCGCTATTTACAAGGCTGTTCTTGTGCAGGGGTCTTGCTTTCGCTATTTACAAGGCTGTTCTTATGCAGGGGTCTTGCTTTCGCTATGTACAAGGCTGTTCTTGTGCAGGGGTCTTGCTTTCACTATTTACAAGGCTGTTCTTGTGCAGGGATCTTGCTTTCGATATTTACAAGGCTGTTCTTGTGCAGGGGTCTTGCTTTCGCTATTTACAAGGCTGTTCTTGTGCAGGGGTCTTGCTTTCGCTATTTACAAGGCTGTTCTTGTGCAGGGGTCTTGCTTTCGATATTTACAAGGTTGTTCTTGTGCAGGGGTCTTGCTTTCGCTATTTACAAGGCTGTTATTGTGCAGGGGTCTTGCTTTCGCTATTTACAAGGCTGTTCTTGTGCAGGGGTCTTGCTTTCGCTATTTACAAGGCTGTTCTTATGCAGGGGTCTTGCTTTCGATATTTACATGGCTGTTCTTGTGCAGGGGGGTTGCTTTCGCTATTTACAAGGCTGTTGTGCAGGGGTCTTGCTTTCGCTATTTACAAGGCTGTTGTTGTGCAGGGGTCTTGCTTTCGCTATTTACAAGGCTGTTCTTGTGCAGGGGTCTTGCTTTCGCTATTTACAAGGCTGTTCTTGTGCAGGGGTCTTGCTTTCGCTATTTACAAGGCTGTTCTTATGCAGGGGTCTTGCTTTCGATATTTACAAGGCTGTTCTTATGCAGGGGTCTTGCTTTCGATATTTACAAGGCTGTTCTTGTTGAGGGGGCTTGCTTTCGCTATTTACAAGGCTGTTCTTGTGCAGGGGTCTTGATTTCGCTATTTACAAGGCTGTTCTTGTGCAGGGGTCTTGCTTTCGCTATTTACAAGGCTGTTCTTGTGCAGGGGTCTTGCTTTCGCTATTTAAAAGGCTGTTTTTGGGCAGATGGTCTTGCTATCACAATAATGGTGACAACACGCTTCCTTGCTTATTACAGTAAAACCTGCCTAAAACGGACCCTTTATATACCGGAAACCTGGACAAACGGAACACAGAATTCGGAACGGAGGTATTTCCTATGCAAACTGACACTGTAAACCTGAAAACTGCCTAACGTGGAAACGGAAAGAAATTCCGGAACTGTAGTCGTAAATAACCTGACTAAAACTGATTATCTTATCCATAATACAAAGCTACGAAGGTGGATCAAAAAGTTAGTTGCACTAACGCTCTGCAGCAGCGCGCTGTGTGTCGCTAACGTGGGCACAGCGGAGAAAGGGACAGACACTGCCCTCACATCTGTTAGGCAGGTCGCTGTGGTGTCTTGTCTTGTATGGTGTGAATAGCGGCCAAAAGCAATGGCGCGTCGACTGGACGTTCACTCCAAATATGAGGTGCGTGCGACAATCCGATTCCTATGGGCTAAAAGGAAGAATTGCACGGACATTCATCGTGAAATTACTGTAGTGCTGTGTATGGGAAGCGGGCCATTTCCCGGCAAGGGATCGTAAAGTGGTGTCAACAATTCGAAGCCGGACGCACGGATATCACGGACGAATATCGCAAGGGCAGGCCCACAACGTCCAGGATCCATGCAAATGTCAACAGTGTGAATGCGATCATTAGACAGAACGGTGGTCGACATTCCCAGACCAATGAGGAGGTGAAGGCCGCCCTCGTATGTACTAAATTTTGAGTGCGACTGTACTTGCACCAAACTTATAGGAAACATTAACTCTAAGTTTTCCTCAAGGATGCAGCATGTATGCTACATTTCACAGCATCTGTAAGGGAATAGAATGTACCGTTACTTCCTGCAACCCTCTTGCAATACACACAGTTTCCTTCTGACAAATAAGAATAGAAGAAAACAGCGAATTTGAGTGATATTTAACCTTTCGGTACTCGCGCCGTTGTAAAAAGTACAACAGTCGTCGTTTTTATTTGTTTCCAAGTATATCCTTTCGGGTGACGGGCTTCATGAGTGAGTTAGGGTGATACCGAGCTCCGCTAATGAGTTCACTCAATGGGGGTCAATTAGGAAACTCCTAACCGGGGAAGTTGCCTGAGGCGTGTTTCACTGCCCCCCACTCCAAACTGGACATCAAGGTAAGTTAAATATACTTTGGAATGTGTCAACCTGCCCTGATCTTTACGGTGTTCCCCACGATCTCGTCTTGTTATCTCAAAGAGCTATTCTATACTACTCATTAGCAACGTTTGGTATTATTCCAGATTCCTGGTTTGCTTTAGCCTTGCCTTAGTTTCGGTTATTGCCTTTGTGTTTCACAGTTACTATTCAGATCTGCACATTTTAATGTTTATGTTGTGGCTTCGTCAACATGCAAGTTATAGCCTGCAGTATGAGCTTTAAAACGATATATTGGGAACCAAAATACTTATATGTATTGTGCTGCAAAATAAGGTGCATTCGTAAATGAATGCCTTGTTGGAGCACCTCCACTTTTGGCCCCGTTGGGACAACTCAAACTTACAACATTTATAGTTTCCTATAACTCTCAATCGTGCACTTCTATGACTGTACATGGATAACATGTTAGCTGCATTGATTATATCTACGGAAACTCCAGGGGGTCCAGGTGTATGTATCTGTCAGTGAAATCATGGTGTATTGCCTATCCCCACTCTCTTCCCAAAGCCATTAGCGTAAGCTGACAGGACTGTTTGGGTTTAACCTAATTAGCGCAGTTCGACAATCCCGGTGAGTTATTCCTGTGTCACCCCCTCTCCTACCCCACCTCTATCGGCCACCGACCTGCTCAAGGTCAAACATTTTCCAGCGAGCTTTGGAACAGTACACGCCCGCGTCTGTTATACGTTTTACAACGCGCGAGTATTCTCGTAGTGAGTTTTCGTATCTATATTTTTTTGTTTACAGGTACTTGATTAAATGTTGATGATAGTGAAGTGAACATGTCGGAGTACCTTCGTACCATTAGCTTGCCACGGTGGGCGAGTGGATAGCGTGTCGGTCTACTAACCCCAAGATTGCAGGTTCACCCCTGGCCGTGGTAAGTGATTTTTGAAAGGCGGCAAAAATACGATACGCATGTCATACGATATTGGCATGTCAAAGAACCCATTTGAATTCAGTAGGCCGAGCTCATTATGGCAAAATTAATCTCGGGAGTTTCCGCCAACACAAAGTTCCTCATTTCTCTGCTAGAAAGCGCCGCTCTAGTGTACAAAGGAGCTTAGATATCTAACATCTAACCTCCTTGACTTTCATAGTCAAGGAACAACGAAATTCGACATGCAAGCTACCCTCTGGGTGTCAAATAGCAAAGCTTGCACCAGGCACCCGAGGCCATACGATATTATTATTATTATTCGTACCAGTGACATTGAACGTATACTGCTAGAGAGTTCGGATGAAGTTGACGGTATAGATGTGTTTCAAGACAGAAATTGTATTCCTACAAGGATTTTGATATTAAATTACAAATGTTTATAAATTTCAAGCCGGCCCCGTGGTGTTGGGGTAGCACGCCTGCCTCTCACCCGGAGGCCTCGGGTTAGATTCCCAGTTCCGTCAGGGATTTTAGAAACTGACGCGAGGGCTCGAACGGGGTGCACTCAGCCTCGTGAGGACAATTGACTAGCTGTCAGACATTGAAGCAGCGCCCAGGTCACAAATACCAAGATAAACGGCCGAGGGGAACCGACGCGCTGACCACTCGTCACCCCAATATCTGCAGGCCAAATGGCTGGGCAGCGGTCGCTTGGTAGGCCTTGGCCCTTCATGGGTTGTAGTGCCAGTTTTTTTTTTATAAATTTCATTTTTTTTTACCAAAAGGAAATAATGTAAGGTTCTTGGAAAGTCATTAAAAAGCATAATTTAAAAGATTTAAAAGAATATTAAGACGTTTAAAACGTTAAAACGTGGTACAAACGTATGTTGTAAAAAGTACAACGCGCGAGTACTCATGTGATGCAAGAGGGCGTGAGTACCGAAAGGTTAAAAGTGTTCTTTTTACTGTGTACTGCATTTATTTACGTACTGTAATTCAGTGAGAATGACTTCTAATCATAAGACACTAATACACTCTCTCTCTTATTCTCCTCAACCGCTAGGTTGGTGGGTAACATGCATGTCTTCCAAAACGTCTCCTTTCTCTGGCCTGTAGTATCAAATGGCAATAAGTGTGCTTGCCTTTAATGCTGTCTATAAATTGAATCCTTGGTCTTCCTCAACTCCTCTTTCCTTCTAGCTTCCCTTCGAAGAGTGTGGTGCACCAGTCAGAATGACGAATCAAATGGCCAACAAAACTATTCCTTCTTCTGTTTAAGGATTCAACCAAGGTACGTGTCTCCTTTGCTCTTTTGAGAACATTCTCATTCTTGACTTTATTATCAGTCCAAGGTATCTTTAGTAGTCGTCGCCAGCACCACATCTTGAATGCCCTAGGTTTTGATACATCGGCTTGTCGCAGAGTCCGTGTTTCAGAGCCATAACTTACAACACTCCACACAAAACTTTTCACGAAGTGTTTTCGCACCTCTAAGTTAACAGTCTTGGATGTTAGTAAAGACTTCTTTTTTGAGAAGGCTTCTTCTGTCTGTGCGATTCGAGCATTTACTTCTCTCGTACACTTTCCATTTGATGTGATCACCCCCCCCCCAGGGGCTCACATCTAGTGGGACGTGGGTTGGCGACCACGGGGCCTCAGCTGAGTCCGGCATTGCTTCCACTTACTTGTGCCGGGCTCCTTTCTGTCTTCTTTCCTGTCGACCTCACTTGGTCAACTCTTGTTCTCTTCCGACCCCGATGGTATTAGGGTATCCGAGACCTAGGGAGTCTCTTCTTTTCCCGCCTTAATTGGCCCTTGTCTCATCTTTTCTGATACCCTCCTTCTGCGAGGGGTCAGCCTTCTTTTTCTTTTCATGTTCTCTCCTGCCTTGTGCTCAAGGCCCTTAAGGAGGCAGGGTGTGTGTAGCCCCACCACTTCTGGTGCACCCTGGATATTGCTACACCCTCAGGGGCTCACGGCTGGTGAGTTCGGGAGTTGGCGACCCCGAGAGATTCCTGAGCTGGGTCCGGTTTCCCCCTTTTGTCCCTTACCTGTGGGGAGGACCCTCTCCTCTTTCACTTTCCTATCTGCCTTTTATGGCTGTCCTTCCTTCCAAGTCCCTCAATCCGCATTCTTCGAGGGTTGAGGGCATTTCTTTTCCTCCTGTCCTTATTTGCCTTATTCTCCTTTTGTTTTCCATTTCTTCTTCTAGTATATATGTTAGTAGTTAGTTTTAGTTATAGTTCACATTTTCATCATCATTTTCACTATCACCCAAACCATTAGGGGCCGATAGCCTAGATGTTAGGCCCCTTCAAACAACAATTATCATCATCATCATCATGTGATCAAGTTTCCCAGATATTTGAAATCCTTTACTTGGGCTAGTTTTTCACCATCCATTAGCACATTGCGCATTCCAGCCTCCGGCTCGTTACTTTTTGAACGCACCTTATATATAGATAATTTTAACGGTTCACTCAGCGTAAGCAAAAAAGGCGCACGGCGAACAGCTTTTTCTTCAACTCGATTCACTGAAATCGTTAATGCTCGGTTTCCTTTGGACATAAATGAATGTTTTTCTATAGAAAACTTCCTCGAGAAATCCTTTACATATTGGTGAAAACCGCATCAGAATCCATCCTGTGGTTCTCGAGATTACCAGATATATACAAGAATCGGGGACTTCATTTTATACTAAGTAGATACGCTATTAAGGCCTCACTCCTCTGCTACCAAGGTTCGTCTTAATTGTGTGGCGTTGATCCAGGTACGCTATGCTGTTCTTGTGCACGGGGCCTTGCTTTCGCTATTTACAAGGCTGTTCTTGTGCAGTGGGTCTTGCTTTCGCTATTTACAAGGCAGTTCTTGTACAGGAGGACCTTGCGTTCGCTATTTACAAGGCTGTTCTTGTGCAGGGGTCTTGCTTTCGCTATTTACAAGGCTGTTCTTGTGCAGTGGGTCTTGCTTTCGCTATTTACAAGGCTGTTCTTGTACAGGAGGACCTTGCTTTCGCTATTTACAAGGCTGTTCTTGTGCAGGGGGCCTTGCTTTCGCTATTTACAAGGCTGTTCTTGTGCAGGGGGTCTTGCTTTCGCTATTTACAAGGCTGTTCTTGTGCGAGGTTCTTGCTTTCGCTATTTACAAGGCTGTTCTTGTGCAGGGGGCCATGGTTTCGCTATTTACAAGGCTGTTCTTGTGCAGGGGCCTTGCTTTCCCTATTTACAAGGCTGTTCTTGTGCAGGGGGCCTTGCTTTCGCTATTTACAAGGCTGTTCTTGTGCAGGGGTCCTTGCTTTCGCTATTTACAAGGCTGTTCTTGTGCAGGGGGACCTTGCTTTGCTATTTACAAGGCTGTTCTTGTGCAAGGGGTCTTGCTTTCGCTATTTACAAGGCTGTTCTTGTGCAGGGCGGGGGGAGGGGGTCTTGCTTTCACTATTTACAAGACTGTTTTTGTGCAGGGGGCCTTGCTTTCACTATTTACAAGGTTGTTCTTGTGCAGGGGCCATGCTTTTACTATTTACAAGGCTGTTCCTTTGCAGGGGGCCATGCTTTCGCTATTTACAAGGCTGTTCTTGTGCAGGGGGCCTTGCTTTCACTAATTTACAAGGTTGTTCTTGTGCAGGGGGACCTTGCTTTCGCTATTTACAAGGCTGTTCTTGTGCAGGGGGGGGGTATGCTTTCGCTATTTACAAGGTTGTTCTTGTGCAGGGGGGTCTTGCTTTCGCTATTTACAAGCCTGTTCTTGTGCAGGGGGACCTTGCTTTCGCTATTTACAAGGCTATTCTTGTGCAGGGGGCCATGCTTTCGCTATTTACAAGGCTATTCTAGTGCAGGGGGTCTTGCTTTCGCTATTTACAAGGCTGTTCTTGTGTACTGGGCCTTCCTATCGCTATTTAAAAGGCCGATAAAAAGAACGGATAGAAAATGACCTCCTATTATTTCGACGATCTTCTTGTTGTTGTTGTTGCTGTTGCTCATTTTATGGTACTTCGACATTGCTGTCATATAGCACCTTGTAGTGTTGTGTATGTGTAATTTGAGTGATAACCTGTGAGATTGTGATAGCTGTACTAGTGTTTGTATTTGTAAATGGAGGATAGAATTAGGAAGGAAGAGGCCATGGCCTCAACTTAGAAACCATCCCAGCATTTTCCTGGAGAAGAAGGGGTGGGGGAGAGAAGGGGAGAGGACAACCTTCCTGGATGGATGAGGTGAGAATTGAACCCGGCTCTTCTCAGTTTTGCCTCACGAGGCTGAGTGAATCTCAGACCTACTGGATTTCGAATCCGGATCCCCCAAGTTATAGCCAATTATCCTAGCCACTACACTACTAGGTGGTCTTTAGGCTATTGTGACGGGTATAGCATAAATGTTGCTAGCCAATTTGATGGAAGATAGAAAATTAAAACGTGGGATACGAGCCCGTGACCTCAGGTTTTGTACACAAACCATTGACTACATTAATTCTCACTTGGCAATGATAAACCTATTACTGTAATTATTGCCAATAGCGGCTACCAACAATTTACCTTGAAGAACTCCAGCACATATCATGTTGTCAGGAATATTAAAAGTAAAAGCGTCTCGGCAGTATTTTAAATCCAATACAGGTAGATCCACTGCTTGCAAATGGTTAGAAGGTTCTCCACCAAATTTCGTGGAGCCCCATCCCACTACA
Organism: Meconema thalassinum; assembly: GCA_946902985.2. NCBI lineage: Eukaryota > Metazoa > Arthropoda > Insecta > Orthoptera > Tettigoniidae > Meconema > Meconema thalassinum. The sequence continues at coordinate 80,674,534 of OX336398.1, forward strand.
GTCAGCTGAGAACATAAGAAGATGTACAGTTTGTAGTTACCAAGGAAGAAAGTTCTCCATCACACTCCGTGAAGCCCCATCCCAGTACAGTCAGCTGTGAACATAAGATCTACTGTGCGTAGTTAGAAAGAAAGAAAGTTCTTCGTCATACTCCGTGTAGCGCCATCCCAGTACAGTCAGCTGTGAACATAAAAAGATCTACAGTGCGTAGTTAGAAAGAAAGAAAGTTCTTCATCATACTCTGTGTGGCTCCATCTCACTACAGTCAGCTGTGAACATAAGAAGATCTACTGTGCGTAGTTAGAAAGAAAGAAAGTTCTTCGTCATACTCCGTGTAGCGCCATCCCAGTACAGTCAGCTGTGAACATAAGAAGATCTACTGTGCGTAGTTAGAAAGAAAGAAAGTTCTTCGTCATACTCCGTGTAGCGCCATCCCAGTACAGTCAGCTGTGAACATAAGAAGATCTACTGTTTGTAGTTAGAAAGGAAGAAAGTTCTCCATCACACTCCATGTAGCCCCATCCCAGTACAGTCAGCTGTGAACATAAGATATACTGTGCGTAGTTAGAAAGGAAGAAAGTTCTCCATCATACTCCGAGTAGCCCCATCCCAGTACAGTCAGCTGTGAACATAAGAAGATCTACTCTTTGTAGTTAGAAAGGAAGAAAGTTCTCCATCATACTCCATGTAGCGCCATCCCAGTACAGTCAGCTGTGAACATAAGAAGATGTACAGTTTGTAGTTACCAAGGAAGAAAGTTCTCCATCACACTCCGTGAAGCCCCATCCCAGTACAGTCAGCTGTGAACATAAGAAGATGTACAGTTTGTAGTTACCAAGGAAGAAAGTTCTCCATCATACTCCATGTAGCGCCATCCCAGTACAGTCAGCTGTGAACATAAGAAGATGTACAGTTTGTAGTTACCAAGGAAGAAAGTTCTCCATCACACTCCATGTAGCCCCATCCCAGTACAGTCAGCTGTGAACATAAGATGTACAGTTTGTAGTTAGAAAGGAAGAAAGATCTCCATCACACTCCGAGTAGCCCCATCCCAGTACAGTCAGTTGAGAACATAAGAAGATGTACAGTTTGTAGTTACCAAGGAAGAAAGTTCTCCATCACACTCCGTGAAGCCCCATCCCAGTACAGTCTGCTGTGAACATAAGATGTACAGTTTGTAGTTAGAAAGGAAGAAAGTTCTCCATCATACTCCGAGTAGCCCCATCCCAGTACAGTCTGCTGTGAACATAAGAAGATCTACTGTTTGTAGTTAGAAAGGAAGAAAGTTCTCCATCATACTCCATGTAGCGCCATCCCAGTACAGTCAGCTGTGAACATAAGATGTACAGTTTGTAGTTAGAAAGGAAGAAAGTTCTCCATCATACTCCGTGTAGCGCCATCCCAGTACAGTCAGCTGTGAACATAAGAAGATCTACTCTTTGTAGTTAGAAAGGAAGAAAGCTCTCCATCATACTCCGTGTACCCCCATCCCAGTACAGTCAGTTGAGAACATGAGAAGATGTACAGTTTGTAGTTAGAAAGGAAGAAAGCTCTCCATCATACTCCGTGTAGCCCCATCCCAGTACAGTCAGTTGAGAACATAAGAAGATCTACTGTTTGTAGTTAGAAAGGAAGAAAGTTCTCCATCATACTCCATGTAGCGCCATCCCAGTACAGTCAGTTGAGAACATAAGAAGATGTACAGTTTGTAGTTAGAAAGGAAGAAAGTTCTCCATCACACTCCGTGTAGCGCCATCCCAGTACAGTCAGCTGTGAACATAAGAAGATGTACAGTTTGTAGTTACCAAGGAAGAAAGTTCTCCATCACACTCCGTGAAGCCCCATCCCAGTACAGTCAGCTGTGAACATAAGATGTACAGTTTGTAGTTAGAAAGGAAGAAAGTTCTCCATCATACTCCATGTAGCGCCATCCCAGTACAGTCAGCTGTGAACATAAGAAGATCTACTCTTTGTAGTTAGAAAGGAAGAAAGTTCTCCATCATACTCCGAGTAGCCCCATCCCAGTACAGTCTGCTGTGAACATAAGAAGATCTACTGTTTGTAGTTAGAAAGGAAGAAAGTTCTCCATCATACTCCATGTAGCGCCATCCCAGTACAGTCAGCTGTGAACATAAGTTGTACAGTTTGTAGTTAGAAAGGAAGAAAGTTCTCCATCATACTCCATGTAGCGCCATCCCAGTACAGTCAGCTGTGAACATAAGAAGATCTACTCTTTGTAGTTAGAAAGGAAGAAAGCTCTCCATCACACTCCGAGTAGCCCCATCCTAGTACAGTCAGTTGAGAACATAAGAAGATCTACTCTTTGTAGTTAGAAAGGAAGAAAGCTCTCCATCATACTCCATGTAGCGCCATCCCAGTGCAGTCAGTTGAGAACATAAGAAGATGTACAGTTTGTAGTTAGAAAGGAAGAAAGCTCTCCATCATACTCCGTGTAGCGCCATCCCAGTACAGTCAGCTGTGAACATAAGAATATCTACTCTTTGTAGTTAGAAAGGAAGAAATCTCTCCATCATACTCCGTGTAGCCCCATCCCAGTACAGTCAGTTGAGAACATGAGAAGATCTACTGTGCGTAGTTAGAAAGGAAGAAAGCTCTCCATCATACTCCGTGTAGCGCCATCCCAGTACAGTCAGCTGTGAACATAAGAATATCTACTCTTTGTAGTTAGAAAGGAAGAAAGCTCTCCATCATACTCCGTGTAGCGCCATCCCAGTACAGTCAGCTGTGAACATAAGAATATCTACTCTTTGTAGTTAGAAAGGAAGAAAGCTCTCCATCATACTCCATGTAGCCCCATCCCAGTACAGTCAGTTGAGAACATGAGAAGATGTACAGTTTGTAGTTAGAAAGGAAGAAAGCTCTCCATCATACTCCGTGTAGCCCCATCCCAGTACAGTCAGTTGAGAACATGAGAAGATGTACAGTTTGTAGTTAGAAAGGAAGAAAGCTCTCCATCATACTCCGTGTAGCCCCATCCTAGTACAGTCAGTTGAGAACATGAGAAGATGTACAGTTTGTAGTTAGAAAGGAAGAAAGCTCTCCATCATACTCCGTGTACCCCCATCCCAGTACAGTCAGTTGAGAACATAAGAAGATGTACAGTTTGTAGTTAGAAAGGAAGAAAGCTCTCCATCATACTCCGTGTAGCCCCATCCCAGTACAGTCAGCTGTGAACATAAGAAGATCTACTGTGCGTAGTTAGAAAGGAAGAAAGCTCTCCATCATACTCCGTGTAGCCTCATCCCAGTACAGTCAGCTGTGAACATAAGAAGATCTACTGTGCGTAGTTAGAAAGGAAGAAAGTTCTCCATCATACTTCGTGTAGTCCTATCCCACTGCAGCCAGCTGTGAACTTAAGAAGATCTACCGTTTGCAGTTAGAAAAAGAGAAAGTTCTCACGCCTCGTGCGTGTAACTGGTTGTCTTAGCATGTGTACTACCAACCTATCTCTTCTCTTCATTAGCAGTCGCCAGAAACATCTCTTCTCTCCCACTCGTCATAATACCTCTTCATTTGTTGCTCCATCTACCCATCTGACCCTCATAATTATCTTGTAACACCACATTTCAAATGTTTCTATTCTCCTACAGTCCAAGTTTCACTTCCATAGATCACCACTTCCAAGACAAAGGCTTTCAAAAATGGCTTTCTAATACCTAATGCCAACAGATTTCTTTTCTGTAAAATATCGGAATGCAGCCGAAATAAATCAGAATCCTCTGTGGACATCAAATTGTCTGGTGAAAACCTAAAGGAAATAGGAGACTTCTGTTACTTAGGAAGCAAAATAACCAGTGATGGACGAAGCAAAGAGGATATAAAAAGTAGGTTTGCTCAGGCAAGGAAAGCATTTCTACAGAAAGGGAATCTGTTGACATCGAATATAGATTTTGGTGTTAGGAAGTCATTTTTGAAGGCCTTTGTCAGGAGCGTGGCGCTCTATGGAAGTGAAACTTAGACAATTGGTGCAGAAGAAAAGAGCAGAATTGAAGTGTTTGAAATGTGGTGTTACAGGAGAATGATGAAGATCAGATGGGAAGATAGGCTTACAAACGAAGAGGTATTAAGACGAGTGGGAGAGGAGAGATGTTTCTTGCGACTGCTAATGAAGAGAAGAGATAGGTTGGTAGGACACATACTAAGACATCCAGGAATAGCAAGCTTAGTTATGGAATAAAGGGTCGAGGACAAGAACTGTAGAGGTAGACCTAGGTTTGAATATGTTAAACAGATTGCATCGGACGTAGGGTGTGGTGGCTATGTAGAGATGAAACGATTAGCTCAGGACAGGGAGTCATGGAGAGCTGCATCAAACCAGTCAAAAGACTAAAGACTCAAACAACAACAGAAATGTTTTCCTTGCCTGAGCCAACCTACTTTTTATATCCTCTTTGCTTCGTCCTTCACTGGTTATTTTGCTTCCTAAGTAGTAGATACTTCCTTTAACTTCACCTGCCGATTTCACTTTCTGCACTTTAGGTCTAACTATGCCTATTTCAAAACAGATCTGTTTGTGGTCTGTATCATCAAAAAAGCCCCTGAAAACCTTCAAATTTCTCATCAATCATTGCCATGTATTTCTGCCTTATCCTGGAGATTTTCAACCCTAATTAGTCTACAGACAGCACTCACTTTCTGCACATAGGTCTAATTATGCCTAATTCACAACAGATCAGTTTGTGGTCTGCTTCATTAAAAAAACTGAAAACCTTGAAATTTCTCATCAATCATTTCCATGTATTTCTGCCGTATCCTGGAGATTTTCAACCCTAATCAGTCTACAGACAGCTCTCACTTTCTGCACTTTAGTTCTAACTATGCCTAATTCAAAACAGATCAGTTTGTGGTCTGTTTCATCAAAAAAGCCCCTGAAAACCTTCAATTTTCTCATCCATCATTTCCATGTATTTCTGCCTTATCCTGGAGATTTTCAACCCTAATCAGTCTACGAACAGTTCTCACTTTCTGCACTTTAGGTCTAACTATGCCTAATTCATAACAAATCAGTTTGTAGTCTTTTTCATAAAAAAGAAGTCCCTGAAAACCTTGAAATTCCTGATCAATTTCCTGAATTCAAAGTCAGTAATGAGTCTACATGGTTCCTCTACCCTCACATGTGTATCTGTGAATCTCCTTATGCTTTGAGAATGAGTTCGCAGCAGATAAGCCCATGCTAGCACGGAAGTCCAGTAAACATTTCCCATTGGTGTTCGCTTCCTACTTACCCCTTCATTTCTATATCCCGGCATTGAAATCCCCCATCAATACTCATCATCATCATCATCATCATCATCATCATCTTCATTTCCCCTTTTCCAGTTGACACTGGGTGGGGGCAAATATGGTTCCTCTCCTCTTTGTTCTGTCGTTCCACCATTCCTCTTCCGACACAGTGTTCCAATCCAGGTTCCGTTTTCTAATACTATTCTCCGCCGAGTCCATCCAACGCATTCTTGGTCTTCCTCGTCCTCTCTTCCCTGTCATCCGTCGTTCCAGTGCTCGTCTTGGTAGCCTTACTTCATGCATCCGTTTGACATCTCGTTTGCTCCAGTTTGTCATTTAGTTTCTGTACTCCCAGTTCTTTCCGTATATCTTCATTTCTCACTCTGTCCCTCCTCGTTTTCTGGACCATACTTCTCAGGAATCTCATCTCTGCTCTCATCCCTCTTAGCCATTGTCCAAGTTTCTGCTGCATATGTCATTATAGGAACATAATATGCTTTGAACATAACTTATTTAGCCTTAATTGGTTTATCCTTGTTCCATACTAGTCCCCGTACCTGTTAGTAGAAAGCACTCCCGAGTTGTATTCTTCTGCTAATTTCCATCTTCAGTCAGTTCACTTCCCAAGTATTTGAAGTGTTTCACTACTTCTAATTCCTTATCTCCTACTTTGATTACTCCTTTTCCTTCTTTCTTATCTCTACTCATCACCACTGTTGTCTCCACATTTATCTTCAATCCCCATTGCTCAATCTTTTCATTTATTACGGCTACAAAAGGCGTCTGTTCTCTATGTTAGGAGCGGCCTAGTTCATACCTGGCAGTAGGTCATAAAATGCATTTGGCAGTGGCGACCCCATCTTAATAATAGCCTAAAATGAAAGCAAATATGGTTCAGCCCCATCAGTACTACTCTATGCTCAGTGTTACCACTCACTACCACATAACAATCTGTCTACTTCGTCCCCCCAGGGGCCCACGGTTTGTGGGACGTGAGTTGGCGACCACGGGACCCCAGCTGAGTTCGGCATTACTTCCACTTATTTGTGCCGGGATCCTCTCTGTCATCTTTCCTATCGACCACCCTTGGTCAACTCTTGTTCTTTTCCGACCCCGATGGTATTAGTGTATCCGAGGCCTAGGGAGTCTTTCACTTTCCCGCCTTAATTGGCCCTTGTCTCTTCTTTTCTGATCCCTCATTCATCGAAGGGTCAGCCCTCTTTTTATTTTCATATCTCCTGCCTTCTCTTCAAGGCACTTAAAGGAGGCAGGGTGTATGTAGCCCCACCACTTCTGGTGCACCCTGGGTAGTGCTACACCCTCAGGGGCTCACGACTAGTGAGTTTGGGAGTTGGAGACCCCGAGGGATTCCTGAGCTGGGTCCGTTTTGTCCCCTTTTTCCTCTGACCTTGGGGCTGGCCCTCTCCTCTTTCCCTTTCCTATCTGCCTTTCATGGCTCTCCTTCCTTCAAAGTCCCTCAAATCCTTATTCTTCGAAGGTTGAGGGCAATTTTTTCTTTCTCTCCTTTCTTTGCCTTATCCGTTATTTGTTTACCATTTCTTCTTCTAGTATGTAAGTTAGTAGTTAGTTTCAGTTATAGTTTACATTCCATTTTCATCTTCAAGATCACCCAAACCATTAGGGGCCGATAACCTTGATGTTAGGCCCCTTAAAACAACAATTATCATTATCATCATGTCTACTTCGTCCTGATCCGTCCCTTCACATGAGCGTACACTGAAACAATCCTGACTCGATTTCCTGACATTTCCAAATCTATCCACATTAATCGTTCATTTACTTACCTCACAGATACAAGGTTCTCTTGACATACAGCCCTACTCCCCGCTTTGCCCTGCCTCGTTTTATATACTGTTGCATCCCTAAGATCCCCTAGGGATCTTATAGGGCTGCACCCCCCAAAACTACATTATCTGTCCAATATCTCTACACACCTTCAGACCCTATGTTCGACACTATAAAATACATCATTAAACCATGGAGGGATCATCAGCCACACACCATTATTATTACGACACAATGACAGCCAACACTATCTGGGTCAGCTATGCAATGAAAACGCCAGTTTGCAGTAGCTGAAACTATAAAAGGTCACACAGCCCGATCGACTTGGTCTGTGTCCTGCGGAGCCTTTTACAGTCTACATCCTGACGACGCCATCCTCGGGTAAGTGTGCTCATGAGACTCTTCCTTACATCTACACCCTACACTCAACCCTGATCACACTTTGTATTTGTCATACACTTAAGTTTACAGCACTAAGGCTGGCTAGTGAACTCTCAGCACTTCACATATTACATTAATTAAACCACTTGGTTATAACATCATTGGTCTCACGGTTTATTTAGTTGCACGACAACCCCCTACCCTCCAACCCTGACCTAGTAGGGTCCAGTATTATCCAATTGTCTGTAAACATTAGGTAAGCAGTTCCGACCTGTAGCAAAGTACCGGTCTCCGGTTCTGCCCACTCTGCATTCACACGCGCGTACCGCTCGCACGCCCGCAAGTAGCCCGATAATCCTTTATTAATTAAGAACACCCCCTATCCCGTGTAAACCAGACATCCTGAGCATCCAGAAGACCATTGCGTACCACCTCTTACTTCAGCAACCGCTCCCCATAACACCCTTGTAAACGCTACCCCCTATAATCAACCTTCACATACTTCCACACTCCTCATCCCTTAAAACACAGCCCTTAAAGCCCTTAAAGGCTATACAATACCTGGTAATCTCCTACTTCTTCCTCTCTATCTCCCTTTATCTGAACTTCACTAATCCCTAGAATATCCAATCCCATCCTACTTGCTTTCTTCCTTCCATAACCACCCTTAATCAAAAGTTTGATGCTTTCCAGTTTTCCAACACGATTGTACCCAAATGAGATGGGTTATTCCCTGGTTGGTTGGTACCTTAGTTTAGGAGCTGCGACAACGCGGTCATGTAGCCCCGTGTACTTTGGGTGTGTGTAGAATCTGTCTGATAACCGGTGTTAATTGTGATGACTGTATTAGTGTGTGTTATCTGTTTTTTTAATTCAAGTAGTACTGCAACTTTGAATTTTTCAAATAGCTCCTACTTTTGCCGCCTAATGCCACCGTCAACGACTTCTAGGCCTAGTTCAGAACTTAGCTACTAGACGCCACAGCAGACGGCTCTTGGCAACGAACGTAGAAACCTGAGAGCGTTGTTTACATTCTTAACCTATCCAATTTAGCTTCACACAGGTGTCATTAGAGGAAGGTTCTTTAACATGCCATAAATCTATGACATGGGACCGCCGGCTTTACTTCCCCTCCGAAGGAAGGCATACTGAGGGATTTTTAACGCTCAAAAGATACGACGGCTTCGGCCGGGTTTGAACCCGCGATCTTGGGCATAGAAACTCAGCATGCTACCGACTACGCCACCGAAGCCGCCAGGGTTATTCCCTAATGCTGAAAAAATTACATGAGATTAATGAAAATGAAAATCCACAGCCTGCTTCCAGTCTCCGACCGGGTCAGGAATGGAATGAATGAAGCCCCCATCTAGCGGCGAGGATATGGACTGTGCCGGCTGCCGAGGCCTGACGCACTCCTCTGGGGCAATGATTAAATGAATGACAGATGAAATGAAATGATAGTGGAGAGTAGGAATCTCCGTTTCGCGGGCTTATAGGTCGTGTTCCAAGGACATTTTGTCGTCCTGACGTTTCGCTGAATACTGCGTTCAGCATGTTCACAGGTTACATAAAGCGAGGTAAAACAAGTAAACAGAAGATATATAAATAGTCAACAACCCACACATAGAGGCTACCATAGCAACGGCGTACCACATAAAAGTAATGCATCAAGGACAGGGCTGCTCGTCTGTTGCATCTTCTCGTCTACGACGGTCAATAAGGGCAGGCTTGAGGGGATTAAGGACTGGAAGCCAAGCTCTGTTCACACGTTCTGCTTCCTCCTTAAGATTGAAGCTGTTAGTATGCTTCAGGATTTCAATGGCCTCCCTTTGTAGCCTGGCATGATAAGACACCGTGGTGGACAGAACTTCGGTGTCTCCATATCTTATATCGTGACCTGCAAGTAGCGAGTGTGCTGCTACAGTGGATTTATCTGTTTGTCCCAGCCGGCTGTGTCGTTCGTGCTCCTTGAGGCGAGTGGCAATACTTCTTTTCGTTGTTCCAATATATACTTGGCCACAATCACACGGGATTTTATAAACCCCTGCCGCGGTATGAGGATGTCGCTTATCTTTAGCGGACCTAAACATGTCCTTAATTTTTCGTGTAGGCCTGTATATGGTCTTTATATCATGGGACTCGAGTAGCCTCCCTATTCTGTCCGTGACCTTTTTTATATATGGAAGAAAAGCTCTAGCCAGGGGCTGCTTGTCTCCAATTACCCTTGTAGTTGGACGTCTCGGATGGAGTGCTCGCTGGATATCTTTCTGGCTGTACCCATTCGCGCATAAGGCCTCGTTGAGGTGTTCAATTTCTTGTTTTAGGCACTGCTTATCACAAATTGAACACCTCAACGAGGCCTTATGCGCGAATGGGTACAGCCAGAAAGATATCCAGCGAGCACTCCATCCGAGACGTCCAACTACAAGGGTAATTGGAGACAAGCAGCCCCTGGCTAGAGCTTTTCTTCCATATATAAAAAAGGTCACGGACAGAATAGGGAGGCTACTCGAGTCCCATGATATAAAGACCATATACAGGCCTACACGAAAAATTAAGGACATGTTTAGGTCCGCTAAAGATAAGCGACATCCTCATACCGCGGCAGGGGTTTATAAAATCCCGTGTGATTGTGGCCAAGTATATATTGGAACAACGAAAAGAAGTATTGCCACTCGCCTCAAGGAGCACGAACGACACAGCCGGCTGGGACAAACAGATAAATCCACTGTAGCAGCACACTCGCTACTTGCAGGTCACGATATAAGATATGGAGACACCGAAGTTCTGTCCACCACGGTGTCTTATCATGCCAGGCTACAAAGGGAGGCAATTGAAATCCTGAAGCATACTAACAGCTTCAATCTTAAGGAGGAAGCAGAACGTGTGAACAGAGCTTGGCTTCCAGTCCTTAATCCCCTCAAGCCTGCCCTTATTGACCGTCGTAGACGAGAAGATGCAACAGACGAGCAGCCCTGTCCTTGATGCATTACTTTTATGTGGTACGCCGTTGCTATGGTAGCCTCTATGTGTGGGTTGTTGACTATTTATATATCTTCTGTTTACTTGTTTTACCTCGCTTTATGTAACCTGTGAACATGCTGAACGCAGTATTCAGCGAAACGTCAGGACGACAAAATGTCCTTGGAACACGACCTATAAGCCCGCGAAACGGAGATTCCTATTTCAACGCCCGTCGTGAAAGTCTACATTTTTACTTATAGTGGAGAGTGTTGCTGGAATGACAGGGAAAACCGGAGTACCCGGAGAAAAACCTGTCTGCCTCCGTTTTGTCCAGCACAAATCTCACATGGAGTGACCTGGATTTGAACCACGGACCCAGCGGTGAGAGGCCGGCGTGCTGCCGCCTAAGCCACGGAGGCTTCACATGAGATTAATAAATATTGGAAATATCTGTTCCCGACGGAATCAGGCTGTTAATTGTCCGATTGGGCTATGTACATTAACAAACTCACAATGAAATTTGATAAAATGGTCCGGTTAACTCAAAACAGTTGCCAGTGTTTCACCCCAGTGTACCATTGGGGCGAAACGCTGGCAACTGTTTTGAGTTGTTGTTGTTGTTGTTTGAGTCTTCAGTCTTTTGACTGGTTTGATGCAGCACTCCATACCTCCCTGCCCTGAGCTAATCGTTTCATCTCTACATAGCTACCACACCCTACATCCGAGGCAGTCTGTTTAACATATTCTAACCTTGGTCTACCCCTACAGTTCTTGTCCTCGACCCTTCCTTCCATAACTAAGCTTGCTATTCCTGGGTGTCTTAGTATGTGTCCTACTAACCTATCTCTTCTCTTCATTAGCAGTCGCCAGAAACATCTCTCCTCTCCCACTCGTCTTAATACCTCTTCGTTTGTCACCCTATCTACCCATCTGATCTTCATCATTCTCCTGTAACACCACATTTCAAATGCTTCAATTCTCCTCTTTTCTGCTGTACCAATAGCACAAGTTTCACTTCCATAGAGCACCACGCTATAGACAAAGACTTTCAAAAATGACTTCCCAATACCTAAATCTATATTCGATGTCAACAGATTCCTTTTCTGTAGAAATGCTTTCCTTGCCTGAGCCAACCTACTTTTTATATCCTCCTTGCTTCGTGTTTTGAGTTAACCGGACCATTTTATAAAATGCCATTGTGAATTTGTTAATTAATAAATACTCAGGAATTTCCCTTCAGTCGAGTGCAAACAGTGACCAAGTTATCTGCTCTCAACAGGACCGCGCAAGACTCAGCCAGATAAGTAGCCTGTACAATTTGAATTGACCATTCACAACAACAACATATCCACTCCAAACAAGCAAATTCCGAAGGTCAATCATCACTTCCAGTATCTCTACAAAACATCACATAGACCACAACAACAAAATAATATTGACGAGTTTCATTATCTCAACTAATACTGCAACTTAATAATTGTACATATTGTAAATATTTTCACCCATATTTTCAGACATACAATTTATAGCCTAAGTGTACTGTAATGGAACTGATAATAATCACTTGATGATCGAAACTGGTCATCCAAGTGTTTTTATTAATTTCATGTAATTAATTTTTCAGGTTTAGGGAATTACCCATCTCATTTGGGTGCAATCGTTTTGACAGACAGAAAAGCATCAAACTTTTGTTTACTAAGGCAACGCTGAAAAATGGCTTGAAACACAATAAAAAACAAGTAGTTCCGTGAAGAACTATACAACCTATTTTCATATATCCTACTTATGTTAATTGCCTCTATCAACATACAAAATTTCAGTTTGATTGCTGTAATAGATTCGTAGATATTGAGAACCAACTAAATATTTCGGATGGTCGCCATGTTGGACTTCATATATGTAGGTCCTAGATTAATGTACTGTTACATGAAGATTATTGTGTACGTGTAGCATTCAAACTTCAATCGCATGATTTTGACACAAGAAGTAACAACTAGATTTTAAAATTTCGCACAGCTGCCATCTTGTGGTTATGGAAACAATTGAAATAAATTAGATACCAGTGGATTAACAGTCATATAAGAATTTACTGTACCAAGTTTCACTGCACTCGGATGGATAAATTGCGAGAAACGTCATGTGAATATTTATACTTCGCGTCGCCACCATGTTGGATTTGTGATCACCAGGCTATTGAAAGTCCTATAGGTAAACTTATGTTCATAGCCCCTATGAACATAAAAATATTCAGTTTGATTCCTGTAATAGATTCGTAGATATTCATAGCCGTCTAAATATTTCGGATGGTCGCCATGTTGGATTGTTAAATGTATAGGACATAGAGTCATGTACCATTAAAGGAAAATTATCGCGTAAGTTCATTATTCAAACTTCCACTTCGATCGCATGGTTACGACACAAGAAATAAAAATTTAATTTTAAAATTCGCACGGCCACCATCTTGAGGATATGTAAACAATTGAAATAAATTACATACCAGTGCATTGCAATGTGTACAAACATTTCCTGTACCAAGTTTCAATGCGTTTGGAACATTCAATCGCGAGAAAAGTCTATTTAACTTTTCAAATTCGCTTGGCCGCCATGTTCGTTTTGTAGTTAACCGGTTTTTGAAAATCCTATAGGTGAACATCCAGTAGTGCCCTTTAACTCCGTACAAAACGTCAGGGTGATACCGCTAATAGTATCAGAGATATAGAATGCCGGTGAAATATTTCGCACAGCCGCCATCTTGAGGTTATGTAAACAATTGAACGAAGTTAGATGTCGGTGCATTACAAAGTGTATAAACATATATTGTACCCAGTTGTATTGCGTTTGGTTGGTTAAATCGCGTGAAACGTCTATTTAAAAGTCTCAACTTCGCTTGGCCGCCATGTTGGTTTTGTAGTACCAATTTTTCAAGAGTCACATGGGTGAACTTCCAGTAGTTCCCTTTATCACCGTAAAAAATTCCAGGGTAATATCCGGAATAGTTTCGGAGATATTGAATGCTGGTGAAATATTTCGCACAGCCGCCATGTTGGATTGGTGAGACGTAACAAAATTTGAAGGGCACGGTCGGGGTCTCCCGGAATAGTGCTATGATCTTACCGAGTTTCATTGAAATCGCTCCAGCCGTTTAGAATTTATTAGGGGGGGGGGGCACACACACACCTCACACACACACACACACACACACACGGACAAAAGGTGATCTCATAAGCCTATTTTTTTCAAAATTGAAAATAGGCAAAAAACACCCTTAGGCTAATATTAATTGCACCTCATCGAATACCAATCCGATTGCCTGATCTGTCAGATGGGAGTGCCACCCCATAGGTCCGAGGCTTTTAGCAGTTTTATGAAGGTTGCTAGCCTTACTTACACAAGGCTCTGAGGGAACAAAAAATTGAGGCGGCTAGAATCAAAACCCGTCAAGTCCATGGAACATGAAAAATTAGATGAAGTTGCCTTTATATGGACTTTCACACGGGCAATTCAATGATGTCATGATTTTCCCTCAAAAGAAAATGGTGGACAAAAATTAGGGTTAATTTCAAAATCTACTAGATTCAATTGAACTTCCACACTTGTTAGTTTCAAAACCTACCAAGTCGCCTTCAGCCAATCAGCACATAAAATTGCATTACCCATTTGTTGTTCGAGTCTTCAGTCTTATGACTGGTTTGATGCAGCCCTCCATTCCTCCCTGTCCTGTGCTAATCGTTTCATCTCTACATAGCTACCACACCCTACATCCGAGGCAATCTGTTTAACATATTCTAACCTTGGTCCACCCCTACCGTTCTTGTCCTCAACCCTTCCTTCCATAACTAAGCTTGCTATTCCTGGGTGTCTTAATATGTGTCCTACCAACCTATCTCTTCTCTTCATTAGCAGTCGCCAGAAGCATCTCTCCTCTCTCACTAGTCTTAATACCTCTTCGTTTCTAACCCTATCTACCCATCTGATCTTCATCATTCTCCTGTAAAACCACATTTCAAATGCTTCAATACTCCTCTTTTCTGCTGCACCAATAGTCCAAGTTTCACTTCCATAGAGCGCCACGCTCCAGACAAAGGCTTTCATAAATGACTTCCTAATACTTAAATCTATATTCGATGTCAACAGATTCCTTTTCTTTAGAAATGCTTTCCTTGCCTGAGCCAACCTACTTTTTATATCCTCTTTGCTTCGTCCATCACTGGTTATTTTGCTTCCTAAGTAACAGAAGTCTTCTACTTCCTTCAGCTTTTCACCTGCTAATTTGATGTCCATCGAGGTTTCTGATTTATTTCGGCTGCATTCCAGTATTTTTGGTTTACATTTATTAATTTTCATCATGTATTCTTTCCGTAAGACTGAGTCCATACCATTCAAAAACTCATTCAAATCCTCAGGCGTGTCGGCCAAGATGACGATGTCATCAGCAAATCTCAGAGTTGAAATTATTTCTCCTTGAACCTTCACTCCAACTTTAAAATTTTCTACAATTTCCTTCATTGCTTGTTCAATGTAAAGATTGTAAAGTATGGGTGATAAGTTGCAGCCTTGCCTCACACCTTTCTGAATACCAGCTTCTCTCTCATGTCCTTCAGCTCGAATGACTGCTGTCTGGTTTCTGTATAGATTGTATACCACCCTCCTATCCCTGTATTTTATTCCAATAGATTTCAAAATGTCAAACAATTTAGTCCAATCAACGTTATCGAAAGCCTTTTCTAAGTCTACAAATGCCATGAACGTTCTCTTATCCTTCCTTATTCGACCTTCCAAAATCAACCTAACACATAGTACTGCTTCCCTTGTTCCTACATTTCTCCTGAAAGCAAACCCATTTGTATGAACTTACAAAGTGTAACCTATTCACAACTGATACTGTTGTTGTATTTTAAGCCTACTTTTCACATTTTGCGAAAATGAGGAAAGAGTAGACTTATGAGATCGATCCGGAAAAATGTGTGTCTGTCTGTCTGTCTGTGTGTCCCCCTTATCAACTCCTAAACGGCTGCAGCAATCGAAACCAAATTTAGTATGAGTAAAGATGTATACCGGAATATCTCAAGCCCATATTTGAAAATGATGTCAGTGCTACCAACTGCTGAAGAAACGCACTAGAAATTTGAACTCCATGTTGGATATCTTGTAAGGTATGCACGGGAGCTAGTCCAAAATTGGCACACATGTAGATAATACTATTTCAGTTTAATTTTCAGGAGGACATACATGACAGTGTTGCCAAGATAATTTTAAGACTTTTGATAGGTCCAATTTTTAAATGCATATAACTTCGACACTAACAATTGGATTTCAACCAAATTTTGTATGTAATATGCGTATTCTTAAGAGTCACCAGGGCTGCCGACTGTTGATAATTGCTTCCCCTCTCTGTCATTTTTTTGAAATCCAAATACCAGTATATCAAAAAGTATGCAAGCCGACAGCATTAAACTATGCACACGTATAGTACCTGACATTTTAAATTAATTTGGAGTAACTTATATACGTCAGTTCTACCAACATGACTCTAAGCCTGCTGATAGGACCAATTTTTAAATACATATAACTTCTATACTATCAGTTGGATTTCATCCAAATGTCGTATGTGCTATGTGTAACATAACAGATATGACTATAAATATTCTTAAGAGCAATCAGGGCTGACAACTGTTAATAAATGCTGTCTATATTTTTTAAATTTAATATTCTAGATAGGTTCATATACAGTAGATTAATCATTGGCATACATCTTAATTTTAAGAAAAGTAGGCTCTTTAGTTCGTCACGGAACTTCTTGTTAATACAGTATATGCATAATCATAATTAAGGTCGAGTTTTCATTTCATACATAATTTGTAGGTTCACGTTCAAATGCTTTCCTTCTTCCCTTGTTTTTATTCTTAGAACTGCTTTTCTTACTTTCAAAAGCGTCCATATGTACATTTCGCTCTAAACAGTTAATGCCTAATCAATCTTAAGAATTGTGTTACTTTCCATAAAGGGTACAATCCTGTAATTTGTTGGAATGCATCGTTTGATGACAAACTAATTAATAAACGAAATGTTCATATTCCAAGGATCCTTTTCCATATGTAAACAGTTTTCCTCATTTGCCCACAAAGTTTGTATTGTGGAGTTGGTGGGTTTTGATTCTAGGCGCCCCAAAGTGAGTTGGGTAGTCCTAAACGCCTGAGCGACTCAGAATATGTTCCTAGTCCATAGTAACTGGTATCCAGACCGTCAGGACCACTCATGGTTCACGAAGTAGGACGTAACTACACCATCAACCATCGAATACCTTTGTTTTACATTAAACAAACAAATGCATACATAGTTAGCAGACAAGTAAATGAAAAAAAAAACAATTAATAATTAGTACATTATGCAACGAGTCTATAATTGCAAGAAGCGAGTTTTATAATTTCCATACGATTGTCTTAATAACCTTCGCGAGTTTTATAATTTCCATACGATGGTCTTAATTACCATTATAGGCGAGTTGCATACGACTGTTTATGTTCGACGATAATTATAACTATTTATTTATAGCTTGCCACGGTGGTTGAGTGGTTAACATGTCGGTCTACTAACCCCAAGCTTGCAGGTTCGTTCTTGGCCGTGGTAAGTGATTTATGAAAGTCGGCAAAAATTACGACACCATGTCATACGATGTTGGCATGTCAAAGAACCCGTTTGAATTCAGTTGGCCTTGTTTATAATGGCAAAATTAATCTCAGGAGTTTCTGCCAACACAAAGTTCCTCATTTCTCAACTAAAAAGCGCTATAGTGTTCAAGGAGCTTAGATATCTAACCTCCTTGACTTTCATAGTGCCTCAAGGAACAATGAAATTTGACATGCAAGCTACCCTTTGGGTGTCAAATAGCAAAGCTTGCACCCGGCATCCGAGGCCATACGATATTATTATTATTATTATTATTATACATTAAACAAACAAATGCATACATAGTTAGCAGACAAGTAAATGAAAAAAAAAACAATTAGTACATTATGCAACCAGCCTATAATGGAAATAATTAAGACACGAGTATTCGCTCGTTTTATAATTTCCATACGATTGTCTTAATTACCATTATTTACGGCATGACTGATGGCAGTCGCTCACATCCGGGAGGCGAGGAGGTTCGAATCCCCCCGCCGGCAACCTTGAAGATGGTCTTCTGTGGTTTCCCATCTTCCTTCCAGGCAAATGCCGGGGTTGGTCCCTAACTATAGGCCACAGCCGCTACCTTCCAACTCCTCGTCCTTACATTCCAACTTCCCTCCTTCCCTCCCCAACGGTACTTGTAGCTCACCCATTGGGTGTCCGTCCCGAAGCAGCTACAAAACTGGCGAGCCGAACATGTCCTCGGACACTCCCGGCACTAAAAGCCATACGCTAAAAAAAAAAAAAAAAAAAAATACCATTATAGGCAAGTTGCATGCGACTGTTTATGTTCGACAAAAATTATAACTATTTTATGTTCGAACATGAATATCTGTCGATATTTCGCCAGTTTTATGCACTGAACAGAGCGCATGGGATGCAGAGAATACCATGGCCTCCTCAAATACCCCACTATGACAGTAGCCACGCAGTGAAATTTAAAATAGAAGGCCGTGGAAGTCAGCGCAAGTGCAATGCTATCCTTACCTAATTGGTCATACAACTGTTTCTTGAGCTCTGATTGGTGGGAGAAACTGTTTCATTCACTCATTCATTCATTCATTCATTCATTCATTCATTCATTCATTCATTTATTTGCAATGGGGGGGTGTGTCCCCCGGTGGCAAATTGTATATACATAACAAATAAATAATTATACATAACAATTCAATAACAATTATACAACAATTAAACTGGAGTATTTACACAAATAGTCAGTCTTTTCTTAAACACACCTATATGTTTGGGAAAAGGCTCTAAGACTGCGGCAGGTAGAGAGTTCCAGTTATCAATGGCACGGTTTACAAAAGAATATTTACCATAATTTGTTCGCTGTGGTCGGCCCTTAACTTTGAAAGGATGATCGCTCCTACCCATGTAAGTGGGCTTTCCCAATCGTTTGCTAAGCTCACCCCATGCTGGTTGATTTGTATACGTGTTGTACATAGCGCAGAGTCTAGATTTCATCCTCCTAGCCTCCAGTGATTCCCAGTTTCTTTAATATACGGCTCACACTGCTCCTGGGATTAAAGTCACTGAGCACAAATCTAGCGGCCTTTCTTTGTACCATTTCCAACTCATTGATGAGTCCTACTTGATATGGATCCCAAACCACCAAGGCATATTCCAGAATAGGTCTTACAAGTGACAAATAGCCTAATTCTTTTAATACCCTCATTACAAAGTGCAGGGATTTGTAAGCTTTTGAAACTACACATCCTACTTGACTACTCCATTTCATATCATTCCTTACGTGAACGCCCAAATATTTGCAAGAATCTTCTTCTACAAGTATTTCCGAGCCAATGTTATATTGAAAATCCTGCCTTCGCACTTTCCCTATTTTTAAGAGACTACATTTTCTTGTGTTTATTTTCATTTTAATTTCAATCGCCCACTTATAGACCAGGTTCAGGTCCTCTTGAAGCACTGCATTGTCTTGTGAGTCATGTATCTTTCGATATGTTACACAATCATCGGCAAACAATCGACAGTCACTGCGAATCTCATTTGGTAAGTCATTTATAAACGCCAAAAATAACAAAGTTCCGATTACGCTGCCCTGAGGGATACCCGACGTTACGGTAATTTCATCCGAGAATATGCCTTCGACTTTCACTTTCTGTGAACGACCCGTCAAAAATTCTTGGATCCATAAAATTACTCTTCTATCAATCTTCGTCGAAGCTAATTTATGGAGTAGCATGTCATGCGGCACGACATCAAATGCCTTCGCAAAATCTATAACCGCGTCGACTGAAACTCCATGGTCTAACGATTCGCTAATGTCTTGAAAAAGTGATAGCATCTGACTCTCGCATGAGTAACCTTTCCGAAATCCATGTTGCCTATCATTAAACCATGATAATGTTTCCCACTGTTCCCTCAAGTAGTCGCAAATGAGATGCCCCATCTGTTTACAAACGATGGACGTAAGGCTAACCGGCCTGTAGTTGCCCAATTCAAGTCTGCTCCCTCCCTTAAATATTGGGACTACCGTAGCTCTTTTCCAGTCATCTGGGATTTGCGCATTGTTAACGGACACATTAAACATCACCTCCAAGTATCGTGCCACGGCCCTACCTCCTAGTTTAAGTACTTCACTAACAATATTATCAGGACCCTTTGATACATTGAAACGTAGTTTTTGTATTAGCTTTACAATGCTGACTGGTTTATTTGGAACAGGGGAGCCCCTGATTCGTCGTTAAGGTCCAACACACAGCTATTGGATTTATTGAACACACTACCGTAAAAGACATTTAATTCATTAGCAATGGCCTGTTTCTCAGTAATTAATTTACCGTCACCGAACATTATCATCGACAAATTATTTGAATTTCCCTTTCTTCTCCTAACATAGCTGTAAATTTTTTTCCACCCATCACCTCCCGAACCAAGTAAACCTTGCATATAACTGTCATGAGCAGCCCTCTTTTTTTAAGACGAGCTCTCTTGATAAGGACTTAAATTTCAACATACACTTGTCACTATCATGTCTTTTATTGTATAATTTCCTAATTTTCCGTTTTAGGCTCCTAATTTCTCGTGTGTAATACTCAGGATCTGGGATTTGTTTCAGCAATTTAAATGGGACAAATTTATCAACAGCGCTATTTAAAATTTTCAAAAAGTTAGTCCACAGGATATTAATGTGATTTCCTTCCGATGCCCATCCTACAAATAGCTCATTCAAATACCCCTGAAACTTGCCCTGATCCGCCCTGCGATACTGGAATATGATCTTTTTTGCTACATCAGAGTCTAATTTTGTAATGTCACCATATCTAATATTTAATTCAACCCCAGAATGGTCACTAATTCCTGGTACTTTCAGACAGTGAATATATATAGCTCTACAGGCCTTACGAGATAAACATCTAAGGTATTATTGTCACTAGTTGGGAAATCAACTACTTGGGAAAATCCCCCCTCCCTTAAGAATTTATTTGCAGCGCTCTAAGCTTGACCACAGCTAGTTGACTCACCAGACCAGTCTACTTTGGGGAGGTTTAAATCTCCAGCAATTATTATGCTCTTTTTCATAGCATTACCCGTACAAGTTTTATCATACAGTGTTTCGAGGAGAGAAAAGTTATCTTTCGGTGCTCTATACGCCCCTATCACCTGAAGAGGGAATTTATTTCCTTTATCCGAAATTTGTACACATAACATTTCATGATCCATATCAGCCCACTTTAAGAAACTAGCTATATTTTTGCGCACACAAATAAATAGCCCACCACCTCGCTTCCCCCGATCCCTTCTGTACATTTCGTAGGTCCCTTGAATTATTTCGCTACTATTTTTGTCCTTATATAACCAAGATTCAGTTGCAATGACAATGTCCGGAGAATACGTCTCTACAAGATTCCAAAATTCAATTAATTTATTTCCTAAACTCTGACAATTAACCTGCAGTAATCTTAGAGTCTTACCTCCGCAGGAAATATCGCGAAATAGCTCCTTCTGTTCCCATCGGCTGGCAACCTCTGGACCTGCTCCTCCTCATAAAAGCCGGCACGAACCGATGACCCTGTCATGTAGGCTCCATAGGTTAAAAGCGCCCCGTCGATTTAGATACAGCCCGTCTCGGGCGAAGTCACGGCCACCAATCCAGCAGTCAGCTTCTACGTACACTAATCCCAGTTGTGCACAAACCCAGTCCATGCGGTCATTTACAGTCTTAACTCGCCTTAACGGAATATCTCCCCGCCGAACAATGCCACTCATTATAATTTTTGCATTTCTAAATTTGCTTTTAGCTTTTCTGCCTAGTTCGTAGAGCTCCCCCATGATGTAATCAGCTGTAGCCCTCTTCTTCAAATCGTTCGTCCCAACATGTTGCAACAACACTTTAACTTTGTCACAGTCCTCTACATTTGATTCTTCCACTTGTTGGGCAAGCTGGTCAATTTTAATCCCCGGATAACACCGCACTTTCGCACCTGATTTCCTCGAGATATTCGCACTCCATCGTATCATAGAATCACCCATTATGATGACGTCATCCTCAGTTTGCTTCTGCACGCCCTCAGCCACACTGATCCCAGTAGAAAGCCGTTCAGTCACATCCTTCACCGTTTCTTCTGATTCACAAAGCTTTGCTCTAAGTTCCTGTATTATTTGATCCCTTGCTTTGATTTGCACCCTCAAACAGTCCGGCGTATCACATACTTTACAAAACCAATTTCCGACATCACAATCCTCCTTCTTGACCTTAATACAGCCGAAGTGAAACCATTTCTCACATAGTCCACACTCAACACCATTCTTCAATGTTTTACTGCACGTCGAACACGTTAAAGCTGCCAGTGGATCATTTGCCTGATTCATTTGGAGTAACAGGCCCTGGATTCACTTCCACTCCACCAATAACTAGCAATGCAGCTGTCACTAGAGCTATGAACCACAAGTTGCTAGGTCCCGTACGCACACACAAACAACGGAAATCCCGACTATCCTTCGCATACCACAGTCCGATCCTCGCCCGATAACACTCCAGAGAACAACCCATTTCAGCACACCTGAGAGCTCGGAAAAAACACGACCTTTCACTTTGACTTTCATAATGAAAATTAGTGTTATAATGACCCTCATTATGATACAGTTTTCTGACATATAATATGTACATTTCGACATAAAATAAATTATTGCCGGCAAGTAAACAAATAAATACATCAATGACATAAATAATAAACTGAAAATTAAATAATAAGAAATATATTATATATTTGAAAAAAAAAATGAAAAATGCTTAATAACGGGAAGGTCTCACCATTCTACCATTGGGGACTTCAAACTTTTTTGGTGGCAGTTTGGCAGCTTGTTCAGAGAATTTGGGTTTGACTTTGAAAACTGCCAGGTCATATATATATAATACATCACTAAAATCTTCATGTACGTAAATTTCAACCACTGCGTGTACTGTCCCGTATTTTTCCAACATGGATGATCCGGTTCGTACCTGCAAGACAGAAAGACGAACGAGTTTTCTTAATGTGTAACTTTAAATGACAAAGAAAATAGAACAAGATGAATAATAATTGTTGTTCTTCCGGAAGCATTGTACGCCTCCGAAACTATATCTCTAGGGGGCCACTCTCAAATTTGTGAAATCGAAATCCAGGAACGTAAAATTCTCAGGAAAATATATGGCCCCGTTTATGTTAATGGTACAGTAGAGTCTCGCAAACTCGGCACTCGGTAACCCGGCATTCCGGATTTCTCGACACCCTGACAGGAGAAAAAAAAATCATGATTTTTGTTTGTTTTTGTGTTTCCGCACAGAGCGTTATTATGTTGTCTTTCGTCTTCTCCGTCAATGGAATTATCGACAGTTAAATACGACGCGAAACAAGTTGACCTACAGTACATAGTAAGAAGAGTAACGACGACCTGATAAATACGGGTACAGTACAGTACTGTTGGCAGTAAGAAGTAAACAAACGGTTCTTGCGCAGAGCGTTGTATTTTTTTGATTGCGCATTCTCCGTGACACGCAGCAAGACATTCTGTCGGATGCAGATATTGTAGCGGCTGTCACAAGACATGATGAAATCGACGATCATGATGAAGTTGAAGATTGCGGAGTAGTGGAACTTAATGCCACTGAAACTGCTCCTCGGTACTTTGAACAACAAAGTGCATCCGCTATGGACATTATGTCTCTTTGCTGTCTTCGTGACGAGGCTTCAAGAAACAGGTTTCAAAGCGAAAAGCAAAAGAAGATTACTTTTTTTTTGCAAAAAAGTAAATGGTAATTTTCATTAAGTGAAAAAATATTTGCCTACAGGAATTCTTTTGTACATATACTGTACAGTGTACATATTATAAAAATAATTTGTACGCCTAGTTTTTCTAAGTTTCCTTCTATAATTTACAGTAATGGTTTTCCTGTATTTTTATGCAGTACAGTACTGAACTATATATTAAAGTACTGTAATTGTAGTGGCTTAATCGTTTTAAAACTTGTGTTTCTGTTAAAACCAATAAATGTACTGCATTGCATTACTTTTAAACAAAAACAAACCGCTTATTTCTTCATTTTAACACATTTTTCGATAACCCGGGATTTTCGCGAACTCGGCCACCCCACGGTCCACACTAGGCCGAGTTTGCGAGACTCTACTGTGTATGGATTAAAAGGAATACCACAGACTTGTACACGGTAATCAATAAGTTCACTGATACCGTGCGTAAGAGACGATTGAAATGTTATGGTCACATCTGCAGAATGGACAACACCAGATATGCAAAAACCTGCTTGATGTAATTAATTCAAAGAAGGTCAAAATCAGTTGGTTAGAAGAAATCAAACAGGACTTAGGGAAATAAACATTACAGAAGATATCATCATGAATAGCAAAACTTTTGGAACTCTAGTTACAAATCATTCTTTCACCGAAAAAGCTAAAAAGACCACTGGAAAAATATGGACGGAGGAACGTAAGAAGGGGCATAGCGAGTTCAAGAGGAGATTTTGGGAGGAGAAGAAGAGGAAAACACCATCAACCGAGTCAACAAGTTCAAGCGCGCTCCCTAAGTGGGCAAAACGAAGAATTCTTTCCTAAATGGGCGCCATTTGGAATTTCAAATAAATTGCTTTTTTTTAATCCTCCCAGCACGGCTTCACCCAATGATCATTCCTCTACCGTCGCAAGGCAGCTGAACATATTTAGTCAGCAGATACAACTGGAGATGGTGACCACTAACTTGGGCCTAATTAAGTAAGGGATAGTGGACATGTTGAAAGGAACCGCCTGGTGGTGGAAATGGGAAACCACGGAAACTTTTTTCAGGACGGCCGAGGTGGGAATCGAACCCACGCTCTCCCGATGACAGTGAGGCACGAGGGCGAATCAAAAAGTAAGTTACACTTCCCAGTTATGGCCCTTTATTCAACCACATACACATAGGCAACACGGTTATGACAACATACAATGTCCACATGGTCCTCAAGAGACTGTACATCTTTCTCGGAACGGGCAACCAACTTTTCGATTTCGGATGCATAGAAATCGATGATGATGTTGTTTTAAGGTGCCTAACATGTAGGTTATCGGCCACTAATGATTTGGATGATAGTGAACGATGAGATAAGTATGAAAACTATAACTAATACTAACTACAGAAGAAATGGTAAGCAAATAAAGGATAAGGCAAATAAAGGACAGGAAGAAAATAAATGCCCTCAACCCTCGATGAATGACGATTGAGGGACTTGGAAGGATGGAGAACCACGAAAGGCAGATAGGAAAGGGAAAAGAGGAGAAAGCCCACCCCAAAGTCAGTGGAAAAAGGGGGAAAACGGACCCAGCTCAGGGAACCCATCGAAATCGCCAACTCCTGAACTCACCAGCCTTAAACCCTTGAGGGTGTAGCAATATCCAGGGTGCACCAGAAATGGTGGGGCTACATACACCCTGCCTCCTTGAGGGCCTTGAGCAGAAGGCAGGAGAAAACATGAAAAGAAAAAGAAGGCTGACCCCTCGCAGAATGAAGGTATCAGAAAAGATGAGACAAGGGCCAATTAAGGCGGGAAAGGAAGAGACTCCCTAGGCCTCGGATACCCTAATACTGGGGTGCGCAACCTTTTGTAACTAAGGGCCACATTGTAAGTAGTTGGTGGACCTTGCGGGCCAATGATAATGCGGGGGATTTCAGGGGTATAGATTTAAAAAAAAATATATATAGGTGCAATATGGCGAGTTTTGTGGTTGTCTGAGGTTAGTTTTCCTGGTATAATTGGTATTTCCTATATTTATTTGTAGTGGATAAAAAAATAAAACACTGAAAATAAATTTAATTTCTTTGGACACGGAATGAGGATGAATAACACCAGACCCACAAAACAAATTTTCAGACATGTATCCAAAAGCAAGAATGGTAATCAATGAGTACAAAGTACAAAAAGGGATATGGAAGTAACAATAGATATTATTCAGGACAGACCACTTTTCAGAAATATGATCAAATATTTAAAGGGTTTCCAGGAGAAGCAAAAGAAGAAGCGGGTTAACATCTGGACGGAAGAGAGAAGGAGAGAAAGTGAAGTAATGAAGAACTACTGGAAGGCAAGAAAGGATCAAGGAAATACGAGACAGTGAATGCAATGGGTTATTTCACGTGCTCCAAAGATGGAGGAAAGAAGAAGAAATGTATATATTTTTAATAAATCTCTTTAAAATAGAAGTACGATGATATTCAATACACTCATACAGTGAGTATTTATGTTCATTTGACACAATTATTAATCAAATTATGAAATAAAGTTCATAATAATTTAGTTCAGTGCGACGACTGGAACTTGTTTCAAAGTTTTGGCGACACGGCGCAGGCCGGACAAAATAGTCTCGCGGACCGTAGGTTGGGCAGTCTTGCCCCAATACCATTGGGGTCGGAAGAGAACAAGAGTTGACAGCTGGGGTCCTGTGGTCGCCAACCCACGTCCCACTAGATGTGAGCCCCTGGGCAGTGCTGGATTTACCAATAGGCACCATGCTGAGGGACGCAAAATTAATCCGTAAATATTTTTGTCAGAAAGTTTCCATAAAATGTTATAGACACGTATGTCGTATAATTTTATGATTTAAATTAAAATTTCTAAGATTTTGACACATTTCCAATTTATATTGTGGCCATCATTTTCCAACAAATGTTTTTCAACAGCAGATTTTTCGACTTCAGCTTTAGAACAGGAATGTTTGATGATTTATTAGGAGAAAATTTTAGTCTTGAATATTAATATCAGTTAATTTGAATAATTCATTAAGCATAGCTGTAGGTTGTATGAAGTAGTGTGTATGTATATCTGAATATCTGTAAGTGTATAATGAGTCTTAAACGGTTTACACTAATTTTAATATCTCGTTGGCTTATTTATTTATCGTTTATAAACATCATTTTAATTTATTTTATTATTTTTACTTCACGATACATTTAAAAAAATCCTTCACAAAGACCTTTCTGAGGTCTAAATTCTCCCTCCTTAACGATGGTATGAAGAGGGGGCGACAAACCCAGGGGCCTAAGAGCGCACAAAATCTAAATCCGAAATCCGGCCCTGCCCTTGGGGGCGGGGGGTAAGGGGAGGGGGTAGCAATCCCCTCCAGCGCTATGTGACCACCTGGATGCAGCTGCTTTCACCTACTTATAGTCCACCACTTCACCCCCGGAACAAAGAGCATGGGCGCATACCACATCGCCACACCGAACGAAGGCCAAGGTCCGACCTTCAGCAGGAAAGGTAATGCCGACAGTGTTCTTTGACATGGAGGGTGTGATGCACGTGCAATTTATGCCTAAAGGCACAACAATCCAGGGGCGTATGTTGGGGGGGGGCTGAGGGGGCTCCCCCCCCCCCGGAGAAAAGCCAATAAAATTAAAAAACTGTTGCTTTGGTAAGAACATTAAATAATTGTAAATTTGGTTGTACTCTAATCTTAACTTATTGGCTAAGTTATAAACAATATTAAAATTGAAATTATACTAACTCGTGGTGTAGTGGCTAGCATTCTTGGCTGCCGCCCCGGAGGTCCGAATTCGATTCACTGCTCTGCCAATACATTTTAATTCTAGTCGGAGGGCTGGAACGGGGTACACTCTGCCTTATGAGGCAAAACTGTGAATTCCACAGTACGGTACTTTTGAGAAAAAAAAATATCAACTTGTAAAAAAGAACTGTGTTTCTTTCTGCTAATTAAATTGACAAATATTGGATATTTGCCATTCATACTCAATAGGCCATTATAGAAAATTCATTAAGTATAAAATTTTATTTCTGTGTTGTGTTGTATTTTACAATTTTTACCAGCAATTATTGGATATATTGTACCCAACTAGGGTTGGTACAGGATATGAACTTCTGATCTTTAAGATGAAAAGAGGTCCAGCTACAAGCTGGCAGTGAGGAAATAGGAAGTGAGTCAGGCCATGACGCAGAACATTGACAGCTTTATCTGGAGATATGTAGTGCAAGCGATATGTGAATCACGAGAGCAGTCACGCTGGGATGAATCAACCAGAGCAGATTGGCGGGGGAATCACCACAGAGTGCTAAGATCAGCACTTTTCTGGCAACATTGGATTGCGAATCAACACCGCAAAGTTGTGAAATAAGCCGTTTTCACGGAAACAATGCAAAATTACAACAATAGCTCTACGGGGATCAGAATAATCCGGGAAATTAGGAATTAAACAAGGTTAAAAGTGAATAATTTAGGCCCAGGAAAAAAGCACTTAGTCAGCAACTACGTCATTAGGCGGAGCCAAGCGGAGGAAGTGGGAAGAAGAGAAAAAAACTCAGTCGCCCACACAGCTGAGGAGCCTTGTAGATTTTATTTAAATTAATTAGACGATCGATTTTCAGGAAACGAAATGGTAATGAGACGTTTGGATTATAGGGAACATAATGATATATTTTTCAAAAACGTTCGATGTCCATTTCAGAAGTTAACTCCAGGAAGAAGGCAAAAGTAGTTTATTTTTGCAAGTTCCCAGTAAATAGCCCAGGTTTCAACCACAGAGCATGCAGTTTGCAGTCTTTGGTCAGCCCGAGAGGGGCGTGACGCTGGAGCATCATCGTATATGAAGTATCCGTCAGCCAAGTGAGGCTATAGGCTGTGTCAGAAGCAGTTCATCATCAGTAAGCGGGGAGAAGCTACACGCTGTCTCATAAAATGCAGAAGCGCTGCATTATACTCGTCGCAGTTCAGTTAAGCTCGGGGAGGCTTAGCGCAATTCCGCACAGTATATAAGTATACAGTGCGCAGTATTATCAAACTGCCGGGACGGAAGTCCGTCCTCACACTAGTAAAGACTCATCGTACTCCTGTATGGAGATGTCACAGCAAGTAACACAGTTCGTTACCAACCGCGGTTTCAACAAAAAGTTATATGTGCGTGGTTATATAAGATCCGCTACGTAAAAAGTACGGTTGTTAGTAAGTGATCACTAAACCACTTGTGCTAGATCAAATATATTATACGCTACTCGAAAACCGTGACGAAGTAAAATTGCGCCACGACAAATTCTAGAACAGTAATAAGCTAGAATACAGCAGTCCAGATCAGTAGAGACACTACGCTGGAGGTCATCGTTTCGAAATATACAGACAGGTCTCCGTGAAAGTTAAGTGAAAGACTTCAGTAGTAAGGGACCGATATTGGAACGAAATCCAATAATTCAAGTAAATGGACACGGGTTCGAGACCCAAGAACAAATTTAGTGAACTTTAGCGAAGCTACAGTGTGTCAAATAGGAACGTAGCAATAAAGACATTCTCGTAGGAGAAATAAGGGAACTTGTTACAGATAAGGACAAAATACGGCCAAGAAGTAAGCGGGCCATATGTTCGATAGACCGCTACGTAAACGTAGGACAAGTAAAAATTGAAAATCGCTAATGAAAGGACGATAAAAGAAGTCATAATAGACTATCAAAAAGACAGGGCAGAGACTAGATCCAGTGAAGAATTAGGAGCCGTTCGAGTTTGCATCAAGTCCAATGCAGGGTCCGGGGATCTCATCAGGGCGTTGATAACCGATAAAACGTGCCAAGAATCACTGAGATGTGGTGAAAATTAGTGCAGTGTAAATAAGTTACAAGATATATGTGTTTTAGTGTTAATACAGTATTTTACAAATTAATGATGTGTTTAAATTTAAGTGAAGGTCGATTGGACCTAAGTGAGGTGTCGCTCACAAAAGAAAGTGCCATGGAAGAGTGCTAATTATGTCGTTAGGTGGGTGAATCCTTCCCAAGGATGGATATGAAGACGGAGCACACTGGTGAGTCATGATTTTTCATTAAAATTGCAGATGTACGATGTACTGGCCCGATGGGATCGGTCGTAACTAGGGAGTTTAACGATCGAACTCATCGGGTAGTTGAATGTACTTATAAAACTGAAATATTGAAATAATAATAATGAATAATTGCGAGAATGACCTCGCAAAAATAATTATATGAATGGGATCAGTAATGTAAAGTAATAAAAACTCAAGAAATGAAATAACAAACAATAAATGATTTGGAGGAAGGAATCGAAAATATAATTTAAATGGCTTAAAATTTCGCCATAGGAAAAGCAGATAATGAAATAAATATGCATCATAATAAAATTGTTAAAATAAATAATGAAAAGGAAAAATATAAAATAGTTTGATCTTATAATTAAATGGCAAATAACAAAAGTTGAAATAAAAATAATTGAAAGTTCGAAATGAAAACAATAAAAATAAATATTATCGAGTTGTTATGCACTAAAAATAAAGTGATAATAAAAATTGTAATAAGGAACTCAAGTAATAAAACGGAACGAAATAAATTAAAATGTCTTGACATATTGTTGTCAAATGATCAATTTTATAAATCTCTAAAAGTAATTGGTGCATAAAAACACCCAAAGAAAATGTATCATCAAAGGCTAGCGAACCAGAATTATGAAGATTAAATGATAGGAAGGCTGAGGTCTTACCGCTATAAATGAAATATTAATTTGAGATATTAAATAAACCGATAATAACCAAGCAAGAAATCGTTGTTGCCAAAGGGCCGAATAATAAATAAATGAAGCTAAACGCTAATAAATGTGCGTTAATCAGGATATAATTAATCGGGAGATGGAGAGTCTCATCGAAATATTGTGGGTGAAATATTCCCCTTTCTGTATTGTTGTTGTATGTAAACGTCGTGTTGTATTGGGTAGGTGAAATTCTCATAAACTGTATTGCCATATTGAAGCCTTAAAAATAATAGTTACATTGTAAGTCCGATCAGGCTGTGTTAAATGAATATTGCAGGCCAAAAATCGTCGAATGAAATATACATATGGGACCATGAGGGCATTGTTATAAATATTATAGGCCATAATCGTCGAAATAACGCGTTGTAAGTGAATATACATGTGAGACCATGAGGCATTGTTATATATAAAGGTTGTAGGCAATAATCGTCGAATGAAATTTGCAAGTAAGACCGATAACGGCATTGTTATAAATAATATTGTTAGAAGGCGTCATACAAATTGTGATTATAGTTGGTGTGGTCAACTATTAGGCATCCTCTCCGGAATAAGTTATAAATACCATGTAAAAACGAAATATATATAATGATAATAATAATAATAATTTAAAACGGGAACAAATAGTTGTTTTAGAAGTGAAACGAAAGTCTTGGTAAATCATATGGTTAAAGAATAAACAAAGTTGTAAGCGTGGTGACTGGCTAGACGCCATAAATCAAGCGAAGAATCACCAGGGGTGCGAGGCAGCTGTTAGCGCCCAACCTACCGTAATGAGTGAGTGAGACAGAAAATTAATGGGTTCCGCGGTTAAGTAAAGGTCTGTCAAAGACTAATAATAAAAAGGCCATTATGTAAAAGTTTTTATTAAAAGATGCAAGCTGAAATTAGCATATAAAATCACAATGCTGGGATGGAGACCATTCTCCAGAATATAAGTTTGAAGCATTTACATGAATTTTGACGGGTTGTGTCAAACACTTTTATTGCAAATAAAAGGATTCCTTCCTCAAAAAGAATGAAAAACGGGTTGTGAAAAATACAGTTTAGAGATGAATAAAGGTCCCACAAAAATAAATAACACAGTGCATGGTACGCTGCAAAGAAAGATCACCTGATGCATGAGAGTGGAACTGGTGGAACAAGGGTTCGATTCACAGACATGGCATGTTTCTTGTACAGTATTGTAAATGTGTAAAATCTAAGGCTTTGTGGAGAATTACTAGTAAGGTCCAAAGGACTAAATAAGTGATAGATAAATGATAATTATGTAACGTTAAAAAAACCAGAAGCGTAAAGATTGAAATGAATATAAATGTCCAAAGCCTTGGAAAGTTATATGACTTGAATGATAGGCGCGCTTGACGCCTTAGTAAAATATACTACAAATAATTATAATTAGATTTAAGCAAGACAAAGAGGTTACAAAGTTCATAGAATAATGAAATGACACTATAGTGATCTTGATAAATTTTTGCAAAGTGATTTTTAATTTTGAATGGCACTTGAAGAGACTATGCCAAGTGATTAATTTTTAGTTTTGAATGGCACTTGAAGAGACTATGCCAAGTGATTGATTGTTTTATATTTTGAGTGACACTTGAAGGAAATATGCCAAGTGATTGATTTTTCTTACATGTTTTTGAGTGAATATATTTTTCTTTCATGAATTAAATTCTGCAAAATTATAATGTTGTGTTTTTCCTCAAATCCTTGTGAACCTTTAGTATTCCATATCAGATGTTTAATCAGCGGTGGAGGGAACGTAACACACCCCGAAACCGCAAGAGCAAAAGCCGAGTGCTGGTTAATCATCATCCGTGTAAACGGGCACAATATAAACTTTGAATCTTATCTAAAATAATTACACAAAGTTATATGCTCTATGATATTGGTTGATATTTTAAAGTATTTTGCGGTGAGAATCCTCTGAGAATACTCACAATTTTCCAGGATAGTCAGCGCCCCCCGAAAAAATTGTATATACGCCCCTGCAACAATCAACTCTGCCTCATATTGCCAAACGTTGAACCGGTGAAAGCAGCTGTATCCAGGTAGTTACATAGCGCTGGAGGTGATTTCTACGCATCCGGAATCGAAAACTTGGTTGCCCGTTCCGAGAAATCTCTTGGGGATCATGCGGAAAAGTGAACTTACATTGTATGTTGCCTATGCGTATGTGGTTTAATAAAGAGCCTTAACTATGGGAAGTGTAACTTGCTATTTGATTCCCCCCAGAAACTCAGATCTAGTGAGACGTGGGTTGGCGACCACGGGGCCCCAACTGAGTCTGGCATTGCTTCCACTTACTTGTGCCGGGCTCCTCTCCGTCTTCTTTCCTGTCGACCTCTCTTGTTCTCTTCCGACCCCGATGGTATTAGGGTATCCGAGGCTTAGAGAGTCTCTTCCTTCCCCGCCTTAATTGGCCATTGTCTCATTTTTTCTGATACCCTCCTTCTGCGAGGGGTCAGCCTTCTTTTTCTGTTCATGTTATCTCCTGCCTTCTGCTCAAGGCCCTCAAGAAGGTAGGGTGTATGTAGCCTAACCACTTCTGGTGCACCCTGGATATTGCTACACCCTCAGGGGCTCACGGCTGGTGAGTTCGGGAGTTGGCAACCCTATGGGATTCCTGAGCTGGGTCCGGTTTTCCCCCTTTTTCCATTTTCTCTGAGGCGTACCCTCTCCTCTTTCACTTTCCTCTCTACCTTTCATGACTCTCCTTCCTTCCAAGTCCCTTAATCCGTATTCTTCCACGGTTGAGGGCATTTCTTTTCCTCCTGTCCTTTATTTGCCTTTTTCACTTTTCTTTTTCTTTTTTCTTCCAGTATATAAGTTTGTAGTTAGATTTAGTTATAGTTTACATTTCCTTATCGTCTTCACGATCAACCCAACCATTAGGGGACGATAACCTTGATGTTAAGCCCCTTAAAACAACAATTATCATAATCATCATCATTACTTCTTGATTCACCCTCACAGGACATTAGCGGTCTCGACCACCACGGCCAGTACTGGTAAATAAGTAAGAATATCTTTTCAACTTGAAAACGAACCTTCT
This sequence comes from Meconema thalassinum, assembly GCA_946902985.2. NCBI lineage: Eukaryota > Metazoa > Arthropoda > Insecta > Orthoptera > Tettigoniidae > Meconema > Meconema thalassinum. The sequence continues at coordinate 80,707,681 of OX336398.1, forward strand.
TGATATGCAGAAATCTCCTAGCAACGTGGAAGTTTAAGAAGTCTAACTAAAGTATCTAACTACGAGAATTATGTTTCCCTATATTTTTAAATGGGGGCAGCGTGACGCAGTCGGTAGAGGCGCTGAGCTTCTAACTGAAAGGGAGTGGGTTCGATCCGCACCCTGGATTTTAAAAACAAAAATCACAGTCAGTCTGAAAGACTAGACGTTGTATCATTTCAAATGACCCATGCTACAAATGCTACTTATGTTAGAAAGGCTCAGGAGGGCTTCTTGCTTTGCTCGAAGCCCCAGGACTCTTTCAACAGACTGCATTACGCATTAACTCAGGCTTCCCGCGCGGGCATCTCTTTAAGGGTCACGGGAAGAAATGTGTTTCTTGTACTTGTATTAGAGATGTGTTTGGTTGAATAAAGCGTAAATTGTGTACTTTTTGATAGCGGTTTTGTGGCCCATCATCCCAGGCAAGCCGGCGGAAACCTTTGCCTCCCTGTCAGAAGGATCATTTGGCCGTAAATTTCAATTAGTGTCAGGATGTAGTATGAGTGTCCAGATTTAGACAATAGCCTACTCCATGAAGGGGTAATGACTATGCCATATATGTTTGTTTAATGAATAGTGTATCTGAAATAAGGGAAGAATACTGATTTACAGATTTGTGGAGTGAGTTTGTGATTTTTAAAAGGTCGCTCGACGCCAGGCCTCTTTCAACAGACTCCAATAATCATTAGCGTCTGGTTCTCGCTCCCCGCGTGAGCATGACGTCACTTTTCCTCGCAGCTGCATGACGTCACTTCCCGCGCGGCTGCATGACGTCACGTCCGTCACCGTGTCCGTGTCCGTAACGCATAACGACGAAGTCGACAAGATCATTTGAAATAATAAAAACTACCACTTTCGGAAATTCAATTAGCCCTGGGGTTAACTCAGCCTACACCAGAAATGAGTACCAGGGTAATTCCTGGGAGCAAGGACGGCCGGAGTGGCTTTGGTGGCGTAGTTGGTAGCATGCTGAGCTTCTATGCCCAAGATCACAGGTTCAAACCCGGCCGAAGTCGTCGGATATTTTAAGAGAGTTAAAAATCCGTCAGTATGCCTTCTTTCGGAGGGCAAGATTTTATGTTAAAGAACCTTCCACTAATTACACCTGTGCGAAGCTAAATTATATGTTAAACATTTCACAAACACTCTTAGGTTCCGACGTTCGTCACCAGGAGCCGACTGCAGTGGCATCTCGTAACCAAATTCTGAACTAATACTAGAAGTCGTCGGTGGCGTTTGGCGGCAAAAGTAGGAACTACTTGAAAAAAATATATGTCTGCAGTCCTTACTTCAATTGAAAACAGATAACACACACTAATACAGCCATCATAATTAACACCGGTTATCAGACAGATTCTACACACACCCAAAGTACACGGGGCTACATGACCGCGTTGTCGCAGCCCATAAACTGAGGAAACAACCAACCAGAATTAGGTTTCCCTATATTTTTAAATCAAAAGAAAGCTTAGTTGCATGACAACTTTATTTTGTTTTGTTTTATTTCGATTTTGTTTTGTTTATTTTGTTTTATTTTATTTTGTTATGTTTTATTTTGATTTTCCAGAAAACAAACATAAAACCAAAAACAAAAACACGAAGCAAAAAGCAAAATTCAATAAAAGCAAAGGCAGAAACCAAACACAAAACCAAGAAAGAAAAGCAAAAAGTAAAATTCAAAAGCAAAAGGACAAAGCAAACACAAAACCAAATACCAAAAACACAAAGCAAAAAGAAAAAAGGAGAAAACAACAAACGCAAAATATACGCGAGGCAAAGTCCAGAGAAACGTTTCTCATGAAAATGATTCTTATTCACAAGTGGATTAAACGAGTTTTGCAACTGGACCACTCAGTTGCTGTGCGTGGAGCATTGTAATGGATCAGCACATGACAGAGCTGACGATTAATTTCGATTGGCGCTTTGTTTTGTGCATTAAGAAACTTTATCATACACAGAACTTCGCAGGCGGCGGGAGACAGAACAAGCGCCGCCATTTCGTACCACTGCTGCTGCGCTTCTGACACCAGTCAGGATTGTTATTGATACATCATACTTCCTTCGCGCATGCTCACATTTCCCGACCAAATGCGTTTACTTTAAAAGAAAAAAAATAGAGAAACGTATTTTCTGTATGTAACTCGTAATAAAAGCTGTTCTAAAACTGAAATATGTATCATTATGAATGTTAAATGTAATCTCTTTACGTAATGAGAGTGTTGGTTGGTTCTTAAGTTTATGGGCTGCGACAACGCGGTCATGTAGCCCCGTGCACTTTGGGTGTGTGTAGAATCTGTCTGATAACCGGTGTTAATTGTGATGACTGTATTAGTGTGTGTTATCTGTTTTTTAATTCAATTAGGGACTGCAGACTTTTGAATTTTTCAAATAGTTCATACTTTTCCTGCCAAACGCCACCGTCAACGACTACTAGTTCAGAACTTAGCTACCAGACGCCACCGCAGTCGGCTCTTGGCAATGAACGTAGGAACCTAAGAGCGTTTGTTTACATTCTTAACCTATACAATTTAGCTTCACACAGGTGTAATTAGTGGGAGGATCTTTAACATGCCATAAATCTATGACATGGGACTGCTGGCTTTACTTCCCCTCCGAAGGAAGGCATACAGAGGGATTTTTAACGCTCTTAAAAAATCCGACGACTTGAACCCGTGATCTTGGTCATAGAAGTAATGAGAAGACTGGCCCGCTTGTAATGTAGGAATGATGTAGGCTTTGCTTTTCTACTGTAATGTACCGGTACGCGAAGGAATGATGTAGGCTGTGATTTTCTACTGCAATGTGCCGGTACGCGAAGGAATGATGTAGGCTTTGCTTTTCTACTGCAATGTACCGGTACATGAAGGAATGGTGTAGGCTTTGCTTTTCTACTGTAATGTACCGGTACGCGAAGGAATGGTGTAGGCCTTGCTTTTCTACTGCAATGTATCGGTACGCGAAGGAATGGTGTAGGCCTTGCTTTTCTACTGCAATGTATCGGTACGCGAAGGAATGGTGTAGGCCTTGCTTTTCTACTGTAATGTACCGGTACGCGAAGGAATGGTGTAGGCCTTTCTTTTCTACTGCAATGTATCGGTACGTGAAGGAATGATGTAGGCTTTGCTTTTCTACTGTAATGTACCGGTACGTGAAGGAATGGTGTAGGCCTTGCTTTTCTACTGCAATGTATCGGTACGCGAAGGAATGATGTAGGCCTTGCTTTTCTACTGTAATGTACCGGTACGTGAAGGAATGGTGTAGGCCTTGCTTTTCTACTGCAATGTACCGGTACGCGAAGGAATGATGTAGGTTTTGCTTTTCTACTGCAATGTACCGGTACGTGAAGGAATGGTGTAGGCCTTGCTTTTCTACTGTAATGTACCGGTACGCGAAGGAATGATGTAGGTCTTGCTTTTCTACTGCAATGTACCGGTACGTGAAGGAATGATGCAGGCCTTGCTTTTCTACTGTAATGTACCGGTACGTGAAGGGATGATGTAGGCCTTGCTTTTCTACTGCAATGTACCGGTACGCGAAGGGATGATGTAGGCTTTGCTTTTCTACTGCAATGTACCGGTACGCGAAGGGATCATGTAGGCTTTGCTTTTCTACTGCAATGTACCGGTACGTGAAGGAATGGTGTAGGCCTTGCTTTTCTACTGCAATGTACCGGTACGCGAAGGGATGATGTAGGCTTTGCTTTTCTACTGCAATGTACCGGTACGTGAAGGGATCATGTAGGCTTTTCTTTTCTACTGTAATGTACCGGTACGCGAAGGAATGATGTAGGCTTTGCTTTTCTACTGTAATGTACCGGTACGCGAAGGAATGATGTAGGCTTTGCTTTTCTACTGCAATGTACCGGTACGTGAAGGGATCATGTAGGCTTTGCTTTTCTACTGCAATGTACCGGTACGTGAAGGAATGGTGTAGGCCTTGCTTTTCTACTGCAATGTACCGGTACGCGAAGGGATGATGTAGGCTTTGCTTTTCTACTGCAATGTACCGGTACGTGAAGGAATGGTGTAGGCCTTGCTTTTCTACTGTAATGTACCGGTACGCGAAGGAATGGTGTAGGCTTTGCTTTTCTACTGCAATGTACCGGTACGTGAAGGAATGATGTAGGCTTTGCGTTTCTACTGCAATGTATCGGTACGCGAAGGAATGATGTAGGCTTTGCTTTTCTACTGCAATGTACCGGTACGTGAAGGAATGGTGTAGGCCTTGCTTTTCTACTGTAATGTACCGGTACGCGAAGGGATGATGTAGGCTTTGCTTTTCTACTGCAATGTACCGGTACGTGAAGGAATGGTGTAGGCCTTGCTTTTCTACTGTAATGTACCGGTACGCGAAGGAATGGTGTAGGCCTTGCTTTTCTACTGCAATGTACCGGTACGCGAAGGGATGATGTAGGCTTTGCTTTTCTACTGCAATGTACCGGTACGTGAAGGAATGGTGTAGGCCTTGCTTTTCTACTGTAATGTACCGGTACGCGAAGGAATGGTGTAGGCCTTGCTTTTCTACTGCAATGTACCGGTACGCGAAGGAATGGTGTAGGCTTTGCTTTTCTACTGCAATGTACCGGTACGTGAAGGAATGATGTAGGCTTTGCTTTTCTACTGCAATGTACCGGTACGTGAAGGAATGGTGTAGGCTTTGCTTTTCTACTGCAATGTACCGGTACGTGAAGGAATGATGTAGGCTTTGCGTTTCTACTGCAATGTATCGGTACGCGAAGGAATGATGCAGGCCTTGCTTTTCTACTGTAATGTACCGGTACGCGAAGGAATGATGTAGGCTTTGTTTTTGTACTGCAATGTACCGGTACGCGAAGGAATGATGTAGGCTTTGCTTTTCTACTGTAATGTACCGGTACGCGAAGGAATGGTGTAGGCCTTGCTTTTCTAATGTAATGTACCGGTACGCGAAGGAATGATGTAGGCTTTGCTTTTCTACTGTAATGTACCGGTACGCGAAGGGATGATGTAGGCATAGCTTTTCACACAATATATAAGTTACGAAGTTACTCTATTTATAATCTCATTGTTGTCAAATGGAGACCCGATTGTAATGTCACAAAATATGTAAGATTTTTCCATATAATAGGCAAGTTACGAAGTAACTCAATTAGCATTATCTTTGTTGAAAATGGAGACCCGTTTGTGATGTCATAAATGCTCTATAGTTTATGCGTGGTGGGGATGAAGATTGGTCTTGAATAGTTGAGGAGAACCAGATCCATTTGAATACATTCCAAGATTTCACCAAGAACTAAGGTAAATTATGCAAATGTGCAATTTTGCCAGAGTAATTCCTTTTTATAACCTTAACTTTAAATAAATCCTTTTTGTCACTGTGCAATTTTATATTACATATTTGGTACACCTGTTGTGTGTACATTTGTAGTCGCGGCTGGTTCAGAAAATCATTTGTGTGCTGTAACTCATCCCCCCCCCCCCCTCCAAAGAATAAAATATTTTGAAACATAATTTATGGAAACACTCGGTAACACTTGAGAGGCCCTTCACTGAGTGTTCCATACTGAAAGAGATACAGTCAGTCTGAGAGACTAGACTTTATACTCATTTCAAATGACGCATGCTACAAATGCTACACTTGTTAGAAAGGCTCAGGAGGGCTTCTTGCTTCGCTCGAAGCCCCAGGACTCTTTCAACAGACTCCATTACCCATTAACTTAGGCTTCCCGCGCAGGCACCTCTTTAAGGGTCACCCTGTATTTGAGTCTGGCATCTTTTACAACTCTTTAAGAGTCACCCATTATTTGAATCAGATATCTTGCAAACCTCTTTAAGGGCCATCCTGTACTTGATTTGAATCTAACATACTGTACACCTCGTTAAGTGTCACCCTGTATTTTGCTCTGACATCCTGCACACCCCTTTAGGAGGCACCCTGTATTCTTATCTGGCATCTTGTACGCCTCTTTAAGAGTCACCCTGTATTCTTGTGTGACATCTTGTACACCTCTTTAGGAGTCACCCTGTATTCTTGTCTGACATCTTGTACACCTCTTTAGAAGTCACCCTGTATTCTTGTCTGACATCTTGTGCACCTCTTTAGGAGTCACCCTGTATTCTTCTCTGCCATCTTGTACACCTCTTTAAGAGTCACCTTGTATTCTTATCTGGCATCTTGTATATCACTTTAGGAGTCACCCTGTATTCTTATCTGGCATCTTGTACACCTCTTTAGGAGTCACCCTGTATTTTTATCTGACGTCTTGTATATCTCTTTAGGAGTCACCCTGTATTCTTGTCTGACATGTTATGCACCTGTTTAGGAGGCACCCTGTATTTTGCTCTGACATCCTGCACACCTCTTTAGGAGTCACCCTGTATTCCTGTCTGACATCGTGTACACCTCTTTAGGAGTCACCCTGTATTCCTGTCTGACATCGTGTACACCTCTTTAGGAGTCACCCTGTATTCTTATCTGCCATCTTGTACACCTCTTTAAGAGTCACCTTGTATTCTTATCTGGCATCTTGTATATCACTTTAGGAGTCACCCTGTATTCTTATCTGGCATCTTGTACACCTCTTTAGGAGTCACCCTGTATTTTTATCTGACGTCTTGTATATCTCTTTAGGAGTCACCCTGTATTCTTGTGTGACATCTTGTACACCACTTTAGGAGTCACCCTGTATTCTTGTCTGACATGTTATGCACCTGTTTAGGAGGCACCCTGTATTTTGCTCTGACATCCTGCACACCTCTTTAGGAGTCACCCTGTATTCCTGTCTGGCATCGTGTACACCTCTTTAGGAGTCACCCTGTATTCCTGTCTGACATCGTGTACACCTCTTTAGGAGTCACCCTGTATTTTTATCTGACGTCTTGTATATCTCTTTAGGAGTCACCCTGTATTCTTGTGTGACATCTTGTACACCTCTTTAGGAGTCACCCTGTATTCCTGTCTGACATAGTGTACACCTCTTTAGGAGTCACCTTGTATTCTTATCTGCCATCTTGTACACCTCGTTAAGGGTCACCCTGTATTCTTATCTGCCATCTTGTACACCTCGTTAAGGGTCACCCTGTATTCTTATCTGGCATCTTGTATATCACTTTAGGAGTCACCCTGTATTCTTGTGTGACATATTGTACACCTCTTTAGGAGTCACCCTGTATTCCTGTCTGACATCGTGTACACCTCTTTAGGAGTCACCCTGTATTCTTGTGTGACATCTTGTACACCTCTTTAGGAGTCACCCTGTATTTTTATCTGACGTCTTGTATATCTCTTTAGGAGTCACCCTGTATTCTTGTGTGACATCTTGTACACCTCTTTAGGAGTCACCCTGTATTCCCGTCTGACATCGTGTACACCTCTTTAGGAGTCACCCTGTATTCTTATCTGCCATCTTGTACACCTCTTTAAGAGTCACCTTGTATTCTTATCTGGCATCTTGTATATCACTTTAGGAGTCACCCTGTATTCTTATCTGGCATCTTGTACACCTCTTTAGGAGTCACCCTGTATTTTTATCTGACGTCTTGTATATCTCTTTAGGAGTCACCCTGTATTCTTGTGTGACATCTTGTACACCTCTTTAGGAGTCACCCTGTATTCTTGTCTGACATGTTATGCACCTGTTTAGGAGGCACCCTGTATTTTGCTCTGACATCCTGCACACCTCTTTAGGAGTCACCCTGTATTCCTGTCTGACATCGTGTACACCTCTTTAGGAGTCACCCTGTATTCCTGTCTGACATCGTGTACACCTCTTTAGGAGTCACCCTGTATTTTTATCTGACGTCTTGTATATCTCTTTAGGAGTCACCCTGTAATCTTGTGTGACATCTTGTACACCTCTTTAGGAGTCACCCTGTATTCCTGTCTGACATCGTGTACACCTCTTTAGGAGTCACCCTGTATTTTTATCTGACGTCTTGTATATCTCTTTAGGAGTCACCCTGTATTCTTGTGTGACATCTTGTACACCTCTTTAGGAGTCACCCTGTATTCCTGTCTGACATCGTGTACACCTCTTTAGGAGTCACCTTGTATTCTTATCTGCCATCTTGTACACCTCTTTAGGAGTCACCCTGTATTCTTGTGTGACATCTTGTACACCTCTTTAGGAGTCACCCTGTATTCCTGTCTGACATCGTGTACACCTCTTTAGGAGTCACCTTGTATTCTTATCTGCCATCTTGTACACCTCTTTAGGAGTCACCCTGTATTCTTATCTGCCATCTTGTACACCTCGTTAAGGGTCACCCTGTATTCTTATCTGGCATCGTGTACATCTCGTTAGGAGTCACCCTGTATTCTTATCTGCCATCTTGTACACCTCGTTAAGGGTCACCCTGTATTCTTATCTGGCATCGTGTACATCTCGTTAGGAGTCACCCTGTATTCTTATCTGGCATCTTGTACACCTCGTTAAGGGTCACCCTGTATTCCTGTCTGACATCTTGCACACTTCTTTAGGAGTCACTCTGTATTCCTGTCTGACGTCACGCACTCGCCGTCTCCGTATCGCATAACGCCAGACCCCAGCAGTAAGCTCAGACTCGGTGCATACGCACTGAACAACATGATGACGTCATACACGCCGTAACCGTAACGCATAACGTTGGACCCAAAGCATAACGACGAAGGCGACAAGATCATTTGAAATGATAAAAACTATATTTAATCGATTTACAAAATGTGGCTATGGCAAAGGTAAGTTGGGAGACCTTCTGGCGGTATCAGCTGATGGCTTCCTCTATTTTTTCCACCGTTTGCTTTGAGCGATTCCCTCTCAAATGCTGCCGCAGAGTCTAGAAGGAGCCAGCTACAATGTGCATTACATTAATTATTTACAAAATTCTGTAAGCGATGACAACCTTTTACTACACACGAGAGCGTGGTAAGTATCGCATGACTTTTGACACAATTTACAAATGCACTTTGGTCTGGGCACATGGAACACCTCAGTCTCACAAATCCTGTGGTGAAAACCGTGCACCGCGAATCGGGTCACTATGTGTCTCAAATCATAGGCAGTGCCCTTCCATTCTGTTGACGTCATGGCCGTCGTGGAGTAGAAATCAATTGGGATCTCCTTCTTTTTTGCAAGTAGTTCTTGTAGCAAATCGTTGTATTGTCTTGTGGATGGTAGTTGGTGAACCAGTCGGAGTTCTTCTATAAAGAAAGGTTCCCCCGCTAGTTCATACGCCAGTCTCGATGGGGTGAATTTTGACAAACAAAGCAGTCTTTTTAAGAATAAGGCTTTCACTTTCTCTAAGTCTTTCAGGTTATTTTTGCTTAAATTAACCCATATTATATCCAATCCATACGTTGCAATTGGTATAACTTTTGCTTTAAAGAGTCTCAGTGCCGATTGCAGGGACATATCCCTGAAATGACTAATGTCGTTCATTGATCTATCAGCACAGATCATTTTATCTTTGATGTGACGTGTAAATAATTTCCCTTGTATTTGCAAAGTAATTCCTAGATATTTGTAATGACTGGTTTGAAGCAAAGGTTCATCTCTGAGGTAAAGAATGTCATCTTTGGCAGTTCTTGCGCCCTTTCTGAATATCATTGCTACCGTTTTCTGAAAGTTTATTTCAAGATCGTTGTTTTGGGCCCATATTGCAAGTTGATTCAAGCTGTCTTGTACCTCTTCTCTTGACGACGAGGTCAGAACCATATCATCGGCATATACGATGATTTTGACTTTCTGGGAACGTAAGAGACATACCACATCTGCAGTCGCGACATTAAATAGAAGAGGACTTAGAGGGTCACCCTGAAGTACTCCCATTGTTTGATCGATTGGATTAGGTATAGTTATTCCGTTATCTATTTCTACCTGGTTGTTATGTAGAATATCCTTAATCAATCTGGTGATGTAGTGGTGCTCCAGACCAATCATTTCGGTGAGTTTCTTTACTAGTATGCTTCTATTAATGCGGTCGAAGGCCTTAGAGAAGTCTATGAAGACTGAATATACTTTCTGTTTTGGAAGCCTTAAAGTGTCCTGTATTATGTCGAGCAAGTAATTGACAGCTTGCAGTGACGATCTCTGCTTGCGGAAGCCAAACTGCTCTTCCGGAATTTTATCGTCTATCAGTTGTGTCAGTCTTGTTGTGAGTATTTTCATCATAAGTTTGAAGAGAGTATCTTCCAATGCAATGCCTCTATATGCATTAGGATCACTGGAGTCACCTTTCCCTTTATACAGCATTTTTATTCTGGATCGTCTCCATGAGTCTGGTATCCTTCCCTGACGTAAGCATTCGTTCATAAGATCGGTCCACGTTCCTATGAGCATCGGTGCGGCTTCTTTAAGATGTTCATTATAAATCGAGTCTGGCCTACATGCCTTTCTATCTTTACTGCTTTTTATTGCAAGTGAAAGTTCCTCTACTGTGATGGGATCGAAAGCACTTGTGTGAGGGTCAGTATCTGGTCTGGTGTCTTTTTCTTGCAAAACGTGACCAAGGTGTTGTTCCCATGTTTCAATTGGTATGCCCTTAGGAAATTTCGGTTGTATAGGTTTCAGTGCTCTGAAGGGATCCTGTTCAATTTCTTCAATTAGTATTTTCTCCTTTTCTAAAAATACTTTCTTAACCTTTTTGATGATGATCTTATAGTGTTTCCGTAGATCTGCATATGTCTTCAGTGTTGTTTCCGTTTCCTGCTTTCTCACAGCGTGAAGAGCATTGATTGTTCGTTTCCTTATTTGAAAGCATTCTTCATTAAACCATGGCTTGGCTTTCCTTGGTCTTTCTTTAACTGAAAGCACAGAATTCCGCATGGAATTCTCTAAATTCCATAGTGCTTCATCAATGTTTCCTGCAATTATGTTATCATGTATGTCTGAGACCCTAATTGTTTGCAATTTGGTGAGATCCAATTTCCTCGATACTTTGCTTTTGCTTCTTAGCGAAGAAGTTATCTGTATTCCCTGGTAGAGAACTGTGGCAATGGGTAGGTGTTTTCTTACAGTGACATTGTCAATTGCACGCTGTTGGAGAACGGTGAAACCCTTATTAATGAATACGAGGTCAATTGTACTTGACCCATTTTGACATATGTATGTTTTTGTTTCTTTATTGTTAGTCAGTGTTAGGCCTTCTTGTTCCATGTAATGCAGAAGTGTGGACGTCCTACGAGAAGGTACATCAATGCGACAGTTGAAGTCACCAGCTACTATTAGCGCATCATTCCTCGCTACATGACTTAACGCTACAGTTAGATCGTCTATTAAATCTTCTTCTCGAAAATCTGGTTGAAAGTATGCACAAATTATGTATAAAATTGGTGTCTTCACGATTAGTATGTTGTTAGTCCGGTGCTTCACTGTAAAAGCGGATAGGCTGGGTTTCAGCAGACAAGAGATACCTCCTTTAGGCCTTCCAATGTTACTTTTGATGGCGGTATTATGGATGCAGTAAAAATATTTTGCTCCCCAGTCTTCTGTAAGAAAAGTCTCTGTTAACAGTACTATGTCATAATCATCAAAAATATTATTTGGAGCTAGTTGTAACGCGTTCTTTATACCTTCAATGTTCCATAGAATAATCCTTAATTTATGTTGCCTTTCTGCTATATTATTACTAGAAGTTCTAATTTCTTGTTCTGGGCACTCATTTTTTCGCACTTCATTATGCGAGACGTGCTCCCTCGAAAAAGGGGCGACGAAAGGAAAAACGTTTAACCAGTATGCGTTCTGGCCAGATTTCTGGCGTCATTGCTCTTTCCTTGTCCTCAAATGGGATGCCTATTTTGAATGCTTTACTTTTCCTCTTGTTTCTATTTGCTCACATTCTATTTCCCCCTGTATGCCTATGTTTTTGAGGTGTCAAATAAGTGTCTTTGCTTCAGTTGTTGGATGAACTCTGCCTATGAAAAGCCATGCTTTACGTTCCGCTGGTCTTAGGTTACAAGTTATATCAAAAGGTTTAGTCCTCTGAATTCCTAGGTGTCTTGGTGAGGGAGTTCTCTCCACTTCTGCCATAGTATATTCTTCATTATCCTTCCTTAATGTGGAGTGACGTTCATTTTTACTACTTGGATCCCTCTCATCCTGAGTCTGGAGATTGTCAGAGTTTCCGTGGCTGTTGTTGGGATTTTGAAGACTTTGCTGTGCAGTCGGTGGGTTTGGAGCTTTCCCTTTTATTAACGGAGGTCTCTGATTGACAGCTGTCAAGATTTCTGTTTGTTGCAGTTGCGTTTCAAGCAGCAGTGACATTTTCTGCATCATAGTTTCTGAGACTTGGTCCATTTTAGTTTTCAGCTCCTCATAGTTTTCATTGTTTAGATTTGTAGATTTCATATTCTGATCACATGCACCAACCATTTCTTCGGTAGTTGCTTGTGTTGCCATTTCGCATACCTGTTTTGTGGAGGAAGCGTTTTTCGTTCGTTGATTATCTTCCTGTTTGGTAGAATCCGATGATCGATTGTCCCTTGAAAGACATTGGCTTGTAAGTTTAGATATATTTTTTGCCATTTCATCCATTTTCTTGCACATTTCTGCACGCATCACTTCTAGTTCTTTTTGCATGCTTCTTCCCGATTTATATAGAGTGAAGTCCTGTTCACAATTAAAACATAACCATAAAAGTTTTGATTTTTTCTTACTGGTTGACTTTAGTGCGTTAAATTGTCCTTGCTGCAATTCCGCACACGATAGATGATGCCATATCTGACATGGCCCGTCACAGGTCACAGCTGTTTCGTTTTCCTCTACCCTCTTACCGCACACAGAGCAGAAATCAAGTGTTTTGTCATCCACTCTAGTTGTTGAAGCCAGCTGACTGTTTTCTTCCGGCATGTTAAATTATTCCTTGGACTGGGGAAAGAAAAGATCGATTCTTCGTGTCCGTGCGGTTATTCTGCTAAGTTTAATTTCCTGTCGAACCAGTAAATTGTTTATTCTTGAAGGATGTACCGATATTATTCGATAACGAGAAATTTCCTGCAGCTAATATGGCGTCTTCTAACGGATTTGCCAATGGTTATATTTCTTTCGATACATTTTATTTGCCCTACTAATTACCGGTACTAAAAATTAGCACCTCCCACTAAGCACCAGCACTTTACATCCAGTAACCACTTATTGCACCAAGAAGGTATAGCCTCATTCACGATATAATCATTGGTAAACACGACACGATACTTCACTTTTCGTTTCAATGTCAGGAGCCAGCTACTACGTTCTCATTTCATGTGACCAGTGCTGCCGCTGTGTGCTCGAACGAAGAATTGCTGTGATACCTTGGCCTGTGGTCCTGGCTGTTGCCCCAACAGCACAACGGAAAAGGTGGGCATGCATGCGCACAAGGCAGAGTTCATGTTTGCTGGCAATAAAGGTAGAAATTGGCGCTGAGCTGCGATCTACAGAGCCAGTGCCGGACGTGGAATGAAGCGCACGACTAGACACCTCGTTGTCAGGGGAGTTGATATACAGTATTTTTTTTATTTAACTGACATCATCTTAATGCACTGTAATTGATTACTAAAGTAATTAATTTTCAAATAAAACACTGTGCTTAAGCACTTCAGCACATAAGGTGCAGCCGCCCATACACATTTGTAGGGTAAACTGTACAGTCATTGGCACTCTGACAGTTATTGGCACTGCTTGCATTTATTTGAATATAATAGTATTTTTACAAGAATAACATTGCCACAGAGTGTTTTATCTTTCGTTTCTATTACTCCTTGGCCTCTATACTTCATCTTACTGCCACCAGCTGAACAGTTTTGAAGTGAATGTTGGAACAAGTTGGTGTTGTTCATCACTGCTGGTATTTTGTTGACATCTTACAGTTTTGTTAAGGTTACTAGTTCCAAACTTCGATGTTTGGAGCTCAGTATACAAACTGTATTTTAAGGGTAAGTGTGAAAACTTGTTGAATACGCCTTAATGTATTTGTTCTGTGTTTATGAAGAACTCTAACCTATAATTATTCTGTGTAATGGGGGTGCCAATTACTGTATTAAAAATAACGATAAAATGCAGTACTTGACACCCTGTGCCAATAACTGTGATTTTGGTTTTCACAGTCTTGTTCCACGTCTAAGGTCTTGAGCAATGCGTTTCAAGTGGGAAAGAATATTGTTCTACATGTTTGTATTAAAACCAGGAGGCACACAAAGAAAAGAAAGGTGCCAAGAACTGTACCCGACCAAGGTGCCAAGAACTAAATTAGGTGTCAAGTACTGTCTGTTTGCTCACTTAATATTTCATAACCGATTTATAATACGTTAAGGCTCTATATTTAGTTTCTTAATATTTATAATCAATATTCATAATGTACAGAATATGAGACAAAAAATTATACAAACAACAGGAGATTTTCTGTTCAAAATTATTCATTTAATTGCTTAGTGTCCTATAAGTGCCAATAACTGTACACATGGTGGCCACTACTCCTGGAAAACCTGGAAATCCTGTAAAACTCGTGGATTTTTATTAGGTCTGGAAGACTCCTGGAAAACTCCTGGAAAATTACAAAAAATTTGAAAACTCCTGGAAAATAGCCACTGTTAATTAATTATAAAAATCTTTCCATCTTAAATCATACTCCCGCTGCGGTTTTTGGGGAGCACTCTATCGTTAACGAAAGAAATTTCCTCAGGCTACCTGTTTCTGTATGTGAGAACACGCGATAGTATTTTTGTAAAACATATTGAGTAAAGACAACTTCACCGCAATAAAATTGCAGGCGGCAGTCTTTTTTTAAGCTGATATTTGAGTAACAAAGGCTTTTTTTAAACAACAATTAAATCATTTGTGTGTAGGCTTGCGTATCAATAACGCAATCACCACTAATTTTAGTGAACATCTATATGAGTAAACCAATGGTCTTGAAGTAGGCAACCAATATAACTCCTCCCCCCGGGACTCGCGCTTATTTTTAAGTCTGGAAAAATGAGAATTCTCCTGGAAAATTCCTGGAAAACTCCTGGAAAATCGTTGACCGATTTGAGTGGCTACCATGTGTACAGTTTACCCTACCTATATAGAATCAGGACTCCACTCATAATTAGGCTTGCTATACGTCCCGGTATTTACCTCTTGTCCCGGTGTCCCAGTGTCCCGCCCGGTTTTATCAATGTCCCGGAAAACGGCTGTAAGATGTAAAACGTAATGAATTTATGTGTTTAAGAATGAATCGGTTACTTTTCAAAAAGTTGTAGTTTTTCAAAAAATAATAAGACTTAGTAATTGTTCAATTAAACATTTTTATGAAGTATTTTAAATTGCATTTTATTAACATTTCTTTCTAGATGGTAGACCAGAAAAATTATCATTAAAAAGGAAAAATTATGTATTTTTATGTAGCAAAAATTCCTTTTCATTTTTCAAAGGTGTGTAGAACTAACAATTTAGGGTGCCAGATTTCCCCCTCCCCGTCACTTGCGAGGCTTAAAAAAAGGTCTAAAAATTTAAAACTGCTTCTAATATAAAAAAAAGAGATAGTCAGTCTGAAAGACTGGACTTTATATCATTTTAAATGCTAGCAGCCGAGTGCCAAGAAGGCAGTGCGAGAACAGAGTTTCAAGAAGGCAGTGCGAGAACAGAGTTTAAAGAAGGCAGTGCGAGAACAGATTTAAACATTCTATTTTATAATTTTAAATGATCTTGTCGACTTCGTCGTTACGTTGAGGTCTGGCGTTACGGTACGTTACGGTGACGGGACGAAATGTACCTAGAATGCACTGAGGTGTGTGACGTCATAGTACGATGTAACAGACGAGTACGAAGAAGGCAGTGCGAGAACAGAGTTTCAAGAAGGCAGTGCGAGAACAATCAAGTACGCAGTGAAGAAACAAAATAGAATCTTTAAATTATGTTCTCACACTGCCTTCTTGGTACTCGGCTGCTAGCATTTAAAATGATAAAATATTAATGTGTCCCCGGTTTCACTCACCAAAAATATGGCAAGCCTACTCATAATGGTTTCAACTTACCCCGTATTCTGTCATCTCCGTAGCCTCCTCGAAGCAATGGCCAGCAGTCAGGGCCCAGAGATGACTTATAATGCTCCCGCCACATACCAAGTGCCCATTTATCTCCAACGCTACCATATATGGATGATCTTCGATATTAACATTTCGCCCACCGACAATTCTTCCTGCGGCAAGAGAAAGATGGCGTCACAACACTCTTCTCCCGCCTGGGCCCATTAATTTACCAAGGTCAGGGTTGGGGGAGTTACTTCTTAAATGGAACTAGGTTATAGTTACCGTTAAATAGTTTTTAAAAACCGCCTTAATCAATACATAAATGAAAATAATTATTAATTAAGTTGTTCTTGGTACATGTTTCCGGGATTAATCAACAATATTTTTATCCCCTTCATCAGCCAATAAAGCATAATAAAATTATGATACAGCGGAGAACTTAAATATAAATGGATATTTAACCTTATATGGTGCACCGCACTTTCTCCAAAAACATGATTATTCAGTAGAGCCCAAAAACTGATTCCAGCTAAACTCAAAGTTAATTAGTGAAACTGATGAGTATATATAAAAGATTTGACTTACGGAACACATTATCCATACATAAAACCAGATTTTATTGACCTACCTGAATATTTAAGGAGATTTAATGATGGAGAAAGTGCACTTTGTCTCTAGGCCATGGATAAAGTGCACTCAGGTGTCAATATAAAATGTAATTTAAGAATATCACATTTACAAGATGAAAAAAGGCATTTTAGACGTAATACATATATATTTTACTGAAAAATACAGACTATTACAAAAATTAAGGTGAATAAGTGGATTTTCAAACAATTGTAATTAAGATGTACATTTTTTTACAACACCTTTCATGGACTCCTTAACGTCAGAAATTTTGGTGTCCGAACTAACCTTCTTGACAGATGAGTACCTCGATACCAAATCTATGGCGACAAATGGGAGGCTGCCATTGGCGAGCGCTAACTTTGAGTCATTCTGCACTTTATCCGCAGGAGAAAGTGCTGTTCGTCTCCAAACGGTGATTTTCTTACCTATTTTAACATGGATATAGTGCAGTTTGACACCAACCGACCAGATTATTGTATTCTTCAGACAATTCCGCATTGAAAAATACAATAATCTCATTTTCGATAATTTTGGAGAAAGTGCAGTTTGATTCTAGGCTACTCAAATATCCATTTATATTTAAATGCAATGCTATATCATAATAAATTTCATTATTAAGGGCCTTATCTTTTGGTAAAATAAAACTGTTGATTTCTGTGTTAAAACAGACACTAATTCGTTGGGTATTTCGCGAAATAAGTTGTTATAATTATCGATGTTTCTTCTAAAATCTTCCTTATAGTATGGGGTAAATCTAACAAATTATGAGATGAGGGGTTTTAAAGAGCACTTTTTTAATAATAATAATAATAATAATAATAATAAAACTGTTGATTTCTGTGTTAAAACTGACACTAATTCGTTGGGTATTTCGCGAAATAAGTTGTCATAATTATCGATGTTTCATCTAAAATCTTCCTTATGTATGGGGTAAATCTAACAAATTATGAGATGAGGGGTTTTAAAGAGCACTCTTTTAATAATAATAATAATAATAATAATAATAATAATAATAATAATAATAAAACTGTTGATTTCTGTGTTAAAACCGACACTAATTCGTTGGGTATTTCGCGAAATAAATTGTCATGATTATCGATGTTTCTTCTAAAATCTTCCTTATAGTATGGGGTAAATCTAACAAAATATGAGATGAGGGGTTTTAAAGAGCACTCTTTTAATGTATCCTTGTTATTAAATCTTTTTCTATTCTTGCGTTTCTGATTCACTGCAGGGTTTATCGCACGTGTCTTTTCGTTCCCACTGAATACGAACATTGGAGTATTTACACATTAGAATCTTTCCTTTGCTTTTAAAATCCAAACAACACTTCCAACAATCATGGCCAACCATTTGGGATACATCCTCTCGGTTCAAGTGTACTTTTTTTACAGACTTCAGCCCCATATCCCGATCATACCTTGGTTTTCCTCCTGTACTTACACACGTCGTCTTATAACTACCATAATCCGTCTCCGATTTAATCACTCCCTTACTCCGGATAGGTTGTGCAAATTTAAACTTCGCGCCACCGACCGGTGTGACTGTGGGCAATCTATCGGTACCAACCAACATCTTTTATTCCAATGTATTCTATTCGAACGCCCTCGTATAAACTTCATTCGTGAATTGCTCCAACTTGGATTTGTACAGCCCTTGAATATTAAATGTTTGCTACACACTCCGACAATTCCTATTGTTCGTGCGATCGTCTCTTTTTTAGTCGCCTGCCACCTTCAATTATAACGTTGTAAATACATGGTTCCCTTATCTGTTGACCCGGTGTTACCCAGTTTTGTAGTATATAGTCGCCTTGGTGGGTCACTAGGCGTGAAGATTTTGCACCTTGTGTTATATTCCTCCCTTCTCACCTATTCTCCAATTCTTGTGTTTTTTCCTTTTATCGCTTTTCTTTTTTACGTTTTCTTAAATCTTTACATTACAACGGTTCTGTATCATAAGTGAGTTTATTCTACTTCCAACGACATCGCGCGGTTCTCTCACTCACGAAGTATTTATCCCCTCAACTGGTGACTGGGTGAAGAGCTCTCTCAGGCCCAAAAAATCTCCTGAAAGAAAGAAAGAAAGAAAGAAAGAAAGAAAGAAAGAAAGAATCTTTCCTGCAGCGTCAAATACATAGAACCCCTCACTGTTGTATTCCTCGGCCCTCGAGAAAACTGTTGTGACTTTAATTTTAAGCATTTTTATACTTAAATGCTGGATGTTTGCCGATCAAGTTAGTTTTATCAGTCGCGAACTCGCACTTCCATCGATAGCCTTAGAGATCGCAGAACTGAATACACATACTTCCGGCTTTGTGAGCATTTGTGTAGAGAATATGCAGCACTATCAATCAACTGGGAAGAAACGACGTCTGTTAATTCCTCAGAAGCGGCTTCGTTGGCGTAGTCGGTAGCATGCTGAGCTTCTATGCCCAAGATCGCGGGTTCAAACCTGGCCGAAGCCGTCGGATTTTTTAAGAGCGTTAAAAATCCCTCAGTATGCCTTCCTTCGGAGGGGAAGTAAAGCCGGCGGTCCCATGTCATGGATTTATGGCATGTTAAAGATCTTTCCACTAATTACACCTGTGTGAAACTAAATTGTATAGGTTAAGAATGTAAACAACGCTCTTAGGTTGCTACGTTCGTTGCCAAGAGCCGACTGCGGTGGCGTCTAGTAGCTAGTTCTGAACTAGGCCTAGTAGTCGTTGACGGTGGCGATTGGCGGCAAAAGTAGGAACTATTTGAAAAAATTCAATGTTGCAGTCCCTACTTGAATTTAAAAAACAGATACACACACTAATACAGTCATCACAATTAACACTGGTTATCAGACAGATTCTACACACACCCAAAGTACACGGGGCTACATGACCGCGTTGTCGCAGCCCCTAAACTAAGGAACCAACCAACCAACCAATTCCTCACAAACATTTAAACATTTATTGGAGAGCTTTTTCGATAATATTTAGCATTTTTCGTACCAAGTGGAGTATATTTCGTGATTATTTGCGCAATTCACGCAATAAATCAGATTTCGTGATATTTTGCGAGTTTATTTTGCTTAAATACGCTACTTGAAGTACCTAGAAGGTCAAACAGTATATAGGCAAGAAAGAAGATATGAAGAAAGTTCGCGCGTATCGCTATTACAAAAAAAAAAAAAAAAAACGGCCCCTTTCATTATGCTTTACAATTGGCTGATGAAGGGGATAAAAATGTTGTTGATTAATCTCCGAAACATGTACCAAGAACAACTTTATTAATAATGACTAGCATTACCCGTTGCGGCTTCGCCCGCGATATTCTAGTTGTAAGGAGTACACTTAGCAAAATCTCAATCGTGAATGCTATGACTGATTTATCCTTGGTATTGTACCCATGTGAGTAATCTCGTTGGATAATATGCATCCGCCTCCAACTAGCATCAGCTCTCAGGCGTGTACGGTAACCCCAATTTTGCAGTGCATATTTTGGATTTGAGGCTAAAAGGTATCAACTCTACAATGATAAAGCACAACTCTATTCTAAAACTTTAATCCAGTAAAATAAATCATGGCTTCAAACACAAAACAATACCCAAAAAAGCATAAAATCAAACAAACAAAATTTTTACTTCCACAATCCACAAATAAACAAATATAAGATCACAACAAAGTCATATCTAGCCATAATGCTTTACCCTTCTGTGAACTTCACAAGGATATACTAGTGCGCTGATGCACCTACGACTTCAAAACAACTTTACATTAACATAACAGTCATACAATGTGACTTCTTTAATATTACAACAAGGATTATTCCTTAAATCTCTTTATGTTAAACAATTATGTGTGTCGTGCGTGTTTTAATATTTTTCTTCTCACCAATGAAATGCTTTGCATGCATTTACCTATTTGGACGTTGCACCAAAATCACCGTGCAACTCCATAATTATGTAAGCTACCCCCTACATATCCTTCAATTATATGGTTTCACCGCATGCTGTCTGTGATTCCTAGATAAAACGTTACGTTATAGCTTATGTCGGATTGTACGATAGACTACCTCGCGCTCAAGGCGATTGGCATCTAGTAACCAACTACATGACTTGGTTCCAGTGACAGTACAAATATATCATGTAACTATTCGTCAGATAGCTAAATTAATGAACCATCAGGATGAACTATAATTATCCATGTGTTCACAAACCATATGGCTATAATACTCAACATAACAATCTCGCATTATATGTCATTTTAACAAGGTCTAGAATCTCTTCCCTTTATAACTTGCCTGAGCGGTTCGAGTGGTTGGCACCGACCCTCGGCTAAGGAAATCGCTACACAATAGAAAGTGGGATGGGTCGTTCCACCAATTATCTCGACCTTTCTAAAAGTTTGAAAGCTTCCCTCTCTAAGCAGTGGAGATTTACAAGACAAATACTGTGTCCTAACCGGCACACATGTTCCCAAAGGATCTTAATTGACTATTATGCCAACAGGTATTGAATGAGCTTTTGTAATTATTCCTACGTCGAGGATAACGATTAATTAATGGCCTCACATGGGTCCATTCAACATGAAGGTTCGGGGTTCGTAATGCATGAGCCTGGCGGTGACCGATGTCTCAAGTATAATATAGGCGCAGAAAACCACTGTCGCCCTGAGTTTCGCTGCCCACGAGCGTAAATAACTCATCATAAGTTCTCGGGAAATCATAGAGCTGCGAGGTGTCCTTGTTTCCTCGACTCTTACAAGATTCCAGCCCGGAACACATTTCAATCCTTTTCTTCAGAGTTAGGGTCCATTCACTAAAACTCCGGAATAAATAATGTCTCCAACAATGTCCACGACATAGGAGAATTCATACGTAGAATAGACTATCTGGCCCCTAATGCTCCATGCTACGACATTCCGACCTCTAATATTAAGAGAAATCTAACATTTACTCTATAAGCTTCTCAATTAAGCTGCAAATTCAATTCACTAAAAGCTCTTTCATTACTGGTATCATTACTGAATATATGCAATATTCTGATATAAAGCTTCTTTCCATAATTACTGAAATGTAACCTCATTGTAACATCTTCCTGCTTAGATTGATAAGTCTTGCAATTAGCGTTAATAATTCTCGCTTACAACAATTTATTTGTTTCCTGATGTGTTCATTCATACTCTTAATAACCATTATTATTATTATCATCATTTCTCACTGACATAAATGACCAAAATCATTATTTATTATTATCATTATAAATCTCATTGACATAAATGACCAAATCATTATTTATTATTATTATTATAAATCTCATTAATTACCAAAATTTCCGACATAGCTAGACGTTTTAAACTCGAACAATCGCGTTCGTTACATTTACATAACTGATTGCCATTCTTAATTCATAGTGGGAAAAATTACTCCACTTAATGATGCAAATCATCATTTCAACTCTATAAAAATCAACTCAATACTGATTAAACATGGAGGATCAGCCTCCTAACTGACTTTTACTGGCATCTATAAGGAATTCACAATATCTTTACGGAATCACAGACATGCATCGGTCCATACTTCTACATAATTATAACCATAATTTGTGGGGTACTTACATCTCTATAGGCATCTAAGGTGGCTCCAACCAATCATATTCTTCCATGTCGCCCGCCATAATGGGTTTAACGCGACATATTTCTCTTGTTTACACACATTTGATTATACATAATTTCTATCACCAACACGACACGTTGCATACCTTTCAGGAAGTTATCACTCCCTAAACATGTGAAACACTTCATCAAACACTACTTTAAATGATATTTTTACATATACATTACACTGAACACTCGTCACTTTATACACACTTCAATGCTGAGATTCCCTAGCAGAGATAGAAATTGCAGGTGTCGACGGCATCTTACGTTACCAACTCCTGATTGAAAGTCTGGTTATCTGCTCTCGGAACTCTCCAACAGTTTTTGTGACGATCATTACTCCTACAGTAAGCGTTACCATCTGGTACTCTCATGGCAATACCAAACACTTAGTAAGGTTTCTTTAGCGCATTCTATCGTAGTTACACATATACGATTAGTTAATACAATACACACTGCGCTTAATAAAGTTCAACACTTTCACAAATAATTATATACAATAATGCTACCGTTAGTCTATACGGTGCTTCATAACTGAACACGTCATAGTTCGTGCGGCTGATTATGCCTGTATCACGACTATTATTCATACAAGCGTATTTACTGTTTCTTTTACACATACCAGTCCTTGTTCGGCGTCTCGATGAATAGATCCGTCATGCGTTATGCCTTGACGAACTTGCTTCACCCTGGCTGTAGCTGACTGAAGTTTCACTCGAAGACTGCACGTAGCTTATTTGAAGACTTCTGTCTGCGGCTTACACGCTGTCTCGTACTGCTGCATATTTGCTGCATACTGATTGCAACTTATTGCCATTGTGCTACAATTGACAATTGAGTAAAACTGTAACTGGCTGTAACTGCGCTTGGCGGCATGTAGACTGAGCTTGACTGAGTTAGAACAGAGTGAGTTTCAAAGTGAGGTTCAACTGAGATTCAACTGAGTAACTGAGAGCTCCTCCTGGGGTCTACTCCCTTATATCGGATTTCCACAGAAAGTAGAGCAACATCTTCCCGCGTAATCTTCGCTCCTCTCACAGCATGATTCCGGTCTTCAAACCATGATCATTGTGTTCCTCTCTCTTCACAGGTCCCAAAACTATATGTGTGCAAAGGAATCGCTCGTTCAATTAATTATTATTAATTCCTTTCTCCATGGCGTGGGACGCTACCTAGTCGGGAACTCCCCGTCAACATCTTCACATCCCTCCGCGAACAATGGTCGCTTCACAGTCCTTACGCACATCACTAAATATGCACCAATTTCGCAGGTAAAAGATTCTAAAATTATCTTCTTGCCCAGATATTCACCTGTGTGCAACTCTCATCTCGATTCGTTACTCCAATCACGAGTAATCAATGATTTTTCTGGGCATTTCACCGCCCCTCCTCTACATCTATTCTCCGTCGGGGAATAACTGTGTCATTTTTCAGGCCTCTCCCCTGCTCCAGACGACATAATGGGGTGACAGAGATGGACGTGGCTCCACTGAGACCAACCCACAATTCTGGGCCGATTAGTAAATGTCAGCTCTGCCCTCCTCTCTGCTTCAAACCTCCAATAGCTTACACCAAATCGTCTTATAATGATATAATCCGCTCATTATTTCCTACATTATTTTAATAAATAATGCCATTTCATCAAAAATCACACCAGTGATTAAATATACATCTCTTTCGAGGGGTTTTCACCAAGAAACTCCCTGTACAGATCTCTGGTTCGCTCCCTGGTGGAACCTTTTTACTGAGATCACAGTCTCTGAGAACCATGTTCGATTCCAGTCAGCATAACCCCATCGGGTTCAGTATGAATAATCAGTCTTTATCAATTCAGCTACTGGTGCAGTGGTGAGGGGTTTGTCATTCATTCATAGGTATATCAGAGCGAAGTTAGTTTTCTGGGAATATCACAGACACTGTTAATTTAAGGGCCTTTAAATGTGGTTTTCGAAGACCCTTTATAGTCGGGTGAAAGAGACCTTTGGTACCACACTCACACGTGAAAATTGGGTGAAAAAATCTAGAGTGCATTAATTGGAATTAATAGAAATAGATGGACCTGTGATATTCTGTTACCATGGTTACCGTGTTTCATTCTTTCATTATTTCATTGTAAATATACATGTTTTGAGGTATTTTTAGACTATTTTCAATTTTGAAAAAATAGGCTTATGAGATCACCTTTTGTCCGTGTGTGTGTGCGTGTGTGTGTGTGTGTGTGTGTGTGATTCGTGTGTGTGCCCCCCCCCCTAATAAAATCTAAACGGCAGGAGCGATTTCAATGAAACTCGGAAAGTTCATAGCACTATTCCCGGCGACCTCGACCGTGCCCTTCAAATTTCGTTACGACTGACCAATCCAACATGGCGGCTGTGCGAAATATTTCACCAGCATTCAATATCTCCGAAACTATTACCGATATTACCCTGACATTTTCTAATGTGATAGAGGGAACTACTATAAGTTCACTTATGTGACCTTTGAAAACCTGGTAACTACAAAACCAACATGGAGGCCAAGCGAATTAGCGACTTTTAAATAGACGTTTCTCGCGATTTGACCAACCAAACGCAATGAAACTAGGTACAGTATATGTTTATATACATTGTAATGCACCGACATCTAACTTCGTTCAATTGTTCACATAATCACAACATGGCGGTTGTGCGAAATATTTCACCGGCATTCTATATCTCTGAAACTATTGGCGGTATCTCCCTAAAATTTTGTACGGAGATAAAGGGCACTGCTGGAAGTCCATCTATAAGACTTTCAAAAACCGGTTAACTACAAAACGAACATGGCGGCCAAGCGAATTTGAAAATTTTAAATAGACCTTTCTCGCGATTTAATGTTCCAAGCGCACTGAAACCAGGCACAGGAAATATTTATACACATTGCAATCCACTGGTATCTAATTTAGTTCAATTGTTTACATAACCTCAAGATGGCGGCAGTGCGAATTTTAAAATTAAGTTTTTATTTCTTGTGATGTAGTCATGCGATCGAAGTGAAAGTTTGAATAATGAACCTACGCAATAATTTTCCTTTAATGGTACATGACTCTTTGGCCTATACATTTAACAATCCAACATGGCGACCATCCGAAATATTTAGACGATACTGAATATCTACGAATCTATTTTAGCAATCAAACTGCATTTTTAATGTTCATAGGGGCTATGAACTCAAGCTCACCTATAGGACTTTAAATAACCTGGTGATCACAAATCCAACATGGCGGTGACGCGAATTATAAATATTCACATGGACGTTTCTCGCAATTTAACCATCCGCGTGCAGTGAAACTTGGTACAGTAAATCCTTATACGAATGTTAATCCACTGGCATCTAATTTATTTCAATTGTTTCCATAACCTCAAGATGGCAGCTGTGCAAAATTTTAAAATCTCCTTCTTTTTTCTTGTGTCCTAATTATGCGATTGAAGTTTGAATACTACGCGTTCACAATAATCTGCATGTAACAGTACATAACTCTAGGACCTACATATATAAAATCCAACATGGCGACCATCCGAAATATTTAAACGGTTCTCAATATCTACGAATCTATTACAGCAATCAAACAGAAATTGTGTATGTTGATAGTGGCAATTAACATAAGTAGGATATATGAAAATAGGCTGTATAGTTCTTCACGGAACTACTTGTTAATTGTGAGACATTTAAAGAGTAAGTGAGTGCGTTTCGCTTACGCATTGGGTTATGCTGAACCTGTAGGTACCCCATATGTGTAGGTTGGTGTTCCTTTCGGTACAAAACGGGAATGAGATTTTAGTAGAATAATATAGGGAGGGATTATCATTTATGTATTGACTAGCAGGTACCCACGGCTTCACTCGCGTCATAGTCATGTCATATTGTTATTCAATGAAATGCAGGTTTAACCCCCTTAACACCCCTTTAGAATCTGAATATCCAAAAATCTTTCCTTAGTGGACGTTTTCGACATACAATGAACATATCCCCAAAATTGCATGTTTCTTTGGCTGGGCAATGATGAGTGATTGAGTCAGTCAGGACATTTTCTTTCATTTATTTTTGAGAATGTCACCCCTCCCCATGAACCCTTTAAATGGGATTTATGAAAAAAAAGGTCGAACACCTATTTACTGTACTTATTTTTTAAGCTGATTTTTATCCGCTGAATTTCAAACTTCTCGCTAATGTCGTTTAAGAGATACACGCTCCATTAAGAATCCCTCAACCCCAAATTTTCACCCCTTTCACCTCATAATATACACCATATCGATATACCCTTAGACATATGTCTGCTTATTTTTATTGATTGATTTATATGCCGAATATCACATCCCCAAATGAAACAACTCGTGAGATACTGTTAATCAATGAAATGCAAGTTTAACCCCCTTAACACCCCTTCAGAACATGAATATCCAAAAAGCCATCTTTAGTGGACGTTTTCGACATACAACGAACATATCCCCAAAATTTCAAGTTTCTAACTGCAATAGGTTTGGCTGGGGGATGATGAGTGAATATCCAAAAATCCTTCCTTAGTGGACTTCTTTCCCTAGAATTTCACCCCTCCCCATGGGCCCCTTAAATTGGATTTATCAAAAAACGGTTGACCACCTATTTACTTATTTTTAAGCTGTTCTTCCTCCCTGAGTTTGATGAGAGAGTGAGTTAATCAGTTAGAACACATTCCTTCCTGTTTTTTTTCTTTCAGAATTTCACCCCTCTCCAAGAGCCCTTAAATTGGATTTATGAAAAAACGGTTGAACACCTATTTACTTATATTTTAAGCTGTTTTTTCCGCTGAATTAAAAACTTCTCGCCTGTGTCGTTTAAGAGATACACGCTCCGTTAAGAATCCTTCAACCCCCAATTTTCACCCCTTTCACCTCATAATATACACCACATCGATAAACCCTTATACATATTGAACCCTTTATCCTCTGATGGATAAATGATTCGATGTTTTATTTCTTCAATTAATTAATATTTCCACCAGCGTCACGAAATAGCCAGACGAAGATGAGGAAACTTCAAGCATTTGTTGGAGACAGCGGGGACATACATGCAGCAGTTGACAAAAGGCTTAATACTTTAGCATTGTGAAAAGAAAGACCCTAGCTATGTTTCAGAAGGACAGGTGGTGGCTACTTAAAAATAGAAGGGACGCGTGGTGAGACACGCTTATGGTATGTGCATTGTACTATTCGCGCCTAGAAAAAATATAATGCAGTAACGTGAGTGGCTGATGAGAATACTGGACACTCTCACGAAGCCGAGGTCTGATAAAAACCGCCAAGTTATTGAAAAAGTGGAGCCAATGAGAGATGAATGCTTACGAACGCGCCAAGTCTAGCTTGGGCACGCGATATCTAGCATTAACGCGGGAGATCGGCTAGACAACATCTCTACGATCGATTCTAGGATTAATGGGCATATTCTTGACCTGCGCAATTTTACGAGTTCAGGGATATTTGTTTCATTCCTGTACCACTATTATTTTGAGAAATTTTTATATAATTTCCCCCTCTATCGATACCTAGGGCCAGTTCATTTATAAGTGGCGTGAAGAGCCAAGACATTGCCTATTACTTTTGTGCGTCGGAGGACGTAAGCTATTATATTTGGTGTGTCGAGGACACAGGTTGATTACATTTTGTGTGTCGGAAGACACAGGTTATTACTGTACTTTGCGTGTCATGAGGACACAGATTTTATAAATGTGTTAAATTCAGTGATAGATAGTCATAGTACTATTTGGGTAGGGACAGTATCATCGACAATTCGCCAACAGACTGTTCTGGGGAAATAAGTACCTGAAACGGCGAATTTAGTAGTCAGATATCGAGTGTGTAATAATCTATAACTTTTTACATCAGCACGAGAGATGACATCGCCTATCATGGAAGAAGTTTGGAACTGTCAACACTCCATCGAGATGTGGGAAACGAGCTAAGCAGCATTGTAGGGAAATGGCTGCAGATGTTCGTTGACGGTGACTGGCAGAGGATGAGTACATGAATAATATTCTTATTATCTGATAAATTAACTTATGGTATGTGGGACATATTTTGTTTTGTAAATATTTTGCTTGTGTTGATTAACGTAGTGTATTTAGTTTTGGTCTGACACACCTTTTGCATGGAAACAGCTCGCACAATTTTGTTTAGTTATAAGTTCTTGTTTGTTTGATTTAATTAACGTGGCTATGTGAACGACCGTGTTCGCATATGTTTACGTAGTGCGATTAAGAAGCGTCTCTCGGAGATATGTTGTGTTTCAGAAGTAGGACTGAATTAGTATAATCATGCAGTAGATTGGAGGGTAAATTAATCTTGTAATGTTTATTATTGATCAGATTCAGTGAGTTTATTGCCGTTGGAGCAATGCGATTTGTGGCGAGGAGCAGTCAGCTCTCTCGTAGGTTTTAATATTTTCTTAAATAGTTTGTGAGCATCTTGTTCAACCGACCTGTGTGAAAATGGTATGTCATTCCCAGCAGTGTGTGTGTGTGTGTGTGTATTTTATTGGTCATTACAAGCGGGAATTTCAGCGTGGACTGATTTCTGTCAGCTTGGTGCCAAGTCCATATGGTTACCTTGCGAGGACATATGTGGCTATATCGATGAAGGTCTTACCATATGTTTATGTGGTTGAGATTTGTTGCTGTTGATTCTACGAGATAACGGGACAGTTGGTCAGGTTATTTTTACACACTGGAGCTGGACGGTGACGAGTTGTGGTAGGGGGAAGTTGTTTCACAAGACGGGCTGAAAGGATTGCGTCAAGGTCATTAATGGAGTGCTTGTTGGCTCCGTAAAGTTACTTGAAATACAGAATAAGAACTGATCAATGGTAAAAATTGTTTAAATAAATGGGAGTTGCCTACGAATCACTATAATCTCCGAAGCGTTAGCTTAACGTGCATTTTATTCATATAAAGTAATCTCAGCCGTTGAGGCTTTTGTTGTTGTTGGTTTAATTCCATGTTTATGTTCTGTATTAGTGACCCGTGTAGTCACGTGCGATGCTGTCTTTTCCTTGTTTGTGTATTGAGCAAGTGGCCGGGTTGGCAGCTCATTAGTCAGATGCGTCATTGCATTGAAGGAGGGTCTCGAGGGAGATTCCTGTGTATATTAATTTTTAGATTGTGTGTCAGCATTAATTTTTAAGTGTTTTATTAGTGTTGTGTCCCATATCCGTAAACGTTGATTTACGAGATGATTGTTCGTAAGCGTCGTGGCTGTTACCCGATGTGAACGAACAGTCATCCTAGTACTCATTCCTCGTAGTTAGTCATTACGCGTACATAAAATCCAATGCAAGTTAGTGGAGTTTGGATCCACATTTTTATAAGGGGGAGATCCGTCTGACTCCTCAACTTTTGATAAGTATTCTGTCATGGGAAGATTCAGGGAGAAATTTTATTATTGTTGTTGTCTATATTCATTTTATTTGCACTAATAGTCATTAAATTATGTTATTATTTTACGTCTTGTCACTTCCTTTCTTAATTATAGTTTTAATCCTATGACCCTTACCTCAGTAGAGCATGTTGTTTGGCGAACGTAAACATCACACTATGAACTGAGCGCGACCCCTTGATTAAGATTTCTTACATATAAACACTGCAATACTAAAGGGTTCATAGGTGGTAAACTGGCGCCCAACGTGGGGAGGTTCACTGTGGTGTAACGGAAAAGAAATTGCACATGTCAATGTAAGCGTAGTTGGGTTTACAAACTGACGCAACAATGTATTTTTGTTACTGGTTCGCTGCTGGAACACATTTAGTTGGCGTATTTGAGTAAATCTGACAGGCCACAAGTGGAGGCAGTTATGACAGTATTTTAACCACCGGAAAGTGATATTTTATTAAAAGTAATTGAGGCGAAGAGGATACCGCCGACTGTGTGAAATATAAATTAAAATCAGGAGTTTGCAATGTAAAATACGGTTCACGTTTTTGTCTATTGAATTAAAGTAAAAAAATAATATACGTGATACCGGGCGCCCATTGATTAAAGTTAAAACTAGATTTGTTTAGAAAGTCAAACTCATGAAAATGTTAGGAGGCTGGTAGCCTTAAATGACAACTAATACTTTGTTAATTAGTCAGTGTTAATATCAGATCAGGATAACAATTTAATGACTAAATATGTGTTTGGGTTTAAATTAAATTGAGTAAAATTAGAACCACTCAGAGATGCAATCGACTAGTGGGATTAAATGTAAATTATAAATGAACTGAGTAGGGTAAAGAAATTAAATGTGCATTGGGATTATATGTATGTGTCAGGGGACATTGCTTTATGCCATTTCCCTAATGTCTCATATAAAGTGTATAACATGGCAACAGTAGAACAGATTCAAGAAATCATTGAGAGTGCAGCTAGGAGGACACAGAAATTGTTGGACACTAAATTGGCGGAACAGAGCGAATCATTAAACGCGAAATTATCTGAACAATTAAACAATAGTATGTTAGAACAAAGTGAAGCTATAAACAAACTGTCTGAGCAGAGTGAATCACTAAAAACTGAACTATCCGAACAAAGTGAATCACTAAACACAAAACTATCTGAACAAAGTGAATCATTGCGGACACAATTAAATAACAGTAGGATTGAACAAAATGAATATCAGGCGGAACAAGCTAGATTACTAAAAAATGAAATCAATGACACTATAAATTCGCAGTTAGAGGCGCAGAATGTTAAAAACACGAACCAATTAGCTTCGTTAACCGCAGAGATGAAGGAACATACTAATCAACAGATGGTATTGCTGGCCCTAAATGTTAGTAAAAACAATGAAAAACAATTAGATCAGATTAAGAAAATGGAAACTATATTTGATCAAAAACTTAGCATTCTGGATGAAACGGTGTTAGCTAAATTAGAGCAAATTGAACTAGCATGCACTATGAGTACGAGCGAGGTCAAGATAGCTCAGGATAAGTTGGAAGGACGATTTAAGGAAATGGAGAAAAGCGGCAAGGTCATTCAACAACAATTATCAGCGGTAGATGAAAATATATCCGGCATAATTAAAGATATGGATCGTCTCGAAATAAAATCAGCGGAGCAATGGAAAAGCCTAGAAGCGGATCAGGATCAATTAAAGAATACCATCGACGAAAATATCGCGAGATTGGAGGAAAGGTTGAGCCAGATAGAAAGCAATCAGGATGACACTAAAAGCCAGATTGAGGAGAAAGTAAGCACAATTAAGGAGCAAATAAGAAGAGATTGGCGAAAAATGAATATCGATTCTAAAGAGGAAAGATCAACCATCCTTAAGACGGTAGGCGAAAATCATACTCGTATTCAAGCATTAGAGCAAGAAATTAAGAGTAAACTTAAAGAACAAACAGACAGGATCATTAAAGCTGAACTAAGGTCAATAGAACAATCCTCGATATTTAAAACGGGAACAATGGAAAATAAGCAGGACGACTCAAATAGCCCGGAGGGGACTAACACAGCAGGGAGTCAGACTCAGGCGGAGAGCCCATTAACGACAAACACGGAGGGGTTTCGCAAGAATATTGAAAGGAGTTCCACGCCACAGGACGGTCATCAGCCCACACAACTTATCCAAGTAATTCGCTCGAACGATTATAAACCGCAGAAATACACGGAGAATTCAGGGGTGACACCTAAAGCCTTTATTAAAGAAATTGAAGATCATTACAATGATACTGGGGTACCTGAAGCACGTAGGCTAAGGATGATGGAAAGATTTTTATCAGGAAATATCCTTACACGGTTTTTAAGCTTCAAATATACATTTGGAACTATGTCAGATTTCAAAATCGCGTCTCTGCGCAAGTACTGGTCGCCGGCATTACAACAGAGTCTAAGAATGGAGCTTTACTCTAGGAAATATCAAACTACCCAGCAAACGAAATACTCAGATTTCTTTAACATGCAAATGTTGAAATTTCGCGACCTTGATTACCCTTTAAATGGAGCGGATCTGGTGATGACTATAGCGCGGCAATTACCAGTCAACGTGCAACAAGTACTAGTCGCAGCGAACGTTAGTACGGCCTTACATGCAGAACAGATATTACGCCAGATAGACGAGACTACCTCTCATAATCATTATAGAGGAGGAAGACAACTGGAGTTAGTCAATACGACAGAGGTCATAAAACCAAAACAGGCAAACACGAAAACGCAGGGTACAAATACAAGCACATCCACACCTAGGCGGAACCAGGAAGAGGTAGAAAACAGACCGTACCAGCGTAACGAGAATAATTACAACAATAGGTCATATCAAGGCAACAATAGGTATCAACAGAGAGGATATCAGCAATGGCGTGAAAATCGAAGAAATGAGAGGCCTTATGGAAGATACGGTGATTACAATGGGAATCAAAGATGGAAAGGAAGGAGAGATCAAAATCACGGAGAGGCACGTAATTATCGAAATGACTGGGATGATAGGCACGCTCAATCACAAAATTACCTAGAGGAATTACACGCTAGTCAAGGTGGAGAGCAAGGACGATGGGAGAAAGCCATTGGGAACATGAAGAATCCAGACACACATACTGAGGAAGCTGGAAGTCTACTGAGACAAGAGGAAAGTCAGGGGCGTGGGCGAAAAAATGATGACGGGAGTCGCAACGGAGCTTAAAAAAATCTAAATTTGGATAAAGGAGACAGTCTACGAACGCAACAGTCGGAAGTTGAAGATGGATGGATAGTAGCGAACATACAAGAATGGATTGCTTTGCCAGAAGATTGCCTGGAGGAGACGGTGAAACCACGGAACGATGAAATTAGGCAGTTACCTGTTATTTACGCGAGGATTGGTGGAATTAATATAAGATGTTTATTGGATACGGGGTCGCAGATCAGTCTGGTATCGGAGGCCTTGGTTCGAGAGTTGGGACGGACTCAGAATATTCCTGTGATTCCCGTACCACGACTCAACGTGAGGGGTGTTATTCCTGAACGCACCGTCACTTGTAAACGTCAGGCATACTTAGAACTGAACATATTGGAACACACTTTTGGGCAAACATTCATTATCATGGCAAAGATGAATTTCAATATAATTCTTGGTGCAAATTTCATTTGTGACTCTCAAGCAGTGATAGATTTGCACAAGAATTCAGTCAGTTTTAGAGAGTATGATCAGCTGAAGAATGTGGGATTGCATATGGATGAAATCACTACCGGAAGAGATGTAAATTCTTGGGCATTGGAAGCAATATCGGAAAAGACGGAAGAGGAGATACGAAAGGCAGAAGATAACATCATAGAAGGAGCTGTTGTGGAACTAGATGAGGAGAGTGAATCCCAGGAGATATGGTCTTTATTAACAGAAGGAGATAACAGTAATGCACTATTTGAAGAGTTACTACAGGAGCGGCTCAATGACATTCAACTTGGGGGTGAACATAGAAAACAATTGGAAGAGATTTTAAGGAAGCACAAAGCAGTATTTGACACAGTACCTGGGAAAATATTAAATTTCTAATATTCAATGCAAGTCGAGGATTGGTCACCTTTCAAAAGCAGATTGTACCCAATTCCGGAAAAATATCGTGGTCAAGTCAAGGTCATTATAGATGAGATGTTAAAAGCTGGAGTGATAAGGAAGACACCTACACCTTATCTAAATGCGATTTTGGCAGTCACAAAACCAAATGGATCTATTAGACTTCGTTTAGATGCCAGAAATCTCAACATGAGACTCATTTTTCCTGAGTATGACAGAGCACCAATTATCAGAGACGTACTAAAAGGCTTTAAGAACAAGAGCATCTATTCATCAGTAGACCTGACGAGTTCGTTCCACCATATTGAATTGGATGAGAAGTCACAGCTTCTAACTGGCTTCTTATTCGATAACCAAACGTTTTGTTTCGTCCGAATGCCCTTCGGAGTCAAAACAGCGGGCTGTGCTTTAATCCGAGCCCTGGATTGGAATCTAACCGAGGAAGTTAAGGAGATGACGGTGCGCTACATTGATGACATTCTGCTGGCATCCGACAACATTGAAATTCACACGGAAAATTTAGATAAAGTATTAGGCAACATAATGCATCAAATTTCAAAGTAAACCTGAAGAAATCGCATTTCTTCTAGAGCGAGATCTTATATTTGGGTCACATCATTGACAAGGAGGAAGTGAAACCAAACCCAGCTAAGATCGAAGCGATAAAGAATTTCCCTACACCAACGAGAGTCAAGCACATTCGGGCTTTCTTAGGCGTAACGGGATTCTTTAAAGAAAACTGTCCAGGTTACACGGAGACTGTAGCTCCAATGCAGGAAATGCTAAAAAAGAATAATAAATGGTTATGGAATGCGGAATGTGAGAAGGCGTTCCAAGCAACAAAACAGCTACTGGAAAACTGCATTAAGTTAGGATAACCAGATTTCAAGCACAAATTATAATCCAAGCGGATGATTCACTAATTGGTGTAGGTGCCATGCTCTACCAAGAAGATCCAGCTAACCTGCAACATAAAACATATTTGGCATTTGTCAGCCGAAAATTGCGTAAGCACGAGCGCAATTATACTGTAACGGAACTAGAGTTGTTGGCCATCCTTCATGTGCTTCAACAATGGAAACGAATAATTTATGGCTATCCCATTGTTGTCAGGACTGATCACAAGGCACTAACATTCTTGTTTAAGACGTCGATGGCAAGCGAACGTGTGACACGTTGGTCTATTTATATTCAGCAGTTTAGCATTGAGATTGAACATTGCCCAGGGAAGATGAACGTGATTCCGGATGCACTCAGCAGGAACCCAGAGCCTGATGATGAAGAAACAGCGATGGTACAACATTTGGAGTTAACACCGAAGGACCGGGAATTCTTGGAGGAGTTACGTGAGATACAGCGAGAACAGGAAGCGGAACCATGGATGATGCTATTAATTCAATACTTCAGAAAGCAACTACCTACAGGAACACCTGCATTTCGAGAAGCGAAAGCCAAAGAAGGAAGATATGTTTATGTCAACAATTTGCTGCACAAATGGGTAGATAATGACCACACCAAGTTACGCATACTAGTCCCTGCATCTTTACAGCGAGGATTGACATGGCATACTCACGAAAGTTACGGACACGTCGGATTAGACAAGTGCGAAGCGACGATAGGAGAGACATTTACATGGCCACGTATGAGAACAACTATATGTGACGTCATTACGACTTGTGATCCTTGTCAGAGGACAAAGCCCAATAACTATTTAATGAGGCAGTATCCTAGACCACTGCTACCTCAGAAACCATGCGAGCTACTGGCCCTGGACTGTTTCGGCCCAATTCCGAAAGGTAGACGAGGTTGCCGT
The DNA here is from genome assembly GCA_946902985.2 of Meconema thalassinum. Classification (NCBI taxonomy): domain Eukaryota; kingdom Metazoa; phylum Arthropoda; class Insecta; order Orthoptera; family Tettigoniidae; genus Meconema; species Meconema thalassinum. The sequence goes on from OX336398.1 coordinate 80,743,260, forward strand.
CACTTGCTAGTGTGCATTGATGTGTTTTCTAAGTTTGTCGTATTATGCCCCATTCAGAAAACCACATCGAAACAAGTACTCAGTCGTATTCGAAATAGAGTTATTCCAATCCTTGGAAAACCAGAATTTATATTGTCAGACCATGGCAGATATTTTGCAAGCGCCGAATTCAAAAAAGGTATGGAGGACATGGGTATAAAACACGTTTTAAGCAGTATCCGACATGCCCAAGCTAATCCAAGTGAGAGAGCAATAAAATGTGTAACATCATACTTGAGAATCTTCATTCCCAAAGAACATCATAAATGGGTGGATAAAATTAAGGATGTAGAGACATGTATGAATTCTACCAGGCACGAGTCAACAGGACAGATCCCCATGGTCTTACACAAAAACGAGTATCCAGTGAGAACGTGGAAAAGCATCATTAACTGCCCACAAGATCCCATGATAGCACCTGACCTGCGAATAGAGAGAACGAGAGCCTACATGAGAAAACAAGCAGATCGCAGATTACGGCGATTGAGAAATAAGAGATTTCACCGTGATCTTGAAATCAACCAGCTCGTTTTGGTGAAACGACCCGCTACATCGGATCCAGAGAAGAAGATATTCAGCAAATTCTGTGAAGAGTTCATAGGACCCTATTCTATTGTCAGTAACCTAGGAAATAATGCATACAGAATGAAAGAGTTAAGCACAGGAACAATGTCGGTCTACAATGCAGCCAACTTAAAAAAGTATCGAAGAAGTGAACCATGGGAGCGCCGAAATAATGATGCAGTTTGAATATATGGACGTCCTATATCAACCAAGTGGACGGGGCGCAGTTGAGTACGGCTCGAGAAGAAGGAAGTAGGGATGGTGTTGACAAACATTAACGAGACGGGCAGAGTGTTGCCTCAGGCATCAGCGCGTCACACAAGCAGCTGAAAGAGTGAGGTCCAAGCAGGAAATAAAACGAGTAAATGCCATTCAAGACAGGAGCGGCTAGACCATGCAATAGAAAGGGGTGATTCTGAAATAAAACAATTTGGCCTACGGAAGTCTTTTAAAAATTATCGACTTTTTCCTAAGTTCGAAATTTTGTGTGTGGAGGAGTTGTGAACCCTTTATCCTCTGATGGATAAATGATTCGATGTTTTATTTCTTCAATTAATTAATATTTCCACCAGCGTCACGAAATAGCCAGACGAAGATGAGGAAACTTCAAGCATTTGTTGGAGACAGCGGGGACATACCTGCAGCAGTTGACAAAAGGCTAAATACTTTAGCATTGTGAAAAGAAAGACCCTAGCTATGTTTCAGAAGGACAGGTGGTGGCTACCTCAAAATAGAAGGGACGCGTGGTAAGACACGCTTGTGGTATGTGCATTGTACTATTCGCGCCTAGAAAAAATATAATGCAGTAACGTGAGTGGCTGATGAGAATACTGGACACTCCCACGAAGCCGAGGTCTGATAAAAAAAACGCCAAGTTATTGAAAAAGTGGAGCCAATGAGAGATGAATGCTTACGAACGCGCCAAGTCTAGCTTGGGCACGCGATATCTAGCATTAACGCGGGAGATCGGCTAGACAACATCTCTACGATCGATTCTAGGATTAATGGGCATATTCTTGACCTGCGCAATTTTACGAGTTCAGGGATATTTGTTTCATTCCTGTACCACTATTATTTTGAGAAATTTTTATATAATTTCCCCCTCTATCGATACCTAGGGCCAGTTCATTTATAAGTGGCGTGAAGAGCCAAGACATTGCCTATTACTTTTGTGCGTCGGAGGACGTAAGCTATTATATTTGGTGTGTCGAGGACACAGGTTGATTACATTTTGTGTGTCGGAAGACACAGGTTATTACTGTACTTTGCGTGTCATGAGGACACAGATTTTATAAATGTGTTAAATTCAGTGATAGATAGTCATAGTACTATTTGGGTAGGGACAGTATCATCGACAATTCGCCAACAGACTGTTCTGGGGAAATAAGTACCTGAAACGGCGAATTTAGTAGTCAGATATCGAGTGTGTAATAATCTATAACTTTTTACATCAGCACGAGAGATGACATCGCCTATCATGGAAGAAGTTTGGAACTGTCAACACTCCATCGAGATGTGGGAAACGAGCTAAGCAGCATTGTAGGGAAATGGCTGCAGATGTTCGTTGATGGTGACTGGCAGAGGATGAGTACATGAATAATATTCTTATTATCTGATAAATTAACTTATGGTATGTGGGACATATTTTGTTTTGTAAATATTTTGCTTGTGTTGATTAACGTAGTGTATTTAGTTTTGGTCTGACACACCTTTTGCATGGAAACAGCTCGCACAATTTTGTTTAGTTATAAGTTCTTGTTTGTTTGATTTAATTAACGTGGCTATGTGAACGACCGTGATCGCATATGTTTACGTAGTGCGATTAAGAAGCGTCTCTCGGAGATATGTTGTGTTTCAGAAGTAGGACTGAATTAGTATAATCATGCAGTAGATTGGAGGGTAAATTAATCTTGTAATGTTTATTATTGATCAGATTCAGTGAGTTTATTGCCGTTGGAGCAATGCGATTTGTGGCGAGGAGCAGTCAGCTCTCTCGTAGGTTTTAATATTTTCTTAAATAGTTTGTGAGCATCTTGTTCAACCGACCTGTGTGAAAATGGTATGTCATTCCCAGCAGTGTGTGTGTGTGTGTGTGTGTATTTTATTGGTCATTACAAGCGGGAATTTCAGCGTGGACTGATTTCTGTCAGCTTGGTGCCAAGTCCATATGGTTACCTTGCGAGGACATATGTGGCTATATCGATGAAGGTCTTACCATATGTTTATGTGGTTGAGATTTGTTGCTGTTGATTCTAAGAGATAACGGGACAGTTGGTCAGGTTATTTTTACACACTGGAGCTGGACGGTGACGAGTTGTGGTAGGGGGAAGTTGATTCACAAGGCGGGCTGAAAGGATTGCATCAAGGTCATTAATGGAGTGCTTGTTGGCTCCGTAAAGTTACTTGAAATACAGAATAAGAACTGATCAATGGTAAAAATTGTTTAAATAAATGGGAGTTGCCTACGAATCACTATAATCTCCGAAGCGTTAGCTTAACGTGCATTTTATTCATATAAAGTAATCTCAGCCGTTGAGGCTTTTGTTGTTGTTGGTTTAATTCCATGTTTATGTTCTGTATTAGTGACCCGTGTAGTCACGTGCGATGCTGTCTTTTCCTTGTTTGTGTATTGAGCAAGTGGCCGGGTTGGCAGCTCATTAGTCAGATGCGTCATTGCATCGAAGGAGGGTCTCGAGGGAAATTCCTGTGTATATTAATTTTTAGATTGTGTGTCAGCATTAATTTTTAAGTGTTTTATTAGTGTTGTGTCCCATATCCGTAAACGTTGATTTACGAGATGATTGTTCGTAAGCGCCGTGGCTGTTACCCGATGTGAACGAACAGTCATCCTAGTACTCATTCCTCGTAGTTAGTCATTACGCGTACATACAATCCAATGCAAGTTAGTGGAGCTTGGATCCACATTTTTATAAGGGGGAGATCCGTCTGACTCCTCAACTTTTGATAAGTATTCTGTCATGGGAAGATTTAGGGAGAAATTTTATTATTGTTGTTGTCTATATTCATTTTATTTGCACTAATTGTCATTAAATTATGTTATTATTTTACGTCTTGTCACTTCCTTTCTTAATTATAGTTTTAATCCTATGACCCTTACCTCAGTAGAGCATGTTGTTTGGCGAACGTAAACATCACACTATGAACTGAGCGCGACCCCTTGATTAAGATTCTTACATATAAACACTGCAATACTAAAGGGTTCATAGGTGGTAAACTGGCGCCCAACGTGGGGAGGTTCACTGTGGTGTAACGGCAAAGAAATTGCACATGTCAATGTAAGCGTAGTTGGGTTTACAAACTGACGCAACAATGAAGGTGTATTTTTGTTACTGGTTCGCTGCTGGAACACATTTAGTTGGCGTATTTGAGTAAAACTGACAGGCCACAAGTGGAGGCAGTTATGACAGTATTTTAATCACCGGAAAGTGATATTTTATTAAAAGTAATTGAGGCGAAGAGGATACCGCCGACTGTGTGAAATATAAATTAAAATCAGGAGTTTGGAATGTAAAATACGGTTCACGTTTTTGTCTATTGAATTAAAGTAAAAAAATAATATACGTGATACCGGGCGCCCATTGATTAAAGTTAAAACTAGATTTGTTTAGAAAGTCAAACTCATGAAAATGTTAGGAGGCTGGTAGCCTTAAATGACAACTAATACTTTGTTAATTAGTCAGTGTTAATATCAGATCAGGATAACAATTTAATGACTAAATATGTGTTTGGGTTTAAATTAAATTGAGTAAAATTAGAACCACTCAGAGATGCAATCGACTAGTGGGATTAAATGTAAATTATAAATGAACTGAGTAGGGTAAAGAAATTAAATGTGCATTGGGATTATATGTTTATGTCAGGGGACATTGCTTTATGCCATTTCCCTAATGTCTCATATAAAGTGTATAACATGGCAACAGTAGAACAGATTCAAGAAATCATTGAGAGTGCAGCTAGGAGGACACAGAAATTGTTGGACACTAAATTGGCGGAACAGAGCGAATCATTAAACGCGAAATTATCTGAACAATTAAACAATAGTATGTTAGAACAAAGTGAAGCTATAAACAAACTGTCTGAGCAGAGTGAATCACTAAAAACTGAACTATCCGAACAAAGTGAATCACTAAACACAAAACTATCTGAACAAAGTGAATCATTGCGGACACAATTAAATAACAGTAGGATTGAACAAAATGAATATCAGGCGGAACAAGCTAGATTACTAAAAATGAAATCAATGACACTATAAATTCGCAGTTAGAGGCGCAGAATGTTAAAAACACGAACCAATTAGCTTCGTTAACCGCAGAGATGAAGGAACATACTAATCAACAGATGGTATTGCTGGCCCTAAATGTTAGTAAAAACAATGAAAACAATTAGATCAGATTAAGAAAATGGAAACTATATTTGATCAAAAACTTAGCATTCTGGATGAAACGGTGTTAGCTAAATTAGAGCAAATTGAACTAGCATGCACTATGAGTACGAGCGAGGTCAAGATAGCTCAGGATAAGTTGGAAGGACGATTTAAGGAAATGGAGAAAAGCGGCAAGGTCATTCAACAACAATTATCAGCGGTAGATGAAAATATATCCGGCATAATTAAAGATATGGATCGTCTCGAAATAAAATCAGCGGAGCAATGGAAAAGCCTAGAAGCGGATCAGGATCAATTAAAGAATACCATCGACGAAAATATCGCGAGATTGGAGGAAAGGTTGAGCCAGATAGAAAGCAATCAGGATGACACTAAAAGCCAGATTGAGGAGAAAGTAAGCACAATTAAGGAGCAAATAAGAAGAGATTGGCGAAAAATGAATATCGATTCTAAAGAGGAAAGATCAACCATCCTTAAGACGGTAGGCGAAAATCATACTCGTATTCAAGCATTAGAGCAAGAAATTAAGAGTAAACTTAAAGAACAAACAGACAGGATCATTAAAGCTGAACTAAGGTCAATAGAACAATCCTCTATATTTAAAACGGGAACAATGGAAAATAAGCAGGACGACTCAAATAGCCCGGAGGGGACTAACACAGCAGGGAGTCAGACTCAGGCGGAGAGCCCATTAACGACAAACACGGAGGGGTTTCGCAAGAATATTGAAAGGAGTTCCACGCCACAGGACGGTCATCAGCCCACACAACTTATCCAAGTAATTCGCTCGAACGATTATAAACCGCAGAAATACACGGAGAATTCAGGGGTGACACCTAAAGCCTTTATTAAAGAAATTGAAGATCATTACAATGATACTGGGGTACCTGAAGCACGTAGGCTAAGGATGATGGAAAGATTTTTATCAGGAAATGTCCTTACATGGTTTTTAAGCTTCAAATATACATTTGGAACTATGTCAGATTTCAAAATCGCGTCTCTGCGCAAGTACTGGTCGCCGGCATTACAACAGAGTCTAAGAATGGAGCTTTACTCTAGGAAATATCAAACTACCCAGCAAACGAAATACTCAGATTTCTTTAACATGCAAATGTTGAAATTTCGCGACCTTGATTACCCTTTAAATGGAGCGGATCTGGTGATGACTATAGCGCGGCAATTACCAGTCAACGTGCAACAAGTACTAGTCGCAGCGAACGTTAGTACGGCCTTACATGCAGAACAGATATTACGCCAGATAGACGAGACTACCTCTCATAATCATTATAGAGGAGGAAGACAACTGGAGTTAGTCAATACGACAGAGGTCATAAAACCAAAACAGGCAAACACGAAAACGCAGGGTACAAATACAAGCACATCCACACCTAGGCGGAACCAGGAAGAGGTAGAAAACAGACCGTACCAGCGTAACGAGAATAATTACAACAATAGGTCATATCAAGGCAACAATAGGTATCAACAGAGAGGATATCAGCAATGGCGTGAAAATCGAAGAAATGAGAGGCCTTATGGAAGATACGGTGATTACAATGGGAATCAAAGATGGAAAGGAAGGAGAGATCAAAATCACGGAGAGGCACGTAATTATCGAAATGACTGGGATGATAGGCACGCTCAATCACAAAATTACCTAGAGGAATTACACGCTAGTCAAGGTGGAGAGCAAGGACGACGGGAGAAAGACATTGGGAACATGAAGAATCCAGACACACATACTGAGGAAGCTGGAAGTCTACTGAGACAAGAGGAAAGTCAGGGGCGTGGGCGACAAAATGATGACGGGAGTCGCAACGGAGCTTAAAAAAATCTAAATTTGGATAAAGGAGACAGTCTACGAACGCAACAGTCGGAAGTTGAAGATGGATGGATAGTAGCGAACATACAAGAATGGATTGCTTTGCCAGAAGATTGCCTGGAGGAGACGGTGAAACCACGGAACGATGAAATTAGGCAGTTACCTGTTATTTACGCGAGGATTGGTGGAATTAATATAAGATGTTTATTGGATACGGGGTCGCAGATCAGTCTGGTATCGGAGGCCTTGGTTCGAGAGTTGGGACGGACTCAGAATATTCCTGTGATTCCCGTACCACGACTCAAAGTGAGGGGTGTTATTCCTGAACGCACCGTCACTTGTAAACGTCAGGCATACTTAGAACTGAACATATTGGAACACACTTTTGGGCAAACATTCATTATCATGGCAAAGATGAATTTCAATATAATTCTTGGTGCAAATTTCATTTGTGACTCTCAAGCAGTGATAGATTTGCACAAGAATTCAGTCAGTTTTAGAGAGTATGATCAGCTGAAGAATGTGGGATTGCATATGGATGAAATCACTACCGGAAGAGATGTAAATTCTTGGGCATTGGAAGCAATATCGGAAAAGACGGAAGAGGAGATACGAAAGGCAGAAGATAACATCATAGAAGGAGCTGTTGTGGAACTAGATGAGGAGAGTGAATCCCAGGAGATATGGTCTTTATTAACAGAAGGAGATAACAGTAATGCACTATTTGAAGAGTTACTACAGGAGCGGCTCAATGACATTCAACTTGGGGGTGAACATAGAAAACAATTGGAAGAGATTTTAAGGAAGCACAAAGCAGTATTTGACACAGTACCTGGGAAAATATTAAATTTCAAATATTCAATGCAAGTCGAGGATTGGTCACCTTTCAAAAGCAGATTGTACCCAATTCCGGAAAAATATCGTGGTCAAGTCAAGGTCATTATAGATGAGATGTTAAAAGCTGGAGTGATAAGGAAGACACCTACACCTTATCTAAATGCGATTTTGGCAGTCACAAAACCAAATGGATCTATTAGACTTCGTTTAGATGCCAGAAATCTCAACATGAGACTCATTTTTCCTGAGTATGACAGAGCACCAATTATCAGAGACGTACTAAAAGGCTTTAAGAACAAGAGCATCTATTCATCAGTAGACCTGACGAGTTCGTTCCACCATATTGAATTGGATGAGAAGTCACAGCTTCTAACTGGCTTCTTATTCGATAACCAAACGTTTTGTTTCGTCCGAATGCCCTTCGGAGTCAAAACAGCGGGCTGTGCTTTAATCCGAGCCCTGGATTGGAATCTAACCGAGGAAGTTAAGGAGATGACGGTGCGCTACATTGATGACATTCTGCTGGCATCCGACAACATTGAAATTCACACGGAAAATTTAGATAAAGTATTAGGCAACATAATGCATCAAATTTCAAAGTAAACCTGAAGAAATCGCATTTCTTCTAGAGCGAGATCTTATATTTGGTTCACATCATTGACAAGGAGGAAGTGAAACCAAACCCAGCTAAGATCGAAGCGATAAAGAATTTCCCTACACCAACGAGAGTCAAGCACATTCGGGCTTTCTTAGGCGTAACGGGATTCTTTAAAGAAAACTGTCCAGGTTACACGGAGACTGTAGCTCCAATGCAGGAAATGCTAAAAAAGAATAATAAATGGTTATGGAATGCGGAATGTGAGAAGGCGTTCCAAGCAACAAAACAGCTACTGGAAAACTGCATTAAGTTAGGATAACCAGATTTCAAGCACAAATTATAATCCAAGCGGATGATTCACTAATTGGTGTAGGTGCCATGCTCTACCAAGAAGATCCAGCTAACCTGCAACATAAAACATATTTGGCATTTGTCAGCCGAAAATTGCGTAAGCACGAGCGCAATTATACTGTAACGGAACTAGAGTTGTTGGCCATCCTTCATGTGCTTCAACAATGGAAACGAATAATTTATGGCTATCCCATTGTTGTCAGGACTGATCACAAGGCACTAACATTCTTGTTTAAGACGTCGATGGCAAGCGAACGTGTGACACGTTGGTCTATTTATATTCAGCAGTTTAGCATTGAGATTGAACATTGCCCAGGGAAGATGAACGTGATTCCGGATGCACTCAGCAGGAACCCAGAGCCTGATGATGAAGAAACAGCGATGGTACAACATTTGGAGTTAACACCGAAGGACCGGGAATTCTTGGAGGAGTTACGTGAGATACAGCGAGAACAGGAAGCGGAACCATGGATGATGCTATTAATTCAATACTTCAGAAAGCAACTACCTACAGGAACACCTGCATTTCGAGAAGCGAAAGCCAAAGAAGGAAGATATGTTTATGTCAACAATTTGCTGCACAAATGGGTAGATAATGACCACACCAAGTTACGCATACTAGTCCCTGCATCTTTACAGCGAGGATTGACATGGCATACTCACGAAAGTTACGGACACGTCGGATTAGACAAGTGCGAAGCGACGATAGGAGAGACATTTACATGGCCACGTATGAGAACAACTATATGTGACGTCATTACGACTTGTGATCCTTGTCAGAGGACAAAGCCCAATAACTATTTAATGAGGCAGTATCCTAGACCACTGCTACCTCAGAAACCATGCGAGCTACTGGCCCTGGACTGTTTCGGCCCAATTCCGAAAGGTAGACGAGGTTGCCGTCACTTGCTAGTGTGCATTGATGTGTTTTCTAAGTTTGTCGTATTATGCCCCATTCAGAAAACCACATCGAAACAAGTACTCAGTCGTATTCGAAATAGAGTTATTCCAATCCTTGGAAAACCAGAATTTATATTGTCAGACCATGGCAGATATTTTGCAAGCGCCGAATTCAAAAAAGGTATGGAGGACATGGGTATAAAACACGTTTTAAGCAGTATCCGACATGCCCAAGCTAATCCAAGTGAGAGAGCAATAAAATGTGTAACATCATACTTGAGAATCTTCATTCCCAAAGAACATCATAAATGGGTGGATAAAATTAAGGATGTAGAGACATGTATGAATTCTACCAGGCACGAGTCAACAGGACAGATCCCCATGGTCTTACACAAAAACGAGTATCCAGTGAGAACGTGGAAAAGCATCATTAACTGCCCACAAGATCCCATGATAGCACCTGACCTGCGAATAGAGAGAACGAGAGCCTACATGAGAAAACAAGCAGATCGCAGATTACGGCGATTGAGAAATAAGAGATTTCACCGTGATCTTGAAATCAACCAGCTCGTTTTGGTGAAACGACCCGCTACATCGGATCCAGAGAAGAAGATCTTCAGCAAATTCTGTGAAAAGTTCATAGGACCCTATTCTATTGTCAGAAACCTAGGAAATATTGCATACAGAGTGAAAGAGTTAAGCACAGGGACAATGTCGGTCTACAATGCAGCCAACTTAAAAAAGTATCGAAGAAGTGAACCATGGGAGCGCCGAAATAATGATGCAGTTTGAATATATGGACGTCCTATATCAACCAAGTGGACGGGGCGCAGTTGAGTACGGCTCGAGAAGAAGGAAGTAGGGATGGTGTTGACAAACATTAACGAGACGGGCAGAGTGTTGCCTCAGGCATCAGCGCGTCACACAAGCAGCTGAAAGAGTGAGGTCCAAGCAGGAAATAAAACGAGTAAATGCCATTCAAGACAGGAGCGGCTAGACCATGCAATAGAAAGGGGTGATTCTGAGATAAAACAATTTGGCCTACGGAGGTCTTTTAAAAATTATCGACTTTTTCCTAAGTTCGAAATTTTGTGTGTGGAGGAGTTGTGAACCCTTTATCCTCTGATGGATAAATGATTCGATGTTTTATTTCTTCAATTAATTAATATTTCCACCAGCGTCACGAAATAGCCAGACGAAGATGAGGAAACTTCAAGCATTTGTTGGAGACAGCGGGGACATACCTGCAGCAGTTGACAAAAGGCTAAATACTTTAGCATTGTGAAAAGAAAGACCCTAGCTATGTTTCAGAAGGACAGGTGGTGGCTACCTCAAAATAGAAGGGACGCGTGGTGAGACACGCTTGTGGTATGTGCATTGTACTATTCGCGCCTAGAAAAAATATAATGCAGTAACGTGAGTGGCTGATGAGAATACTGGACACTCCCACGAAGCCGAGGTCTGATAAAAAAAACGCCAAGTTATTGAAAAAGTGGAGCCAATGAGAGATGAATGCTTACGAACGCGCCAAGTCTAGCTTGGGCACGCGATATCTAGCATTAACGCGGGAGATCGGCTAGACAACATCTCTACGATCGATTCTAGGATTAATGGGCATATTCTTGACCTGCGCAATTTTACGAGTTCAGGGATATTTGTTTCATTCCTGTACCACTATTATTTTGAGAAATTTTTATATAATTTCCCCCTCTATCGATACCTAGGGCCAGTTCATTTATAAGTGGCGTGAAGAGCCAAGACATTGCCTATTACTTTTGTGCGTCGGAGGACGTAAGCTATTATATTTGGTGTGTCGAGGACACAGGTTGATTACATTTTGTGTGTCGGAAGACACAGGTTATTACTGTACTTTGCGTGTCATGAGGACACAGATTTTATAAATGTGTTAAATTCAGTGATAGATAGTCATAGTACTATTTGGGTAGGGACAGTATCATCGACAATTCGCCAACAGACTGTTCTGGGGAAATAAGTACCTGAAACGGCGAATTTAGTAGTCAGATATCGAGTGTGTAATAATCTATAACTTTTTACATCAGCACGAGAGATGACATCGCCTATCATGGAAGAAGTTTGGAACTGTCAACACTCCATCGAGATGTGGGAAACGAGCTAAGCAGCATTGTAGGGAAATGGCTGCAGATGTTCGTTGATGGTGACTGGCAGAGGATGAGTACATGAATAATATTCTTATTATCTGATAAATTAACTTATGGTATGTGGGACATATTTTGTTTTGTAAATATTTTGCTTGTGTTGATTAACGTAGTGTATTTAGTTTTGGTCTGACACACCTTTTGCATGGAAACAGCTCGCACAATTTTGTTTAGTTATAAGTTCTTGTTTGTTTGATTTAATTAACGTGGCTATGTGAACGACCGTGTTCGCATATGTTTACGTAGTGCGATTAAGAAGCGTCTCTCGGAGATATGTTGTGTTTCAGAAGTAGGACTGAATTAGTATAATCATGCAGTAGATTGGAGGGTAAATTAATCTTGTAATGTTTATTATTGATCAGATTCAGTGAGTTTATTGCCGTTGGAGCAATGCGATTTGTGGCGAGGAGCAGTCAGCTCTCTCGTAGGTTTTAATATTTTCTTAAATAGTTTGTGAGCATCTTGTTCAACCGACCTGTGTGAAAATGGTATGTCATTCCCAGCAGTGTGTGTGTGTGTGTGTGTATTTTATTGGTCATTACAAGCGGGAATTTCAGCGTGGACTGATTTCTGTCAGCTTGGTGCCAAGTCCATATGGTTACCTTGCGAGGACATATGTGGCTATATCGATGAAGGTCTTACCATATGTTTATGTGGTTGAGATTTGTTGCTGTTGATTCTACGAGATAACGGGACAGTTGGTCAGGTTATTTTTACACACTGGAGCTGGACGGTGACGAGTTGTGGTAGGGGGAAGTTGTTTCACAAGGCGGGCTGAAAGGATTGCATCAAGGTCATTAATGGAGTGCTTGTTGGCTCCGTAAAGTTACTTGAAATACAGAATAAGAACTGATCAATGGTAAAAATTGTTTAAATAAATGGGAGTTGCCTACGAATCACTATAATCTCCGAAGCGTTAGCTTAACGTGCATTTTATTCATATAAAGTAATCTCAGCCGTTGAGGCTTTTGTTGTTGTTGGTTTAATTCCATGTTTATGTTCTGTATTAGTGACCCGTGTAGTCACGTGCGATGCTGTCTTTTCCTTGTTTGTGTATTGAGCAAGTGGCCGGGTTGGCAGCTCATTAGTCAGATGCGTCATTGCATTGAAGGAGGGTCTCGAGGGAGATTCCTGTGTATATTAATTTTTAGATTGTGTGTCAGCATTAATTTTTAAGTGTTTTATTAGTGTTGTGTCCCATATCCGTAAACGTTGATTTACGAGATGATTGTTCGTAAGCGTCGTGGCTGTTACCCGATGTGAACGAACAGTCATCCTAGTACTCATTCCTCGTAGTTAGTCATTACGCGTACATAAAATCCAATGCAAGTTAGTGGAGCTTGGATCCACATTTTTATAAGGGGGAGATCCGTCTGACTCCTCAACTTTTGATAAGTATTCTGTCATGGGAAGATTCAGGGAGAAATTTTATTATTGTTGTTGTCTATATTCATTTTATTTGCACTAATAGTCATTAAATTATGTTATTATTTTACGTCTTGTCACTTCCTTTCTTAATTATAGTTTTAATCCTATGACCCTTACCTCAGTAGAGCATGTTGTTTGGCGAACGTAAACATCACACTATGAACTGAGCGCGACCCCTTGATTAAGATTTCTTACATATAAACACTGCAATACTAAAGGGTTCAATATGACTGCTTATTTTTAATGATTAGTTTATATGCCTAATATCACATCCCCAATGAAACAACTCATGAGATATCGTAATTCAAAGAAATGCACGTTTACCCCCTTAACACCTCTTCAGAATCCGAGTAAACAAAAATCCTTCCTTAGTTGACGTTTTCGACATACAGCGAAGATCCCAAAATTTAATGTTTCCAACTTCAATAGTTTTCGCTGGGTGATAATGAGTGAGTGAGTCAGACAGGACATTTTCCTTCAATTATTTTTACCAGAATATTACCCCTCCCCATGGGCCCCTTAAATTGGATTTATGAAGAAACGCTGGAACGCCTATTAACTTATTTTTAAGCTGTCTTTTTCCCCTTGAGTTTGATGAGTGAGTGAGTTAGTCAGTCAGTTATGACACTTTCTCTCCTTTTTTTTTCCAGAATTTCACCCCACCCTATTGGCCCCTTAAATTGAATTTATGAAAAAAAAAATGTCGAACACCGATTTACTTATTTTTTAAACTGATTTTTTTTCACTGAGTTTCAAACTTATCGCCTATGTCGTATAAGAGATACACGCTCCGTTAGGAATCCTTCAACCCCCACTTTTCACCCCTTTCACCTTATAATATACACCATATCGAAAAACCCTTAGACACATGTCTGCTTATTTATAATGATTAGTTTATATGCCGAGTATCACATCCACAAATTAAACCACTCGTGAGATATTGTTATTCAATAAAAAGCAGGTTTAACCCCCTTAAAACCCCTTTAGAACCTGAATATCCGAAAATCCTCCCTTAGTGTATGGTTTTGACATACAACGAACATATCCCCTAAATGTCATGTTTCTAACTTCCATAATTTAGGCTGGGCGATGATGAATGAGTGAGTGAGTCAGTCAGTCAGGACATTTTCTTTCAATTATTTTTTCAGAATTTCAACCCTCCCCTTGAACCCCTTAAATTTGATTTATGAAAAAAACTGTCGAACACTTATTTACTTATTTTTAAGCAGTTTTCTCTCCCTGAGTTTGAAGAGTGAGTGAGTCAGTCAATCAGTTAGGACACTTTCTTTCCTGTCCCCCCCCCCCCCCAGAATTTCACCCCTCCCCATGGGCCCCTTAAATTAGATTTATGAAAAAAAAAACGGTCGAACACCTATTTACTTATTTTTAAGCTGATTTTTTCCCGCTGAGTTTCGAACTCCTCGCCTAAGTCGTTTAAGAGATACACGCTCCGTTAGGAATCCTTCAACCCCCACTTCTCACCCCTTTCACCTCATAATATATACCACATCAAAAAAAACTCAGACACATGTCTTCTTATTTTTAATGAGGAGTTTATATGCCGAGTATCACATCCCTCAATGAAACCAAGCCGGAGATATAGTTATTCAAAGAAATGCAGGTGTACCCCCTTAACACCCCTTTAGAACCTGAATATCCAAAAATTCTTCCTTAGTGGCGTTTTCGACTTACAACGAACATATCTCCAAAATTTCATGTTTCTAACTTGAATAGTTTTGGCTGGGCGATGATGAGTCAGTCAGTCAGTCAGGACACTTTGTTTTATATAATAGATTAAGGCGGTTATATAAATCTTATTAAAAACTATTTAAGTACATCAATACGGAACCATCATGAGTAATTTAAATAATAGAATAGTTACCGTTACTATAGTTCTAGCGGCTGGGAGCCAGGCATAAGGTCCATTTACACACACAAGCGCAGGGGATTAGGACCGCCCCGTGAGTCACGTATTGTACTTGACCAATCAAATCCTAACGTTTTCAAATTTGTTATTTTATCGTAAAGTGATTAATATATATCAAATATATGCAACAATACAAGAAAATTTTACCAAACAATGTGTAATTAATAACGTTTTCTTTTTTAAAATTAATACCGGGATAAAATAATCACAAAGTTCATGGACTGCATTTTTGTTTTTGTGTTTTAAGGGGTCCACTAGAGTAATGAATACTTTGTTTGGTGTCTGTTTCTTGTAGAATGGAGATCACATTTTAATAAAATTACTAAGTAGGGAATGAGAAAGCCAGGTAAATTAGCGAAGCTATTTAATGTGGTTACATACACATAGAAAAAAATAAGTCACGAAATCGCAATATGCAAAACATTTTTTGAGCACTATTATTTTGGTTTGTATCAGTCCCTGAGGATAAATTATTATTAGCCTACTTACCAGAAATCGGGTCGGACCTTGTTCTTCCAGCGGCGTTTGATCTCCTTGATTTGCCTAGACTTTGACTCTCAGCATTCCCTATAGAATGAAAGGGGAGAAAAACGTAATGTATTACTTGACATGTTGCGAAAAGGCAAGACCACTAAGGTGGGGTGAGGTTCAACGAACGAATCTTGAACGAATAGTATATTGAAACACATTAATATAAGTTTGTATGGAAGTTTCATTCTTTTGTTGTTTCAGTATAGCTCAATTCTTCTAATTTTAGGCATTTTTGTCCAAAAATTCAATGTTCGTTTTTTTATTGTACAGTAAATAAAAGCCTTATTGGTCTGCATCAAATTAACATATACTAGCTGAAGTACCCGTGCTTCTTTACATGTCATAAATAAATTAAAATGTGAATGTGACAGTTAAAACAGGGGATAGGCGAGGTGCTGCGCGGAGGGAGAGTTAGGATGGAACATTTGGCCAACTACACCGCTCGGTGTTGACCGTGTTTTATAGCACACGTTTAGGTTTTACTAGCTAATTGTTGGAGATACACGAAAAGTGATAAGGACCTTTCGGATATGCTATCAAAAGTTTGCTATTTATTAGCGTTCTTTTTCTATTTGAAATGGACATATTAACGTTTGAAACCAAAGGGTGTAGTGACGTCACTAAAATGGTCGCCATCTTTAAATAGTGCAAAATATCGAATTTAATAGTAGCCTATTATGTTAACCATGTAAATCAGCTACTTCCATGTAAAATTTAATGTAAATCGGACCAGTGGTTCTTGCGTGATTCAGTAATACACGGGCACACACCATCTCATTCTTATATATTACTGTAGTATAGATTTCATGTCGATATTCCACCTGTAAGTACAGTAGTTAAAAACTATTTTAAGGGGGCTCGTGTGCACATGTCTAAGCGGCTTGGCTCCTCAATCTTACTTGCGTCTAAATCATCATCATCATCTTCATTTCCCCTTTTCCATCTGTCACTGGGTGGGGGCAAATATGGTTCCCCTCCGCTTTGTTCTGTCGTTCCACCATTCCTCTTCCGATACGGTGTTCCAATCCAGGTTCCGTTTTCTAATGCTATTCTCCACCGAGTCCATCCAACGCATTCTTGGTCTTCCTCGTCCTCTCTTCCCTGTCATCGGTCGTTCCAGTGCTCGTCTTGGTAGCCTTACGTCATTCATCCGTTTGACATGTCCAAACCATCTCAATCTGTTTTGCTCCAGTTTGTCATTCAGTTTCTGTACTCCCAGTTCTTTCCGTATTTCTTCATTTCTCACTCTGTCCCTCCTCGTTCTCTAGACCATACTTCTCAGGAATCTCATCTCAGCTGCTTGTAATCTGCTCTCATCCCTCTTAGTCATTGTCCAAGTTTCTGCTGCTTACGTCATTATAGGAACATAATATGCTTTGTATATAACTTCTTTAGCCTTAATTGGTATATCCTTGTTCCATATTAGTCCCCGTACCTGTTGGTAGAAAGCACGCCCGAGTTGTATTCTTCTGCTAATTTCCAATTCTAGTCTTCCATCTTCAGCCAGTTCACTTCCCAAGTATTTGAAGTGATTCACCACTCCCAATTTCTTATCTCCGACTTTGATTATTCCTTTTCTTTCTTTCTTTCTTTCTTTCTTTCTTTCTTTCTTTCTTTCTTTCTTTCTTACCTCTACTCATCACCACCGCTTTACTCTTCTCCACATTTATCTTCAATCACCATTGCTCAATCTTGCGTCTAAATATCCTGGAATATCAAATAAGGTATGAAAATTTTGAAAATGACAATTATTAGCTAAGTGCAAATGTAGGATCCAAGTTCATCACTCCCGAAAAATTACATTTTTAATATGTCTACGTTAGTTTATTTGGTCATCACTAGGGCTCGGATGTTTAGGAAAAATCACATAGCCTATTTTTCTTTGCCTCTATTTTCGTGCCCGATTGGTTTCTGATGCAAATCAAGTGATTATCGTCACAATACATTTGTCATATAATAGTACATTATGCAACGAGCCTATAATGGCAATAATTAAGACACGACTATATAATTTCCATACGAGTGTCTTAATTACCATTATAGTCGAGTTGCATACGACTGTTTATGTTCGACGATAATAATAACTTGATTATATGTTTTAACATAAATATTCATAAATATCTGTGGGATTCAGTTACTTCAGTTAGTGAACAGGGGGCGCTGGCTTTGCTGACTGAACAGAGCGCATGCGTAGGTCAAAGCACTTGGAAAGCAGAGACCATTTACTTCGCTTTGCAATGCTATTGTTTACAGCCTGCTTGATGACTAGTGCCGTCCAGCTCTAGCATTCACTAATATTGTCACCGAAGTCGTTTGAAAGCAATGCGCTGTGTAGAAATTGGAGTTGGGGATATTAAGGTACAGTGCTATTTCTTGTCTCATATTCGCCAGTATATTTACGCGAACATATGGACGGTGCACTTTCCATGTCGGTAATTTATATAGAAGGATGCTGTGTTGCTATCTTCTGGACGTAGTAGATTCATAAATTTCTTGCATATGTCATAGTATTTGCTTGTTACCGTAAAGGTTCGTGCTGATTTTGTCTTTGTTTTTGGGATTGTAACTACAATGGTTGATCCTATATCCAATTTGAACTTTCAAATCATATAATTCATGTCCGACATGTTGGATTTTGAGCGCATGCTCGAAGATATCCTTACCTAATTGATCAATGAATGAGCTCTGGTTGGCTGGAGAAACTGTCTCATAATGCAAAACAGTACTATAATGACCATCATTATGATACAGTTTTCTGACGTATAACATTTACATTTCGACATCGTCGAACATAAATGCATATTTCGAACATTTTTTACCATTAGGTCATATTTTGAGCATTTTTTGGTAAGAAAGTCATATTTCGGTAGTTTGACGGCAGCTGTTGCTGTGCAATCATCCTCAACTTACTGAACGGGAACTAGTGTTTACAGAAATACACTGTAAATAACCACTTAGACATGTATATTCAGAAAATTAATGTGAAAATAGATTTTAAAAAATTAGTTAACAATTTAATCTCGAAGGGATTGTTTCTTGGATTTATAATTTAACAAGAAGTTCCGTGACGAACTAAAGAGCCTACTTTTCTTAAAATTAAAGGTACATGTCAATGATTAATCTATATGGATCTATCTAGAATAATGACGAAATTAAGTTGGTAATATCAAAATTTCGAATTAGTTCGAAATACTGTATACCTGGCATAATGTAGCCTAATAGAGAACTACAGTTGGCAGCCCTGGTTACTGAATATATTGTTAGTTCCATCTCTTAAGGTACAGAATACAAAATTTCGTTGAAGTCCAATGGATAGCATGGACGTTACATGCAGTTAAACATTGTATCTAACAGTGCGCGTAAAATCATGTTGGCAACAATGACATACATGTATTGGTCAGAAATAACCTGAAATAATATGATCTATTGTTGTGTCAATTTTGAATTAAATCCATTAGTTAGTATAGAAGTTACATCCATTTTAAAATTGGACCTATCAGCAGGCTTAGAATCATGTTGGCAGCACTGACGTTTATAAGTTACTCCAAATTAATCTAGAATGTCAGGTACTATACTTGTGCAAAGTTTAGAGCTGTTGGCTTGCATACTTTCTGATATATTGGTATTTGGATAAAATAAATTAGGAGCATTTAATAACAGTTGGCAGCCCTGATGAGTCTTAAGAATACACTCAGTCATATCTGGTTATGTACACATACAACATACGAAATTTGGTTGAAATCCAATTGATAGTGTAGAAGTTATATGCATTTAAAATTTGGACCTATCAGCAGGCTTATAATCATTTTGGCAACACTGCCATGTATGTCCTCCTGGAAATTAAACTGCAATATTATTATCTATGCGTGTGCCAATTTTGAAATAGCTCACATTCATACCTTCCAAGATATCCAACATGGAGCTCAAATTTCAATTGCGATTTTTCAGCAGTTGGTAGCACTGACATCATTTTTAAATATGGCTGTGAGATATTCAGGTATAGATGTTTACTCCTACCAAATTTTGTTTCGATTGCTGCAGCCGTTTAGGAGTTGATAGGGGGGACACACACACAGCCAGACAGACAGACAGACAGACACACATTTGCCCGATCTCATAAGACTACTTTTTCCTCATTTTTGCAAAATGTGAAAAGTAGGCTAAAAACGGCCATATTTATATCAATAATTTTTAAGGTCATACACGCTTGCATATTCGGGCTACTTTTAGGTCTTAAACATCGTAGCCCTATTTCATATATGTTATTCTCAGAACATTATGGGGTTTGAAGCCAAGAGATTCAAATCACTCAGGCTTAAATTCATGATCTTAGACAAGTCAATTTAGTTCAACAAAAATGTATAGAACTAAATCTCACCCCTAAACACGTAGCAATTAAACCCGTACCGAACACACCAGCCTCGATCATTTCAACTAAACAAGCCAAAGCGCTTTGGATAATAAAACGAATTAAGATTTGCATACATAAGAAAGCAAAAAATGAACCAACAATTATACGATATTCAATTATGTAATTTTTTTCAGGATTAGGATATAACCCAACTCTTTTGGGTACATTCGTGTTGACCGACTGAAAAGCACCAAACTTTTGTTATTCTCAGAATTAAAATCTTTAACATTTTATGCCTTTCAAATCCACAAAATCGACATAAAACATTGGCATAGGAATATTACTAATACATCACATTAAAGCAAATCAATATAGGAAAGCTGTGAAAAAAATCCACAGCCTGCTTCCAGTCTCCGACCGGGTCAGGAATGGAATGAATGAAGCCCCCATCTAGCGGCGAGGATATAGACTGCGACGGCTGCCGAGGCCTGACGCACTCCTCTGTGGCAATGATTAAATGAATGACATATGAAATGAAATGATAGTGGAGAGTGTTGCTGGAATGAAATGTTGACAGGTAAAACCGGAGTACCCGGAGAAAAACCTGTCTGCCTCCGTTTTGTCCAGCACAGATCTCACATGGAGTGACCGGGATTTGAACCACGGACCCAGCTGTGAGAGGCCGGCGTGCTGCCGCCTAAGCCACGGAGGCTCCTCAGGAAAGCTGTGAACTAGGGATTTTTGGATACTTTGAAAACCTTAGCCACCTTGTTTATTTTAAGCAATGATAAATTTTGATTTCAATAAAGAAAATAGAAAAAATAACTTCTAAACTCTCTCTGTTGCAGATGACTGCACTATTATAGTACAAAACATTTTTTTTAATTTTTATTTTTTTAACGTTATGCCCAACTACTGAACGCGCTTGAACGTATTTTGGTTGGTTGGTTCCTCAGTTTAGGGGCTGCGACAACGCGGTCATGTAGCCCCGTGTACTTTGGGTGTGTGTAGAATCTGTCTGATAACCGGTGTTAATTGCGATGACTGTATTAGTGTGTGTTATCTGTTTTTTAATTCAAGTAAGGACTGCAGACTTTTGAATTTTTCAAATAGTTCCTACTTTTGCCGCCAAACGTCACCGTCAACGAATACTAGTTCAGAACTTAGCTACCAGACGCCACCGCAGTCGGCTCTTGGCAACGAACGTAGGAACCTAAGAGCGTTGTTTACATTCTTAACCTATACAATTTAGCTTCACACAGGTGTAATTAGTGGAAGGTTCTTTAACATGCCATAAATCTATGACATGGGACCGCCGGCTTTACTTCCCCTCCGAAGGAAGGCATACTGAGGGATTTTTAACGCTCTTAAAAAATCCGACGACTTCGGCCGGATTTGAACCCGCGATCTTGGGCATAGAAGCTCAGCATGCTACCGACTACGCCACCAAAACCGCGAACTTATTTTGCACAATGTTCCTTCTTCTTTTTTTCCCAATATCTCTTCATTCGTTCACTGTGTTCCTTTCTGCGTGCATCTGTCCAGCCTGTATTTTTCCTTTTAGGTTCCTCTGCAAATATATGCTTGTTTACTAGGCTTCTAAATTTTACTCTATCTGGAATGGTTTTCTCAGCCATACCCATTTCTTGTAGATCTTCATGTATTTCTGTTAACCAATTGTTGCGGATTTTCAGGGTTAGTGCTAGATTTAGAATTATCTTTGTCAGCCTGTCGTTATCCATTCTGTGAAGGTGTCCGTAGAATTTTAAACGTCGTTTTCTGATAGTATCTGTGATTGTTTCTGCGGATTGAAAACATTTCATGTGGTTTCTTTTTCATCCATATTCCATTTTCAAACTTTGGTCCTAGGATTTTAATAGGTTTTTGAAAGTCTCATAGGTAAACTTCTAGAAGTGCCCTTTATCACCGTACAAATTTTCAGGGTGATATCAGTAATAGTTTCGGATATATAGAATGCTGGTGTAATATTTCGCACAGCCGCTCTGTTGGATTGGTGAGACGTAATAAAACTAGAAGGGAACGATTGGGGTCGGCCGTAATAGTACTATGACCTTACCGAGTTTCATTGAGATCGCTCCAGCCGTTTAGAAGTTATTAGAGGGGACACACACACACGGTGATCTCATAAGCCTATTTTATTAATAAAATGGAAATAGGCTAAAAATTTACCCCAAGTGACGAGAAGGTTACCGTCCCCATAAGGCAATGCAATGTTAAATAATATGCATAAAAAGACGAAAAACAAAATGTATTAAGCTCCAATTGTAAAATACTTTCTCGCAATGAGGTGTATATAATGTGGTCTGATCCTTCTTCGAAAACCTCTTTATTTTGCCTATTTTCACCTATCCCCTAGTTTGCCCGGTGAAATCTACCTCCGCCTTCCGGCGTGCCGAGAGGGATTTCATTTATAATTCTAATTTGGGAGCTTATTAGTGTTTGTTGGTAATGAAAAAATTGAAAGGGTTTCATCATATAAATATTTCGGATGTCAAATCAATGATAACTGGGACTTAAGTCAAGAAATTTGCTGTAGAATTGAGCAGGCCAGAAGTTCTTTCATGAAAATGAGGAAAGTATTGACCAGCCGTGATTTAAGTCTGTCATTACGCACCCGACTGATTCGATGCTACGTTTTTAGTGTCCTGCTCTATGGAGTTGAATCATGGACACTTACCGAGGTTTAAAGTAAGACACTGATAGCATTTGAAATGTCGACGTATCGCAGGATTTTAAGGGTATCATGGACTGCTTAAGTCACAAATGTGGAAGTACTGCAGCGTATGAACAAAGACTCGGAAATTCTCAGTTTCATCAAGAGGAGAAAACTTGAATACTTTGGTCATTTCATGCGCAACAACAAATACCACCTCTTGCAATTAATTAGCCAAGGGAAGATTGATGACATTAGGGGTGCAGGACGCAGACGAATATCCTAGCTAAAGAACTTAAGCCAGTGGTTTGGACTTAATACAGTGTCACTGTTTAGAACCGCTATGGACAAACAGCAGATCATGCTACTGATCGCCAATGTTCTTGGAGGACGAGGCACAAGAAGAAGAACAACAACAAGAACAAGAAGAATTAGTGTTTGAGTGTCTACAATTCCATTACTACCCTGGGTATAACGTAACCCATGAGCATCTGATACTTACCCAGATGGCCAACAACGACCCAGGCGCAGATTAGTATCCAGGACAACATTGTCCCTAGTCTATTTGGTACGGAGACTTACTGATTAGCCCCCTGGTTATATATATCTTTGTCTTTATCTCTGATGTGTAACTGCAAGTCTAATTACACGTGTAGGAAATTATGAGGTACAATGAAATAATAATTATTAATAAGGCGTGTAATAACTTACGATCATAGCAAATTGAATATGTGTGGAAAACGTTATCTACCTCTCTCTTTTCTAAGCTGATAAGCTCTTTCTTCAAGGAGTCAAGACCTTTCTTTAGTATAAAACAAAGTCCCAGATTCCTGGATGTAACGACTAATCTGGAGAACCACTGGATGGATTTTGATGCGGTTTTCACCATTCTGTAAAGGATTTCTCGAGGAAGGTTTCTGTAAAAAAATATTTATTTATGACAAAAGGAAGCCGAGTGGTAAGGATTTCAATGAATCAAGTCGAAGGAAAACCTGCCATCCGTGCGCCTTTTAAGCTTGGTTGGTTGGTTCCTCAGTTTAGGGGCTGCAACATCGCAGTCATATAGTCCCGTGTACTTGGGAGGTGTGTAGAATCTGTCTGATAACCGGTGTTAAAATTGTGATGACTGTATTAGTGTGTGTTATCTGTAATTCAGGTAAGGACTGCCGACGATCAATTTCAAGTAGTTCCTACTTTTGCTACCAAATGCTACTGTCAACGACACCCAGCCGCGAATTTGGTTACTATTTGCCACCGCCACTGGCACCTGGCGGCGAACGTTGAAGTTTAGAGAGCGTTAATCAAATCTAACCTATCAATTTAGCTTCACACAATTTTAGTTCGTGGAAGGTTCTTTTACATGCCATAAATCTATGACATGGGACCACCAGCTTTACTTCCCCTCCGAAGGAAGGCATACTGATTAATTTTTAACGCTCTTAAAATCCGATGACTTAGGCCGGGTTTGAACCCGCGATCTTGGGCATAGAAGCTCAGCATGCTACCAACTACGTCACCGAGGCCGCCCCTTTTTAAGCTCACGCAGGGTAAACCGGTAAAAATATCTATATAGCCTACTATGAGTGCAAGAATGATTAAGCATGGAATTTTTCACCAAAAAATAGTCCGGGTCAGCATATCTCTATCTTTAATACATTACCCACTATAAGTGTTTTTACATTTTCATTTCTTCCAACAATCTCCATTCAGTGGAAATTTAAATTACAGTATTAGCTTCGGAGCGACTTTACGAACCAGCGAGCGAAGCTAACACCCCAGCTTCGGCCAACATCAAACTGTCGAATCGTGTCGAGTTAAGACTTCAGAGAAAGGTTATGTGCTTGGAAGTAGTGGTTTTGTAAGAGTTCAAAACCCTCCTACGGCTTTCCTCCTACAAGATGGCGACCGCGTGCAACCACGTACATTGATGGCGCGCTTTTCAAAATAAAGATGGTGAGCATGGCTTAACCTAGCCTATCCTAGCCAAGCTAACCTAGTCTAGTCGACTTAACCAAACCTAATTGAGGACATGCCAAGGGCCTAAGTGCAATACTTGTTGGATGGAGGAACTGCCAAGGGGCCTAAGTGCAAAACTTGGTGGATGGATGCTCTCTAACGCTGGGGCTAATGCACACACCCTAGTACATGGGGCACATGCAACTTGAGGACATGCCAAGGGCTTAAGTGCAAACCTTGGTGGATGTAGGACATGCCAAGGGACCTAAGTGCAAAACTTGGTGGATGGATGTGTTTTAGCGCTGGGGCTAATACACACACCCTAGTACACGGGGCACATGCAACTTGAGGACATGCCAAGGGCTTAAGTGCAAAACTTGGTGGATGTAGGACATGCCAAGGGACCTAAGTGCAAAACTTGGTGGATGGATGTGTTTCAGCGCTGGGGCTAATGCGTACACCCAAGTATATGGGGCACACGCAACTACCCTATGCTGTTATTATGGGCTTGCGATGCATGATTTAAAACAGCCAACTGTTGCAGTGTATGACGTCATGCGATGGAGGAGTCGCAACTGAACGCTCGGCTACGCTGACCCTTTAGCCAAGTAAGATTTTTGATATTTTGTGAACCCATGGTCGGATTTTGACTTATGAGGTATCGTAGGACTTGGGGTGACGCCCCCTTTTTGAATTTATTTTTGAAATTTTGACAAAGGGCCTAACTACACTTTTGTTGATATCTCGCAAACCAATAATTGGATATGGCTATGCGACATGTTGTTGGACTTGGGGTGACGCCCCTTTTTGAATATATTTTTGAAATTTTGACAAAGGGCCTAACTACACTTTTGTTGATATCTCGCAAACCAATAATTGGATATGGCTATGCGACATGTTGTTGGACTTGGGGTGACGCCCCTTTTTGAATATATTTTTGAAATTTTGACAAAGGGCCTAACTACACTTTTGTTGATACTTTTTGAATCCATGATGGGATTTTGACCTATGAGGTATCGTAGGACTTGGAGTGACGCCCCCTTTTTGAATTTATTTTTTAAATTTTGACAAAGGGCCTAGCTACACTCTTGTTGATATTTTTTGAATCCATGATGAGATTTTGACCTATGAGGTATTGTAGGACTTGGTGTGACGCCCCCTTTTTGAATTATTTTTTGAAATTTTGACAAAGGGCCTAACTACACTTTTGTTGATATTTTTTGAATCCATGATGGGATTCTGACCTATGAGGTAGTCTATCGTAGGACTTGGGGTGACGCCTCCTTTTAGAATTTATTTTTGAAATTTTAACGTAGGGCTTAACTACACTTTAGTTGGTATTTCCCGAACTCATGATGGGATTTTATACGAGTCGGGGTGAGGGCCCTTTTTTGAAATTTATTATTTATTTTTGAAATTTTGACAAAGGGTAATAGAGTGAGAGACGGTATATGTGGTGTTTAAACGAGCATGTCACCGACCACAGTGGTCGTGCTCAATAGATGAATCTAAATATTGCGAACCATTGGTCGCAGAGGCATATACGACGGTTTATTTTAAGAGTGCGGGCTTTTTAAAACTAATGATTGGTGAAGGCATGACTGTGATGAGTGATTGGTTTATATTTTTTGAATTGCAAAGAACTCAAAACCATTAGTTCATTGGCTTTTTAATATTTTGCTCTCCAATAAGGCTAAAGACTTGTACGAGGTGTCCTAGGACTCGGGCCGATGCCTCTTTTTTCCCATAGCTTTGTTAATGTAACAAAATAACTCAAAACGAATAGGGCATCGGCTTTTTAATAGTGGGGGGTGAAAACTACCTCAAAATTGATACCTTCGAAACTAAGAACGCTAAAATTATATGTTATAGCTTAGAAAACGGGTAATGAAATACTCTTTTTCCTCGATAGGTCATTTCACCCCTAAAACACTTCGGTGGCGTAGTCGGTAGCATGCTGAACTGCTATGCCCAAGATAGCGGGTTCAAACCCGGCCGAAGTCGTCGGATTTTTTTAAGAGCGTTAAAAATCCTTCAGTATGCCTTCCTTCGGAGGGGAAGTAAAGCCGGCGGTCCCATGTCATAGATTTATGGCATGTAAAAGATCCTTTCACAGACTAAACTTGTGTAAAGCAAAATTTGTTAGGTTAGATTTCGTCAGAACGATCTATCCAAGTTCCAACGTTCACCACTAGGTATCATTGATATCTGGTGGCGAAAGTTGGAACTACTTGAAATTGAACGGAACTTGTAGCTCACCCTTTAGGGTGTCCGCTGGAAGCAGCTACAGACTCAGGCGAGCCGAACATGTCCTCGGACACTCCCGGCACTAAAAGCCATACGATCAATAAATAAATAAATAAATAAATAAATAAATAACCCCTAAAACAGTGAATAGTGATTTTACAGGGGGAAAAGGTGTAAAACACCTAAAAAGATAAAGTTTCCTAAGATCTTTTTTTAATGAAAAATACTTCATTGGTTAAAGAGGGTAGCTGAAAAACAAGATGGTGACTATACCAAACTAAACCAAACCCAACGGAAACAAAACCGAATCAAACCGAACCAAACCGAACTAAACTGAACCAAACGAAACCTAAACCGAAACAAACCTAATCGAGAACAAGCCAAGGGCTTAAGTGTAAAACTTGTGAGTGGATGCTCTTATTGACGATGTCAAAAGGAAAGGGATAACACTCTAACTTTTGAGTGTAAGGTAAAGCTAGCGCATGGTGCTAATGCACACAACCAATACATGGAGCACACACAACTATCCCATACTGTTTTTATGGGTTGACCGTTAAAACTAGCTCAGTGGTTAGGCCTACTGGGTAAGATGGTCACTACGCACAACAAGCTTTAAGTACACGAGGCTAATAATCTATTCAAGCACTCACAACGAACTAAACTAAACTGTCTTGCTGGCAGTGCTCAGACAGTAGGCAGATGACAAAAATACATCGCTAACAGAAATACAATCATTTCCGGTTGTCTCAGCGAACCATTTCGTGCTGCAGTGGCAAGCACTCTCAGCTCTTGCACTGGAGGTCTTAACTCGATTTCTAGCTCTGAGGATTAGAACAAACCAAACTAAGAAAGAAGGTAATAGTGGCGCAGTGATTAAGCTGTTAGCCTTTTACTACGGTAGACCAGGGTTTGATTACAGGTTAATACGCATGTCATAAACATATAAAAAAAAGCAGGGATGATATTTAAAACCTATTACATTTGTTCCTTTTAAATTATTACAAGGATTACAAATACAAAGGCAGACTGAGTTTGATATATAGTTAATGTATCTAAGATTTTTTTATATTTATTTTTATTTTAAACTTTAGATTTTAGAATTTAGATTTTAGATTTTAGAATTTGTGAAAATACCAAACCATAATGTTATTACTTTAAATTTTAGGCGACTAATTATTAAAGAAATACATATAAGGATTTGTATTACTTGGAATTACATTCCCTTTACCATGAATTATTTATTTTTAGATTTTGGATTTTACATTTTAGATTTAATAATTTACATTTTATATTTTTTTGATTTTAGATATTGTGAAAAGACCAAACTAATATTGACTATTTATTATACACTGTTATGTAGGTAGAAAGATGATTAAACTATATGTTAAGACTAACTCTTAGGCCTTGACCAGCCTTGCAATATGAATTTGCTAACCAGACATGAGTTAGCTATTAGGAAACACTTTGGCGACTATCCTTGTTATTGATCAGTGAGTAGAGTTGTAGAAAGCTGTTTACCATTTTGGATCATATACATCAGATGCTTAAGTCGATATAGAAATCGAGCGACCATGTTTTCCGGTTTTAAAAAAACAAGACATTATACCAGAGCCGATTAGGATGCTTATGTAGAGCTTACCAAAACAATGTTGTGTAACGGTAAATGCTAGTTAATGGACGGTGACTCATTACTAAAACCCATTACACGATACCTGAGAGATTTTCTAAAATTATTTTTAGGATGCCTTTAACCCTATATTAAACACCCACTTCACAAGACTGATAACCGCAATGTTACGGAAAAACAAAGATTCTGCATTCAAAATCGAACAACTCGTTGAGTCAATGTACACTGGAAAGTTCTGTAAACACTCAAGTCCACAAGACTAATTAAATTATTAACTGTCAGGTTGGCCGTGTGGTTAAGGCGTTTGACTTAAGTTCAAATTTCCAGTATAAGGAAGCAAGGGTTCGAACTCCTTATCTGACATAACTATTGCCTCAACATTGCTTGTCGACACTGTATTATTATGATACTCGGTACACAAAACTACAAATAAAGTGCATTATTTAAGACCTCTCTCTGGACATAGCCAGAGACTGTTAATGGTTAACAATTGCATTAATAGTGGGACATGGGAATAGCAATTAAACGGACAATACCCATACCATATTTTTATTTATTTAATGTAAGTACTTTTACAATATTTACGTACAGAATACAACTCTTTGTCTTTACCCTTGCTTGTTATAGTTTTTTAAACACAACGCTTGTTGTAGATCTTTTTTCCACGGGGAACAATAGGCATAAACACGTCATCCTCTTGTTTTTTTTATCATTATCACTATCATCGTGATCAGCATCATCATCATCATCATATTTATCACTATCATTATAATCATTATCATCGTAATCATCATCATCATCATCATCACTATTACTATATAGTCCTTTTTGATTTTTTGCAATACCACTTTTTGCATAGTCAGTATTGACTTTGATAGTGTTGAGGGTTTCTTGGACTTTGACAACTGTCCTAACTTGACTTTTTGAGGACATGATAAGTGCTTTTTAACAAAGAATGCACTAACTTGAGCAGCAATATTGTTTTCTAGAATCTGTTTTTTAGCATTTTGATGATGTATTGTTAACAGCGACTGTGGTTCGTTTAGAGCACTACATTGATGAACACTCACCATTTTTACTTTTCAGAATGCCTCGACATTTTTTGACCTTTCTTTTGAGCATCGCCAGAATATTAATCCATCCACATTCTGTCGATTATAGTTATAAGAGTAGCCTTGATAGAGTACACGTTGTTTACCTTTGTTGGTTGTAGTAAGAAGTAAGTAACTGACCTGTCGGTATGATTTACACACTACAAAGGTTACAAATGTTCTGGTGATAGAGTGACTTACCATAAGCTTTTATATTGGTTTATGTGTTGGCTAATCATTTTGGCTTATATATACTGTATATATATACAGGGTCTTTCATATAATGTAAGAACGGCAAGCGGAAGTTTTGTTATTCGAAGGTGCGGTGGCCTTGGCCGAGCTTGTGGCGGGCCATGGCCCCCTGCTGTACTATTGAAAGTGCACGCATAGTACATACGAGGGCTGTTTGTTTTTTTTTTTTCAATTTCCGTTGGACGGTATAAAAATAACAGATTGACATGCCAAACTAATTTTACTACTAAATGTATGCTTGTTTTATTCTTATGTCTCAACTTAATCGCCTAAACTATTGAAACATTTGTCGTATCGTTACACCAGCTTTCCAATGCCCTCGGCAAAATATTCTGCCGCCACTGAGGTGGGTACGCCTAGACAGTCTCCTGAAGTGTTTCCTTTTTGGCTAGACGTTGCCGCCCAACCATACCTTCAATTCTCGTAAAAGGTGAAAATCATTCACGACCACACTGTACCAACGTTACGGTAGACTTTTAGAAAGAATTCAAGTGTGAAGTTTTGGACCATCTGCCGTTTAGTCCAAACCAGCACTGAATGATTTTCACCACAAGCTCGGCCAAGGCCACCGCACCAGCGGATAACAAAACTGCCGCTTGCCGTTCTTACTTTATATGAAATACCCTGTATTGGCTTATGTATTGTCGACACTCTTGTGAGTTTCGAGCTGAGGAGCTGACCTGTGGTTTTCGTAGCTCAGTGGAACAGTTGGTCACTAGTCGTGGCCGAGTGAGGTGCGTGTGTGCGCGCTGTGTGACCGCATTGGAAGAGTGTACGTTTCCTAATACCGGTGCTCCCGATAGTTCCACGGGTGTACTGACCTTCCGTGTGTCATTCGGGCAATACTTTTTCAAGTAGTGTTCCAGATAGGACAACAAAACCAGAAACCCAGAAAACCCCGCTGAAAATCATGTCCGGATACCAGAGGAAAAACACCGTACGCTGTCAATGGGACAGGCAGAGTTCTCGCCCCACACCAGGAGAAATTCACCGCTGGATTAGCGATACCCTCCGGTTGACTGTCGACCAACTAGAAGCCATCCAGTTAAATGCGCAAGAAAGAACCATGTACATCAAGGTAATCAGCATATCTACTTATCAGAAATTGCTAAATACTTTTGCAGCTCCTATTAAATTTCAGTATGACTCAGGCGAAATGACTAATGTTAAGCTCTCCACAGCGGATTCAAATTTTACCACAGTGCGTATATTTGATGTCCCACTTGAAGTTCCCCCTGAAATTTTCAAATCCGTCCTGTCGAAATATGGCACTGTGAGTGACGTCAGGAAAGAACAATGGTCTTCTGCTTATCAGTTCCCGGTGTATAATGGAATACGTGCAGTCACTATGGAAATCAAACAAGATATCCCCTCCACTGAGACTTTTGGTGGCCATTCTGGCTATATATCGTATAATGGACAGAAACAGACCTGTTTAATTTGCAATGCTAACACACATCTACGTATCAACTGCCCAAAGAAAATGATTCCCCTCGGTATAACTCCTACACAACAACGACGTGTCCAATACTCGGATGTTGTGTCACAGCAAACGTCACATGAAAACATGCTTATGGATCAGTCAGCTGGGACACCAGCAGAAGTGGCCTCGGACACACATGACGCCGAACACGAACCTTGCACTGACCAGATCAGCGAGCCACAGAGTGCCCCTGTGCTATCGGCAACCTGTATAGCAACCTTAGAACCAACTCTGCCGTCACTACAGGCTGCCACAGAAATTTTGCCTTCACTGACCCCACCTTCTCTGGTACCTACCGACTCACTTAAGCAGGTTGATCGGGGATCTGAGAACGTATCTAAGAAGATTAAAACAAATGCCTCGATTGCCGTACCAGCCCCGAAGAATCAAACGTTCCCGCAGCTGTGAAAAAGAAACAAAATCTTCATTCTACGTCATCTAGTGACCCACGAACGCTCTCAAACGCTGACAGCCGGCCTATGAATGGCAGTCATAAGGAACTATCTCAACCTAATTTGACATAGTGCACCAGTATATTTCTCACCCGTGTCTTTTTTTTTTCTCGAGTCCACATTCCAGTATGTCTAGCACAGCTTTTATACTTCTCTTAATGGCGCAATTTCTCACTGTGGCCACTGTGAATATCAATGTAATAGAATGCCCTCTGAAATTTCGACTGTTGGAGAGATTCCTTCGAGATGCAGACATTGACATTGCTTTCATTCAAGAAGTTGCTATACCCTGTCTGCCCATATCTGCCTTCTACAAACAATACATCAATACCGGTTCTACGAATAGAGGGACCGGATTCCTCATAAGACATGATATCCCACTCAAAGGTGTGCTATGTCATCCATCAGGACGCATAATATCTGGACACATAAACAATACCACCCTGATAAATGTATATGCCTCATCCGGGTCCAATAAACGTGTGGAACGAAAAATGTTCTTTCAACAG
Source organism: Meconema thalassinum (assembly GCA_946902985.2). Classification (NCBI taxonomy): domain Eukaryota; kingdom Metazoa; phylum Arthropoda; class Insecta; order Orthoptera; family Tettigoniidae; genus Meconema; species Meconema thalassinum. The sequence continues at coordinate 80,775,478 of OX336398.1, forward strand.
AGTATACTGCCTCATCTGCACGACGTTAAGGAAAAACTTATTCTTGCAGGGGATTTCAATTGTATTCAACGCCAAGAGGATTCCACTAGTCCATACCAAGGTGTCAAACCGGCTCTCAGGACCCTCCTTACCTCCCTACACCTCATTGATGCTGTGGATAGTTTAAGGGTGCCCCTGCCCCATTACACCTGTAAAAGTCACAACTCCTCATCACGAATTGACCGCATCTACTTTTCCCAGGAACTTATCCAGCCCAGACGATATGAAGTGATACTGCCAGTTTCACTAACCATCATGCAGTCGTATGTACAATCTCTTACCCCCATCCCATATTTCACATAGGAAGAGGTTATTGGAAACTGAATTGCTCGCTGTTACTGGAGGAGGAATGCCAAGATATTTTCAGACAACACTGGACTCGATGGGTCCAACAAAAATGCAACTTTCGCGACTGTGCAGACTGGTGGGATATTTTAGTTAAACCAGGGATCCGCCGCGTCTTTAAGAACATATCCTACCAACGAGGTCGGGAAAGACGGGATACAGTTGAATTTTACTATCGAGTTCTTCGCTAGCTCCAGCAAAGATCTGATGCTGGGGAGCGTATGTATGACCAGATTCGGGAAGTTAAAACCAAGCTCCTGTCTATACAGCAACGAACGCTCGCTCATATAAACGTGGCTTTAAAAGATCGTACAGTGCTCCCGGACGAAAGTGCAAGTGTATACCATATCGCCAAAGGACAACGTGAGCGGCAACGTAAATATATCCACCGCCTCCGCACCAGTACTGGAAGTGTCGTCACCTCCCCTGACGCTATACGTAGTGAAATATCATTATTTTATCAACGGTTCTATGCTAAGGCTCCAATTGATCCACAGCAGGTGACCCTATTGCTTTCATCTTGCATTACCCAACTATCTCCGGACAACAAAACTCTGGTCAGCGCGGATATTACGGATGAAGAGATTCACTCTGTGGTTAAGCACCTCCCAAATAACCGCTCACCTGGCATTGATGGACTGCCATATGAACTGTATAGACACTTCTGGCCTCTCATTGGCAAAGAATTTTGTCACGTCTTGCGTACCATTCTCCAACGTCGTGCTCTTTGTCAATCACATCACGAGGGTACCATAGTCCTCATACCAAAAACATCCTCTCCCATGGCAGTTGGTGACTTCCGACCAGTTACTCTGCTCTGCAGTGATTATAAAGTCCTTACCAAAGTACTTTCATGCCGATTGAAGACTGTTCTACATGATATCATTGGAGATGAACAATGTTGCAGTATTCCTGGAAGAACTCTGTTAACAAACTTAGCGATACTACGGGACCTACACCTAAAAGCCGAAATGCTCCCCACTGAGCCAATGAGCTTTCTCACCTTAGATCTTGATAAAGCTTTCGACCGCATCAGTCATGAATACTTGTACATGGTCTTGCAGCACATTGAATTTCCTGCAATCCTTATTGACTACATTCGTATGATAAATTGCAATGCTACGTCTCGAGTGCTCGTCAACGGTTTTCTTCCCCCTCTGATTCCAATACAACGATCAGTTAGGCAAGGATGTCCCCTTTCCATGCTACTTTTTGTCATTGGCCTTGAACCGTTCATTCGGACTACCCAGGTGAAGCTACAGGGTTACAAACTGTCCACACATGTTTTTGGCATGTGCGCCTATGCTGATGACGTATCCATATTGATCCGCAATAATGAAGACATCTCCCACATCGATAGCGTCCTTCAGCTCTACCATATCGCCTCTGGAGCACAATCGAACCCCCAGAAAACTGCTTTGCTTCCGCTCAATACTAACTCAGTGATTACCCAACAGCCCTGGTTCCGGATAGTAAATGAGGTGAAAATTCTTGGCATTACCTGGAAGCAATCGCTTCTGGACACAGTGCAAGCAAACTGGACTAAGGTCATTGCCAAAGTTAGGGGAGTGCTGATCCAATTTGGTCAAAGAAACCTCAATACAGTGCAACGGGTCATGGTCCTCAACGTGTTTGCGCTCTCTAAAATATGGTATGTCGCACAACTTTTCCCACTTCCCAAAATGTTTGAGAGCCAATTGTCAAAATATACAGGTTGGTTTATATGGCAAGGATTTCTGTTTCGAGTACAACGGGAACAGTTGTATCTCCCATCCCGGCAAGGCGGGCTAGGGCTAACAGCTCATGGCATGAAATGCCGTGCACTCCTCTGCAAGAACGATATCATCATCCTTTCCCAACAGGACACTTTTACGAAAGCGCTATACAAAGATATTCAAAACACAGCCCGTGGTTGTGACAGAGCTTTGCCGAAGATATTTAGGGACCATCAACAGCACCTTCTGGAAACTGTTCGCCAAATGCCTTCAGGGACTGTTCCAACGACGAAAAGTATTTATAACATGTTGCGGCAAGTGGTACACTCCAAACCGCGAGTCGAGGCCACCACCCTCTACGTCCATTGGCCCACTGTTTGGAAACATTTTGGGGCTATGACCATTTCTTCTGCTGTACACTCAAAGGTTTTTATCTTCCTCAACGATCTCATCCCAACGGCTCTACGGCGATATACCATCCGTCTTGAAGCTTACCCATGGTGTACTATATGTGGTCAAACTGATACGGCGACACACCGCTTCACATCATGCACGCGAGTTGCCTCCACGTGGCTGTGGTGTAAGGGAAAAGTATGTCAACTATTAAATGTGCCCACGGATGACCTTGATGACAGGAAGTTGATTCGTTTGTCGGTGACCGCCTTCCCCCAAATTAAACAGACTGCCATTGTGTGGATAATGGGCCAATATGTACACTTCGTGATGGACAATGAGCAACATTTCTCGTTCCTGGATCTCAGGTATCACCTGCAGAAAGAGCGTTGGAAGCTTAGTGAAAGTGGACAATTGTACGATAAATATGGACACTATCTGGATTTTCTTGTGATGTAATAGTAGGTATTTATCATATCTGAAAATTCTGTAATTCTGTAGAGAGCTAATAAAAAAAAAGTGGACAAGGCACTGGTGCCGTTCAGTGTACTCCCATCGAATCCAGGGAAACTTTTTTTTTATTTGTTTTTTCTTTTTTCCTTTTCTTTGCATGGCAGATCTTATTGCACATTAATCATGACATTGCGGCTTCGGTGGCGTAGTCGGTAGCATGCTGAGCTTCTATGCCCAAGGTAGCGGGTTCAAACCCGGCCGAAGCCGTCGAATTTTTAAGAGCGTTAAAAAGCCCTCAATATGCCTTCCTTCGGAGGGGAAGTAAAGCCGGCGGTCCCATGTCATAGATTTATGGCATGTTAAAGAACCTTCCACTAATTGCACCTGTGTGAAGCTAAATTGCATAGGTTAAGAATGTAAATAACGCTCTTAGGTTTCTACGTTTGTTGCCAAGAGCCGCTGCGGTGTCGTCTAGTAGGTAAGTTCTGAACTTGGCCTAGTAGTCGTTGACGGTGGCGCTTGGCGGCAAAAGTAGGAACTATTTGAAAAATTCTAAGTTGTAGTACTTAAATTAAAAAACAGATAACACACACTAATACAGTCATCACAATTAACACCGGTTATCAGATAGATTCTACACACACCCAAAGTACACGGGGCTACATGACCGCGTTGTCGCAGCCCCTAAACTTAAGAACCAACCAATCATGACATTAACCTTGTTAATTCTTTGGCTCATATTCAATTTTTAAATTAAATAAGCTCCAGTGCCAGCGCCTTGCCTACTGAGCTACGAGAACCACAGGACAGTTGCTCAGCTCGAAACACACAAGAGTGTAGACGCCACACAAGAAGCTGCTCATTGCGCGACGTTGTCAAGTTTCCTCGTAATTAGAAATGCTCACAGGGGCATAACGGTTGGTTTGCGCCCACAGGTATCTTAACTCATATTGCTCCCCAGACCAACCCCCATGCGTGGTTTAATTTTCTACCTCTTATTTTCCGACACCCTGTATGCTGGATGAGCCAAAACTAAAGGAAATTGTGTCTTCAGTATTGGCCTTTCAATATACGGTGGCCGAGGTGGAAACCATTCTTTGTTTACTTGTGCCATGCTGTCAGCTTGGTTAGTTGTCGGGTACAGTCGCATGGGTAGGATATGACTCATCGTTTTACTCTTCATGGTGACATGAGCTTAGCTGTGCTCCCGAAATGCATCATTCTTAATTCACTTATTATTAATTATTCCGTTCACAATCAATGCTGCTTGACTTTAGTGCGGACCACACTCTGTCATCACCAGGACCCGAATTTTGATGACCTAAAAAGTTTAAACAAGAAGTTCCGTGAAGAACTATACAGCATACTTTTCATGCCAATGATTATTCTACAGTATATGAACCTATCTAGAATAATGACGAAATTAAGTTGGTAATATCGAAATATCTAATTAGTTCAAAATATACCTGGTATAATGTAGCCTGATAGAGCACTATAGTTGGCAGCCCTGGTGACTGAATATATTCTTAGTTCCATCTCTTAAGGCACAGAATACCAAATTAGGTTGAAGTCCAATGGACGTTACATGCAGTTAGACACTGGATCTATCAGCACGCGTAAAAGCATGTTGCCAACAATACCATGCGTGTGCTGGTCAGAAATAATCTGAAATATTTTGATATCTTGTTGTGCCAATTTTGGATGAAATCCATTTGTTAGTATTGAAGTTACATGTATTTTAAAATTGGACATATCAGCAGGCATAGAATCATGTTGGCAGCACTGCTTTGTATTAATTACTCCAAATTAATCTAGAATGTCAGGTGCTATACGTGTGCAAAGTATAGAGCTGTTGGCTTGCATACTTTCTGATATATTGATATTAGGGTAAAAAATATAGACAGCATTTATTAACAGTTGGCAGCCCTGATTGCTCTTAACAATACTTACAGTCATTCTGTTATGGTACACATAGCACATACGAAATTTGGTTGTAATCCAACTGATAGTATGGAAGTTACATGTATTTAAAAATTGGTACTATCAGCAGGCTTATAATCATGTTGGTAGAACTGACATATATAAGTTACTCAAAATTAATCTAAAATGTCAGAATATACGTGTGCATAGTTTAAAGCTGTTGGCTTGCATACTTTCTGATATATAGGTATTTGGATAAAAAAAATAGTGAGAGCAATTATTAACAGTTGGCAGACCTGGTGGCTCTTAAGAATACGCTCAATCATATCTGTTTATGTACAGATATTACATACAAAATTTGGTTGAAATCCAATTGATAGTGTAGAAGTTATATGCATTTAAACATTGGACCTATCAGAAGGCTTAAAAACATTTTGGCAACACTATCATGGTTGGCCTCCTGGAAATTAAACTGAAATAGTATTATCTACATGTGTGCCAATTTTGGAATAGCTCCCATGCATACCTTGCAAGATATCCAACATGGAGCTCAAATTTCTAGTGCGTTTTATCAGCAGTTGGTAGCACTGACTTCATTTTCAAATATGGACGTGAGATATTCCGGTGCACATCTTTACTCACACTAAATTTGGTTTTGATTGCTGCAGCCGTTTAGGGGTTGATAGGGGGGGAACACACACACAGCCAGACAGACAGACAGACACACATTTTCCCGGATCGATCTCATAAGTCTACGTTTTCCTCATTTTTTGCAAAATGTGAAAAGTAGGCTAAAAATGACCCATATAATGACTGCAAAACTACCATAAAATGACCCTAAAACTTAAAAAAATTACTAACATTTGAATGAAACGCATAATTTCATCACACAAAAGATACAAACAGACTACGTCATTGTATGTTGAAATGATTTTAATAGCTACCTAACATAATTTAATTATTATTTGACAAATACGAATTATTTGCACACAAGTACTGGTTATTATTTCAGTCTAGTGTGTCTCCTGGAATGTGGATATTCCAAGAAATAAGGGTTGAACGAAGTTGTGAAGATTCTCGTGTCTTCGTATTCATCCTCAGTTCCGTGAAAATCAGTACCATACGCAAAAATGCATGATAAACCATTAAAAATGTGAGAAAATGACTCAAAACGTATAAAATATTCTAATAAATTCCATAAAATAACATAATAATACGCGAAAAGCGAGAAATTTACCTAAAAATAAAATACATAGAGAAATGACGAAAAAATGACTTAATAAGTATGCATTTCTGTAATTTAGAGACCATGAACAGGATTTGTATATAAGTTAGCAATGTCTGTGGTGAACAATTTAAAATATGACATGTCATCAGAATCCGGGTCCCCCTGCTCTTCCGGCAAGGCTTCAGCTGCTATTAGAAAAAAAAAGCAGACGCAAGAAAAGCTTGCCGAAAAAAGGTGCGCAGATCTTCGGCCATGTTCGGGTGATCGTGAGTGTTCGGTAGTGGCATACAACGCCCCTCCCACTTCCCGGCAGTAGCTGGCTAGCAGCAGTTCTGAACGGATCGTCTGCCCAGGCTTGGCAGGCTGACTGTGACTCGGTTTTACAGCTGTAGACCGTCTCGGAGCGAGCTGCGTTCTTGAAGAGTTGAGTGAGCAGTGAGCCCGGTAATCAGCATTACAGGAGCCCGGCAATGAGCATTAAAATACGCCGATTGATATTGGTATCTGCGCATCGTTGAGTTTCGGCAAGCTTTTCTTGCGTCTGCTCTACCAACAAACTTTCACGCAGCCAAGTTCAGTGGCGTCATATCTAGAAAGGCTTAATAAAGTACAAGCAACACGTGTGAAGTAATTTGGGTGTTCAAGATTAGAGGTTCATGGGCACTTGAATAGGAAGAAAAGTCGACACTGACAAGTAAGACAAATGAAAGATTAGTATTTATTTTACACATTACTGCTTCCATTTGTTCAAAATAAGTCTCCCATAGCGTTGAGGCGATGGCAAATTCCAGCTGTGAAGAATGGCTTTGGTTGCTTTGGGAACTTCAACTGCCCAAACAGATGAGTCTTACAATACGGCTAATCCATCATAATCTCAAGGTCATCGCCAAGCCATCCGTAACTGCTGTCTTAGATAAGTACTTTTCCTTCTTGGGGCAGAAGACATCGTAGTTGCGCCCCTTAAAACAACAATAACAGAACAAACTATTCCTCTTATACAGCAACCTCTTCCTGAACGATCTCCACTGGCAATGCTGTATTAAGTATATTCGGTGTGCTGTTGATGAACTTGTATTACTGTTATAATATGTGCTATGTGAAGAAAGTATAGTTGTATCATGGCTGTTAATGTTTCTCAGAGAGCTACACACCTCAACAAAAGTTTGGAATAGCATAAATTTGACTGCATTGACCACATGCTCAGTTCGATTGCTGTAATAGATTAGTAGATATTGAGAACCGTCTAAATATTTCGGATGGTCGCCATGTTGCATTGTTATATGTATAAGCCATAGAGTCATGTACCATTAAAGGAAAATTATTGCGTAGGTTCATTATTCCAAATTTCACTTCGATCACATGATTACTACACAATGAAGTAAAAACTTAATTTTAAAAATCGCTCAGCTGCCATCTTGAGGTTATGTAAACAATTGAATAAATTAGGTACCAGTGCATTACAATGGGTATAAACATTTGCTGTACCAAGTTTCATTGCGTTTGGATCATTAAATCGCGAGAAAAGTCTATTAGAACTTTCAATTCGCTTGCCTGCCATGTTCGTTTTGTAGTTAACCGATTTTTGAAAGTCTCATAGATGAACTTCCAGTAGTGCCCTTTATCTCCGTACAAAATTTCAGGGAGATACCGGTAATAGTTTCAGAGATATAGAATGCCGGTGAAATATTTCGCACAGCCGCCATCTTGAGGTTATGTAAACAATTGAACGAAGTTAGATGTAGGTGCATTACAATGTGTATAAACATATACTGTACCAAGTTGCATGCGTTTGGTTGGTTAAATCGCGAGAAACGTCTATTTAAAAGTCGCAATTTCGCTTGGCCACCATGTGGGTTTTGTAATTACCAGGTTTACAAAAGTCACATAGGTGAACTTCTAGTAGTTCCCTTTATCGCTGTACAAAATTCCAGGGTGATATCGATAATCGTTTCGGAGATATTGAATACTGATGAAATATTTCGCACAGCCGCCATGTTGAATTGGTGAGACGTAACAAAATTTGAAGGGCACGGTTGGGGTCGTCCGGAATTGTCCTATGAACTTACCGAGTTTCATTGAAATCGCTCCAGCCGTTTAGATTTTATTAGGGACACACACACACACGAATCACACACGCACAGACAGACACACGGACAAAAGGTGATCTCATAAGCCTTTTTTTTTTCATAAATGAAAATAGGCTAATAAAAATACTCACGGAGTTTGATCAAGATTTTTTTATATTTTTTGCAATTGTGTTCATGTAAAAAGTTTCTGGCCAACTTACTTACTCAACAGAGCCTGTTGTCTTCTGTACAAAACAATGGAGAATTTTGCGATTTTGATTTCCTCGCTGGGCTCTCCCTCAAAAGCTGGTAATACCTTTTTGAAACTGCCTGTATAGTTCAGAGTCCTTTTTATCGTCCCTCAGGGGCTCACATCTAGTGGGACGTGGGTTGGCGACCACGGGGCCCCAGCTGAGTCCGGCATTGCTTCTACTTACTTGTGCCGGGCTCCTCTCTGTCTTCTTTCCTGTCGACCTCACTTGGTCAACTCTTGTTCTCTTCCGACCCCGACGGTATTAGGGTATCCGAGGCCTAGGGAGTCTCTTCCTTTCCCAGCTTAATTGGCCCGTGTCTCATCTTTTCTGATTCCCTCCTTCTGCGAGGGGTCAGCCTTCTCTTTCTTTTCATGTTATCTCCTGCCTTCTGCTCAAGGCCCTCAAGGTGGCCGGGTGTGTGTAGCCCCACCACTTTTGGTGCACCCTAGATAATGCTACACCCTCAGGGGCTCACGACTGGTGAGTTCGGGAGTTGCCGACCCCGAGGGATTCCTGAGCTGGGTCCGTTTTCCCCTTTTGTCCCTTACCTTTGGGGCGGACCCTCTCCTCTTTCACTTTCCTATCTGCCTTTCATGGCTCTCCTTCCTTCCAAGTCCCTCAATCCGCATTCTTCGAGGGTTGAAGGCATTTCTTTTCCTCCTGTCCTTTATTTGCCTAATTCTCCTTTAGTTTTCCATTTCTTCTTCTAGTATGTAGGTTAGTAGTTAGTTTTAGTTTTAAGTTTGCATTTCATTTTCATCTTCACGATCACCCAAACCATCAGGGGCCGATAACCTAGATGTCAGGCCCCTTAAAACAACAATTATCATCATCAACCTTTTTATCGGTCTAGCAACATAGCGCAGCGACAAAAGGCATGCGTAGCTGGATGACTCATTGCCCACAGATACGTATATTACTGTGTTGCGATGTTGCTCGACTGATCAAAAGGACTCTGTGCATTGTTCTTAATTGAAGGTGGTGTGGAATGCTGTGGAAATTGTAATCAGATTAGTGAATTTCGAAGTTGAAATCTCCTGTGTATAGTTTTTTCCTACAGTATTTATCATTGGGATCCATGTTACACCTTTCAAAACCAATGCACAGTGGGTCAAAATCGAAATCTAGGAGGACAAAATTATTTATTTTCATAATTAAAAAACAAAATGTATTACTTCTACTACATTCTCATATAATTGTCGCTCACTATTCTAGGATATAAACGCATCTTAGTTTAAATCTGTCACCACTGTTCGAGCAGTCTGAATTGGAGGGTGAATGTAAGTGGCTGTGGTTTGGTTGTTTTTGTGGTTAGTGTGATGCTTTAAGATGGAACATGCAGCTGAAGGTATGATCTTTGTAACGTGTTTCAGTTATTAATGGGCGTAATTGTTACGTAATTTTGGCTATATTTGCATTATATAATATAACTATCTTTTTAAATTATATTTTCACTTAGATTTTTAGTATGTCGCGTCAGTCTGCGTCACTTTCTACTTAATGTTAAAATGTAGATGAAGTCTTGTAGTTTGCGCCTGTTATAAGATTTTTTGCATCTTTTTGCAACTTACTTAGTAATTTTACGTTTTGGAAGATGCCGCGCAACCCGTTCTCACACGTTTACAACTGTTTAAAGCACTGGGTTCGACGATTATGTCAAAAGTAGAACTTTGTGACTTTGTTAAAAGTAAATTAGGGGTAGAAAATTGTTCTGAAGAGATGCTCTATCCAACTCCTAGTCATAGACAATTTCTTGCATGTGCAGACGTAGCTTAAAAAGGTCTTAACTGATGTTTAATAAGAAGTAAACAAATTATATACGTTGCTTTCACTCTAAATTCATGATTAAAATGTAAAAATAATTTTGTCCCTCTAGATTTCGATTTTGACCCACTGTGCACTGTAATTATACAGGTCATTAATGCTGTTAAAATACCAGTTTGTCTACATACTGCAGTTTCATTAAAAAAGAAAAAAGAAAGTCAATTTTGTTTCATTTCATGTTGTATAGTGTGCTTGTCCTGCCTCTCTACCGTTTTATACTTTTTTCACCCGACACCAGTCACCCTCGGTGAGAGATTACTTCTACTACTTTTGTTAACTACTCAAATGTTGAGTTGTCCTCTTTCAAAACCTTTGCCCCGTCCCTTCACTAATAGGCTGCCAGCTAGGCTTCGGTTAGATTTATGGCTTTATGGACTCAAAGCTCTCTACTCTTGGAGGCAACTCTATGGCGAAAACTTTGACTGGGAAGGCAGAGTGATGGTGGATGGTTGTGCAGTTTGCTTTGCGCCATTTACCGAGAATATCCGTCTGAAAGTCTGCCGATAATACGTGCTGCGGACGAACAATATCGTTGTTTTACGTAATGGAACGAATTACTGTTCTTGTTGTTTTTTTTTTTTTTTCATACACACTCAATAAAATATACATTACATGAAATGAGAAGATTGGTTCTATCCAAATTTTGGGAAACATTTGCATAAACAGATTATTTTGCACAATTAAATCATCCACATCAAGATAAAGATATATATTACAGCATTGTTTGTAAGCCACAGCAATCTTTCGATGAATTGTTTAATGTTTTAAGCCACAAAAGAATAATGAAAGTCGTAATTTCACCCAAATAAGGTGAAAATGGGTGGCGTAGTTGGTAGCATGCTGAGCTTCTATGCTCAAGATTGCGGGTTCAAACCCGTCCAAAGTCGTCGGATTTTAAGAGAGTTTAAAGTCCCTCAGTAAGCCTTCCTTCTGAGGGGAAGTAAAGCCGTTGGGCCCATGTCATAGATTTATGGCATGTAAAAGAACTACAATTGTGTGAAGCTAAATTTGTGGGTTAAATTTGATTAATGCTCTTAATTTCCAACATTCGTCGCGAGGTGCCATGCCGGTTGTGGTGGCATCTACTAGCTAAGTTCGCGGCTAGGTGTTGTTGACGGTAGCAAAGTAGGAACTACTTAAAATTAATCTTCTGCAGTCCTTGCCTGAATAACAGATAACACACACTATTACAGCCATCACACAGACAGATTCTACACATACCCAAAGTACACGGGGCTACATGACCGTGTTGTCGCAGCTCCTAAACTATGAACCAACCAAGGTGAAAATGCTATGTAAGAAAGGTTAAATAGTAGGTCAGCAGTGGCAATAAAGGATTAATTTTATTTCCGCGCTTACACTTAGAGCTTAAGAGTTACTTTACAGTAGCGCCCTACATGCAATAGGAATTGGGCTTATAAACAAAGTAACAAATGAGGGGTCTAGATGCAAAACTCACGTTCTCCACTTTTTCTAATTTTACAGGAACTAAAACAAACTTCTCAAATGTATGAAACTAATGGAATCTCTAAGAGACTTAGCTTTTGTTGCAGGCTATACTTAATTACACTTTCTTGTATAAACTATGTTTCATTATTTATATTAATTTATCTGAAAAAATGATTTTAATTTTGGAGAATGTGACTTTTGCATCCAAACATCGGAGACTGTGAGTTTTGTGTCTGGACAAGGTGGAGAATGTTACTTTTGACATTAAAAAAATTAATTACTTCAGACAAAACAATAGACAAGTTGGCCAAATTTGTGAAATTTTAGACAAATGAAACCAATTGCATTGTTTGAATGCACATATTATTAATTTATTATGTAGAGGTTACGAGTTGAACAGACAATAATAATATTGGCTGGCAGCTGTAGAAAGTCACATGACCAGAAGCTGTCTTGTGATTGGCCAACAGGGAGAATGTGCGTGCTCTTTGTAACTAAACAGTTTTGCATCTAAATTGAGTTTTTGGCATTTGAAAACCACTGGATATTGTGAGTTTGGCTTTTCAGCACTAAGATAGTCGTGTGTAGTTTGGAACGAAGAATAAGAATGCGTTGCTAACTCAACTTCGAACAAAAGTGGAGAACGAGAGTTTTGCATCTAGAGCCCTCAAATATCAAGACGTAGAAAAACAATACATGTCGTTACAATCGTATGATATGAATCATAAGTAACCAGTTATCTTTGTGTAACATAAAATTCTGGATGTAAAACGAGATGAGCATATCACACCTTCGTGCAGCTGAATTGGTTAAAATACAGGGTGTCATTTATGTACTTGAGTACCCTTAAGGGACGTGTAGGGGATGGGTATAGGATCAATTTGAGATAGGGAACCTGGGGTCGGAAAGGCCTCCTAACCCCAGGAAACAGGTTTGTTTCAGGACCTCCGCCACTGTAAAGTAGGCAAGCCGAGAGGATAGTGGCGAGGCGCGGTGCCACGGTGGCCCCGGGTTCGTTTCTCCTGGGGTGCCATTCCCTCATTTTTTCTTTTTATTTATTTATTTTTAGATGTGAAGGAGGGGGCGTAGTCACAATGCGTGTTTATTCTGTGCTGATTTTTTAAAACTATCGTTGATTGTGTAAATGAATTGCCTTTTGATTATTATTAGTATCAACGAGTTGCGTGTGTTTCTGTAGTAGTTACAGACGACGGAACTATCAATTGGCAAGAGGAATGCAGCTCTCGGGTAACGCAGCGTTGAGCGGTGGTCGCGCCAAGACCGTTGACAGCGAAAGAGTGCCTGACCTCAGACTAACACATGGCGCGCTTCCCTACTTTACAGGGGCGGAGGGCCTGAAACAAACCTGTTTTCTGGGGTTAGGAGGCCATTCCGACCCCAGGTTCCCTATCTCAAATTGATCCTATATCCATCCCCTACACGCCCCTTAAGGGTACTCAAGTACATAAATGACACCCTGTATATTATATTGATCCAATATTAAAGTAATTGGAATTACTTTGTGCTGACAGACCAAAGTTACAATACCAATTAATAATAATAATAATAATAACAACCCCTGGCACTATACAGCCCATGAAGGGCCTAGACCTACCAAGCGACCACTGTCCAGTCATTTGGCCTGCAGATATTGCGTGACGCGTCGTCAGCGCATCGGGTCACCTCGGCCGTTAATCTTGTTTTTCGTGCCCGGGGCGCTGCCTCACTGTCAGACAGCTACTTAATTGTCCTCACGAAGCTGAGTGTACCCCGTTCCAGCCCTCACGTCAGTTTCTAAAATCGCTGACGGAGCTGGGAATCGAACCCGAGGCCTGCAGATGAGAGGCAGGCGCGCAACACCAACACCACGGGGCCGGCTTACAATATCAATTATCACTTACAAATAGGTGGATATACAGTAGTCCACTTTGTAGAAATAAATGCAATTGGTGGTAGAAATACCTCAAGACAGAGATAAGAGGATTTGAGGTTCTATCAAGGCCTCTTGCTTTTGTACGAATTGATTAGATGGCATTCACAATCTGGTGTGGATAAACATTCATAAAAAAGACTTGTTCATGGGCAGGGGGAGAGAGGGACGTGTGGATCATGACGGTCTCTGATAATGCATCACCAATTGATGCTACATTTCAGTAATGTTCATTTTACCCTGGAACCCTACACTGGGTGCCCCAGAGAATTTTCGTTTTGTTCTGGTTTTGTGTTGGCAAGTTGGCAACCCTTAAGGCCCATCCACAATGCGCAGTCTGAAGTTGAGAGTATTGTAGTTGGTCCTGTTGATAACCTAGCCATTCACAATGTGCAGTCTTTAACGACTGCTATGAGTAAAATACAGTAAAATTCTGTTATTAGCCTACTTTTCTCATTTTTCAAAAATGAGGAAAAAGTAGACATATGAGATCGGGCAAATGTGTGTCTGTCTGTCTGTCTGGCTGGCTGGCTGTGTGTGTGTGTGTGTGTGTCCCCTATCAACTCTTAAACGGCTGCAGCAATCGAAACAAAATTTTGTAGGAGTAAACATCTATACCTGAATATCTCACGGCCATATTTGAAAATTATGTCAGTGCTACCAACTGCCGAAAAATCGCAATTGAAATTTGAGCTCCATGTTGGATATCTTGGAAGGTATGAATGGGAGCTTTTCAAAATTGGCACACGTATAGATAATCATATTGCAGTTTCATTTCCAGGAGGCCATACATCGCAGTGTCGCCAAAATGATTATAAGCCTGCTGATAGGTCCAAAGTGTAAATGCATATAACTTCTACACTATCAATTGGATTTCAACCAAATTTCGTATGTGCTATGTGTACATAAACAGATATGACTGAGCGTTTTCTTCAGAGCCAACAGGGCTGCCAACTGTTAATAAATGCTCTCAATTTTTTTATATCCAAATACCCCTATATCAGAAAGTATGCAAGCCGACAGCTTTAAACTATGCACACGTATAGTACCTGACATTCTATATTAATTTGGAGTAACTTATATACGTCAGTGCTACCAACATGATTCTAAGCCTGCTGAGAGGTCCAACTTTAAATACATGTAACTTCTATACTATCATTTGGATTTCAACCAAATTTCGTGTGGGCTATGTGTACCATAACATATATGACTATGCCGATTCTTAAGAGTAACCAGGGCTGCCAACTGTTAATAAATACTGTCTCTATTTTTGTTACCCTAACATCAATATATCAGGAAGTATGCAAGCCAATAGCTCTAAACTTTGCACACGTATAGTATCTGGCATTCTAGATTAATTTGGAGTAACTAACATAGGCCTACGCTAGTGCTGCCAACATGATTCTAAGCCTGCTGACAGGTCCAATTTTCAAATGCATGTGACTTCTATACTAACTAATGGATTTCATTCAAAATTGACACAACAATAGATCATATTATTTCAGATTATTTCTGACCAATACATGTATGTCATTGTTGCCAACATGGTTTTACGCGCGCTGTTAGATCCAATGTTTAACTGCATGTAACGTCTATGCTATCCATTGGACTTCAAATCAAATTTTGTATTCTGTACCTTAAGAGATGGAACTAAGAATATATTCAGACACCAGGGCTGCCAACTGTAGTTCTTTATTAGGCTACATTATGCCAGGTATACAGTATTTCGAACTAATTAGAAATTTCGATATTACCAACTTATTTTCGTCGTTATTCTAGATAGATCCACATTGATTATTCATTGGCATGAATCTTCAATTTTATGAAAAGTAGGCACTTAAGTTCGTCACGGAACTTCTTGTTCCTTGTGCACAGGGGCGTTGTCGATAACCTCAAAACTTGCAATAGGGATTATTTGGAGATGTTATTAGTAACTGGTACCGTGTATTTAAGATTTTAAAAAAAGGTACGGGTTGCGAAGGTGTTTCACTTTTATACAGGGAGTCCGCTAATGTTCTCGCCTACATGAGTCTGCGAGAGCTAGCTACAGCAGTTAACGTTGGTAGCACGGCTGCCGCTTGCATCATAACAAATAAACAGTTAACTTTGTACTCACCACAGCCATTCATAACAGATGCTGGAACCATTCACAGTACATCACTCTTTTTCTGTAATCAGCTTGTTTTAATTCATGAACCACGGTAACTTTATAAGGGAACACCTGAAGCTTGTCTCTTACAGCTTTATGTGCTGTCAACTTAGAGATTCCTGTTTGTTGAGCTAATTATCATGTTGATTTACTTGGACTACGCAGCAATACATCGGAGATTTCATCAAGTTTTTCGTCCGTTAAAAGCGTAGGCCTGCCTGTTCCCGGAAGATCGTGAACTGAGCCAGTCACACGAAATTTACCTATCAAATCCCGAACGGTATCAAGGTTTGGAGACTTTGAATTAGGAAACCGCGCCTGAAATCTTAATTTTACATTTTCTGTAAACCGATCGCCTTCGCGAAAAACGTATTCCACCAAAAAAAAACTCTCTCTTCAGTAGTAAACATTACCGCCTGTATACTGTTGCACTCTTCCAATAATAATCTATCTGAACGCTCGCTTACTGTAATACACACTGAAGACATGCAGGCTCGCTCGCTTATCGCAATGCACACCGACAGCCCACACGGGGGAGTCCCCCTTCCAAGGACACAGTGCAGCCAACTAAACGTATGACTCAACCACTCACAGCTGCACGTACCCACTGCGGAGAACATTCTCGGGCGCCCTGAATCTTCTTTGCACACGACACAGAACAACAACATGACGTCGGTTTCTGACCTGCTCTGATTAGCTGTTACATTGCTGCTGTCGGATAGTTGGCAGTCGAAGATGAAATTCTCGACTGGCGACTACCGGCTGCCAACCACCAGCTACCGACTGCAACTGCATGTTGTGTATGGTGGCTATACCACTGAGCACCCCAGTCTAGGATTAGTGTTATCTTCCTTGTTTGTGTACTTGTGGTGAACACAAAAGCAATGAGGTGCTACTTCAAAGAGCAAAGAGTTTCTTACTTTTACTTCGCCATCAATATTAAAGGCAAAGTAATCAACATATCAATGGACAGACTCAAACCAACTTATCTATTACCGACAGAGGCTGAACTGCATTTCAAAAAAAAAAAATAGAAGACAGGCATTCAGACAAAATACCTCCATGAAAATCTAGTGCCACATAATTCTAACTTTAATATGCGGACAACCAAATCAGGAAGGAAAGTAACGTTTCCCAAACGGTTTATGGATTGCGTGATTAATGACGAACTAAATCCATGGATTGTGTAACCAAAGACGGTGATTTCAATATTCAGTGTAATATGTGTTTTATGTTTCAGTGTTGTGTTTTGTTCCTGTATACTATATGAATTTTCTATTCACCACTACCATGTTATAGCAAATTTGTCATAGTCCTTACTGGTGGGGGAGTGATGTGGTAAACACAAAAGTAAGAAACTCTTTGCTCTTTGAAGTAGCACTTCATTGCCTTTGACAAATGAAGTAATATAGAGTCAGTTGTTAGTTTTTGGTGGCGTCAAGTGTTATTTTCCCTACTACAAAATGTGTGAATAAATATACAAAATATAATTATTAAATGAAAATATAATTATACAAAAATATTCCATACTTTCCGCAAAGCAAGGACACCAAAACCACTATAAAGTGTGCAGAGTGTAAGATGTGTGTATGCAAAATTCGTATCCAATCTGTTTGTGTCAATTGTAGAGATGCCATTCAGTAAAACACTCTAAAATGTGAGCTATTTGGGTAGATTATTAGCTTGGGAATAACCTAACCCCCAAGGGAAGATGATAAAGAAAAGGAAGTGGGTTTCGGACTGGAGAAAAAAGGATGGAAAAATAGGAAGAGAGTCCAAAAAAAGTTATAAGATTAACTTTAAATATACTCAAAGGCAGCTGCCACTGCAAATCCGCTCTCCGATACCTAAAGTGGGTAGGGACCCGGACGAAGCTAACGGGAAACGCAGCCGGAACTTGGGATGTTCTCGTGAAAGCTGCTTTAGTGTATTCCCTCTCAAGCATACATATGCCTACTATGGGGAAGGGTGATGGTCTGGCAAGACAAAGAGTAACAGATTTATTGTGTATCTGTTCAATGGAGTTTGTTTTTAAACAAGTAATTTGAAGAATGCCAATAATTTGAATCGGTTTCGATATTTTTAGTTTTTGAAATTGTAGAATTTCTAAAGAGCGACCAAATGCTTCCAAGAAGGATAGGTATAAAGCAATTATACCTTTGGGAATAATTTTGGTAAGTATACCAATAGTTGCATTTGGAAATGGCTAAGCTTTTACCCAGCAAGGAGCCGACTAAAAGTTTAGACAATGAGAAACACTTATATTTTGAAAAACCAACCATAAGTGTTGGAGAGAATCTCCACAAGCAGGAAGCTGGCGTAGCGAGCTATGCTTGCCTTACTGGCCAGTTAGAATTAGCTATTAAAGCTAAGAGAGACTTTACCAAGTTACCAACTAAGAGTTTTTGCTCAAATGCAACAAGTGGTGAAAGCCCTATCAATAGATTTATTTGCATTAAGTGGGAAGAGTCAAGGAAGACAGGATCTTGCCTAACCGTTATGTTAGAGAAATGATAAATCCAAAAAGAACTCTTGAATTTATTTAACAATGTTGGGTAGTAGTTTTGTAACAAATATATAATTTTGATTTTGTAACAAATGGGGTCACAGACCTCCGAAAAACATCTAAAGCTTGCGCCAGGCAATTAACATTTCTTTTGGTTTCAAACCTTTTATATGTTTTAAAATCTTCGCAAGATTTTGAAATGGCAAAGATAAATGAAGGAAAAATTTAAAGATAACTAACGTAATTAAAGTTAGACAATAAACCAAGTACACGGTGTGTACTTTGAGAATTTCTAGGTAAATATCTTAGAAAGAGTAACAACTTCGAAAGTAACAACAACAACAACAACAACAAAAAGTAGGAAGAATAAAAGAGAAGTTTCTATAACTTCTTATATTAAAGCTGGATTACTTTTAGTGATTATACAAAGAGGGCAGGTCACTTATTGTGAAACCTGAAGAGAAAAATCGAAAGGAAGTTTCTAGAACTCCTATGTTTAAGTAGGGATCACGAGACAAATGGGGCAAGTTTCCCTTTCGTGAAACCTAGAATTAACTCACTTATGAGTTGAAAGAATTATATTCCCTAATTAGAAGGGAAAAACAATATAATTTAAAGCGTGTACTAGACAAGAAGTTTTACAGACATTAATTTGTGATACATAACGCAAGAGCGGGAGGGCACTTATTGAGAGTGACACCTCATTGGAAAAAGACCTAAAGTAACAATTTTATTACTTTGGTTTGTTAGTAAAGGGTTTGGAAAAGATCAAATGGGATTGAGGATAAGTGTTCATGGCCGTATTTATAGTATTCGGACGATCGCGACGAGGATGAAATGTGGAACAAACACTGTTTTCACTATAGTCTGTTGAAATAGATGAAAAGTTCACTGTAGTAGCACAAAAAGTTTATGGCAAAGAAAGTTATTGCAATGATGGAAAATAACTAGTTACACTAGAGTCTACTGCTTGAGAAATTGTAGGTTATAGTCTGATGCACAGAAAAGAAATCCCAACGGAGGAGGAAAATTTAGTTATTGATTAGTAGTTCAAAAGGAAGATTCCTTAGTTTGAAAAGGAATTCCCACATGTGAGTGGAAAATACATGACAGTATGACCGGTAGTTAGAGTGCAAGTTCTGGAAGGTTCCAGAGCAATGATGACTTGTTTAAATTGGGTAGAGAATCCCTCGGCGGAAAGCTAGATTATATAGACAGTGGGTATTTTGGAAATATCCCTCGATGTGAGATAGCATCTCAGAAAATCTTTCATGTTGAAAGTTAGGCCTGATAGTTTAAGTAAGCTCAAGAAGATCTCTTGAAAGCAGTTATTTTCACATAGCAACTTTCACTGTCTATAAAATCCAAATAAAAGCATTGAGCCATTAAAAGACGATGAGAATGAGGTTAAAACCTGAAGTCGGTACTTATCTTTGCTTCATGTAGAAGGCGATGATCCTTTTGACGGTTGATACTAAAATTCTAACATGGCGTAGAATTTAAAACATTGCCTCTTGAGTAGAGGAGGCGAGCTCTAGTTAAGCTCTAACTGACTGAGTCGACTTCCGACGTACAAGTGAGACACGCTTAGTGAAGCACGGAGGGACCAGGGAAGGGAAAAGAGTGGGGGTAGGAGACAAAGGAATACATATAAGAATAGACAACATAACAGAAAAAAAATTCTCTTGATGAAATGATTTTCAAAGAGTTGATAGTAGGCGACACTAGCGCAGCCTGGTGGGTGAAAAAGTAGACGAAGTTCTCTTGATCACGGAGATGTTAGCTGGCGATGGCGACGAGGTCTGGTGGCCAGATTGATAAAGAAGTCCTCTTGTACAGGGAAGAATTGAGGAACTTCAGAGATTCGCTGCTAGATGACGCTAGGTGGGTCATGGAAGATATATCTCTAGAACAGACTCACAGGTAACATAAGAGACATGACCAACAAGGAGAAATCAGAAGATCACTGTTGGTGTTTGAGAAAAAGGAGGAATGAATTATGGCAAAGAGAAGCAAAAGCTTGCTCTATCTTACCGTGTATTCCAAAGAATACACCAAGCTGGGAGGGAAAATCACCAACAGAGAACAAGACAAACAATTAAAAGTTTAAAGGTAATGGAGCAATTAAGGACAGTGGTCTTATGATGTGACCGTTAATGGTCAAGATCCTGGCTACCCTAACTCTCCCATCCCTTCCAGGATAACACTCGGTCACTCTACCAGAAATCCAGACCAAGGGAGGAGAAACATCCCTAACCAGGACCAAGTCCCCCACTTTGATGTCGGGATTGGAAAGAAACCACTTCTGTCTCCGTTGCAAGGAAGTTAAGTAATCCAAGTTCCACCTCTTCCAGAAAGAATTGCGGAGGGCTTCAAGTTTACGCCAAACAATAGGTAAATTAGAATCCCTGTAAGAGTTGGGAAGGGGAGGAGGGGCAAAAGAGAAGTGCCTATAAGGAAGTGACGAGGTGTAAGTGGAAGCAGGTCATCAGGGTCATTGGAAAGCGGAGTTAAAGGGCGATAAATAACAACACCTTCAATCAGAACGGACAGCGAATTAAATTCTTCATAAGTCAAAATGCGATGACCTAAAACCTTTCTTAAGTGACGTTTAGTGAGCTTTACGCAGGATTCCCACCTACCACCATAATGAGGAGCGTAGGGAGGTATAAAACGCCATTTGAAACCCTTTGAGTAGGAAAAATTAGAAATCTGTTCCATGGCAGGAGAAGATGTGAGAGCTTTCTTCCACAAGGAAGCTGCGCCTTGAAAAGTGGAAGCGTTATCAGAGAACATCTCCGAAGGAACATCACGCCTAGCAGCGAAGCGAGAGACAGCTGATAAAAAAAGTAAGAAGTAGAGGCATTCGTTACTAGTTCCAAATGGATCGCGCCAGTAACCATGCAAACAAAGAGAGAAACATAGAGTTTACCAAACAATTTGCGTTTAGCTTCAGGGGAATTGCGTTGATATTGGAACGGACTCATATAGTCCACACCAGTTAGAGCAAAAGGACATATAGGAGAAGAGCGAGAGGAGGGCAGATCGCTCATTAATTGAGTATTGACTTTAGGTTTCGCTTTGAAGCAAGGAATGCACTTGTGAATTACAGAGGAAACTTCGTGAATTCCATTTATAATCCAGTACTTTTCCCTTAAGAGGCAAAGCAGTGTGCGTGTACCAACATGCAGATTGCGATAATGAAAGTCACGTATGATTAAGGAAGTTACGTGATGTTTAGAAGGCAAAATAACAGGATGCTTTTTGTCCTCAGAAAGCAAAGATTGCGAGAACCTACCACCTACCTTGAGTAACCTATTGTCATCAAGGAATGGGGCTAAAGCACGAAGACGACTGGATTTGGGAAGATCCCTTTTAGAAGAAAGTAAAGACAATTCAGAAGAAAAGGCTTCTTGCTGTGTTAGTTGTAAAACCTTAATGGTAGCGAGATTCAATTCATGATTGGTAAGGTGTGGTTTGGGGAGAAGAGGTTGGTCAACCACAAGATATTTCCATCTGAGAAGATAGGCAACAATTCGAATTAATTTATGAAAGGAAAAATAGCGGGACAACAGGGGATGAGAAACGTTGGAAACAAGACACGAAGCAGTAGATTTAGATACTTTAGCGTCAGGCAAGTTGAAGTTTGTAGCTGAAGGTTTCGAAGGCCAACAAGAGGAGTTTTCGATTAACCACGAGGGCCTATGCCAGTACAACTGAGAATTTGCCAATTGAGAGGGTAAACATCCACGAGAAATAATGTCGGCAGGGTTGTCAGCGCTGGGCACATGCCTCCATTGACATCCCGAAGAAAGAGTATGAATTTTGGAAACCCTGTTTGCAACAGAAGTTTGCCAATGAGAGGGGTTTTTGCGATTCAAGAAAGCGTGATCATGGAATCGCTCCAAAGATAGATTTGCGAGAATTCGACTTTTAATACTTCCCGTAATTTCTTAACAATTTCTGCGGCCATGAGTGCAGCACCCAATTCAAGCCTAGGCAAAGTGATAGTTTTAAGAGGAGCCACCTTCGATTTGGCACAAACAAGGTTGGAAACTGAAGATCCATTTAATGAACCGCGATAAACCAAATATGCACAGCAACCGTAAGCTTTTTTCGGAACTGTCCACGAACACATGAAGAAAAAAAGATGCATTAGGATGAGCGTTAATTAAATTCCTGGGAATTTCAATAAGGGAAAGATCAAGCAAATTGCTGCGAAAAGAGAGCCATCTGTTAAGAAAAGAAAGGGGAACAGTGTCGTCCCATTCACTTTTAAGCGACCATAGCTCTTGCATGAAAAGTTTGGCTATCACAATAACCGGGGCAAGGAATTGAAGCGGATCAAAAAAATTTGCAATTTCAGAGAGAATTTGTCTTTTTGTGTTAGGGAGCTCTTCTGCGCGCGAAACATTATAGATGAGAGTGTCAGTGCTAGTGCACCAATAAACTCCAAGAGTTTTTATAGATCGGAGTTTCTACAAATTTCGACGGAAGAGGGATCTACATCTTCAACAGGAAACTGGGCGAGAAACTCATGGGAGTTGGAATTCCACTTATGAAGTGGTAATCCTCCATTCTTTAGCAACGCCTGAAGTTCTAGTGACACGAAAGAAGCTTCCTCCAGAGTGGGGAAGGACTGCAAATAATCGTCAACATAGAATGATGTAGTTAGTGCTTCAGAAGCTTTAGAATCAAATAAATGACCATCTTGAGAGGCTAACAAGTGTAGGGATCGGATAGCAAGGAAAGCGGAAGGTTTTAAGCCATAAGTAACCGTCTTTAAGTGAAATACCTTAATGGGCTTGCTGATTTCGTCGAGCCACAAGATTCTTTGGAGATCTCGTTGTTCAGGCTGAATTAAAACTTGACGGTACATCTGTTTTATATCTGCTATAACAGCTATGGGAAATAATCGAAAGTTTAAGAGTATAGCAGATAGATCTGACTGAATAGCAGGACCAGAGTAAAGAGTATCGTTAAGACTGTTGCCATTAACATCAGGTGATGAACCATTGAAAACAACTCGGATTTTATCCTTTACAAGAGGGTTTTTCCAAACGGGATGATGATTTAAGAAAACCGTTTCAATCGGAGGGTGCAATTCGTCATCAGATTTGTTAACGACTTCCATGTGATCTAAGCTTTTATACTCATCCATGAAATCAGTATACTGCTGTTTAACGAGAGGTTCTTTCTTGAATTTGCTCTCGATAGCAAAGAGAGCTTTTCGAGCTTTGGGTTGAGAGTTAATAAGTTTAGGGGGATTGTGTAATCTTGGAATCTGAACAATGAACCGACCATCAGAAGAACGAGTGGTGGTGTTCAGAAAATGTTGCTCTCAGAATTCGTTTTCTGAAGAGGTCACGTTAAGAGAGTCAACGCTTTCGAGCCTCCCGAACTGTTCCAAGTCAGTATTAGCGAAATAACATTGCGATGCGGGTTGGGGAGAATAATGGGGAAGTTGACCGGTGAAGATCCATCCAACATTAGTGTCTCTGGCAACCACGTTTGAGGATAACTTGCGAACCTGTTTACGAAGGCAATTCCAGAAAACATTGGCACTAAAGAGTATGTCAATGGGGTTTTGTACATTGAACAGAGGATCGGCTAGCCTTAAATGCGAGGGAATGTTTAACCCTGAAATATCCACAGAGTGACTTGGAGTATCTTCTCCTGCGCTATTGAGAATGAGACAATTCAGTTTGAGAAAGTTGTTTCTGTGAGAAATGTCTCTTATGGTTAGTTTTGAGAACTGTAAAGCTTGCGATTTTGAGCTGTTAATGCCCGATACGTTAATAGAAGTGGGGTTTACAGGTAGGCCTAGTTTTCTAATCAAAGAATTAGACACAAAATCATGAGTTGCCGCTGAATCAAGAAGACCGCGTGCACGGACCCAGTTGCCAAAGTTATCCTGAACTTCGATTTGGACAGTAGACAAGAGTACTTGAGCACTGCGTATGGACTTGGCATTTTGGATGTACGATGAAGCATTGGAACTGTTAGCATTGTCACTTTTCTGAGAAGTAGATGCGGTCGATGACCTTGCTTGATCATGACGATGTAGTAAAGTGTGATGAGCTTTTTCACAATGGAAGCAAAGTCTGGTGGACTTGCAATTTGAAGCAGAATGCGTGGGTGCTAAGCAGTTGAAGCAATGTTTATTCTGGGAAACTAATTTTCTTCTGTCGTCGACTGACAGTTCTTTAAAAGATTTACATAGATATAAGGCGTGGGAATCTTTACAAAGTATGCACTTTAACGGTTCATTTAAACTCTTGCGGGGTTCGCTTTGAGTGTTTAAAACGAGAGAACTGGCAAAACGGCGTTCACTAGACCTAGTTGGGTAACCAGTGGTGTTTGACTTGAGTTTAGATGAGCTGGACCCAGATTTTTGGGTACTAGACGATAAGCTTTCGCTTTAAGGTTTAAGAGACATTAATTCAAATTTAGAACTAGGGGATGAGGGTTCACTTGGATTAGCTAAAGCAGTTAAGAGTTGGCATCTAGCATTTATGAAAGTGACTAAATACTCGTAAGAGTAGTCATCTTCTCTGGAAAGTTCAATCTCCCAAGCTTTTAGGGTGGCAACATCGACTTTAGAAACCACTAAATGTATTAAGAAAGTGTTCAGTGGGTTGATCCAATTGGGACAGAGCTTTAACGTGAAGTTGTGTAGTATCAATGAGAGTACGCAAACTAGTGACGTCATTGTGATGTGACGCGGGTAGGTTGAATCAAGACCTACTACAATCCTCAGACCTTAATGTAGAAAAACATGGTGGCGATGGTTGCCCTACCAATAGCTAAGATCATGTCATCGGGGTTGTCACAGTTCGTATAAATTATTACTTTTACTCGCCTAAGAGCATTAAAGACATCACAAGACGAGACTAGGTTCCGAAGAAATATGCATCAATAACTTACTTACCTGAATTGATTTATCTACATAGTGCTGGTCTCGAATTATAGGTTTCTTCGTCTTCACCCAAGGGGCAGCTACAATAGTCTCACTGTTTCTGTGGTTGAATAAGAAGCTTTTTGGCGAGTTATCACGATTTGTATCTAAGTTCAGTAATTATAGATTAATATTATTGGCAAAAAATCAAACAGATTCTAAAGTAGCAGAGAAAAAGTACCCGGTTACTGAAGTGCTGTCCCAGCACATGCAGTGTATTTGTGTACACAATCAGAATGAGAATAGTTGCCTGAAATAATCGAACCAACGCCATAGAGATACAATTCAATTAAGACATCTCGTGGAATTGTCTAAAATCTCGGGTAAAACATCACACCGAATTAGTTGATTGAAATATGCAAAGAAGTCGTCGTGTGGATATCAGAACATAATTATGGAGAATACCACACACAAGGGACACGATAATAAGTTGCCATCTAACCTATTAAACATTTGCTGTTACAGTTTGAAATAGTTGTACGCTGGAGATAGTTGATTTAGTAAAGTACTATAGGTTGGAAAGCACCATCTCCCTCCTACGGAATTATCGCGGCACACCATCTCGCAATATAAGTACATAATTGGCAAGGTACTCACATCACTTTATTACACACATCATAATAAAAAAATAACTTCCAAGCTGTAAGAATCACAAAAGTATGAATAATGACGGAACACAATGAGTTCACTGTTTGGCACAGGGGGAACATCTTCCTTAACTAATAAAACAGAAGTTCACTGTAGTATTTGGCGTGTAAAAAAGGCAGTGTAGAACATCTGTCAGACTGGTAAGGATTTACGGAGGCACATATTGCTGAGCGTTCAAGATATCGTCAACGGTTTGGTCTAGCCGTAGATGCTCATTGCGTTTTCCCTTTACGTACTTAAGTTCGACACTGCTGAAGTGTACTAAGCTATTATTACATTGTCACTAACTAGCAAATCATTGCGGTGTATATTCTTGAGACACTTCTATTATGCAGGTACTTCAACATCGGAAGTAAATGACACAATGCCATCGGTTGACTGGACAATCATCACACAAACGAACCACTCCATATTAAGCGTATTATCACATATTTACATACGATTGCAGTACATTAACGCGAACTGGACTATACAGACATACAGAAGACACTAAAAATTACAGATGAGCGACAGTTTATTCCAGTGATTCCAACTTTCATCAAACGTAGCTAATCAAAGCTAAATAGTGTATCCCAGCAACGAATGTAAACAAACAATATCTCGGGCTTCCGTATACGCCATTTTCACAATTTCGAGACCTGCATTAAGGTCTGAGTATTGTAGTTGGTCTTGGTTGAATAGAGCCTTCGTATGGCGTTGAATACGTAACCGTAAATTTCCGTATCTTTCTTTCAATAAGTTAATGGCAATGGGGTAGTTTTCGGCACTTAAAGGGAGTGCTTCAACTAACTGCAGAGCTTGACCTCGGAGGATAGATCTCAAATAATGAAACTTGTAGATGACTTGAATGTCTTCATTGTCATTAACAAGAGAACAAAATAATTCATAGAAAGAATCCCAAGTAGATTCGTCTCCAGAGAAGTGGGGTAAATCATTCTTAGGTAGAATTGGTTTGGGCTTGTGAGTACCATCGCGAGAAGAGGTTTGTTGTTCGTGAAGGGAACCAAGAACAGAACCGTCTTTTTTCTGTTCTTCTTAGAGTTGGCGTATTATTTTGAAAGCAGAACCTATACCTTCGTAATATTGGTTTTCTACTTCGACTCGATCTTCGGTTTGATTGAGCATACAAGTTTCTATTTCAGTTTGGATGTTACAATAATTTTCATATGAAGGTTCAAAATCCTTTACACGATGTTTTAACAAATCTAATTGAGCTTCTGAGGGATCTAGCTCTTTGATGTATTTTCTGAATCGGGTAATTCGCCCTTTATAGGATGCTCGTTTAGAAGTAAGTTTTTCATCCTTATCTTTTTCTGTAGGAGCCATGACAAAATAGATAAATTAAAGTGTAACTTACAAAACTGTGGAACCTTGGAAATGCTGTCAGGCTGGCAGCAGCAAAAAAGTTGAAAGAAAGGGACACACCAAAGGAGACAGGAGCGGCCTCTCTCCACTTCACAGGCTTTGCACGATGTAGTTATAGCTGAAAAATTCAAAGAAGATATTAATGATTTGCAAAATATTGTCAAATAACCCTTGACAAAATAGAAAATGTGATAAATGGACTCTCCCGGGTTTCTGGGACCAAATTTTGCGTAGATTATTAGCTTGGGAATAACCTAACCCCCAAGGGAAGATGATAAAGAAAAGGAAGTGGGTTTCGGACTGGAGAAAAAAGGATGGAAAAATAGGAAGAGAGTCCAAAAAAAGTTATAAGATTAACTTTAAATATACTCAAAGGCAGCTGCCACTGCAAATCCGCTCTCAGATACCAAAAGTGGGTAGGGACTCGGACGAAGCTAACGGGAAACGCAGCCGGAACTTGGGCTGTTCTCGTGAAAGCTGCTTTAGTGTATTCCCTCTCAAGCATACATATGCCTACTATAGAGAAGGGTGATGGTCTGGCAAGACAAAGAGTAACAGATTTATTGTGTATCTGTTCAATGGAGTTTGTTTTTAAACAAGTAATTTGAAGAATGCCAATAATTTGAATAGGTTTCGATATTTTTAGTTTTTGAAATTGTAGAATTTCTAAAGAGCGACCAAATGCTTACAAGAAGGATAGGGATAAAGCAATTATACCTTTGGGAATAATTTTGGTAAGTGTACCAATAGTTGCATTTGGAAATGGCTAAGCTTTTACCCAGCAAGGAGCCGACTAAAAGTTTAGACAATGAGAAACACTTATATTTTGAAAAACCAACCATAAGTGTTGGAGACAATCTCCACAAGCAGGAAGCTGGCGTAGCGAGCTATGCTTGCCTTAATGGCCAGTTAGAATTAGCTATTAAAGCTAAGAGAGACTTTACCAAGTTACCAACTAAGAGTTTTTGCTCAAATGCAACAAGTGGTGAAAGCCCTATCAATAGATTTATTTGCATTAAGTGGGAAGAGTCAAGGAAGACAGGATCTTGCCTAACCGTTATGTTAGAGAAATGATAAATCCAAAAAGAACTCTTGAATTTATTTAACAATGTTGGGTAGTAGTTTTGTAACAAATATATAATTTTGATTTTGTAACAAATGGGGTCACAGACCTCCGAAAAACATCTAAAGCTTGCGCCAGGCAATTAACATTTCTTTTGGTTTCAAACCTTTTATATGTTTTAAAATCTTCGCAAGATATTGAAATGGCAAAGATAAATGAAGGAAAAATTTAAAGATAACTAACGTAATTAAAGTTAGACAATAAACCAAGTACAAGGTGTGTACTTTGAGAATTTCTAGGTAAATATCTTAGAAAGAGTAACAACTTCGAAAGTAACAACAACAACAACAACAAAAAGGAGGAAGAATAAAAGAGAAGTTTCTATAACTTCTTATATTAAAGCTGGATTACTTTTAGTGATTATACAAATAGGGCAGGTCACTTATTGTGAAACCTGAAGAGAAAAATCGAAAGGAAGTTTCTAGAACTCCTATATTTAAGTAGGGATCACGAGACAAATGGGGCAAGTTTCCCTTTCGTGAAACCTAGAATTAACTCACTTATGAGTTGAAAGAATTATATTCCCTAATTAGAAGGGAGAAACAATATAATTTAAAGCGTTTACTAGACACGAAGTTTTACAGACATTAATTTGTGATACATAACGCAAGAGAGGGAGGGCACTTATTGAGAGTGACACCTCATTGGAAAAAGACCTAAAGTAACAATTTTATTATTTTGGTTTGTTAGTAAAGGGTTTGGAGAAGATCAAATGGGATTGAGGATAAGTGTTCATGGCCGTATTTATAGTATTCGGACGAACGCGACGAGGATGAAATGTTGAACAAACACTGTTTTCACTATAGTCTGTTGAAATATATGAAAAGTTCACTGTAGTAGCACAAAACGTTTATGGCAAAGAAAGTTATTGCAATGATGGAAAATAACTAGTTACACTAGAGTTTATTGCTTGAGAAACTTGTAGGTTATAGTCGGATGCACAGAAAAGAAATCCCAACGGAGGAAGAAAATTTAGTTATTGATTAGTAGTTCAAAAGGAAGATTCCTTAGTTTGAAAAGGAATTCCCACATGTGAGTGGAAAATACATGACAGTATGACCGGTAGTTAGAGTGCAAGTTCTGGAAGGTTCCAGAGCAATGATGACTTGTTTAAATTGGGTAGAGAATCCCTCGGCGGAAAGCTAGATTATATAGACAGTGGGTATTTTGAAAATATCCCTCGATGTGAGATAGCATCTCAGAAAATCTTTCATGATGAAAGTTAGGCCTGATAGTTTAAGTAAGATCAAGAAGATCTCTTGAAAGCAGTTATTTTCACATAGCAACTTTCACTGTCTATAAAATCCAAATAAAAGCATTGAGCCATTAAAAGACGATGAGAATGAGGTTAAAACCTGAAGTCGGTACTTATCTTTGCTTCATGTAGAAGGCGATGATCCTTTTGACGGTTGATACTAAAATTCTAACATGGCGTAGAATTTAAAACATTGTCTCTTGAGTTGAGGAGGCGAGCTCTAGTTAAGCTCTAACTGACTGAGTCGACTTCCGACGTACAAGTGAGACACGCTCAGCGAAGCACGGAGGGACCAGGGAAGGGAAAAGAGTGGGGGTAGCAGACAAAGGAATACATATAAGAATAGACAACATAACAGAAAAAAAATTCTCTTGATGAAATTATCTTCAAAGAGTTGATAGTAGGCGACACTAGCGCAGCCTGGTGGGTGAAAAAGTAGACGAAGTTCTCTTGATCACGGAGATGTTAGCTGGCGATGGCGACGAGGTCTGGTGGCCAGATTGATAAAGAAGTCCTCTTGTACAGGGAAGATTTGAGGAACTTCAGAGATTCGCTGCTAGATGACGCTAGGTGGGTCACGGAAGATATATCTCTAGAACAGACTCACAGGTAACATAAGAGACATGACCAACAAGGAGAAATCAGAAGATCACTGCTGGTGTTTGAGAAAAAGGAAGGAATGAATTATGGCAAAGAGAAGCAAAAGCTTGCTCTATCTTACCGCGTATTCCAAAGAATACACCACTATTGCAAAATGTTATAAAAAAGTGAAAATTATTTAATATTATTTTATTTTTAGTATAGAATGGTGAAGTGTAACATAAAATAACTTTTCCAGTAAGTCTCATCAAACCAAACTAACCAGTTGTTTTACTAAATTCAATAAATATTGGTTTGTAATATGTAAATCAGGCACTGAGTGCCCCAGTTTCTAGTTATCTTGAACACAGGCGCGGATCAAGCTTTACGTGACCGTTAATCTCGCGATCGTGGGCCATGGGGCTTCTAAAAATATTCGATTTTTAGCATTCCACGACCCGGCCCGGAATCGAAATGGGGACTCAATCGTGTTTGATTTGGACATTAGTCTACTGCTATTGGGTTTTATAGCAGCCTTCTGCTATTCATTAAAAGGTAATCAACCTATTTCAACTTCGAAATGAGGACATTTCTCACAAACACGTATCATGCAGGAGCGGACAGCCATTATTTTTGATGCCTTGATTCTGCACCGACGTTTACCGTATTTATTGGAGCATTAGTCATTTTATTTTTATCCTATTTTCATTTTATGAAAAAATAGACTTATGAGATCACCTTTTGTCCGTGTGTCTGTCTGTGTGTGCGTGTGTGTGTGATTCGTGTGTGTGTGTGTGAGTGTGTCCCCTCCCCCTAATACATTCTAAACGACTGGAGCGAATTCAATGAAACTCGATAAGGTCATAGCACCATTTTGGCCGACCCCGACCGTGCCCTTCAAATCGTATTACGTCTCACCATTCCAACATGGCAGCTGTGCGAAATATTTCACCAGCATTAAATATCTCCGAAACTATTACCGATATCACCCTGAAATATTGAACGATGATCAAGGGAACTACTAAAAGTTCACCTATCAGACTTTCGTAAACCTGTTAACTACAAAACCAACATGGTGGCCTAGCGAAGTTGCGACGTTAAAATAGACGTTTCTCGCGATTTAACCAACCAAACGCATTGAAACTTGGTACAGTGTATGTTTATACACATTGTAATGCACCGACATCTAATTTCGTTCAATTATTTACATAACCTCAAGATGGCGGCTGTGCGAAATATTTCACCGGCATTCTATATCTCCGAAACTATTACTGATATCACCCTGAAATTTTGTACGGACATAAAGGGCACTATTAGAAGTTCATCTGTGAGTCTTTCAAATACCTGTTAACTACAAAACGAACATGGCGGCCAAGCGAAGTTGAAAATTTAAATCTTTTTTCTAGCGATGTAATCATCCAAACGCAATGAAACATGGCACAGCAAAAGTTTATACACATTTTAATGTACTGACATCTAATTTAGTTCAATTGTTTACATAACCTCAAGATGGCAACTGTGCGAAATTTTAAAATTAAGTTTTTGTTTCTTGTGTCGTAATCATGCGATGGAAGTGAAAGTTTGAATAATGAAGCTACGCAATAGTTTTCTTTATGGTACATAACTATATGGCCTATACATAGAACAATCCAAAATGGCGACCATCCGAAATATTTAGACTGTTCTCAGTATCTACGAATCATTTACAGCAATCAAACTGACTTTTTTAATGTTCATAGAGGCTATGAACATAAGTTCATCTATAGGACTTTCAATAACCTGATGACCACATATCCAACATGGTGGCGACGCGAAGTATAAATATGTAAGTGGACGTTTCTCGCGATTTAACCATCCGAGTGCAGTGGAACTTTGTACAGTAAATGCTTATACAAATGTTAATCCACTGGCATCTAGTTTATTTCAATTGTTTTCATAACCACAAGATGGAAGCTGTGCGAAATTTTAAAATCTCGTTTTTACTTCCTGTGTCCTAATCATGCGATTGACGTTTGAATACCACACGTACACAGTAATCTTCATGTAACAGTACATATATAAAAATTCAACACGGCGACCATCTGAAATATTTAGACGGTTCTCAATATCTACGAATATATTACAACAACCAAACTGAAATTTTGTATAGCCTATTGATAGAGGCAATTGACATGAGTAGGACATATGAAAATAGGCTGTATAGTTCTTCACGGAACTACTTGTTTTCATGTACGGTATGCTTTTAACAAAATGTTTTCATTCAATTTGATAGAGTGGAGTTTCTCAGTAAGCTTTTTCTTTTAGTGTATTCACAATGCATACCGTAATTAAGATTGTCATTAACCATACAGTAATTAAAGTAGCTGAACATTGAGCACAATTAGAATACTTCGGGTGCCATGTGTAATTTTATGATCTATGTAATTTCTAATGACCATCATTAAGTGCGTGGCTGGACCGAAAGGTGACCCAGTATACCCCATTTGGAGAAAATCTGCGTTCCAAGTTTGTAATAAACAAGTAATCCAAGAGAATGGGCTAGAGCAAGAAGCGATCAATATCCGCATCCTGAAACTAGAGCGAGCGTTCCAACTGACTAAAAACATCTACAATAACAAGATGCTAAGTATAGGAGTCAAACTAAGGCATTACAGCACTGTTGTCAAACAGTGGCGACTGGTGGTCACCGTTCTTGGTATACCGCACCATTTACACCTTACCCCCCCCCCCCCCTTTTTTTCATGCCTCAACCTCTTGTCAAATTTGAATTATTATTATTATTATTATTATTATTATTATTATTATTATTATTATTATTATTATTATTATTATTATTATTATTATTATTATTATTATTATTATTATTATTATTATATGTATTGGAGAACATTTACATAACTTCTAAGAAACACACTTTATCGCTATAATTTTGGATAGGTTATCCCAATAAATTGAGGTCTCTAGCCAATTGTTTTGGACGAGGATAAAAGGTCGGATTCCCTTCCTAACGCCACGTGATCTACCATGTGAAATATTTAGCGTGCTGTCACCGGAATTCGAACCTCGACCGTCCGGGTAAAGCCAGTGCGTCATCCTCCCTCTGTAAGGACTATGTCCTTATACATTAAAAAAATCTTCGTTTAACGCCTGAACACTGCCAACTTGAAACTGCTTCTAGGTAAATAGCCTTCGAATCCCCTCGCCCTCCTAGTTCCTTTTGGCAACGTACAGAGTACATTTCATCTTTACGCTACCTTCTCTTTATCCCCGTTCTTGACCAGGTCTTAAATTTTACGAAAACAAATAAACATTGATCCATTTCCGAAGGATCTCAATTATACATTGTCACATCATTAGACACGTCCAAACATGAGAAGCGCATTCATTCATAAACAATGTATTAATGCAATTAAAGAAGAGCCAGTATCTCAAAGTGAAAATATCTTCTGGAAAGCGAACATTCAGCCTCAATCAATAAAATAATTATAGTGTAAACTACCCTGTCATGTTGTTTCCCAACCTTGGTCTTCCAGGAAGAATTTTACTTGAAAGCAAGTTCCATTCACTTAGATTTCTAAAGGTCCACCTCGTGGCGTAGCAACTAGTATTCTGGGGCTGTTACTGCGGAGGTCCGTGTTCGATTCTCTGCTCCACCAAGAAATGTAATTCTGGTCTGAGGGTTGGGATTCACTCAACCCCCAAGAGGCAGAAATGAGAACAGGTGGTTCGATTCCAACCCCAACCATACTAGAAATGGTCTTTCGTGGTTTCCCACTTTCACTCGTACATATCTTAAGACCACAGCTGCCTCCTACCAAAATCCTGGCAACGGTACAGCCATCATAACGACACATCTCAACAGTTCCCACACGCACCAAGCCAGGGGTGGATTTAAGGAGTGAACGATTCATCTTGCTGTTATACATTAAAATCATGACGAAAACATTGGCTTTAGACACATTCTTTCACACTTAAATACTCAAAATCAAAATGCACATTTTACGATAACCGACTATTTTGAGTGTTCGGTTGTAGAGGATAACAGAAGCAGAGGTAGAGCTATGAGGCGATGGTTAGTTTCAGTGTTGAACGATTTCAAAGTCAAAGATGTAGAAGCAGAGGGAGCCGCATTGCTAACTGCCAATAGGGAATCACGGAGGCGACGTGTTCGCAAACAGAGGCTTGCAGACTGGACTGGACGCTGAACGGTAAAACAGTCTCAAATGAAGATGTCTGTATATTTGGAAGAATACTACACATTTTTGACAGTTCCCTAAAAAATAGTTTTAAACCACGCGTAGGCTATGACAGTAAATAGTAGGACTTCCAGAACTAAAATAATTTGGAATACAATAAATATTTGACTTAAAATAGCTAATATCACGCAAATATTTCCCAAGTCACAGAACGGACTCTGCGAGGGATCATTCCTCTACCGTCCCAAGGATGGTGTCTGGGAGCTGGATACACTTTGTCCGCAGATACACTGGGGACGGTGACAGGCGACCGCTAATTTGGGTCAAATTTAGGTAGGACCAGGGAAGGGATTTTGGAGGGAAGTCGGTCGGTCGTGGACCTATTGAAAGGAACTGTCACGGCACTTGCCTGGTGGTGAAAATAGGAAGCCACGACAACCATTTTCCGGACGGCTGAAGTGGGATTCAAACCCACACTCTCCCGATGCCAGCGAGACACGAGCTAGCGCGTTACTGCTCTCGGCCACCGTGATCGGTAACATTTATTTTTACTCCAAAATATCAAAAAAATAACCCAAATGTCCTATTGCTCACTAGTTTGGGCCTAGTTTAAGCAAAATGATCCTACCCCGGACCTCCTCCTCCCCCTCCCCCCCCCCCCCCCCTCCTCTCTAAGCTAGGGGTATTCCATAATCTCTAGACTCCCCGGTGTGTTCGCTTACCTCCATGACCTTGCTTTAAATCCGCCCCTGAACAAAGTTCACGGGGATACATGAACACGCTGCTTCAAAGCCCCTAATTGAATCAACAACTGCAAAGCAACAAATATTCCAAGTGTAAAATTCTACCTGATTTCGGCAGAAGCCAATGCCTTCATTTCCTTGCACAAAGAAATTTTAGTAGCCTACATCCCATAGATCGCTTTAATTTTAACTTACTGAGGAAATCCAATGGAATAAAATCGTTTCAACAACGCTACTATCCACTTCCAGTGTTTCACTTAATCTAAACATGTTAATATTTCCGTGGGAAGTAATTCACGCCAAGACGAACTCACAACATAACTGAAGTGTATGAGGCGCTGCGCTGGTGTGCCTTCCCTTGTGAGCAGGGTGAAAGTACTGTTTGAAATCAGCCAATCAGCACTACACTCACCGCTAGTCTGTAGCGCGATACCCCATACGGAACTTTGCTGGGCTACCTCTTACCGTCCCCCGCCCCGCGTGACAGTGTCGAGCCCTTTCAACGACCGGGATAGACTTGCGGTATACCAAAGTACAGTCACTCACAGCTAAAAGTGTGTACCCCAGAAGAAAATTAGCGAGTTCAGCGGGGTTCGAGCGCCAGCTTCCATGACAACAATCGGCGGAACATGAATGATGACATGCTCGATTTTCCTGTCTGCAGTGCTACATACAAGTCGAGAAAATGTCGAGATAAACATTTTATATTTTTATCACGGTGGTATACCGCCGGTATATGCGATGCATGGGAGAATTCGCCACTGTTGTCAAACCAGAAGGTTTATATGCTTCGGAGACCCTGTGTATGAATCGGACAGGACAAGTCAATCAGCTACTTAAAAGAGAACGCAGACTACTACGGAAGGTCTTGGGCAACAGATGGGTTGACGGACAGGTTCGACTGATATCAAATAATGAAGTATACAGAAAGATGGAACCGATAACAACAGCAATTGGAAAACGAAGATTGCTGTTTTATGGACACATCTTCCGTACGAATAATGACTGGCTCACAAAGAAAATCTGGAAGTTGAAATGGTTCCAAGAGTGTGAGAAAGATATGAGACAGGTGGGCATTATGGAGGATAGAATCAAAGACAGGAATAGTTTCAGAAGGATGGTGAAAAGCTATCAGGGTTTTATGGTGGAGGCGGAACCCATAAGACGAAGAGGCCCTTTGACAGAGGAGCGGAAGAATAAGCGGATAGAGGGGCTCAAGAGATGTCAAAGCCGGCAAATGAACAAGACGCTGACACTGAAATGAGAGTGGTTGTTAACTAGCAGTCCATAGAGACTCAAGTCAACAGTAAAAAAAAAAAGTGTAGAGTTCCAGGGTTAATTGTGATGCAGAGACAGGCATCTCAAAATCAGTGATTGAACTGGTACCAACTCCCAATGATTTTGCGACACACCATCTGATGGAGGTACTTTTGCAGTCACAGAAGAGGCCGTACATATAGACTATACTGAACACCAACTATCTACAGGGCGCTAGGAAATGTTGTCCGCAGTGCCTACAAACTACTGCGAGAGATTACGTCACCAGTTACGTTGGCAGCACGGCTGTCGCTTGTATCAAAACAAACAGTAAACTTTATAATATGCTGAGCTTCTATGCCCAAGATAGCGAGTTCAAACCCGGCCGAAGCAGTCGGATTTTTAAGAGCGTTAAAATCCCTCAGTACGCCTTCCTTTGGAGGGCAAGCAAAGCCGGCCGTCCCATGTCATAGATATATGGCATGTTAAAGAACCTTCCACTAATTACACCTGTGTGAAGCTAAATTGGATAGGTTAGGAATGTAAACAACGCTCTTAGGTTTCTACGTTCGTTGCCAGGAGCCGACTGCGGTGGCGTCTAGTAGCTAAGTTCTGAACTAGGCCTAGTAGTCATTGACGGTGGCGTTTGGCGGCAAAAGTAGGAACTATTTGAAAAATTCAAAGTTGCAGTCCTTACTTGAATTTAAAAAAACAGATAACACACACTAATACAGCCATCACAATTAACACCGGTTATCAGACAGATTCTACACACACCCAAAGTACACGGGGCTACATGACCGCGTTGTCGCAGCCCCTAAACTTAAGAACCAACCAACCAAACTTTATACTCACCACAGCCCTTCATAGCATACTGTTGCACTCTTCCAATAATCTAACTATACACACTGACGATTTCGACAGCCCACAGCCGACACATGTGGCCTTCGCCTTATCAAGGACACCGTGATGCCAACTAAACTGATGACGTCACCTCTCGCAGCTGCACGTAGCCACTGCGGTGAACATTTTCTGGCACCCTATAGTATAAACATCGTTTGCCCACGGTGTATTGGTCACAGTCAGGGCCGGATTTAGGAGTATGCCGCCCATATGCTAAAGAACATTTGCCGACTCCTCAATAGTTCATATCTGCTTAATACATTTGTTTTACACAACAAAAGGATAGGGTTCATTGGCGTTTTCATCCTTTTTAAACATAAGTTTAGATAAAACTACAAATTTAATGTCTTACATGATGAATTTTATAATGAAATTAGTTATCTATTTGTTGTTGTTTTTTTTTACTTCTTTTAAGATTCGTTAAAAAATGAAATGGGTTTCGAACTTAATTAATTCATTTGTTTTTGGAGATCAGTAATCACTATTTTCCACATATTTTAGGCTGGTTGGTTCGTTAGTTTAGGGGCTGCGACAACGCGGTCATGTAGCCCCGTGAACTTTGGGTGTGTGTAGAATATGTCTGATAACCGGTGTTAATTGTGATTACTGTATTAGTGTGTGTTATCTGTTTTATTAATTCAAGTAAGGACTGCAACTTTGAATTTTTCAAATAGTTCCTACTTTTGCCGCCAAACGCCACCGTCAACGACTGCTAGGCCAAGTTCAGAACTTAGCTACTAGACGCCTCGCAGTCGGCTCTTGGCAACGAATGTAGCAACCTAAGAGCGTTGTTTACATTCTTAACCTATACAATTTAGCTTCACACAGGTGTAATTAGTGGAAAGTTCTTTAACATGCCATAAATCTATGTCATGGGACCGCCGGCTTTACTTCCCCTCCGAAGGAAGGCATACTGAGGGATTTTTAACGCTCTTAAAAAATCCGACGGCTTCGGCCGGGTTTGAACCCGCTATCTTGGGCATAGAAGCTCAGCATGCTACCTACTACGCCACCGAAGCCGCCCACATATTTTTATATTTTAATGCTAATGACTATCTTTTGCGCAATTGAAGAACTGTGTTCAATTCGAATTAAATTTGGTCAAATGAAATTACACAAAATGTAGTTAATTTCTGGTTTATTTGTTGAAAAATATACAAACTTCTCTAAAACAACTCACCCCACGTAATCTTCGTGTCCAAATTTACACAGCTTTCTTACGAGATTTCTTAATGGCAAACTCGTTAATAATGTCCTCATATGAAAGCGTTTTTGTTGTATTTGCCTCAATACAAAGTAATGAAAGTGAGTTTAATTGTATTTCAGAAATACTAGTTCTTAACTCTTCTAAGGCAGGAAGAACTGTATAAGAACTAAAACATATTTTTAAGTAACTTGTATTCTTAAATTCGCACGGAAAATATTATTAACGTCTGAAATACTTCATTTTAGCTTTTGAATAAATTGCCGAACTGCCGCCCCTGAAAATTTGCCGCTCTAGGCCCGTTCTTACAATCTCCGGTTAAATCTTGACTGGCACTTTTACGGCAAGTTTACTGGAACTTGATTCTTACAATACCCGGTTAGCGACAAACTGACAGTAAAATAAGCCTTAACCGGCAGTGAACCTTACCGGAGGATTCTCCTCCAGTAAACTGCTTTACTTCCAGATTTTCTATTATGAATTCAACGCCAGCTGATTACATACATCGTCCATATGCCTAGAATTATCCGTATTTCACGGGTTTCGTAAATGCTGATGCTGTTCAAAGAAGGAGACGAAAAGTATATAAGAATCGAAGTGATTATTACGAGGAGTTAGATGATCAATACTTTTTTAGACGATTCCGTTTGATGAAGCTTTTCCTCTTGAGGCCTTGTCCTTCCATATCTAATATTTCTCTTCATATTCGTAACGTAACAAATAGAATGCGCCAAGAACACAGATCAAGATCAAGGAATATAAAATATATATTTATTATTTACTCCCCGACGCAGATTCACTCATGCCAACTACTGAGAGGTATCAAGAAATCTGCAAATCGAACCAGAAATGTGTACCAACTGTTGAAAATTAGCGCAGATCTGCTAACCTACCGCAAACATTAACCGGTACATGGTAAGAAGGATCGAATGTTTACCGGGACTTGACTCCGACCGTAAATCCAACTGTCAGTTAGAGCTTACTGTCACTTTACTGGAGATTGTAAGAACAAGCCTAGCCTATTTAGAAATACGGCCCTG
This sequence comes from Meconema thalassinum, assembly GCA_946902985.2. Classification (NCBI taxonomy): domain Eukaryota; kingdom Metazoa; phylum Arthropoda; class Insecta; order Orthoptera; family Tettigoniidae; genus Meconema; species Meconema thalassinum. The sequence goes on from OX336398.1 coordinate 80,815,020, forward strand.
GTCATAGTATTGAAGGAGGGACGTAGCACTCTTGAACAAACTCTTCACTTTGTGTCTGTTGCATATCGTTGTCCCTAGCTATCTCACAGTCGAGCCATGGTAACCAGGACAACCACGAGTAGGTACAGAGTCCTGGATTCGCCCAGTCGAAGGTGAGCAGGGTCCTGCTGGTGTCTGGCGCATTCAGCAGTCGTTTGGCGGCGGAATACAGCGCCACGCTCTGAGCGTCCATGCGCATATCGGGCTCCTCGAGTAGCTCTGGCAGCACCTCGGTTCGCAGCAGTTGTCGGTACTGGGTGTGGGAGGAGTTCAGCTTAGCTGCCTTCACTAGCAGGTCCAGAGGGAAGCCTTCCATGTTCATCTTGGCGAACAGTTCTTCCACAGTCTCCTGGCAGTGCTGCAATCACACAGGATGTACAGTACAGGACCAACCAAAAGTTTAAAGACCTCCTGCCACTTTTAAATAATGATTCCGTGACTTTGAACTTTTGAGAGAACGAACCTGAAATAACCCTCAATAAAATCACGTGCGGAAGGAAACATTTAGGTATAGTATAATGAACATTAAAATATCTCAATTATTAGACAAGTTATGATTTTAAAAGTTAAAAATTACAGTCAGTCTGAAAGACTAGACGTTCTATCATTTCAAATGACGCATGCTACAAATGCTACACATGTTAGAAAGGCTCAGGAGGGCTTCTCGCTTTGCTCGAAGCCCCAGGACTCTTTCAACAGACTCCTTTACCCATTAACTTAGGCTTCCCGCGCGGGCACCTCGTTACGTGTCGCCCTGTAATTTGCTCTGACATCCTGCACACCTCTTTAGGAGGCACCCTGTATTCTTATCTGGCGTCTTGTATATCTCTTTAGAAGTCATCCTGTATTCTTGTGTGACATCTTGTGCACCTCTTTAGGAGTCACCCTGTATTCTTCTCTGCCATCTTGTACACCTGTTTAAGAGTCACCTTGTATTCTTATCTGGAATCTTGTATATCCCTTTATGAGTCACCTTGTATTGTTATCTGGCATCTTGTACTGTATTTTGCTCTGACATCCTGCAGACATCTTTAGGAGGCACCCTGTATTCTTATATGGCATCTTGTATATCTCTTTAGAAGTCACCCTGTATTCTTGTGTTCGCTTCGCTCAAAGCCCCAGGTCGCGCGACGCCGTAGGACTCTTTCAACAGACTCCAATAACCATTAGCTTCTGCTTCCCGCGTGGCTGCATGACGTCACGCACTCAGTTCCCGCGCGGCTGTATGACGTCACTTCCCGCTTGGATTCATGACGTCACTTCTGTCTCCGTCTCCGTAACGCATAACGTTGGACCCAAGCATAACGACGAAGTCGACAAGATCATTTGAAATGATTAAATTGGAAACATCCAAAAATATACTTTTTTTTTTTCAAGTGAATAAAGCTATGCAAGAAATGAAATCCACAGCCTGCTTCCAGTCTCCGACCGGGTCAGGAATGGAATGAATGGAGCCCCCATCTAGCGGCGAGGATATGAACTGTGCCGGCTGCCGAGGCCTGACGCACACCTCTGGGGCAATGATTAAATGAATGACAGATGAAATGAAATGATAGTGGAGAGTGTTGCTGGAATGAAATTTTGACAGGGAAAACCGGAGTACCCGGAGAAAAACCTGTCTGCCTCCGTTTTGTCCAGCACAGATCTCACATGGAGTGACCGGGATTTGAACCACGGACCCAGCGGTGAGAGGCCGGCGTGCTGCCGCCTAAGCCACGGAGGCTTATGCAAGAAATAATAGGCCTAAATGTACATGTGTACAAAATAATTTCTTATACACGATGTGGAACTACGCGATATACATAACATAAGTTTCCGGTACCGCGAAACCCGTTGAAAGTGGATATTTCTCAGCATTTCACATTTTTCGTTTTAGAAATAAAATACCATTGAAATGAGTGCAATTTTTTTTGTGTGTTATATTTCAAAAACGAAGCAAGCTGGCGAGGCCGGTTTTGAAACAGCACGTACAGGCCGGACGTTTGTTTCAGACGAGTGAAAAATCTTAATGGAAGCCTGGAGGCGAGTTACTACAGTATCTGTGTTGTTATCAGCTGCCCCAAGCGGTCCGATATGCCTGCTCAAGTCTGGAATTCCATTACATCAGATCGGTGGTGACAAGTGTGAAGCGATAGGGTGAGAGAGTGACTGTGTGTAGGCTCACCCGCAGGCTTCAAGATCAAGGACAATCCTCTAAAACAAACGTCCGGCCTGTAGTCCTCAAGTTGCTCGCTAGATAGCATGGCAATGCGGATTCATAGTACAGACTGTGTTTCATACAGCAACCACTCAAGTTGAGGTGTTTGTGAGTAAGCTAGTTTTTCATTACATTGTTCTCAAAATGGGCCGAAGAAGTGTTCCAGAAAATATATAAGGTGGCAAATTATTGGAATTCTAAGGTGCAGCACGATGCTCAGAATTGAAACCCATCGAGAATGTGTGGAACTACATTGGTGCTAAAGTAGCGGAGTCTCAACCAAAATATGTCCACGAACTCAGAAATTTCACTTCAGTACTGCCAGAATCTCCTTTGCAGTATGCCTACAAGAGTAAAAAAGTGTCTGAAGGCTGCAGGTGGTACCATTGACTTCTGAAATGATTACCTGAACATATACAGTGATAATTGATTACATGTAGTTTGTAATAAGCTTTCGAGAAATAAAATTCATGTTTCATGTTTCTTACTAGGTGGTCTTAAACTTTCGGTTGATACTAGAGTGTATATCAGATCTGTCCAAGGCCGTGGGGAGAGATCGTAGAAAAATACCGGACCTTATTGTGAATATGTTCCTTCAGTGACATTGTCACGTTTGTATCCTTTTATATCCATTAAATTTCAAAAAATAAATTACTTCGAATGTTATTATACAAGCTACAAATCTTGCAGTTACAGTAAAACCTCACTTAAGGGGGGGGGGGGGGGAAGTACACCTTTACAAGGGTAAAAACCACAGATATTTAAAATAGATTTCTCGGTATCCCTTTGTTGTGTTGACATGAAATTTTTCACACTCTTAGAACTGTCCGTTATCTTTACTTTTCAACTTCAATATTTGCAATTAACTTTCCCTAGTTATTAAAAAAATCAAAAAATTGGACTAATTTATACATTGATCATGCTTTTTCTTGATAATTTCTACAAAACTTCACATTTCTGGAATGTTCATAATGCTTGTGTTAACAATGTGAACTAATATATTTTGCCTATATTTTGTAATAATATTTTTTCTCCCTTTTTATAAGAGTAGATATTTTTTAACATTTTAGTGAGGTATATTCACTCAGAAAATACAAAAAACTAATGTTACAGCAATGGTTCTAGTTCACATTCTTAAGACACACGAGATACATTTGAATACAAAATGTCATCAAAATATCTCAAAAACTGTTTGATTTACGAAGGAAAACAAAAGAAAAAATTAAAGTTTGGAGAACGAGCGTTAAACTTACCACTTACGGTTGTGACAGTGGCTTATTATATACAGTTAAATAAGCAAATTTTAAATACGAATTTCTGCTATTTCCATTTGGTCAATGGTTGTTAATTTTACATTAAACTAAGATCTAATCTTTATAAGTCACCTACTAATAATAAATATGAAATAATATTGTCTGATTTTGTACAAAGTTTTATGTTCGACTCTGACTATTATATGTCAGAAAACTGTATCATAATGATGGTCATTATAACACTATATTTCATTATAAAACAGTTTCTCCCACCAATCACAGCTCAAGAAACAGTTGTTTGTTCAATTAGATACGGATAGCATCGCACCTGCGCTGAGTTCCAAGGCCTTCTAATTTAACTTTCACTGGGTTGCCGAGTGTCATAGTGGGGTAATCGAGGAGGCCATGGTAAAATGCATGGCATTCTCTGCGTCCCATGCGCTCTGTTCAGTACATAAAACTGGCGAAATCTCGACAGATATTTATGAATATTTATCTTCGAACATAAAATAGTTATAATAATTATCGTCGAACATAAACAGTCGTATGCAACTCGCCTATAATGGTAATTGAGACACTCGTATGGTAATTATAAAACTCGCATACGCTCGTTTTATAAACATACTCGTGTCTTAATTATTGCCATTATAGGCTCGTTGCATAATGTACTGTAACGGTTTCTATAGCCCTCACTGTTGCGTGACAAATGTAATGGTTTCTTACTAGCTCTGCCTTGCGCTTTGAAATATTTACTATGACTAAGATATGTTGTTTTAATGGGCGCCAAGACCTCAACGCTATGTTGAAATCTAAATTTATATTTAACAACACCTAGCTCTGGTAGAATACCTTCAAGAATCTTTTCACTCAGATCGTGGTATGATTTGATCATTAACCCAACAAACAATTGTATCAGGAGAAGGAATTGGTCTATATCTAATGCTACCTACTGAAAGCAAAGATCGCATGGTTAAAAGAAATGAATTTATTATATAAAACAAGTATGCCAAAATTAATAATAATAATAATAATAAGTTTTGAATTTAAATTGGAGCGTTGCGATTTGAATATTACCGCTAGAAAATTACGTGAAAACGGATTCGGATAAATTACTGATTCTACTCTTATTCCCAAGCTATGAAGTTACTGAAATACTGAATATAAAACAAAGAGACGAGAGATTACGTAGTTCTGAGTCATTCGCGCTTACCACTGGAAATTGCCAAAGCATTTCCCTCGTACTGGATGTTGTAGAGAGCTTCCCACAGCCTCATGGTCGTCGTCATCTTCTTCGTTAGTTGATGAGATACTTGTAGATATGATAACTTATGGTCCGAATATCGGAACCAGCCACCCGTACAACCACACTGGTTAAGTTTTACAAAGATAGTCGCCTTGCCTCCACGGCGCGCAAACAATATATGCACTCCACGCCTCCCCTCTCAGGACCCGTCTTCAAGTCGCCCGGTCTCCACTGATTGGCTGAGCCACCACGCGCTACTTCCCCACCTCCGGGTCATTACTCTCGGCGCGGCGATGATGTCGATTACCGGTCCAGGCCATTTCGCCTTTTCTTGAAGCAGCAACCCAGCTTGCGTCATGCTACTCGACAAGATTAAGCCTGTAGCCGAATTCCCCGTGACTCATCTCTCTCAAAATACCCTAACTGACAAAATTCCGTAAAATTCCGTAATCATATAATTTTCTTACGATAATGTTGTTCGTAATAATTTGCTTGATAGTGTTTTCTATAACATAGGAAACCTATCTGATTACTTATAATTTTATAAAAAAATGCTCCAAAGAAATACCTTAACAATAATAATAATAATAAGTTAATAATAATAAGTTAACATGAAAACTTCTCTTGGCTGAACAATTTGCCGCGTAAATAAATATAGAATGGCTTCCTACTGACTTATGCCAGTTGCGTAAAATCCCCTCGAAAAACACGTTACATATTCGCCTCGGATCATCGGATGATTTACCGTGACGACGGTCCATTATCCGATTATCCCAGACACGTTAATAAATCCCCATCCAAAATACATATTACATAAATGAAACCACCCTAAATTACATATATATACACTCATAATTTTTCTTTACGCACTTTGCGTCCAAGTTTGTTGTCACTATGGACTGCACTTAGCAACCAGTCCATTGTTTTTCATATAGAATAATGTTCCACGGATATTTCCGCCTCTCAAATTTCTCTATGTTGGGAAAATATACATAAATAATGTGTGAGCACTGTGTATTTATGATGTCACATCACACGCATCAAGGTGTTCTGATATATGTATCACCACAGAACTTCCTAATTTCACTGGAGGTCCCTTCCTTATGGTGAAATTTAATCTCACTTATCACTGAGCACACGATCACACTATTGTGGCAGCGCCTCGTGACCATAATACTTAATCTCTCTTTATATAAGACGAAATTAATATTGACTTCTGAAAAAAAAAACAGTAAGTGCGCATTACATATAACACCAAATATTTCTGTGCCGTAATCGCCCTTGTCTTCTTAAGTTCCCGTAGACCACATTCTACTTAATACTAGTTCTCAACTCAGACCAGTTCTCCTCACTCAAATAATACCTTTGTACTAATTACTTTAAATTACACACTTATAACTCTTACATGGCGTGTCGTGGTATTGGGAGAGCAATAACAAACACCATACTTAGTAAACATCTCCGTCACAACTGTATTTCCAAAGAAGCTAGAAAACTAAGATATTACACTTATTACAAAGACATTAACAAGGAAAGATATAACACAGCACAGTCCAGGGATTGCAGAGTCTATCAAATCCCAACATTCTCCCCACCCTGGTCAACCTCTAGGGGGATGACCAGCTGAATTGGTCGGGCTATTTGGTGTCCCTGTGGGGTGCGAAGAATCACTGTCCTTATCTTGTGGTCCCTTCCTTCTATCAGCTTCTCTATTCTTGCCCTTCTCCATAGATGACGTGGTCGTCCGTCTTCTTGAAGCAACGCCAGATCTCCGAGTCGGAACTCAATGGGTCTCCCAGACGCTCCTCAAACTTCGTGAAAACTCTTGAGTTCTAAGAGGTACTCCTTGGTCCATCTTCTCCAGAAATCGTCTGCTAGTTTCTGTTGTAGTTTGAATTCCCTAGTCAAAGTAGATCTGGTAGTCGGTTCTGGTCCTGTGGGCACGGTCATGAGTCCTTCACCAACAAGAAAGTGTGCCGGGGTCAGGTGTTCAGCGTCGTCTCCATGGGAGATCGGCCTTGAATTTACCGCAGCTTCTATATTCACGAGGGTGGTGTTAAGCTGTTCTTCTGTGAGCCTTGATTGTCCCAGCACCTTTCGTAGACATCGCTTAACTGTGCCTACCATCCTCTCCCACCATCCTCCCCACCAAGCTGCCCGTGGGGCGATGAACTTCCAAGTGATACCGTCTCTGGCGAGGAATTGATGGGTCTCCGAGGACAACAGTGCCTTCCAAAGTTCCAACAGTTCTGAATTGGTGGCCTGAAATGTCTTTGCGTTGTCCGTATATATAGTATGAGGCAGTCCCCGCCAACCAGCGAATCTTTGAAGGGCCATAAGAAATGTGTCAGTGGTCATACTGGTGCATAACTCTAAGTGCACCGCACGTGTAACAGCACAAGTGAAAAGTGCTATGTAGGCCTTCACCATAGTCATGCCTACTTTGATATAGAGAGGACCAGCGAAGTCTATCCCAGTAACTGCAAAGGGCTTCGACGGTCTCACTCTATCCGCAGGTAATGGAGCTTCGATTTGCTGCCCCCTTGGGTTCTTCATAGTTCTGCATGGGAGACATGCGTGCAAGACCCTCTTATCAGTTTGACGAGCTCTAAGGATCCAGAACTCTTTCCGGAGCTCTGACAGTATTACTCGGACTCCAAAATGATGCAGTCTAATGTGTGTTTGCCGAATGAGCAGGATCGTGAATTGATGAGTGCCGTCCAGGAGTATTGGGTGCCGTTGCTCCCTAGTGAGGTCCGAGAAGTGCAAACGACCCCCGAGACGAAGGATTCCGTCTTCAATGAAGGGATTGAAGGGTCCTATCTTGGATTCTTTCGGAGTCGGTCGACTATCCTGGAGAGCTTGGAGTTCTAGTGCAAAACATTCCCGTTGAACCGCTCCTATCCAGTAGGTACGCGCCTTCGCGAGCTCCACCGCTGTTAACTCCCCTGTAAGTTTCTCTCGATGGCGAATGTTGTGTGCGTACCGAATAATCCAACCAGTGGTACGTATCAGCTTCCAGTAGGAACTGAACTTGGAATTGTCGATAACGCTGGAATATGTGGTCGTTGTCATAACGTGTTTTATGTTCCTCTTCTTCTCCTCAGGAAGTTGCTCGCTTGGAGTTTGACCACCGGATGGCCAGCAATCCTCACGTTGCACAAGCCATAGTGGTCCATTCCACCACTTGTGCTCAAACTGTATCTGATCTCCAGTAAGTCCTCGTGTAAGGTGGTCCGCCGGGTTCTCCTGTCCAGGGCAGTGTCTCCATTGGCTTGGAGTAACGTATGATTGAATCTCCGTTACTCGGTTGCATACAAAGGTTTTCCATTTGTTTGGGTCACTACGTATCCAGCCCAAGGTCACAGTAGAATCCGTCCATAGTTCCGCCTGAGCGATATCGTGGCCTGTGGCTGTACAGAAATATGACAGCAGTCGTGCTCCTACTAGTGCCGCTAGAAGCTCGAGCCGTGGTAGGGTTACCTTCTTGACCGGTGTAATCCTATTCTTGCTGCAGACCAGATGAACGAGGACGTTGCCTTCTGTGTTCGTGCGAATGTACAAAACCGCACCATATGCCCTTTCTGAGGCATCACAGAATACGTGGATCTGAGCCTTGCGCTCCGTTGAAGTAGCTAACCACCGCGGAATGTGTACCCGTGACAGCGAGGACAATGAGGATACCCAAGTGCTCCATGATGCTCCAATATCAGGAGGTAGCAACTCATCCCAGTCGATTCCCCTGCACCATGTATCCTGGAATAACATCTTGCCGACAAGGGATACGGGAGATAACAATCCGAGTGGATCGTAGAATCTGGCCGTAGTTTGCAACAGCTTCCTCTTCGTGATTGGTTCTTCAGGTAATGCCTTGGTGATGTCCTCTGGGTCAATGTACATGATATCCGTTTCAGTATTCCAGTAAACGCCTAGTACCTGTGTCTCTACGTTGATCTGTTGACCTTCGGCTTTCCAGATGGCTTTCAGTGACTCTGAATTAGTAGCCCATTTCGCTAGGTGGAAATTCATTAGTTTCATCAGTGCAGTAAGTTCGTAATACATAGCAATCACATCGTTGTCGTTCTCTGCGCCGGATGCGAAGTCGTCCATGAAGGTATTGTTATCTATGAGAGGTGCTGCGATTGGAAATGTCGTCTTATGTCTGTCGGCGAGTTCCCTCAGTGTTGCTGAAAGCAAGAACGGACTACTGGTCAGGCCGAATGGAAGCCTGGTGAAACGGTAGGTTACTACCTCGTCTGTCGTGTGATAACTTCCGTTGCTATCGTGTGTGACTCTGTACCACAAGAATCTGGTCAAGTCCCTGTCGTTCTCGTGCAGAACCAGCTGAAGTGCCAGCGTGATATCACTAATGATGGCTGTGGGATGTAGTCTGAATCGTATTAGAATAGCCAACGTCTCCGGTAGCAGATTTGGACCTGCCTCTAGAGCATCGTTTAGAGAGGGCGAGTTGATATCGTGAGAAGACGTGTCGAAAACTATCCTCCACTTTGTTCTGTCCAGTTTCTCCTTCTTTACAGCCTGATGAGGAAGATAAAACGTGGTGCTCTTCGGATCTCCAGTAGGCGCGACTTCTACTTGCTCTTTCACGACATGATCCAGCATTTGGCTGTAGTACACCTCCCTCAAGTTACTATTGTTTTTAAGTCTTTTGCTCAAGGAATTAAATCGAAGTTATGCATTTATTTTGTTACTTGAAGGAAAAACATTATGTTTTCTTGGTAGACAGACCACTCTCCGGTGATCTTCAACGAGATAGCTTGTTCTAAATTCCTGAAGAATAGCCAAGTCTTTCTAAGTCAGGTCTCGACTTTGATTTGTAGTTATTCCCATCGTCTCTAGATCCCAGAATTGTCTTAGTTCATCGTCCGATGGTGAGCTAGCGTGTTGAATGAAGTTCACGACAGTAGGATTCGCACAAGTTCCGGATCGGCTTCCACTTACGATCCATCCAAATATCGACGGAATCAGGACTATCGATTCAGAGATTCGAATCGGTGAACTGTCCTTCACTATCTTCCAATATTGGTCACTGCCAATTAAGATTTCCACGGGCAGGTTTTCTTTCGAATCAGCCCTGGGGTCCGCTAACTGTAATTTGCGTAGGTGTGCCAAGGTCTTAATGTCTTGTGGAACTGCTGGTTGAGATGAGAATGAGTGTGCACTTTCATAAGCATTGATGGCAGCCGTAGATTTTGTGCAAACTCCCTTCATATTGAATTTAACGACTCTGCGGTGACTCGACGGGTTAGTCTGGGACTCAAATGTGCAAACAGTCAATTCTCTTTTGTCGGTGGTTTGCAACTGTAAATCGTCTATCAGTGAGCTTGAAATAAATGTTGCCTGACTTCCGCTGTCTAGTATGCATCGAGTAAGTCGGCTTAGTCCTGTAGGTCCTGTGATGCGCACTTGAGCTGTCTGCAAGAACGTGGAACCTGGTGTAGCGATGTCTATTTTCCCTACAGACGCAGTATTGGTCTGATCTCCTGAGGTCCTGTGACTCTTTCCGTTGTCGCAAATGGACTTATGGTGAGACTTCTTGCAGTTGGCGCACTGTGCTTTCCCTTTCCTCCTACAATTGAACGCTGTATGTCCTCGATTGAGGCACAGGAAGCATCGGTGAGCTGTCTTCAGTTTCTCTTTTCCGTGACGTCTGTGATTTTCCTACAATCCTGGGCCCAATGACCTCGGGATTCACAAAAGGCGCAAAATTGTTCCGGCCCCTTGACCTCCTTTCCTGGTAACCATTTAGGATTGGCCCGGACGTGAAGAGCTGCTGCCGTGGGGGTGTAACTTGATGATATGGAGGTTTCAGAGCGGATCTTCTGTGTAATAAGCGCTCCGTCAACTTCCTCGCCGAGGAACTCCATTAATTTGAGGATGTTGCCTTCTGAAAGGCCTTCCCGCTTGGTGTGAATGATCCAGCGACGACATATGTCGTCAGGAAATGCTCTGAGAATCTTCGGTGTAAGTACTCGGCCATAGGCATTCACATCTTCTCCGAGAGCCCGCAGAGCTTGAATGCGACGATTACAGTCAATAAACGTAGAATTAAGTGCGTCCGGTGTGGCAAACTGAATGGTCTTAATATATTCTATGTAGTCCAAGTGGGCCTGTATGATTCTATTCTTGTCACCGTAGCGAGCTTTAAGGATTTTCTTAGTCTCTTCATATGTCTCAGCAGTCACAGCGATGCCTTCTATTAAGTGCTTCGGTTCCTCTTCTAAATAACCTCGCAGAAATATGTGTTTGTGAATCGTAGATAGTGACGTGTCCTTATCGACTGACTGTTCGAACTGTTCCCAGAAACGTGCCCATGTCTCTATATTACCTGAGAAAGGTTCCAGTTTTATTGGAGGGAGTCTTAATGTGGTTGAAGGAATAGCTGAGGCGAGTGTTGGTACCGTTTCTGTGCTCGTGAGTGAAATATTCATCGCGCTTTCCAGTTCCTTTTTCATGCAATGCGAAATGTGTATAATAACACGCTTGGCGTTCTCTATGTATTCCTCACATGTAATTATGTCAGCGGCATACGCGGTGTCATCCAGGAGTTCGTGAACCTCATCGTCAAGGCCTCTTAGTTTATCCAAAGCCTCCTGTAGCCTATCCTTACAGTACTCGTAGTCCTCGGAAGAAGTAGACTCCGTAAACTCTCGTGCTTTCTCAACGAGACGTGTGATATTCCATCTTTCCCTTGCATGTCTTCTTTTCAATTGGTGTAGTCTTCTATCAGTGTTACTGCCTTCCATACTGAGTTCCTTGACGTGACTTGTTATAATAAAATAATGTGTTTGACTGGGACAGTGATAGTGTAGAAACCTAGTATTCTTTGATCAATTGTTGATCGTGCTTGCATGCGCGAGAATCAGTTAATATTGCGTAGTTCATGGAGAGCCAGCAGATAGCAGCACCTGTCACCCAGTCGTGCGTGGAGTCTCCGCAACTTATTGCGACATAGTTTCAGGGAAGGCCAGCAGATCGCAGCACTAGTCAAGCAGTCGTGCGTAGCTCCTCCCCCGGTGACGTAGTTAAACAATATGGCTTCCCTTCAACTTCACCAGTAAGCAATACATGCGTCTACACAAAACATACAACTTTCTGCTGTTTTAAGGCTTTCCCATGCATTGAGTAGTATTTTACCGTACAGGTACTAGTCTCTTAAGTATCTCAGGTATTAACTGCAACGTGATACTCATCTAATAAGCCGTTGATGGCTTGACGTGATGTGTTGATTCTGCTGCACCACAATTTCCCAGTAGTCTCTTGACGGAGAGTGAAGTAATCCTTTCAAACAGTATTAGTCTCTGGTCCGCGTAGTATAGTGTCAATTCGTGCTGGAATACATTTATCCCGTGTGTTCGGCACCAACTTATGTCGTGGTATTGGGAGAGCAATAACAAACACCATACTTAGTAAACATCTCCGTCACAACTGTATTTCCAAAGAAGCTAAAAAACTAAGATATTACACTTATTACAAAGACATTAACAAGGAAAGATATAACACAGCACAGTCCAGGGATTGCAGAGTCTATCAAATCCCAACATGGCGAGGCCGTAAACAGAAATCACGTGTGCTGTTATGTATGAGTTTCATGAAGGACTGTCTCGCCTTCTGATGGCCCATCTTTTGTCTCGTGGACGCCTTAAGCAAAAATACCCTGTTCAAGCTCTCACCCATCTCTTGGAGACAAATGGGAATTCACCAGCGCTGCCAAATTCTGGCCTTGGTGTATCGAGACATTTTAGTGCTCAAGAGCATCCGACAATCCCGTCATATTTCCCTGTACCTTAAAAACTCTCATTTACTTACATACTATCCCCTGTGTGACTTCTGATACGCCTGCCTGGAACACCAGATCTTCCACGCACCAAACACCACACTTACTCATTTGATAGGCTGGCTCGCCAGCTAAACACACTTACTTTATGACACATACTTTCGTAGACTATGTATATTATACGTCCCGTATAATCTGTTTCCCTTACTATCCTCCAGCACATATGCTGTTTTGCCAATACGTTTGGAAACTATAAATGGGCCCTCGTAGAGATAAAAGAACTTGGACATGACTTTCTCTAGCTTATTTGACTGTTTCGGCACTCTAAGTAAGACTCTGTCTCCCGGCTCGAATAGGTCAAATTTAGTTTCTTTTTGTTGGCGAATTCTCTTTTGTGCTGACTTAGATAAATTCTGTTTCGCCAACTGGACAATGTAATCCATCCCCGGTTGCTTACACTCATTTAAACCCAACACCCTCGCTAGTTCATTGTGTGGTCTCTTTCCGAAGTAAACTTCGTATGGCGTCAATTTCGTGCTCTCATGCTGGACAGAATTCAGCCAAGTCTCGACCTTGGGAAGATGTCCAACCCAGGCCGTATGCTTGTCATGCACTAGAGTCCGAAAAAGACGAGCCACTTCCCTTAAAGAACGCTCTGCAGAATTACCCTGAGGGTACCTTACAGAGGAATGAACGTGTGTTATACCAGCTTCCTGCATACTGGTTCTCCATTTCTTTGCAGTAAACTGTGGTCCACTGTCAGATAGTATCCAGAGAGGAAGGCCAAACTCAGGTACATACTTATTAATGATCAGACGGCTACACGCAAGTCCCGTGGCTTTCCTTAGAGGATATAGCTTGACATACTTACTAAAAGCGTCAATAACTATAAAAATGTACTCATAACCGTACTGTCCTTTAACGATCGGGCCAAATAAATCCACACACAGTAGTTCGCCGGGATTACTTGTGAGAACTGCAGATCTCTCCCCCACTAAATATTTAACTGGATATTTACTCCTTTGACAGGTGTCACACTTAGCTAAAATCCTCCTAACATCCCTTCCCATTTTACTCCAAATGAAGTCACGACCAATTTCATAGAAGACCTTGGCAGCACCAAAGTGTCCTAATTCCCTATGAATGAACCAAATTAGCTCCTCCCGCAAAGTGGCAAGAACACATATTGCCCACCGATTATTCCTACATTTCCTTGCAAGAAGCCCATCCTGCATCTTGTACATGAACCGTCCTACTTTCACATACTCTTCTTCACCTATTTCCAACCTAGCCAGTGGCTCCCTTAACTTAACGTCCTCACGTAGCTCCACTAGCATATTTCTCAGTGTCTGTAACGATGCCCTGTTGCTACTGTCCACACATGCACATAATAAAATACCGTCCTCTGCTTTAACCACAGGATAATCCCTACATAAATTAGTGTCCCTTGATAGCATGTCTGCAAGAATGTTATATTTACCTTTAATATATTTTACTGTGAATTCGTATTCCTGCAGAGCAAGAATCCACCTACTAACCCTGTTAGAACTGAGTTTACAAGTCCTCATATACAGTAATGCATGGTGATCTGTATGGATCTCAAATTTCCTCCCTACTAAATACATTCTAAATTTCCCTAAACTGAAAACAATACCTAAAAGCTCTAACTCAGTAATCGTGTATCTTTTCTCTGCTGCTGTCAGTCCTCGCGAGGCTAAAGATACACTGCACAGATTACCCTCATCATCTTTCTGACATAATACTCCAGCAATGCCTATATGTGAAGCATCTGTCATAACCACATATGCCTTATCTTTCAAAGGATATTTCAGCACTACAGCTTTCTTAAAACCTTCCTTCAGCGCTCTAAATGCCTGATCATGCTTGGACTCCCATCTCCACCGAGTCCCACTTTTAAGCAATTCCCTGAATGGTTCTACCAACCCTGAGTATTTAAGAACGAACCTCCTGAAAAAGTTGCAAATTCCCATGTATGTTTTTAACTGTTTAACATTCTGTGGCACCTCTGCGTTAAGCATCTTACTAACCCAACTTTCCTCTGGTGTCACACCTCTACTCGACACTCTATGACCTAAAAATGTCACTTCTGACTGACAGAATGACGACTTAGACAGCTTCAAAGTGAACCCTGCCTGATCTAACTTCTGAAAAACTATATCTAAATGACGTAGATGCTCCTCAAAACTGCGTGAACTAATTACCATATCATCAATGTAAATGGTTACAAACTCTCCTGTGTCATCCCCTAATGCGATGTTTAAAGCCCTAATTAAAGCTGCAGAACTACTCTTTAACCCATAAGGTGTTCTACAAAATTGATAAAGGTTATATTTATGACTAAAAGCTGTAAATGGTCTATCTTCGTACATAAGTGGCACTTGCCAAAAACTGGAACTCAAATCTACACAAGTGAAATACTTCTTCCCCTCAAATGTTTGCATTAATTCCTCTATTGACATAGATTTCAGCTGATCTGAACTAATTCTACTGTTAACCAAACGAGCGTCTAAACAAATACGAACTGTGCCGTCGGCCTTGGGTACCGTGATCAAAGAATTAACATATGGACTGTTAGAGTGCTCAATAATCCCATCTTCAAGCATCTGGTTAATTTGTGCCTCAACTGCACTCTGATAAGTGAAAGGTACAGGATATCTATGTCCTGTGAATACTGACCTATCAATAACGTTCAATGAATGTGTATAGCAATTGGCCATACCAATGCGATCCTCAAAAACTCTCCTATTACACAATAACACATCATAGAGCCGAACACACTGGTCCACCTCTATGTTTCCCTGAAATGCAGCATCACGTAACGAGTCCTCTAGACTACCGTTCGTAATCACACTGCCCACAAAACATGGAGAACCCCACTCGACGGCTGGCGATATCTCATTTAAAGTACAAATCACACCTACAACACTACTTCTCTGAATATTGTCATTGAACGCTACTTCTACTTCAGAATCTCCCCATTTAAATTTCAAACTCCCTACATCATAACATAAGTTACCAGACACTCTACTTAGCCACTCTGAACCCAAGATAACACTGAATACTAAATTTGGAATTACAAGACAAATCTGCTTTTCTATATGATTATTAATTTTAATGTCTACTAAAACTTGCTTAGAAATTACTTTAGACCTCTTCCCAACAGCTGTGATAACAAAAGTACTTTTAATTGGCATCTCCTCAAAATTTACTCCAGTTCCTTTCATTTTATCATAAAATGCACTACTTATGCAACTCTTCACACAACCACTATCAATTAAAACATCTGTGTACGCCTCGGACACGTTAAATTTAACTATGGGGCTCTTACTAATCACCTCGTGAATAATACCTTCATCATTTAGTTCACGTAATATTTCATCTCTTACATTTAGGTCATAGGGTTCCTGTATAAGTGTATGGACAGTGCATGTTATAGACTGAGATTCTGACCTTACATCGCAGCCTCGTTCGTGTTTAAAGCATTGCTACCGCTTGGTGTAGTACTACTCACTACTGCACTGGTCTGGTTGTTCTGGGTTGTGTTAACGGTATCTCTCTGTCCGTTATTACCATTGGGCTGATTCCCTCCTTGACCCCTGTTCTGGTTATAATTATTACTGTTATTATACCTCCCATGGTTACCCCTAAAATCATTATTTCGGCCTTGATTTCCCCTGAAATCATTATTTCTACCTTGGTAGTTCGTACCATACCCATTTCCTCTGTACTGGGTTTGCTGAGTATTATTATTATTATGTTGGTTCCCCCTATTTTGAACGCTGGCCCCTTCGCCACTGTACCCTTGAACTTCCTGATTCCTATTCTCATTAGGCCTGTTATTATGGTTACCCTGGTTCCTACCGAAATTCTCCTCGTAACCACCTCTTCCTAGAGCATCGAATGCACTTAATATATTTTCCACTTGTGAAATAGATTTAACATTTTGGATACAGGCAGCTTCTTTGATTCTATATGGAAAATGTCTTAGTAATAGCCTGACTACATCACTTTCCTCCTTCAAACCATCCAGATATTTACACGTCAATACCTGTCCTAAAAGGTACTCGGTCATAGTGTAGTTTCCTCTCGGGTTATATTTCCCACACACAATTCCCTCATGATGCTGAGACTGAATCACCTCATTCCAAAATTTCTCACAAAATTTAACTTTAAAATCTGAAATATTCTCGAAATTGTCTCTTTAGACAGCAAACCAGTTTCTTGTCTCCCCTACAAACGCTTGCTCTAAAATCTCAACTACCTGACACCACTCAATACTACCATCTTCCAACCTCTCCACGAATTTATTTTCTATTGTATTCATGAACTCCATTGGACAACCCTGCCGATTACTAAATTTGCCTAGTTCTAGTTCCCTGTGTGTGCTATTCACAGTAACTGGCCTACTCTGACTATTTTCCTGCCTAATTCTAGCTTTCAACTTCTGCTCTAATTCAGCAATTTTCTCCTCAGCTTTTCTTTCAATATTAGTTACAGTTAACCTAATGCTCCCTCCCGATGTTTCAACTTTACCACTTAATTTAGCTTGTTTCTCACTAATCTCATTAATGCTTTCCTTATTCCTCTCCCTTAAATCATTAACTGCATTGATTATTTCTGCATGAACTCTATCAATTCTTCCCCCCAGCTGTTCTTTAACCTCTCTAGTTGCTACCCGAATTTTGTCGATTTCTCCCCCAAATTGCTTTTTGACCTGCTGTGTTTCACGTTGCACTAGTTCTTTTAAATTTTCAGCCTGTGTACTGATTCTAACTTCTCCTGTACTTTTCGTAATTTTCTGTCTACATCTGCAATAATCTCTTTAGCCTTCTCTTCCATCACCCCTCTGATCTCACCTCTAATCAGTTCGAATTTATCACTAATTTCCCTACTGCTTTGTTCAAGTTTAGTATTTAAACTGTCGCTCAATTCCCTATTACTCTCTTTATTTTCCCTACTATTTTGTTCTAATTTAGCGTTATTTTGTTCGAGTTTAGCGTTTAAAGCATCTGTGCTAATTTTATTTTGTTGCATAAACTGAAGAAGCAAACTCTCTAACCCTGCTTGACTGTTTTGATTACCCCCCTCAGTATCGGGATTTACCTCCGACATCCCTGTACTGCTTTCATTTCCAAGACTAGCCATACTGCTCGTATCTTCACTATCCAACTGGTGACCACTACGCAACTTCATCTCTTCCTCAGCACTACCCATGCTGATACACACCGATAAATGAAACAAACCCAAAATACAGGCACAGAAATATATACCCTTCTCCTTCCACAAATGTTATTAGGTTTTCATCCCCACGTTGGGCGCCAAGTGTAACGGTCTCGATAGCCCTCACTGTTGCGTGACAAATGTAATGGTTTCTTACTAGCTCTGCCTTGCACTTTGAAATATTTACTCTGACTAAGATATGTTGTTTTAATGGGCGCCAAGACCTCAACGCTATGTTGAAATCTAATTTTATATTTAACAACACCTAGCTCTGGTAGAACACCTTCAAGAATCTTTTCACTCAGATCGTTGTATGATTTGATCATTAACCCAACAAACAATTGTATCAGGAGAAGGAATTGGTCTATATCTAATGCTACCTACTGAAAGCAAAGATCGCATGGTTAAAAGAAATGAATTTATTATATAAAACACGTATGCCAAAATTAATAATAATAATAATAATAAGTTTTGAATTTAAATTGGAGCGTTGCGATTTGAATATTACCGCTAGAAAATTACGTGAAAACGGATTCGAATCAATTACTGATTCTACTCTTATTCCCAAGCTATGAAGTTACTGAAATACTGAATATAAAACAAAGAGACGAGAGATTACGTAGTTCTGAGTCATTCGCGCTTACCACTGGAAATTGCCAAAGCATTTCCCTCGTACTGGATGTTGTAGAGAGCTTCCCACAGCCTCATGGTCGTCGTCATCTTCTTCGTTAGTTAATGAGATACTTGTAGATATGATAACTTATGGTCCGAATATCGGAACCAGCCACACGTACAACCACACTGGTTAAGTTTTACAAAGATAGTCGCCTTGCCTCCACGGCGCGCAAACAATATATGCACTCCACGCCTCCCCTCTCAGGACCCGTCTTCAAGTCGCCCGGTCTCCACTGATTGGCTGAGCCACCACGCGCTACTTCCCCACCTCCGGGTCATTACTCTCGGCGCGGCGATGATGTCGATTACCGGTCCAGGCCATTTCGCCTTTTCTTGAAGCAGCAACCCAGCTTGCGTCATGCTACTCGACAAGATTAAGCCTGTAGCCGAATTCCCCGTGACTCATCTCTCTCAAAATACCCTTACTGACAAAACTCCGTAAAATTCCGTAATCATATAATTTTCTTACGATAATGTTGTTCGTAATAATTTGCTTGATAGTGTTTTCTATAACATAGAAAACCTATCTGATTACTTATAATTTTATAAAAAAAATGCTCCAAAGAAATACCTTAATAATAATAATAATAATAATAAGTTAATAATAATAATAAGTTAACATGAAAACTTCTCTTGGCTGAACAATTTGCCGCGTAAATAAATATAGAATGGCTTCCTACTGACTTATGCCAGTTGCGTAAAATCCCCTCGAAAAACACGTTACAGTACTATTCTACAACAAGGTTACAGAAAACAATCCCGCAAGTTAAGATTTTAGATATTCTGGTACACTTTTCTCAGGAACTAGTTTAGTTACAGGCCTGATATTTGGTAATATGTTGGTAACCATGTAGTTTGATAGAATGAGTGGAAAGATATTTAAAATAATCTTTATCTTTCCAATTAATAAATTTAAAAAATCATATGTTTTAAGAGGCAAAAATATAGTTTGAGTTTGTTAATTTTTAATTGGCTCAAAATAATTATCCTGGAAAAACCAAGCCATTCATTTTGTCAAGCCACATGTTCTGTACATCAGGGGCGTATATACATTTTTCGGGGTGTGGGTTCTGACTATCCTGGAAAATAGTGAGTATTGTCAAGGGAATGTCACCGCAAAATACCCAGAAATATCCGCCAACATCTTAGAGCATAAAACTTTGTGAAATTAGAGTTAAGTTAACTGTAAAATTCAAAGTTTATATAGCCTACAATTAGTGGCAATACTAAAAAAGTTGTAAAATAGAACACAACACACAAATAAAATTGTATACATAATGAATTTTCTATTATGTAGTATGAATGGCAAATATCTAAAAACCGGTATTTGTCAATTTATTAAGCAGAAAGGTAAACATTTTTATTTTATTTTTACAAATTGATAATTAATTTCTCAAAAGTACCACACTGTGTAATTCACAGTTTTTCCTGACAAGGCAGAGTGTACCACGTACCAGTCCTCAGACCAGAATTAAAATTTATTGGCAGAGCCAGGAATCGAATTCAGACCTCTGGAGCGTCAGCCAAGAATGCTAGCCACTACACCACGAGGAAGTCTAATTTCAATCTTAATATTGTTTATAACTTAGCCAATAAGTTAAGATTAGGGTACAACCAAATTTACAATTATTTTATGCTTTTAGCAAAGCAATACATTGTTAATTTGGGGGGGTGGGGGCACAGCTCCCCCCTTATATACGTCCCTGCTCTACATTCCAGGAAAAAATTAAGTATCCTTGATAATAATGTTTCAATAGAAGTGTACTTAACTTGGAAAAGGTAGCCCCTTTAAACTAGAATTGTTTTCTGTAATCTTGTTTTAGAGCGAAATCAGACAATAATATTTCATATTTATTGTTAGCAGGTGGTTTAGAAAGGTTAAATCATTGTTTAGTGTAAAATTAGCAACCATTGACCAAATGGAAATAGCAGAAATTCGTTTTTAAAATTTGCTCATTGAATCGTGTAAAACAAGCCACTGTCACAGCCCAGTGTCCTTAAGCGCCCTCACCCTCCTCCCTAAAGACCCCGATTTTTACAGGAACCGACATTGAAACCCATAACATCAATGGCATTTAATAACTTTACTAATGCAGCCAATGGTCATGTACTTTTCTTTCCAGGAAGGGTCAGGGAAGGGATATTGGAAGGAAATCGGCCGTGGATCTTTTGAATGGAACCATCCCGGCATTTGCCTGGTGGTGAAAATGGGAACCACGAAAACCATTTTCAGGACGGCCGAGGTGGGAATCGAACCCACGCTCTCCCGATGCCAGCGAGGCACGAGGTAGCACATTAGCGCTCTCGGCCACCGAGGTTAGTACCTCTGTTAAAAGACCACCCCGTTCCCCGACCAACGACCAGCTTTTTTGCGACCAAAGCTTTAAAGGTTGGACTTACTGAAATGATGTAAGAGTAGTGTTTCAACAGCGGCTTCGGTGGCGTAGTTGGAAGCATGCTGAACTGCTGTGCCCAAGATAGCGGATTCAAACCCGGCCGAAGTCGTCGGATATTTTATGAGCGTTAAATATCCCTCAGTATGCCTTCCTTCGGAGGGGAAGTAAAGCCGGTGGTCCCATGTCATAGATTTATGGCATGTAAAAGAACCTTCCACTAATTACACGTGTGTGAAGCTAAATTATAGGTTAGATTTCGTTGGAACGCTCTATCAAAGTTTCAACGTTCACCACTAGGCATCATTCACATCTGGTAGCGAAAGTTGGAACTACTTGAAATTGGACGGAACTTTTAGCTCACCCTATGGGTGTCCGCTAGAATCAGCTACAACCTCTGGCGAGCCGAACATGTCCTCGAACACTCCTGGCACTAAAAATCCATACGATACATTAATAAATAATAAGTGTGTCAACACTGCAAGTATAGTTCCCTCACTTAAGTTAGTTATTGTTGTTTTAAGGGGAGGAACTACGAGGTCATCTGTCCCAAAATTCCCTCACTTTCCTGGTTAACAAGCAGCGACTCATACGTAAGGCATTAGCACGCGCCCACAATAACCATTGTTCAGCTACTGACCAATAGCTGACGGTTGCTGACCAATAGAATGCTTCCTCTATCACTCGAATTGGAGTCAATAAGTCCCACCCTGGGGGGTGTCGAGTGTCCAGTGTTGAACATCTGAACATACAGGGTCTTTCATTTTATAAAGTAAGAACGGCAAGCGGCAGTTTTGTTATCCGCTGCTGCGGTGGCCTTGGCCGAGCTTGTAGCGCACCACGGCCCCCTGCTTTAAGTGTGTGTACAATCCTATATGAAATCTTACCTTTACGCTGGAAGTATCGTCCTTCTTGGGATATACAGGCATTGTATCTGGTAACCACATTCTGGCTGATGCGAGTGAGTTCTACCATTGTAATGTTTCTGATTGCATGCGTAATTTTCCTTTCAGTTCCCCCAATGTGTGAGGATTATTTGTTAAAATTTGTTAGAATAAGTTTTACATAAAAAAAGTACGATGTTGCAATGATAACCATCTCACCATGTTAGACCTCGAGCCAGCCAGGAAGGCGGTGCGCAGAGCACAACGCTACCATTACGTCATGCCTCACTTCCATCCCACCAATCACAGTCAGTCAGTCTTGAGAATCTGAGCTAGTGTGTAGTCAGAAAAGCGAAGTGACTATATCGTAATATTTAAAGTTCCAGTGGAAGCGATTGTGTATATTTTGTGTGCTATGGAAGCAGAGGAAATTAAACGACAGGTTGTGCATGGGCAAGCGCCAGAAATAGTTTACAAAGTGCATAAATACTTTAAAAGTCTAAAGCAGCGTGAAAGAGATGGGCTCGATGAGGTAAGCGACGGTGTTGCCACACGGCAGGAACTCTTGGCAGCAGCTTGCGGTGTGGGGACTCGAACATAGTGGCCCTGTTGCAACAGTGGATATGTATCTCTGTATCTCTCTGCGCAAATCCCAGAGAGCCGGCCGCCTTCTCCACTGACGCGAGCTCTAGCAGCTGAGGTTCAGACTGGCGACTCAACACCTGCACGCTTATTGCAAGTTCAAGTATTATACTATGCGCGCGCTTTCAATACTACAGCAGGAGGCCACAGCGCGCTACAAGCTCGGCCAAGGCCACCGCAGCAGTGGATAACAAAACTGCCGCTTGCCGCTCTTACTTTATATGAAAGACCCTGTAGTTCTGTCCAGTCTCGTTGCTTGCTCTCAGTGGCTACGGTGGAAAGTTGACAGCGCCGTGTCTCGCGCTAGGAAAGCCTTGGTTGGCTCCAGGCAGCCATGGAATGATAACATCCATCCAGCTAGATTTCAAGGGTGAACCGCACGTTAACGGGGAAAGTGCAAGAATTATACATTGCGGACGTACGGTTCAGCGAGCAAATTTTGGCAAATTTTGGCTCTTATAAGGTGAAGTGGCATGACCTCACGAATGTTTTCACAACTGGATTAGCCCTTAAGGCTCCAAGTACATCTTATGACCTTCAAAAAAATCAATTTTTCAAAATATTTTTCATTTTACGCCTCTATCCTTTAGGAACATTTTGGTGCAACAAATACGTCATTATGCGCCGTAGTTTTTGAGTTATGATTTAGAAGGCAGCGCCCTGCACCCAATGTTGGTCCTAGTTAATGGTAGGCTATGTAAGATTTATACACAAATGTTTATCGCACATTTTCTCAGAGTTGTGTTTTTGACAACCGTTTTAATGATAACTCAAAAACTAATTGACATACACTAATGAATTTTTGTGTGTGTATTTCTGCTTACTATGTCTACTAAATGATGTAAATTAATGTCTCTCTCTAAGATAGTTTCTTTTTAAGAAGATAAAATGTAACAAAAACATTGTAAAAGTTTGACATTTTATTTTCAATACAAAAGCAAAAATATTTGCTGTTAAAATATGTTGCTGAAAGTTCTTGCATTTCTGGAGGAATAACTTTGCAGTAAAATAAAATGAACAGAACCTACAAATGTTGAACATTACAGGAGTTATCACTAAAACGCTGCATCCTTGTAAGATGAATGTAATGCTGTTATTCATATAAAATAATGTCAGTGTTTCATGTGCACAAAATTCCATTGCTGTAACTGTTGTGGTTTTGAAAGGGGGGGGAAGGTAATTGTTAAAATTTTACCATGGTAACCTGTACCTAGCCCCTTGTTCAACTGTGCGCGCGCGCGCTCTCTCTCTCTCAATCCTCACCACTTTCCCTCTCGTAACCTTCCCCGCCTGCAGGACCCCTTTCTAGGCGGAAGCAGATAAGGTTGAAATCCCGTGGTATACAGTTTAAACTTGTCCACATAACACGACAATTGACTTAAGAATTGTAACACAAATGCCAATAAAAATAGTTTAAAAATTGTTACATATTGTTGTACAGTTTTATAAAGTTGCAAAGTTTCAAAAGAGATTCTCGGGTACTAACCGACGAATTTACTGCGGAACCATCGATGGTCATTTAATAGAGATTTCATTGTATTTGTGTACTTTTTGTCCTTAGTTTTCGCGATTTTCTCGCTTTTTTATACTGTGTATTTATAGATAAATGTGTAACTGTATGATTTTTGAATTGACGATCTACGATCAATACTCGCAAGTGCAATAGTTTTTCTGGATGAAAAATTTAGAAATTGTCAAATTATAGTTTTTTTTTGTTTTGTTTTTTTATCTTTTCAACTTTGTCATGCTACCCTTTATTGTTCACGCACTTTTAAAAATGCTCTTTACAGTAAATACAAACTCTGTTTTATATATTTATAATGGCCGCTACTATTAGTCAGGGAATTTTCTGATTTATCCTGAAAAAAACAGGGATATCTGTTTGGTAGACATCCTGAGTACAGTATGAAAATCCACAGCCTGCTTCCAGTCGACCGACCGGGTCAGGGAATCGAATGAATTACGCTACCATCTACCGGCGAGGATATGAACTGTGCCGGCTGCCGAAGCCGGTCGCACTCCCCTGGGGAAATGATTAAATGAATGACAGATGAAATGAAATGACTGTGGAGAGTGTTGCTGGAATGAAATTTGTGACAGGCAAAACCGGAGTACCCGGAGAAAAACCTGAGTACAGTAAATGAATATCATTGTGTTGGGTCATTATACAAACAGTCGCTTTGGTCGCATGATTAGGACACATTTTTTTTTTTAATTTCGCACAGCCGCCATCTTGAGTTTATGAAAATACTCGAATTAAATTAGATACCTGTAGATTGCATCTCGAATAGACATTTATCGTACCAAATTTCATTGCGTTGGATAATGAAATCGCGAGAACATTTCATTTGAACGTTTTAACTTCACTTGGTCGCCATTCTCTATAACAGTGGTCTTCAAACTTATTTTCTTCTTCTTCTTCTTCTTCTTCTTCTTCTTTTGAGACCACAAAGGATCACTTTTCCCAACCATTAGTTCGTCGACTTGTAGGAACTGTACGAGCCTTGCGGTCCTCCCAGTACTTCTTCATGCGTATTGATCGTCTTGCCCGTTCTTCGGCGGAAAATATTCTTGTAGGAATTTTCTTCTTTGTGAGTGGAAAATGAAACGTCATATTTTTAAGTGCTGTAGTTAAACTTTTCTTATTTGCAGCATCTTCTGTTAGGCCAATTTCTTTTAAGTCCTCTCTGATTTCTTTTAACCATCGGCATCCAGTTGTTGTGTTTCGCCAATAATGCCATGTCGTCTGCAAAACCAAGACAGTTTGTTTGAATTTTTCTCCCTATTTTTATATTTGGAGGGCATTTCTTAGACCATTCTCGCATTACCATTTCCAATGCACAATTAAATAATAATGGTGATAAGCCATCACCCTGTCGTAAACCGGTTGTGACCTCAAATGGGTCAGAGAATTCACCTCTGAATTTAACTTTTGATTTGGTGCCTGTAAGAGTTAGTTTTATGAGATTTGTCAATTTGGGGTGTAATCCCATGTGTCTTAGAATTTTTAACAAAGATTCTCTATGAATACAATCATATGCTTTTTTAAAGTCAATAAATGTTATCACCATATCTCTATTCCTTTTTCTATTATAATCCATTATCAATTTTAGGCTCATAATTTGATCTGGGCAACTTCTCCAGGGCCTGAAACCTCCTTGATATTCTCCTAATTCATTTTCAAGTTGTACTTTAATTCTATTGAGAAGAATTCGAGAAAAAAAATTATAGGTAACATCCAGGAGTGAAATTCCTCGGTAATTGTTAGGGTCTGTCTTATCCCCTTTTTTGTGTAGTGGATGGATGATAGCTGATCTCCAATGTTCAGGGAATTTTCCTGTAATCCAGATGTTGACTAGTTGTTGGTGAAGAGCGATTTTTGCCGAATTTCCAGCATACTTCCAAATCTCGGCAAAAGTCTGGTCCTCTCCAGGGGCTTTGAAATCCTTCATCTCATTCAGTGCTATGTAAACGTCTTCTAATGTGGGCGGGTTAATGTTCTCCGGTGGTGTTGTTATTGGAGTGTCAACATCCAATTGGAGAAATTCTATGGGTTCTTCACAGTTTAGGAGTGTCTTAAAATATTTAGCCATAATTTGTGCATTATCCTGGTTGTTGTGGGCCAATTTACCATTTTCATCTTTTAACAATAAGGTAGGTGCTTCATATTTTTTCAGATGTTGTTTAAAGATTTTGTAATAATTCCGCGATTGTGAAATTTTGAATTCCTCTTCAATTGTTTGTAGGGTGTCAGTATGATATTGCCGTTTTATTCTTCTTAAAGTTTTAGTTGTTTCTTTTCGTTGTGTAACTAAATTTTGAAAAGATGTTTCAGATTTTTGAGATTGGTGTAATAACCACTCTCGGTGTCGTTTTTCAATCATCCAAACTTATTTTAATGATGGGCCAAATTTTTGTTATGAAAGGCCTTGAGGGCCACATTAATCTTATTATCTCTTTCTATATGTATATAAGTTTTTTTTAATTACAGTGAAATCAATATTTAATCTAAATTAAAAATATCAAAATGGTATTTTTTTAGTTCAATGAGAAATCTGCCACTGTTTCTCTTTCACTAATCTGTCAACATTGGCATTTATGTTGGATGAAGCAATTCGAAGAGAGTTCTCTAAATGAGTGTCAGAAACACGATTTCTCAATTTTGACTTCACATTCTTCATTTTAGAAAATAGCTGCTCACAGATGTACTGTAAGTGCTGCCGAAAGGGATGCTGTCGACAGAGCATGAGATCTGATTGCTGGAAATTGATCTTTTTCAACATATAATGAGTAAAACTCCAAAAGTCCAAAATTTTAAAATTTCTCCTGTAAATCGCTATTACTCAATAAGTTCCATTTGTATGTTTCCGGGATCGTCTTCCACATTCACACCAAACGGAGCACAAAATAGCAATTTTCCATTTGTTACTACTCAAAGTCATTATTCACGAAACATAAACAAGCGTTCACTCGCTAGGAGAGATCAGGTGATACTGACTGGTGCACCGTGGAAAGCAGTCTCAGTTGACTGACCTTGAGTCACAGGGTTGCCACACTTGCTTCGCCGCTTACAAAATTCCCTACTACGGCCTACGAAGTATAACATTTAAAAATCAACAAAATTATGCACTCTTCTGAACTCTTTATCATCGGTACATCAACATAACACTGTTGTGGCTATCGAAATACCATCAAATATGAATTATTGAAACTAAATCGTTTTGCGGGCCGCTGAAATATGCATGGTGGGCCGCAAGTGGCCCACGAGCCGCGGGTTGAAGATCACTGCTCTATAACCATAGTAAATATCAGGGTGATATCGGTAACAGTATCGGAAATATAGAATGCCGGTGAAATATTTCGCGCGACCGCCATGTTGAATTGGAGAAACGTATTAAAATTTGAAAAGCATGTTCGAGGTCCGACGAGGTAGTAGTATGTCCCCACAGATTTTGATTGAAATCGCTCCAGCCGTTTAGATTTTATTAGAAAGAGGGACTCACACAATAGTACATTATGCAATGAGCCTATAATGGCAATAATAAGGACACGAGTATGTTTATAAAACGAGCATAGCGAGTTTTACCATTTCCATACGAGTGTCTTCATTACCATTATAGGCCAGTTGCATACGACTGTTTATGTTCGACGATAATTATAACTTTATTATATGTTTTAACATAAACATTCTTAAATATCTGTGGGATTCAGTAACTTCAGTTAGTGAACAGAGCGCATGCGTGGGTCAAAGAATTTCGAAAGCAGAGACCATTTACTTTACTTGGCAATGCTATTGTTTACAGCCTGCATGATGTCTAGTGCCGATCAGAACTAGCATTCACTAATATTGTCACCGAAGTCGTTTGAAAGCAATGCGCTGTGTAGAAATTGGAGTTAGGGATATTAAGGTACAGTGCTATTTCTTGTCTCATATTCGCCAGTTTATTTACGCAAACGTATGGGACGGTGCACTTTCCATGTCTTTATTTTATGTAGAAGGATGCTGTGTTGGTAACTTCTGGACGTAGATTTATAAATTTCTTGCATATGTCATAGTATTTTCTTGTTACCGTAAAGGTTTGTGCTGATTTTGTCTTTGTGTTTGGGATTGTAACTACAATGGTTGATCCAATATCCAATTTGAACTTTCAAATCATGTAATTCATGTCCGACATGTTGGATTTTGAGCACATGCGCGAAGCTATCCTTACCTAATTGGTCAAAGAATGAGCTCTGATTGGCTGGAGAAACTGTCTCATAATGAAGAATAATACTATAATGACCCTCATTATGATACAGTTTTCTGACATATAATATTTACATTTCGACATCGTCAAACATAAACGGGCAAAAGATGATCTCATAAGCCAGGGGTTCTCAACCCTTTTCAACCATCGTACCCCTTTAAAAAAATTAAACATCCTGCGTACCCCCTACTAACCTTTCTTGGGTAGTAATAATGGTTATTGAAAATGAAAATCCACAGCCTGCGTCCAGTCTCCGACCGGGTCAGGAATGGAATGAATGAAGCCCCTATCTAGCGGCGAGGATATGAACTGTGCCGGCTGCCGAGGCCTGACGCACTCCTCTGGGGCAATTATTAAATGAATGACAGATGTAATGAAATGATAGTGGAGAGTGTTGCTGGAATGAAATTTTGACAGGGAAAACCGGAGTACCCGGAGAAAAACCTGTCTGCCTCCGTTATTAAAAAATGTAAAAGGTTTTTAGTTAGTATGGTTTAACCTTTGTAATTTTATAAGGAAATATATTTTAATAAAACAATATATAAGGAAAGTAGGATAACTTTACAAAAAGTTAATGAGAAAGTTGAGCTTGTTTTTTTATACACAGTTGATCAATGTTCGGCTCTTGCTTTGTTAAATACAACCTTAAATCGTCTTCAACATTAAGCTTGTTTCTATACTTACTTTTTAGATAAGTTAAACTCGAAAACCCCCTTTCACATAAGTATGTAGAAGAAAATCCAATAAGAACCTTTACAGCAATATTGAAAGTTCTTTGTATTCCTTTCCAACACTAATCCAAAAATTTAACAATTGCAACTTTCAAATATTTATTTTTTAATGTTGTATCACACGACAGTTCGATCAGTTGTTCTTTCTGGGAAGTAGTCAGATTGCTAGAAGTTTCTGTAACATCAAAACTAAAGGGGTCACGTATCCAGTCCAATCTTTTGTCTGTAGGTGGGAAGTATTGCCTTATGTGGGTCTTCAATGAGTTCAGGTGATGTCCCATTTGAGTTGTAAGGTCAGTCCAGTCAGATATGCTTTCTACGTTTTCTTTCAAAAATGAATTCAATCTCTCAAAAGTCTCACAGTTTTTGTTTTTCAGTTCCTTTTCCCAAAGGGTGATTTTTGCAAGCATTGCGTTAGTTTTCATTTCATCATAGAACATATCAGAAACCTTGCATACACTTATTCCAAACGTTCACTTTTTTTTTAATATCACTTAAATAGGCCAATTTTAAAAGCCAACCAAAGTCATTGAGTACCGGTACTGATGATAAATTAGATTTGTGCTCGGTAAAGAAAATATGCAATTCTTTGTGGAGTTCAAATACACGCGCCGTAAATAACTCACACAGTAGTCACGGCACGAAGCTCACTGCGCATGTGGATCGGGTAGAAGGATGGCCTGCCGCGTACCCCTATGGGGTACGCGTACCACAGGTTGAGAACCCCTGTCATAAGCCTATATTTCATATGATGATGATGATAATTGTTGATTTAAGGGGCCTAACATCTAGGTTATCGGTCCCTGTATTTCATATGATAAGAAAAGGCTAATAATAATAGTTATTATTTAGAAATGCGAACAAATGTTTCTTTTGATGTGGCCGATGATGGGACGGGCGGGACAAAACGAGACGTATGGTAATCTTGATGAGAACAGACTATACTTACCACGCCTGTCAAGACGAGTACACTCAGTAGCACTACACATAGATCGGACATACTTGCAGTTATGGAGTAGTGGGGGTCCTCCATTATATATACGGTACATTTAATCTCATTAATATTCCCCATAGCTAAGCCTTAGTGAAAGTTTGTTTACCATTCTTTTATCTTATCAACTCATTAGCATGGTATCTTCATTTAGCGGCGTGTTATAAAGCAAATCATATCGTCTTCAAGTGATTACTAGTAGTACACAGAAAAAAAAACCTGTTGTTCCAAAAACTGTGCTATGGTTGGCTTTTTGTAAATCGTTAGAAAAGCACAAAAAAAGCTTAACTCTGAATTTTAGAATAATTTGCTCGATCATTTTGTCGAAAAACTCAAAAAAAACATTGAAAAGTATTTTTCTCTGAATCGACGTATTTGAAAGAAAAGTTTTTTAAACAAAAAATATAGAGGATATTGTCACCTACAATTCGTCTCATTGAGGTCATGTCATACGTTTTGAAATGCAGAATCTAGGTGGCGCCAAAGTTCCCAAAAAAGTGTTTTTTCACTTTTTGTCCTAGAAAAAATGTTTTGTTCACAAAAAAGCGAATCAGAAATTTGTTCCTCTCAAAATTGTCTACAACATTTATTGAAACATTTTTTTTTCCTTCGCCTTACCGTTTCAAAGTTATAGTCTGCCGAAGTGTGAAAATTGTACTATTCAGATGGCACAAAGGTTAATATGTGTACAGTTATGATTGATACGTTGCGATTGAAATAGATATGATTGTTTGAGCTAATTAACAAACACTGCCCGCGTCCTGTTTGACCGAGCCTTAGGCAGCTGTCCGACACCGGTCCCTGTCTAAATTATGCCCACCGCTCTCTCCGCAGTAATAATAGTAGCCTCGACTACGCAGCGTTGCATTTGCTGCGCTATAACTTTGGAACGGTAAGTCAGAGGAAACAAACGTTTAAATAAATGTTGCAGACAATTTTGAGAGGAACAAATTTCTGATTCACTCTTTTGTGAAAAAACTATTTTTTTTTTCTAGGACAAAAAGTGAAAAAACACTTTTTTTGAAACTTTGGCGCCACCTAGCTTCTGCATTTAAAATCGTATGACATAACCTCAATGAGACGAATTGTAGGTGACAATGTCCTCTACATTTTTTGTTGAAAAAACTTTTCTTTAAAATACGTCGATTCAGAGAAAAACGCTTTTCAATGTTTTTTTGAATTTTCCGACAAAATGATCGTGCAAATTATTCTAAAATTTAGAGTTAAGCTTTTTTGTGCTTTTCTAACGATTTACAAAAAGCCAACCATAGCACAGTTTTTGGAACAAAACCATTCCTGCTGTACTGTACTATAGGCAGGGGCGGATCTAGGAGAGGGCGAGGAGAGGGTCCTGGGCCATGGATTTTTTTTAAATTTAATTAATGCCTCTGCATTTAAAGACAAAGGTCTATAAGTCTGTGGTACGCCCAGCAGCCATATATGGGTCTGAATGTCGCCCTATGACCAAACAACATAAGCAAATTTTGAATACAATGGAAATGAAGGTGCTCCGATGGTCGATGGGGCTGACCCGATTTGACCACGCAAGGAACACAGACGTCCGGCGAATATTTGGTGTTGTACCAATTGTCGAGAAGGTGAGCGAGGCTCGTCTACGTAGGTACGGTCACGTCATGAGAAGACAGAACAACTCAGTTGCCAAAACAGCACTCCACCTCAACCCAGGTGGAACAAGACCACGTGGAAGACCTGCAAAGCGGTGGACTGACAACATCAGGGCTGACATGCACGCTGTTGGTTTAACACCAGAAGATGTCAACGACCGAAAGAAGTGGAGGAGATATAGCAAAGTAGCAGACCCCGCAAGGGATTAATGCTAGGAAGAATAAGAAGAATAAGAAGAAAAATTTATTACACTTTTCAAAATAATTTGTTGTTGCTGAGTCTTCAGTCTTTAGAATGGTTTGATGCAGATCTCCATGCCTCCCTGTCCTGAGCTAATCGTTTTATCTCTACATAGCTACCACACCCCAAATCCGAGGCAATCTGTTTAACATATTCTAACCTTGGTCTACCCCTACAGTTCTTGCCCTCGACCTTTCCTTCCATAACTAACAATAAGCTTGCTACTCCTGGGTGTCTTAGCATATGTCCTACCTGGGCGCTACATTGTTAAACTGCCCTGGATTGATGGTTGTACTTCTCTGGAAACGAATCGGGAAATTACTCAGAAACGATCATTGAACACTTCAAGAAAGTTGGTTGGTTGGTTTTTCAGTTTAGGGGCTGCGACAACGTGGTCATGTAGCCCCGTGTACTTTGGGTGTGTGTAGAATCTGTCTGATAACCGGTGTTAATTGTGATGGCTGTATTAGTGTGTGTATCTGTTTTTCAATTTAAGTACAGACTGCAACTTAGAATTTTTCAAATAGTTCCTACTTTTGCCGCCAAGCGCCACCGTCAACAATTACTAGGCCAAGTTCAGAACTTACCGCAGTCGGCTCTTGGCAACGAACGTAGAAACCTAAGAGCGTTGTTTACATTCTTAACCTATCCAATTTAGCTTCACACAGGTGTAATTAGTGGAAGGTTCTTTAACATGCCATAAATCTATGACATGGGACCGCCGGCCTTACTTCCCCTCCGAAGGAAGGCATACTGAGGGATTTTTAACGCTCTTAAAAATTCCGACGGCTTCGGCCGGGTTTGAACCCGCTATCTTGGGCATAGAAGCTCAGCATAGAGAGAGTGAGTGAGTATGTTAAATCAGGGTTATATTCATTGCTGTCATGCATGTTTCAAACTCACCATGTTTACAGTTCACTTGCAGATACTGGAGTCTGGAACTGCCATTAATAATGTAACTTGGAAGTTGGGAACCATGAGCTGATCGTCGTCTATCACTATTACGTCATTCCATGTTCACCAATCTACACATCATAAGCCCAAAGCCAGATAACATAACCTATAAAGCAAAGCGTATTGAAGAACATTGATAGTCTACATTTTCAATGCTTGTGTGTGTGTGTGTTTTTTTTTTTTTCACGTAGACTGCATATTCTATCCACGGTACTACGATTTATTGTATAAGATTAACACAAGATTATGACAGGTACAATTGGGTTACCATACTCTTAAGTCATTATAGCATAATTTGATGAAGGTTACGAAAGTAGAGAATAAAAAAGTACAGTTTCACTTGAGCCACTTATTTCACAGAAGTACCTAAGGGAATTGTGTAATAACGTTGAACTACATTACAATTAATTGTCCAATTCGTAGAAAGATCTACTCTAAATTGTTTGCTTTAGTTCATGTTGAACATGGCCATGGACTGTGGCACATCTGGCTACTAGATAGGAGGTTAGGCCCCTCAAGTACCACGGACTATGTGACATCAGAAGCTTTGTTCAAGCCAATCCTTCAAGCAATCTAAATCACCAGGCGTGTCACCGTCTTCGTTAAAAGCTGCAGCTTCCCCAAAGGTTATATTTATCTTGTTAATTTGGGAGAACTTGAAATTTGTATCCTTCTTGCCCAAGAATATATTTTTCTTAGCATTCCCATCAGTGCCTTGAAGCTGACAAGTTTTGGTCAAGCGTAGAAAATCAATTTCCTTTTCAAGCAGACCCATTATGTCATCAGAATTATTAGAACAGCCATTATACTTATTGCAGAGAATCAATAATTTGGGACTGTTTTTTATTACCACAGGATCTGACAGCACAGTATACAAAAACTCTGCAATATCATTTAACTTAGACCGGGATGTGATCGAGTCTATTACATAAACTATTCCTCCAGCAAATTCCTTCCAATCATCAAAGAATTTGTAACATCGTCTTTCATGCCCGGGAATATCTATAACCTGTAAACGCACATCTTTAACCATATAATATCCTATATTTGGTTTGATCGATGTGAAAGTCTTCACAAATTTACCTTCGGTCAAACGGGAAAACAGCAACGTCTTACCAGCGTCAGTCAGTCCGACAAGAAGGACTCCCGTCTTCTTAAAGGTGACTCTGGTCAGAAACCAAAAATACACTGCGGCGGTTATTATGAAAACAACAAATGCCGTGATATAAATCCCTTCCATACTTCTGAGGAACAGATTCAGTCTAGGCGGATGACATTTACCCAACTTTAATCCAAATATTTCTTCACACCCATAAGGGACCAAACAAATTCAAATTCAACCCATCACGCCAAGTCGCCAACACTTCCTTCTTCTGTCTCTTTTATATTGGGCTCTGCTAATCCTCGTTTTGGATTGGACTTTGCTTAGCACTTCGTTCAGTTACTAATTATTTTAGGAGCCTGCTCATTGTTTTACTCGTGTTTACATGCATAGCAGTGGGCGACTGGTGGTCCCCGTTCTTGATATACCGCAGTCCCCCCTTTCCATGTATCAACCAATCTCAATATACACTGGTGTCCAAAATTAAAGCAACAAACGGAAATGTTGCAAGGTTGCGTTTATTGTTGAGGTTGGCTCAAAATGTCATTTTGTTATCTATGGAAGTTGGCAACCCGCTGCTCTTTTGTTTAAAAAAAACTACACTGCGGTCAAGTCGTTACGTGAAAAATAAGTGCATGTCTGTTTTATTCAATCGAACAATACAATCTAATAGAATCAAATAGAAGTTATCTAAAAATATAAAAGAAAAGATTACTTCAACAGGTCATGGGCTTCAGACACGCTCATTGAGCTAAGAGGATCGTGAAAATTAAGAAATAAGAATTAGCAAGACCAGCGTCCCAGCAAACGATGACCGAAGAAGATAGCGTGGGTGAGCTTAAAGGTTTTACCATACTAAAAAAATGCAGAAAACTATGTTTTATGGGAGCTAGATTTAACAACGCTGCTCCAATCCAGGTATCTCTTACCTTTCCTGAAAGGAACTGCTACAAAACCAGATACGGATAAGGCAAAGGAGTTGGAACAATGGGAGGCCAAGGATGCCAAAGTTAGGTACTACATTCTCAAGACAATAGATTACTCTTTGACACCTCCAGTGCTAACTTGTGAAACGTCAAAATCGATGTTCGATCTCCTAACAAAAATATACAAGAGAGACACCGAACAACAGAAGTATCAGCTATTGTCATCTTTCTGCGGATAAAAAGTATGATAACAACAAAACCCTCGTGCAAAATATATCTGAAGTACCGGTAAGAAATCTAGGGGCAAGACTCAGGAGTCTAAAAGAAGACATTAGTGAACAGATGGTGAAAATGAAAATCCACAGCCTGCTTCCAGTCTCCGACCGGGTCAGGAATGGAATGAATGAAGCCCCCATCTAGCGGCGAGGATATGAACTGTGCCGGCTGCCGAGGCCTGACGCACTCCTCCGGGGCAATGATTAAATGAATGACAGATGAAATGAAATGATAGTGGAGAGTGTTGCTGGAATGAAATGTTGACAGGGAAATCCGGAGTACTCGGAGAAAAACCTGTCTGCCTCCGTTTTGTCCAGCACAGATCTCACATGGAGTGACCGGGGTTTGAACCACGGACCCAGCGGTGAGAGGCTGGCGTGCTGCCGCCTAAGCCACGGAGGCTCCTAGTGAACAGATGGTAATCACCAAAATAATTACCACTCTGCCAGGCCAATACAGATATTTTAATACAGTGTGGGAGGCCACACCCACTGCTGAGAGAGCCCTGGAAAATCTCATTTCAAGACTTATGATACAAGAAGAATCAAATACAACTGTAGAACTCAAAGTAGCTTTCAAGACTGAAAAGAAATCCAACCATCCAAGTCAAGTGAAATGCTACAAGTGCAATAAGATTGGACATAAAGCTAACAACTGCCCTCCCAACAGGCAAGACCAGGGAAGGCCAAAACAGAAGCAACAGCAGCAAGTTTCAAGAAAAAGTGGTCTACAGTGTAAAAATTGTAATAAAGGTGAGACACGAAACCTCTGACTGCTATGCAGGTAAAACTTTTGAAACATGCAAATATTGTGGGCTAGACAATCATCCACATTGGAATTGCCACAGAGAGAAGAGGCGTAGAAAAAGGGTTCAAAATAGAGAACAGGAGCTATACGTGGTTGAAAAATAATGCCATACAACAGAAGAAAAATCTGGAGAGGAGTTTCTTGAAGAGTTTGTTGTGGATAGTGGATGCACGAGCCATATGAACAAACAAGATGCGCTGCTCACCAACAGGAGAACAACTGAGCCTCAAAATATAAAAGTTGCAAAGAAAGGTGGGACTACGGTCACTGAACTTGAAGGAGACATTGAAACCAAAGATATCATATTTCAAAATGTCTCATATGTGCCTGAGCTGAGTAGAAATCTACCGTCAGTGAACTGTGTCACAAATGGAGGCGAAACAGTTCTATTTAAAGGCAACCAAGTTAAAATATTTGACAAGAATGAAAATGTTTTAATGACAGGCAGTAAAAATGAAGTAGGTCTGTTCGTGTTAGACATGAAAAACAACTTGGAAGCTCACGCGACAAAGAAAGAAGAAACAAATACCGCCATGATGTGGCATCGGAAGATGGGCCATATCAGTACAAGATATCTGAGGAAACTGCCAGAACTCAGCCAAGGACTACGAAGCAGCCTGTCAAAATGTGAAGAAATCAAGTGTGATGTGTGCACAGAAGCTAAACAAGTAAGAGTTCCTTTCAATACTGTGAGAGCTAGAGCTACACGCCCATTGGAGATAATACATAGCGATGTATGTGGAAAGCTTGATCCACCAACATACAATGGCAAAAATTATTTTATGGCAGTGCTAGATGACTACACCCATTTTCTGGAAGTGTTCCTTCTAGAGACAAAGGATGAAGCTGAAGAATATCTGCAGGAATACATCACTACAGCTCAAGCTAAATTCAACATGAAAGTGCACAAACTGAGGATTGACAATGGTGGCGAGTACAACAGTGATTTCTTCAAACATTGGTGCAAGAAAAATGGAACAGTGCTGGATAACACTGTTCCTCATACTCCAGAACTGAACGGGAAAGCGGAGCGCATGAACAGGACCCTGCTTAATAAACTCAGAGCTATGCTACTTGATGCCAAACTAGAAAATGACATGTGGGGGCATGCCGTCCAATCAGCAGCATATCTCCTCAGCAGGAGTCCATCCTCAACCTGTGAGAAGACACCAGCAGAACTATGGTATGGCAGGAAACCAGTCCTGTCAGGAATGTTCATCTTCGGGCAAGAAGTGTACTCAAAAGTAGTACGAACGAACATGAAACTCAACAGAAGAAGTAACAAAGGCATATTTGTGGGATACACAACAAGTGGTTACAAGATATTCAACAAAACAACCAAGAAAATCTACACTTCCCATGACATAACACCAGTCTATGCGCCTGAGAAGAGAATAGCCCCAGCATCAGTTGTCACTGTTGAAGATTTTGATGAGGATGAAAAGGAAGATGAAATAAATAATCAAGAACAAGAAGACAACGAATCAGAAGAAAGTGAAGATTCTAGTAGTGAAGGAAAAGAAGATGATGGGGATGAAGAACAAGGGGATCAACAACCACGCCAAGAAAATGAACAAAACCAAAGAGAAAATGTACGTCACGAAAACCAAAGAGTGGATGAAGAACAAGGAAGACCAAGAAGAGAGAGAAAAAATACTGCCTGGCACAAGGATTATTATATGGACTCTGAAGATGAAGAAAATGAAGCTCTACTAATGTATGAAGACTGCATGGAAAGCGCTGAAGAGAAACAGTGGGGAAGAGCCATACAAGAAGAGAAAGAATGTCTTAAAAATAATAATACATGGACACTGGTTCCAGAAAAATATACCAAAGGCAACAAAATAATAACTAGCCGATGGGTATTTAAAATAAAAGAAGATGGAAGATATCGTGCTAGAGTTGTAGCTAAGGGATGTCAGCAAAAAAAAAAGAATTCTCTAGACTTTAGTGACACATATTCATCAGTTGTGAGAATTCAGTCCCTCAGAGTTCTAATCGGTATAGCAGCTATTGACGTCAGAAAAGTTGGATGGCGCAGCCACGCGGCAGAATGTTGAAGCTGTAACATTGTGACTGGTGAGGTTTATTTAGATGGTGAAGGATTGACGTCGTGATGGAAACAGAAATAAATTTGTCAAATTCGAGGAGGTATACGGTTGCAAATCGTATAAAACGGGTACGAAATATCTTCACTACTTCCCTGTACAAAAAGTTCAGAGAGAAAGATGGGCTTCGGCGCTGTCAATTGGAAAACGTGTTACGTCATGTTACATGACAGTGTGCAGTCTGCATTTTTGTGAAGACGACTTCTTTCCACCGGTAGTGTTGATTATTGATAGTTATTGTCTCTAATTTGTATTCACATGGATTTAGCTACATCAAAAATACTGATAAACTTATAGCCTATTACTTCTGTGCCGTACAAAGAATGTAATCCGCTCTTCGTAAACTTATTTTAGGGGTTCTTCCGATTGACAATAGCCGAATGGTTAGAAAACTTGAAAAATGCTGTTCCTAGCCTTAATTTGCCTGATAATTTATATTCTTGCCCTTGAACAGCAAGTATGTAGGTCAATATTTTCAATACTGAAGTATGATTTGGCTTAAATTGTGTTTTTGGCTATGGTCTCCTTACTGTTGAATTTAGTTGATTAATGTGTAAAATCTTAGTTTTAAGTACCGGTTTGGTGACCCATCATCCCAGGTAGGCCGGTAACACCTATACTACTCAGGCAGATAGGTCACATAGCCGTAATTTTGAAGTTATAGTGATGTTAAGTATACATATGCGGTAATGTAGCAAGAGACCTTATCGGCCTAGGCTATTCTAACTTTAATTAGTTCCCATTTCAGGGTTTTTCAGTTTTGAGTGCGAATAGTTGGTTTGAAAGTTGCACAACAGTAAGGAGAGTACGTTTTGTATAGGTTTTAATTGGTATTATGGTTTATGTCGAGCTGAGGAGTGAATTTGGTTTGGCTTAAAGTGTAGTTTTTGATCTGTTCCGTTTGCTTATGACAAGTTCAACTGGAGACTCCAGCTTTGTTAAATATCTGTATTTTAAATATTTAATTAAATATATTGATAAAGAGGATGTCTCCATTTTAACTTGCCTGTGGCAAGAGATTAATAAATTAATATTCTTGCCTTTGAACAGCAAGAATGTAGGTCAATATTTGCAATATTGAAGTATGATTTGAGCATCCCAAGTAATGCTTCTTGGAACCCAAAACATTCATGGAAATTCAGGGTGGCTGGATTCAATTTATTATCAGGGAGTCGTCCTTAGTGTTATGTGAGATATATATATATTGTGAAATTAATAAAAACATCGATACCGCTAGGCTCCCAAGTACAGGCTTCTTATATGTAACAGCAGACAGTAAATTAACTATCTACATGTGGGTAATATTTTAAACTGGTAGTAATTAGTCACTGCATTTAAATTGATTATAAAAATATGTCTATCAATCAAAGGAAATATGTAGTATTTTGCCATCATAAATTAGAAGCCATAACGAA
Organism: Meconema thalassinum; assembly: GCA_946902985.2. Lineage (NCBI taxonomy): Eukaryota > Metazoa > Arthropoda > Insecta > Orthoptera > Tettigoniidae > Meconema > Meconema thalassinum. The sequence continues at coordinate 80,854,308 of OX336398.1, forward strand.
CGCACACCCAATTACTTCACGTCACTATATCGCCGCCATATTGCAAACAGTGACCGTAAGCTCCTCCCCCGTTTCGGACGTCAATAAGAAAATATGTGATCAAGACATTTGACATAAAGTCAGCTTTCCTGAATGGAGATCTCAAAGAAGAAATATTCATGAGACCATGACCACCAGGCATGGTGTGTGCACTAAACAAAGCAATTTATGGACTGAGACAAGCTAAGAAAACAGAAAACTAAGTGATTTCCTAAAGACTGAACATCTGGAACAAACAAAATCTGACAGATGTGTCTTTACTAACAAGAAGAAAGACCCTATTCATTGCCCTTCATGTGGACGACGGATTGATTATGGGCCCAACAGAAGAAGAAGTGGAAAAACTGCTGAAAAGACTGAAGGAAACTTTTGAAACTGTTGTGTGTGACCGACCAAAACAATATTTAGGCATGAACATAGATTTATTTATTTATCTATTATTTATCTATTTATCGTATGGCTTTTAGTGCCGGGAGTGTCCGAGGACATGTTCGGCTCGCCTGAGTCTGTAGCTGCTTCCAGCGGACACCCTAAAGGGTGAGCTACAAGTTCCGTTCAATTTCAAGTAGTTCCAACTTTCGCCACCAGATATCAATGATACCTAGTGGTGAACGTTGGAACTTTGATAGAGCGTTCTGACGAAATATAACCTAACAAATTTTGCTTTTCACAAGTTTAGTCTGTGAAAGGATCTTTTACATGCCGTAAATCTATGACATGGGACCGCCGGCTTTACTTCCCCTCCGAAGGAAGGCATACTGAAGGATTTTTAACGCTCTTAAAATATCCGACGACTTCGGCCGGGTTTGAACCCGCTATCTTGGGCATAGCAGTTCAGCATGCTACCGACTACGCCACCGAAGCCGCTATGAGCATAGAGATTCAGCAAGATGGAATCTCACTGTCTCAGAAGAACTACTCTGAACAGATAATAGAACGCTTCAAGCTAGGAAAATCCAAACCCAAGTCAACACCAATAGTGAAGAAAAAGACAACATCTGCTTTAAAAGAAGAGTTTGCTTATAGAGAGGCCGTTGGCAGCTTACTGTATCTGTCTACCAAGACTAGACCTGACATCAGTTTTGCTGTCAATCATGCAAGTAGGCATACCACTGACCCTTCTCAAGAAGATATCATAAATGTAAAAAGAGCAATAAGATACTTAAAACGCACTGCCACAAAAGGGATTAAATATGTTGCAAAAGAAGCAGATCTACTGAAAATTGAAGCATTCTCCGACTCTGACCTGGGAGGAAATTAAGATAGAAAGAGCACAACAGGATTTGTAATAAAATATGCAAATGGACCTATTGCCTGGTGCTCCAAGAAACAGACTACAGTGGCACTATCATCGGCTGAAGCTGAGTATGTGGCTTCAGCAAAATGTGTAGCACAGCTGAAGCACATCACCACATTTGTTCATGAACTGCTCAACAGAAAGCCAACAGTTACTCTGTTCATGGACAATATGAGTGCCATTAATGTGATCAAATCTGGGCAGGTCACTCTAAACAGCAATCACATTGACATAAAATACCATTTTGTCAGTGATGAGTTGAGCAAAGGATGGTTCAAGATAAAGCATGTCTACACCGAAAATCAACAACCAGATATCTTTACCAAGGCCCTCAACAGGGTGAAATATCAACAATTCCGAGATCAGCTTGTCATGTAAAGCAAGAAACATCAAGACTGCTGCTTTGTATATTACTTTATTGACTTTATTTACCATTATTTTGTGCCAAATATGTATGTTTAACAAAATCTTCTTTTTTACAGGGGGTATGTTGAGGTTGGCTAAAAATGTTATTTTGTTATCTATGGAAGCTGGCAACCCGCTGCTCTTTTGTTTAAAAAAAATTCTACACTGCGGTAAAGTCGTTACGTGAAAAATAAGGGCATGTCTGTTTTATTCAATCGAACAATACAATCTAATAGAATCAAATAGAAGTTATCTAAAAATATAAAAGAAAAGATTACTTCAACATTTATTTCTCCACAAAACAGTTATTACCGGTATTTATTTAGCGCAGTTACGGCTTTTAGTTCCGGGAATGTCCGAGGATATGTTCGACTCGCCAGATTTTGTAGCTGCTTCTATGCGAACACCCATGGGGTGTAGGCCAGTCATCTAAAACATTCTAGGTCGCAAAAAATTGCAAGGTTCTGAATTTTTGGGGTGTAATTAGGATAGGTTGGTTGGTTGGTTGGTTCTTAAGTTTAGGGGCTGCGACAACGCGGTCATGTAGCTCCGTGTACTTTGGGTGTGTGCAGAATCTGTCTGATAACCGGTGTTAATTGTGATGACTCTATTGGTGTGTCTTATCTGTTTTTTAATTTAAGTACATACAGCAACTTAGAATTTTTCAAATAGTTCCTACTTTTGCCGCCAAGCGCCACCGTCAACGACTACTAGGCCAAGTTCAGAACTTAGCTACTAGACGACACCGCAGTCGGCTCTTGACAACGAACGTAGAAACCTAAGAGCGTTGTTTACATTCTTAACCTATCCAATTTAGCTTCACACAGGTGTAATTAGTGGAAGGTTTTTTAACATGCCATAAATCTATGACATGGGACCGCCGGCTTTACCAATAGTGTAAAACCAAGTTTGCAACTTCAAAAGACCTGTGCTAACTTTGTGGTTCTCGAAAAACCTCGAAATTTTCAGACGTTTTTCAGCTTTTGCCTTCTAACTTCTAAAATATGCATTCTACGGAATGGCCATCCAGGTAAAATTAGCAACAATTTGAGCGCAACCCCAGCTCTGTTATGTCTTATAGCCTACATCTCGAGATACAACACTTCGAATATGTTTTTTTTTTTTTTTTTTTTTTTTTTTTTTTTTTTTTTTTTCAAAAAGATAAGACATTTGTAGCTCGCTAGTCTTTCGAACAATCTACCGTCTAAAATATTCATTCTACGAGGAAAGTTATAAGAAGTAAAGTTGTAGAGCAGTTATTTAGCTTTAATTTAAGCATGATTAACACGCTGTAAGACCAATAGTTCTCTTGTTATCAGGTAAAAATGATTATGAAATAGGATTTTTCAAAAAATTTAGCCTTGACGAATTGTACGACATTTTTAAAGGATAAGAAAGACAACAATCAGTGGAAAATTGTTTATCATGCAAACTGAAATTGAATACAATTAATAATAATGTGTAATTTTTTATCAGTAGCCTATTGAAGTCACAGTGGTAATGCGAAGTAGGGACCTCAGCTATCACCTGCGACAGAAACACGCAGCACGTCAATTACCTACTATTTATTCATAAATTACAACAAAAGGGTAGGTATGTAATGTTAGGCTTATCTGCACTTAGCGAGACAGTAGTATTCGTTTGGAAGGCCCAGGTTCATCATACGGCTCTTCTTGGGGCTCCGGAGACTCCCGTGTAGTTGGATCTGGATGTAAAAGGGGGTTGTCGAAGTCGTCGTCTTTATCTGACTTAGTCATGTCGAGGGTAGGAGAATTAAGGCAGGTCTTCTCCCGACAAATTTTACAGAAAGCTCTCCGGCAGGGGCATCGCCCTGCTCCGCACTCTTTCAGGCACCTGTATGACAAGAATTTCAGCAGTTATAGATTCATATGTTCTAATTTCAATCATAAAAAATCCTATATCCAGCAGTGGACATTGACTAGGACCGACCTAATACGAATGGATTACCTTGCCCGCATGACAGGAGTTTGAGCAGAGTTTGTGGCGCTGGTTCCTTGTTTGAGGTCACCGGGGTCAGTCCCTGCTGACTCCTTGTCCATCCCCACTTGGTGCACTCTTTCTCGACCCCCAATCACTGCTGCACCTGGTGGTAGGTTCTGTAGGAATGTTGGGCAGCAGCATCTTCGGCTGGGGACAGACGAGCGAGGTTGACTTTTGCGCTGTCAGTAGATCGGACAAATATCCCGTAGAGAATCGTCTTTTCCATCGCCATACAACGCCATGGGACATTTGTTGCCAGCAGAGGCTATCCCTTTATGGGTGGCGTTATTGTTGAGAAAAGTGGTAGCCACTTCAAGAAGGTCTGGCTGTTTTGAAAGGACGCCCAACATCATCGTTTCCCCTTGCCCGAAAAGGGCAGAGGTGGTGTCGCAACCACTGAAGGCGTGGAGGAACAACTCTATTCCAGGGGGGAATGAGAGATCTCCTCGAATGAATGATGTTGACAAGAACTGCTTGCCACCTGGCACCCCTGGCACTTTTCTGGAAAGAAACATTTTGTGTGTTGGCGCCCAGTCCATTTAGGAGCACCAAGAGGTCGATATCTTCTCCAGCGATTATGACCTGCTCGTACTCCTCGCTCTTCTCCAATGCTGTCCTCACAATGAGGCAGTCGGCGTCCTCTGGAGCTTGCTTTGTTTCGATCCCTTGTATATCCAGTCCAGTGTAGATAAAGTTGATCAAGCGCTGTTTGTTTTTTGGGTTGGGTAAAAACTTTTCTTGAGGCACTTCGATCAGTGTCGATTCTTCAAAAAAATATCGCTGCGCCCCCTCTTCTGGGTAGCCATCGAATACAACTGAGACATTTTTTCCAAAATGGTCGGTCGTGTAGGTAATATAAGCAGCTACAATTTCCCCCCACTGAGCTGTTCCGTTGCCATATAACCTTATGGAGCAAGTATCCTCCGTCCACTTCAACAAGCGTTCTTTCTCCAACGGTGACGTTTTCTGGGAGGGGCGTAAAGGCAGAGTGGAACGATTTATTTTGTACCTTTACGCATTCAATCTTCGGAGAATAGAGCCATGGGATATGGGGCCAACTCGTATGTAAAGTGTGTTTTTTTAGGTCGGTCTCAGACTGTTTTGTTGTACACAGCCGTTGGAATATTGTGAGAGGATCTATAGCAACCTGCCTGTTGTTCACCTTAACTGTGGCTGCTGCCAAGGGTCGTACTTTGTCTTTCCTTTTAAATTTAACATTTCCACATTTCTTTCCAATTATTTCTGTGACTCCATTACATCCAATTTCTATGACAGTAGCAATAATTATTACAAAAATAGATTATATTAGATTAGAAACACTTTATTGCAATCAATATAACATAAATAAAAGTACAGTGAGTTTTACTCAAAGAGTAGGTATACTGTACCATTGATTGCAATGGGCGGCCTTATCGCTAAGATCGATTTCTTCCAGGCACCCAGCCCACAAAAAATATGACTTTAATAGATAACTGTGCAATATTGATGGCAATTTACGTTCGAAGCTGTATTTCTTGAAAAATCCGATTTCCTTATTTTTTATTTTACGTGATAACATGAGAATCGTTGGTCCTAAAGCGTTTTCCTTATGCTTAAATTAAAGCTAAATAACTGCTCTACAACTTTATTCCTCGTGACTTTCCTCGTAGAATGAGTATTTTAGACGGTATGTTGTTAGAAAGACTAGCTTACTACAAATTTCTAACTTTTTGGAAGAAAAAAATGGCCCATTTTCGAAGTGTTGTATCTCGAGATCTATAACGCATACAGAGCTGGTGTTGCGCTCAAATTGTCGCTAATTTTGTCTTCATTAAAATGTCATGGATGCCTTTGCAATAGAATGCATTTGTTTAGACGTTGTAAGCCAAATTTCGATGTTTTTCGAGCACCATGAAGTTAGCACAGGTCTTTCGAAGTTGCAAACTTGGTTTTACACTATTGGTATCTATCCTAACAACATCCCAAAAAATCAAAGCCTTGCAATGTTTTGCGACCTGACGTGATTTTTGTGCCTAGTGAGTTACAAGTACCGTTCAATTTCAAGTAGTTCCAACTTTGGCTACCAGATGTCACTGACACCTAGTGGCGAACGTTGGAACTTGATAGAGAGTTTCAAACGAAATTTAAGCAACTAATTTGGCTACACGCTACCAAATTGTAGCGGTAGGTTTTTCATGCCATAAATCTATGACATGGGCCCGCCGGCTTTACTTCCCCTCCGAAGGAAGGCATACTGAAGTATTTTAACGTTCTTAAAAAATCCGACTACTTCGGCCAGGTTTGAACCCGTGATCTTGGACATAGCAGCTCAGCATGCTACCGACTACGCCACCGAAGCTGCTCACAAAACAGTACAAACAGGTGACAGTAAAGTAGCAACAATGTAAAGAATACAGAAAGTAAACCACTGCAACATGCATAACTGTAGACAAAAATATTCTTCGTTTTTCCCAACTTCGTGGATTTGCACACACATTCCGACAACTGGAGTGATACCTCTTTGTCAGATTCTGATGTTGTAATAGACGGTCTATTACAGCCTGAACACACAGTATTACGCAGGTCGAGTAGAGAGAGAAAACTCAGTACTGCTCGGTTCCAAGCTCTGTGAACTTGCGGGATGAAGAGGAGGGCAGGGTAGGAGCAGGCGAGAATTGAGAAGCCTGTCGACAGCCCGCCGTGTTACCTGACATTCTCATCTATTCCAATACTGCTAACATGGGTATTTTCTGAAACCAGTGAGGCGTTGGGAATGAGTGACTGAGTCACCGACTAATGTATTTGCTTCTGTTAATACGCAACGACCGAGAAACCGCATCACTCGTCACCACCACTGATAATACTCATAATAGTCTGCGATGCACATTCCTCTCAGGTCCACGCAGCTTAGACTCGAGCAGAAGTGTGTGTGTGTTGTAATGAAGTCAAGGTCAAATGTCGCGTTGTCATGTTGAGGTCAGAATATAACGATCCGGTGTCTTTTCAAGAAGCCACCTCACAAGATGACAAAGATAAATGAGGCAATGAACCAAGAGATTGCTCTCTTGGGAAAACATAATGTGTGGACACTTGCAGAAGATTTAGGTGGCAAGACTGTCATAGGCACAAAATGGGTGTATAAAACCAAACGAAACCAAGAAGGTGAAGTGTTTAGGTATAGAGCACGTTTAGTAGCTCAAGGTTTCAGTCAGATAAAGGGTACAGATTTCCTTGAATCCTACAGTCCTGTGGTAAAAAGGAAAACTATTAGGACCCTTATAGCCATAGGAGTAGAGCGTGAATGGGATAATTGTCATTTGGACATTGTATCGGCATACCTTAATAGCAAAATTAAGGAAACAGTATTTGTAAGTCAACCATAAGGTTTTCGCTGTGTAGAGTACCCAGTCTATGTGCTAAATCTCAACAAGAGTATCTACGGTTTATGTCAAGCCGGTAAAGAATGGCACAATTGTAGCACTGCACAACTTGCCAAGCTTGGCTTAAATCAAAGCAAACATGTCTGTATTTTAGCCCAGATCATGACCTGTATGTTGCCCTTTGCTATCATACAAGGAATTATATGCAAATGATTGTTATTAGTGTAAGGCTAGTTATGTATTTTTATTTTGTTGCAATTTGTGAATGGGGGGAAGTGTGAGTTTGCATTCACAAATTCTCATTGTGTTCTTCTTTTGTTTTTGTATACCGTACAAGTCAAATGTATTTTTTTGAACATAACTGTCTGTTTCCGGTTGTGACCAATGGATGTCGGTGTTTGTTTCTTCTCCCATCAATTTGGAGTTTAGGACTATATAGTAAACACGTTTTACTAATTATTTATGACACGAATGAGGTCATCAGTCTCATGTTGAGGCAATAACGCCAATTCTTCCTGCAGAGCAGCTCGCAAGTCTTGGAGAGTGATTGGTGGATGCTGATGTGATGCAACTCGTCTCACTAGTGCGTCCCAGACATGCTCTATGGGATTCAAATCAGGAGAGCGAGCAGGCCACACCATGTGTTCAATATCTTCCGTTTCCAAGAAAACATCAACCACCTGTGCTTTATGAGGTCGGGCATTATCATCCATCAGTATAAAGTCTGGGCCCACAGCATCTCTACAATGCCTTTACACCAATGCATTCTGTTCATAATCGAGAAAATAGATACACAAAATTAACACTCCAGATTCCTATACACCGAACCATGAAGTTCAATAAATCTTTTGTTTGCACCGCCTCACTGCTCTTCAACACCTTCGATTTATATAAGTTCGTCAACATTGCAAGCACTGCAGCTTTCAAAAGACATCTTTCATCCTGCTTCTTGGAGCAGTATACCTCTCACATTTGATTACTGTATATGTTAAAATACTTTTTAAAAAGTTAAATTATAACACAAGGACAATAGCTGACAACCTGTCTACTTTAATAGCTTTTCTTGTACAGTATATGGTGTTTGTTTTTCGGGCTGATAGTCTGTATGCACTCTCACTCTTTTGTATATAATTCTTCCATTATCATTAGTATTATTATTATTACTATTGTATTGTTACTATCTTTTTGTTACTATAATTGTTAGACTATGATTATTTATATTGTGAATGTAAGTGAAATGTTTTATTCTTATAAGCCCTAATCTTATTTTATGTAGGGCGCTACTGTAAAGGGGCTCTTAAGCTATAAGTGTAGCCGTGAAAATAAAATCAATCAATCAATTAACAAACGAACATGAGGCCCCAAGATCTCGTCACGATACCTGACAGCATTTAAACCATGCCTATTTGCCCGTACAATTTCCTGAAGAGGTGTTCGAGTAGTCAACATAATCCCGGCCCACACCATTAGGGATCCTTCTCGATATCGGTCTCTTACCACAATGTTTGGGTCCCGAAATCGTGTCCCAGGTTCTCTCCAGATGCGAATCTGTTGAGAATCGCTCTTCAGACCAATCGGGACGCATCTGTGAAAATAACATTGGCTCACTGTTCGACCGTCCAGTTGGCATGTTGACGACTCCACTCTAGACGTTCCCTTCTGTGCAGACGCGTCGGGGTTACACATACAGCAGGTCTCCGACAATAAAGGCCACTCTGCCGATGCCTTCTGCACACTGAATCGATACAACAGCTGTTCCAGTGGATGCTGCGAATAGTAGTCCGTGTAGTACTACGGCGGTACCACCGCACAGTGGGTCAAAATCGAAATCTAGGAGGACAAAATTATTTATTTGCATGATAAAAAAAATCAAAATTTATTACATCTACAGCATTCTCATATAATTGCCGCTCACTATTCTGGGATATAAACGCATCTTAGTGTAAATCTGTCACCACTGTTCGAGCAGTCTGAATTGGAGGGTAAATGTAAGTGGCTGTGGGTTGTTTGTCTTTGAGGTTAGTGTGATGCTTTAAGATGGAACATGCAGCTAAAGGTATGATCTTTGCAACGTGTTTCAGTTATTAATGGGCGTAATTGTTACGTAATTTTAGCTATATTTGCATTATATAGTAATTAACTATTATTTTTGATATTATATTTTCACTTAGATTTTTAGTATGTCGCGTCACTCTGCGTCACTTTCTACTTAATGTTAAAATGTAGATCAAGTCTTGTAGTTTACGCAAGTTATAAGATTTTTTGCATCTTTTTGCAACTTACTTAGTTATTTTACGTTATAGAAGATACCGCGCAACCAGTTCTCACACGTTTACAACTGTTTGAAGCACTGGGTTCGACGATTATGTCAAAAGTGGAACTTTGTAACTTTGTTAAAAGTAAATTAGGGGTAGAAAATTGTTCTGAAGAGATAACTGAATGCTCTATCAAACTCCTAGTCATAGACAATTTCTTGCATGTGTAGACGTAGCTTAAAAAGGTCTTAACTGATGTTTATTATGAAGTAAACAAATTATATACGTTGCTTTCATTCTAAATTCATGTAAAAATAATTTTGTCCCCCTAGATTTCGATTTTGACCCACTGTACGCCGTGCCCTTACAGCCAAATAACAGTCCTCTCGTTCTAATGTCATACGTGGTCGGCCCTTCCCTGGTCTTCGGGTCACTGTTTCGGTCTCTAGAAACTGTCGCCACATCCGAGAAACAACAGAACGATTCACATTAAGCCATCGGGCCACATCACTTAACGACTGTCCTGCTTCAGTTATTAATGGGCGTAATTGTTACGTAATTTTAGCTATATTTGCATTATATAGTAATTAACTATTATTTTTGATATTGTATTTTCACTTAGATTTTAGTACGTCGCGTCACTCTGCGTCACTTTCTACTTAATGCTAAAATGAAGATAAAGTCTTGTAGTTTACGCCTGTTATAAGATTTTTGCATCTTTTTGCAACTTACTTATATATTTTACGTTTTAGAAGATGCCACGCAACCAGTTCTCACAAGTTTACAACTGTTTGAAGCACTGGGTTCGACGATTATGTCAAAAGTGAAGCTTTGTGACTTTTTTAAAAGTAAATTAGGAGTATAAAATTGTTCTGAAAAGATAACTGAATGCTCTATCCAACACCTAGTCATAGACAATTTCTTGCATGTGTAGACGTAGCTTTAAAAAGGTCTTAACTGATGTTTATTATGAAGTAAACAAATTATATACGTTGCTTTCACTCTAAATTCATGAATAAAACGTAAAAATAATTTTGTCCCCCTACATTTCGATTTTGACCCACTGTGCACCGGTGGGGTAGAACCGGGTACACATGTTTAGTATATAGAAAATTGGAAAACACATTTTTTCTCTTCATTGTCTACCTTATAATGGTAAACGGAGATAACTAGTCCTATATCAAATAAATAGCGTACATATTGGAATATAGTTGTGAACAAAATTATTGATTATGGTAAAAGAAATTGTACTTTTTTGTCCCCTTATGTAAAAACATTAAACAATCATTTTAGTGTGCACAAATCACAAACAAACTCATCGTCCTCCTCATCCAAGCCACAACATTTTTCGTTTGCCATCCCCGGCATCCTGTGCATCGTATTCAACCTTCTTTGTCTTTTGAATTAGAAAAATAGTCACTGCACAAAATACACGCTGCGTCTTCGTCAAGCTCCACTTCTTCGCTAGAAGTAAAGTCTTGTTTCTTTCACCTGATGTTATGCAATCCACTTGTTTTTTTTTTTTTTTTTTTTTTTTTTTTATCACTAGCACTTTCGAAGGCTTGTTTGGCATTGTGGTAATTCCAGTCTCATCTACATTGTAGATATTACTGGGAGGAAACTTGTATTTATCAATCAAACTATCCAACAAGTCGAAGAATGCATTCACTGATTGCTTATAGAACCCCATTGCTCTTGCTAGAGATGTTTTCTCGGGATCCCTCCAAGAAACCCTATCTTGATGCTTACTGTCGACCAAAGTATTATGTGTACTCGCGTTTGAAGGTTGTTTGTGAAGTAACCAATAGACCTACATAAAATCCAATAACATCATCATTTTCGTCGTTCTATTTTACGTTAGCTCATGTAGGTTTGGAATTTTTAATTTATATTTTAATATTTTTTGTCGCAGTTGGAACACAAAAAGTGCACGTTTTTAAGCGTGTTTCAACCATGTGTCACATTTAAGAATTATTATCTCAAAAACCCGTCATCAGATCGAATCCAAATTTTAACACAATATACATTGGAATGTTGTATAACTGGTTTAATAATTTCAAAATTTTGCGTGTCCAAGAAAAAAAGTTGTTATCATTTTTGTAAGGTAACTTTTTCTCGGCTCGGGGTGGTTGGAAAATGTAGTTCTTGGTTGCGATGTAATCCTTATACATCAAAACGTTATGCTGTATGACTGTGAAATACGTAAATTAACTCACTTATTTTATATCGGTTTGTATTTGTAGGCGGAAATAACACATCGTTCACCAGCTACCCGCTCCGTGAAAGCTGCACTGCGTTGCTGTGATGGAGCCCATCACTTCCGAGCGAGGCACGCCATGATGCGTGATGGGCTCCATTTCGGCAACGCTGTACAGCTTTTCCGGAAGCGGGTAGCTGGTGAACGATGTGTTATTTCCGCCTACAAATACAAACCGGTATAAAATAAGTGAGTTAATTTACGTATTTCACAGTCATACAGCATAACTTTTTGATGTTTAAGGATTACATCGCAACCAAGAACTACATTTTCCAACCACCCCGAGCCGAGGAAAAGTTACCTTACAAAAATGATAACAACTTTTTTTCTTGGACACGCAAAATTTTGAAATTAATAAACCAGTTATACAACATTCCAATGTACATTGTGTTAAAATTTGGATTCGATCTGATTACGGGTTTTTGAGACAATAATTCTTAAATGTGACCTATGGTTGAAACACGCTTAAAAACGTGCACTTTTTGTGCTCCAACTGCGACAAAAAATATCAAAATGTAAATTAAAAATTCCAAACCTACATGAGTTAACGTGCAATAGAACGACGAAAATGATGATGTTATTGGATTTTATATAGGTCTATTGGTTACTTCACAAACAACCTTCAAACTCGAGTACACATAATACTTTGGTCGACAGTAGTCAAAAACCCGTAGAGCCAATCCTTCTCCGCCAGCTTTGACTGCTCACAAAAGGGATGCTTTAGTTCATTTCTCACAGCTAGGTCATACGCTAACCTGCGCACTTCAGTCAACGTAAGGCCAAAGAGCCTTTGTTCTAGCAGCAACATATGCTCAACTAGTTCATTTTCCTGTTCATTTGTGAAAACTGTATTGTAGTGCCCCATTCCACCTTCAGAAGAAGCTTCCACAGGTGTTAATTGGTTTTCTTCGCCTTTCTTACTCTGTCTTCTAAAGTAGACTGAGGAACTTGAAATAACTTGGAGGTTTTAAGATAGCCCATATTGCCTAGAATTACCTCCTTTATTGCTAATTCCATATTTTTCTCTTCCCATAACTGTCTCTTTGATTTTCTCACGTATGTTCTCGGCATTCGAGCATCAGATTCTAAGAAAAAATGTTTTAATGAAATTAGCAACACAATATTTCTTGTACAAATTAAAAACTTGAAAGTCTAGGTTATACATTGTTACGTAGTATTTCAAATAATAACACTTATCTCCCTCTCACACACACACACACACTCCCTTATTTAAAAATCTATTTATTAGTTATTATTGTGGACTGCTGAATAGATGGGGTAAAATCGGGCACCACCCGGTCCTGCCCCACGCGTCATAACCGGTTTCACCCCACATGGACTAGCCAAACAAAATCTATCTGAAACTTTTAAATACATCCATACCATCGTAAGCCTAATGAAATAAGCTACATACATTGCACTTGCCTTTACTGTTACTGCTGTAGTACTTCGGCAGTTTAATAGAAAGTTGAAACAAGAAATCACAAAAATACAAAATCATTCGTCACAACTGAGCAAATCTCCACATTGGAATGGCGAGCTCTCCCTTGGCCTTGGTAGTTTTGTTTGGCTGTCGGCCGCCAGGTAGATGCACTAACTGAGCCAGAAATGGGGTACCCGGTTTGAACCCGACTACCCGGTTATACCCCACTTTCCTCTATTTAGCTGCTATTGGTTTTCGGTTTCACCTTCATACCATCTTTCATTGCTATTGTATTAGTACTTAAAAATATGAATCTAGTTTTACTTTATGTGACCAAATATTAAAAATCATGCTTCATTTACTGTTATTGCGACTTGAACTTGTTAATATTCCTTGTCAACAATTTCTTTTTTAATTTTAACTTTATTTTGTATTCTAATGTATTTTCATGTATTATCTGTGTGTAAACAATGGTTTGCTACTGTAATTGGGGCACTGCCTTGTTGTGGCAATAAATTAATTAATTAATTAAGGCCACAGCTGCTTTCTACCTAAATCCTAGACCCAATTACTAATACACACACTAGTACACCCATCACAATGATACCGGTATATCAATTTTCACACGCACTCAAGTACACGGGGCTTCATGGTTACGATGCTGCCAAGCCCTAATTGAATCAACAACAACAAAACTACAAATATTTCAAGTGTAAAATTCTTCCTATAGCCGATAGTTCTCTTTCATTTCTACTTACTACGGAAATCCAATGGAATCAAATCGTTTCAACTACGCACCCGTAAACTATTTTCGGTACTTCACTTAATCTAAACATGTTAAACAAGAATTTCCGTGACGAACTAAAGAGCCTACTTTTCATGCAAATGATTATTCTACAGTATATGAATCTATCTAGAATAATGACGAAATTAAGTTGGTAATATCGAAATTTCTAATTAGTTCGAGATATTCCTGGTATAATGTAGCCTAATAGAGCACTACAGTTGACAGCCCTGGTGAGTGAATATATTCTTAGTTCCATCTCTTAAGGTACAGAATACAAAATTTGGTTGAAGTCCAATGGACGTTGCATGCAGTTAGACATTGGATCTATCAGCACGCGTAAAAGCATGTTGGCAACAATGTCATGCGTGTGCCGGTTAGAAATAATCGGAAATATTATGATATCTTGTTGAGCCAATTTTGCATGAATCCATTTGATAGTATAGAAGTTACATGTATTTAAAAATTGGTCCTATCAGCAGGCTTAGAATCGTGTTGGTAGAACTGAAGTATATAAGTTACTCCAAATTAATCTAAAATGACAGGTACTATACCTGTGCATAGTTGAAAGCTGTTGGCTTGCATACTTTCAGATATATTGGTATTTGCATGAAGAAAATAGAGAGAGCAATTATTAACAGTTGGCAGCCCTGGTGGATCTTAAGAATACACTCAGTCATATCTGCTTATGTACACATATTACATACAAAATTTGGTTGAAATCCAATTAATAGTGTAGAAGTTATATGCATTTAAACATTGGACCTATCGGAAGGCTTAAAATTATTTTGGCAACACTGTCATGTATGGCCTCCTGGAAATTAAACTGAAATAGTATTATCTACATGTGTGCCAATTCTGGAATAGCTCCCATGCATACCTTCCATGATATCCAACATGGAGCTCAAATTTCTAGTGCGTTTTTTCAGCAGGTGGTAGCACTGACATCATTTTCAAATATGGGCTTGAGATATTCCTGTATACATCTTTACTCATACCAAATTTGGTTTCGATTGCTGCAGCCGTTTAGGAGTTGATAGGGGACAGACAGACAGACAGACATTTTCCCGGGTCGATCTCATAAGTCTACTTTTTCCTCATTTTTGCAAAATTTGAAAAGTAGGCTAAAAATATCAGTGGGAAGTAATTCACGCCAAGACGAACTCGCAACATAACTGAAGTGTGGTGAATGCCTCCCCTGGTGAGCAGGGTGAAAGTTATATTGCAAATTAGCCAATCAGCAGTACTTTCACCGCTCGCCTAAGCCGGAGACCCTCTTACGGAAAGTTGCTGAGCTACTATCAATCCCCTAACCCCACACACCGCTACCAATCCCTATCACCCACCGAGATATGACTAGCGGGATATTCAGGTACGGTCACTCACATCTAAAAGTGTGTACCCCAAAAGAAAATTAGCAAGGTAAGTAGGGTACGGAGTGCCGGCTTCCGTGACAACTGGTGGAACATGAATGAAGATAAGCTTGATTTTCGTGTCTGCACTGCCATACACAAGTCTAGGATATGTCGAGGAAAACATTTTACATTTTAATAAGCGGCTTCGGTGGCGTAGTCGGTAGCATGCTGAACTGCTATGCCCAAGATAGCGGGTTCAAACCCGGCCGAAGTCGTCGGATTTTTTAAGAGCGTTAAAAATCCTTCAGTATGCCTTCCTTCGGAGGGGAAGTAAAGCCGGCGGTCCCATGTCATAGATTTATGGCATGTTAAAGATCCTTTCACAGACTAAACTTGTGTAAAGCAAAATTTGTTAGGTTAGATTTCGTCAGAACGCTCTATCAAAGTTCCAACGTTCACCACTAGGTATCATTGATTCTGGTGGCGAAAGTTGGAACTACTTGAAATTGAACGGAACTTGTAGCTCGCCCTTTAGGGTGTCCGCTGGAAGCAGCTACAGGCTCAGGCGAGCCGAACATGTCCTCGGACACTCCCGGCACTAAAAGCCATACGATAAATAAATAAATAAATAAATAAATAAATAAATACATTTTAATGGCAGGTGGTATACCGCCGGTATATGCGATGCATAGGAGAATTCGTAGAAGTAGCGAATTATTCTTCCTTCAAGAAAATGTCTCGTATTGGAAGGGTAAGTTGAAGTCTGTTTCAATGGCAACAGGATCTGTTTCTTCGCTTTCTAAATTGTCAGCTATCTTGTTGTAAATCCGCGTGTAAGCACGTTGACAAATTCCGCGAACTTTGGGATGTTTTCCTTTTTTAGGTAGATTTCATTAGAAAGCTAACTATTGCAATTTTTCATTTCATTTTATTCGTCCATTGAATCATACGCTGTACATTGTACAATGATATAGGACACGTCAATTTACAATTTATACTAATTAACAATAATAATACACACAAAATTAACATTACATCATTAACATATATTCATATGAATTGGCTACTTATAATGAAACTACCGATACTCTAAAAACTCCAGCTCCAGCAAGAACTCTTTAGTTTTTCTTTTGAAGCTTAGGTAGTTTGCTGTGTTTTTAATGTAATTTGACAGACGATTATATAATGTTATACTCGTAGATGCATAAAATTCACCATTTTTACACAGCGTTGTATTTGCAGAGTGTATATGAATATTTTTCTTTTGTCTAGTCTGGTAGTTATGTATATTTAAATTCCTGATTGATAGGAAGGAGAAACGGGAAAATTTATGGGAAGAATTCTACAGCACTGACGCAATGATAATTATGGACTGGACTCAAACCAACTACACTCTCAGGCACACGGTGACTCGTTTCGCTGTACATGGGTTCCATCATTCGATATGCAAAGTAAAGTATTTTCATTCACCGGACGAACACTGCCTTTGTGAACTCTGTGATAAGCAATGCGGGAGATATCATCTACGCCCTACGGGACTGTTCGAAAAGATCAAGATCTATCACGAATTATAGTGAAGGAAATTAAAATGTATTTATATACAGTATATATTGTCATTGGCTGTAATAAATCTATTAATTAAATTCATCTCAAAGATATCCTCATTTCCTAAGCTTTGCTTGACAAATAAGAGAAGTTCAAAGATGTAAATACAGTACATGGCCAAGGTAGAATTTTAAGTTGTTTAAACAGAGGCTTACATGTGTGCAATCTAGTAGTTCCTTTCATCGTTCTAATTATCCTTTTCTGGATAATAAAGATTTGGTGGGCAGCAGGTGAATTTCCCCAAAATATGATTCCATATTTCATAAGTGAATAGCAATAAGCAATATAATAATTAGATTGTCTTAATACTCTTAATGCATTAAAACTTGAGCTTAGTTTCTTGGAAAGATTAGTGATATGGGAGTTCAATTTTAGGTTATCCTGCAACCAAAGGCCTCAGAATTTAGTAGAAGAGGCGTTACCAATTTTAAGGTAATTTAAGATTATGGAGGGGATATTAATACTTTTATTCGGCGATGTGTAAAAATTAAGGACCACTGTTTTACTACTGTTGATAAGCAGACCATTATTGTTGAACCATAAGGTCAGCTGGCATATTACTTCCTCGTTGAATTCAGTTCCAAGTTCCAAATTCCAAGTTCAGTGTCATTTTCACCAAACATTGAAACACTTGTATCATCTGCAAATAATACAGTTTTAAATGCAAGTATTGTGCCCATGTGGATGGCACGGACATCGAACCCTTGATATTTTAAGCATGAAAACGAAGAGATATTACAGGTTTCAGTACAGTTTTAGCCTAAGGGTAACTAAAGGGATAATAGGAAACTACACCACTGTATGACGCATGGAGGATGGCGCAAGCTTCAGCCACAGCGTGCAGCTGGAGAATGAGATCACTGCCAACGCAGCGATAAAGGCGTTACACATGGATTAAAATAGAACCTACGGAAGTTTCCGTGTATGACAAGGATAGAAGATCTTGAAATAAACCCTTACTCAGCATGAAAATGACAACGCTGTATTAGAGGGGTGGCCATGGTAAATGATAAAATAATTGAAATTAACCAGAAGCACGCAAATATTTTATGAAATCACACCACCAATGTTATTCGGCTGGGAGAAGAGAATTTTGAGAGTAGAAAAAGTTCTTAATAAATGAGTACATAGAAGTGCATTGTCATCATTACGTAGTCGGTGATTTCCCGAACCAGAAACCTTTGGTAGGGGACAAAACAAAGACACTACCTACGCAATTGAGGAGCTCATTTTAATTAATATTAAAGATCTGTACGATCGATTTTTGGAAAGTTTGATATATTTGAGAGACTTAATGTCTCAGCTCCAAGGAGGTATTTTTATAGCCTCGTACGATCATTATTTTGGAAGATAATTTTAGAGAAGAAACAAAATTGATTTATTTTTACTAGAATCAAATATATAGGCCGTGAGCCCTAGGAAATTCATGCAGTTTACCAGAGACGCCAGAGAGCGTGATACTGCACCGCAGTCTATGCAGTTTACATACCGTCACGCTTCGAACTTTATAAATCAGTCTACAGACTCAAAGTATTATACTTTTGTTTAAATACGTTAGCCGGCGAGGGTAGTGAAGGCCCAAAAGACACTAGTAATTGAAGTTACATCGCATCAGCTCGAAGGTATACGAGACATCGATAGAGTAGTAAAAACTCTATATTTCTATCCAAGTGCGTTAAATAACCACGTTAGGGTTGCACGTAGGATATACGCCTAATTTCCTGAACTGAGGAAATTAGAGCAGAAAGTGGTGATAGATTCGAGAAGTCTACAATATAGGCATCAGTTGCCAGACGAAATTGCAAGTGAACACTTGGGAATTTATTCCACAAATAAGAGACTAAGGTCGACAAAATAAAGTCCAAACGTGGACTAGAAAAGCAATTGTAGAGCGCAGGAAGCTTAGTACAGCGACTCTAAAAGGGAAAGTTAAACTAAAGACAGTTTACCATCAGAACAATTGCGTACCGGATAAGACATTTATATCGTGCATTAATTTAAGTGTACCGATAAAATCCAGGAACAGAATAGGAGAACTTACCGTAGCCAAGAAGGGGAACTATTGAACGAGACTCAAGGCTCCCAGCACCATGTGTATATGTAAATTTGCGCGAATGAACATATCCTCAATAGCTAAAGAGTTCATTGTTTGTATAATTATAGCTTACCTCTTAAGTTCTCTGATGAAATTATAACAGCTGCTGAGAATATTTTCACTTGAACCAAAAATCAAAATATATCACGTCACAAAAAAATACTTTTCATGCCTCAAAATACATTTATCACTCTAATTTCCCCTCTTCAACAGAAATCACCATGAAACTCCACCAGCATACTCAGGTGGCAAATTGCTACAACTGTCACGCTGAAGTGTTGCCAACATACAACATGTAGAGGAAATATGACTGGTGTCTCAAGCCTCCCTCCGTCTCAACCCACCCCTCCTTCCCCTGCAATATGCTATCTCCTGTTAATATCCAATACATAGATGACATATCATAATATGTTCACCTCTTCGCTGTCAGGAACGACATATCGTGGGGTTCGAAGTGAAAGATTCTTCACTCTCTAATCGGTAGCGGCTTCGGTGGCGTAGTTGGTAGCATGCTGAGCTTCTATGCCCAAGATAGCGGGTTCAAACCCAGCCGAAGCCGTCGGATTTTTTAAGAGCGTTAAAATCCCTCAGTATGCCTTCCTTCGGAGGGGAAGTAAAGCCGGTGGTCCCATGTCATAGATTTATGGCATGTTAAAGAACTTTCCACTAATTACACCTGTGTGAAACTAAACTGTATAGGTTAAGAATGTAAACAACGCTCTTAGGTTGCTACGTTCATTGCCAAGAGCCGACTGCGGTGGCGTCTAGTAGCTAAAGTTCTGAACTTGGCCTAGTAGTCGTTGACGGTGGCGTTTGGCGGCAAAAGTAGTAACTATTTGAAAAATCCAAAGTTCCAGTCCTTACTTGAATTTAAAAAAACATATACACACACTAATACAGTCATCACAATTAACACTGGTTATCAGACAGATTCTACACACACCCAAAGTACACGGGGCTACATGACCGCGTTGTCGCAGCCCCTAAACTAAGGAACCAACCAACCAACCTCTAATCGGTGTAGTTCTCGCCCTCAGACTATGACAGCTGCTATCTGTTAGAGATGAAAGGACCTAGGAGGTCTTGGAAATGATATGATGCATGCTTCAGTTTGACCTGCTTGAATACAAGACAGTGCTTTGCGGGTGTAGGACGTGTAGGGGTACTCGCTATACCTTCCCATTTTAAAGGGTAAAATTGACGGGTATCGAAGAGCAGGCAGGAGAAGGACGCCTTGTCTGCAGAATCTTCAAGACTGGACTGGCACAACAACGATTGAACAACTGTACCGTGTTGCTGAGGATACACGAACGCTATCCATATTGATCGCCAACGTCCGGGAGACTGGGAAGGGCATATAGAAGAAGAAGAAGAAGAGACAGAATACTGTTCAGGCCCTAGGGTCCCTACGCCCTAAGGACCTTATACCCCCATGGAAGAGATGCAGCCACACGCCTCGGAACCTATAGGCGGTCACAAACAAAAATAATCATCCAAACACAAATCCCATTTACTACAAGACTAAGCTTCTAGCCCTAACGCTCAACACCCAGATTCACCACAAAACCACCCTCAAGCCAACAGCGGCATACACATCTAATTCACGCAGCCAGGCAGAGTTAGAGTATCAGCTATTGCCATGTCGACCAAAGTATTATGTGTACTCGAGTTTGAAGGTTGTTTGTGAAGTAACCAATAGATCTACATAAAATCCAATACCATCAACATTTTCGTCGTTCTATTTTACGTTAGTTCATGTAGGTTTGGATTTTTTAATTTAAATTTTAATATTTGTTATCGCAGTTGGAACACAAAAAGTGCCCGTTTTTAAGCGTGTTTCAACCATGCGTCACATTTAAGAATTATTATCTCTAAAGCCCGTCATCAGATCGAATCCAAATTTTAACACAATATACATTGGAAAGTTGTATAACTGTTTTATTAATTTCACAATTTTGTGTGTCCAAGAAACAAAGTTGTTATCATTGTTGTAAGGTAACTTTTTCTCGGCTCAGGGTGGTTGGAAAATGTAGTTCTTGGTTGCGTTGTAATCATTATACATCAAAACGTTATGCTGTATGACTGTGAAATACGAAAATTAATTCACTTGTTTTATATCGGGTTGTATTTGTACAAGGAAATAACACATGTTTCACCAGTTAGCCGCTCCGGTGAAAGGTGTACAGCGTTGCTGAGATTGTGCCGATCACTTCCGAGCGAGACGTGCCATGATGCGTGTGGGCACCATTTCGGCAACGCTGTACAGCTGTTCCCGGAGCGGCTAGCTGGTGAAACATGTGTTATTTCCCTGTAGAAATACAAACCGATATACTTATTTACGTATTTCACAGTCATACAGCATAACGTTTCGATGTATAAGGATTACAATGCAACCAAGAACTACATTTTCCAACCACCCCGAGCCGAGAAAAAGTTACCTTACAAAGATGATAACAACTTTGTTTCTTGGACACACACAATTTTGAAATGAATAAAACAGTTATACAACATGCCAATGTATATTGTGTTAAAATTTGGATTCGATCTGATGACGGGTTTTTGAGATAATAATTCTTAAATGTGACGCATGGTTGAAACACTCTTAAAAACGTGCACTTTTTGTGTTACACCTGCGATAAAATTATTAAAATATATATTAAAAATTCCAAACCTACATGACCTAATGTAAAATCGAACGACGAAAATGATGATGTAATTGGATTTTATGTAGGTCTATTGGTTACTTCACAAACAACCTTCAAACTCGAGTGCACATAATACTTTGGTCGACAGTAAGCTTCTTGCCACACATCTAATTCACGCAGCCAGGCAGAGTTAGAGTATCAGCTATTGCCAAGGCTTGCAACATCACATACTGTACACTTGGAGGTATCTGGAACACAAACACATGAAGAAATCCCGACGCAGCACTTTCCAAAGGAATAAAAGGAACAACCCCAGCGAGCCCAATATCTGATGACGGCCGAAGGCTTTGTTCCACGGATCTGTGACGTCCTGACGAGGGTAAGTGTGTGACTCAGCATCCTAGTACTTATATTTTTACATCCCCAAACTGACACCTGATTGATTGTTATACTTCACACATTGCTCAAACATTTCCATTTGAAGGAATAAACACTAACACTCTGGTACTCCTAGACCAGCAGTGCATCAATCACAAACCAATACAGACCATTGTTACTACTATTATTTCACCTCTCACTTCCCCGCCTGACATCCTTAATTGACGGTGTCCGCTGTATAGTATAAGTGCTTTGCTAGGTGATTTCCATTGTGCTAACCTTGAAGAGTGCAGACTGTTGGAACTGCACGCTCAGCGGCCAGGCAAGTAGGTTGCATACAAGTGATTATCTCATTAATTTAATAGCTCCCCCACGATCGCACAACCCCCAGGGTGCGACCGCATACTATTAGAGCTCGCCCTATTCCCCCACACTCTGCCACACGCACACACTCGTAGTTTCCGACCTCTGCGGAAACTCGCCCTTTTGGAACAGCACCCCTAAATTCTACAATCTACACCTTTGTTCGTCTCACCCCAACCCCCGGACAGAACAAATATTGGTGGAAGCGCAGGGCAGTTCCCGTTTCGAAAAGGATCTCAAACAAAAAGATCCGGAACTACGGCCCTAGTACCAAGTAGAGCAGCCAAGCAAAAATTGGGGAAAATCTTTTCTAGAGAGCTACGCCACAGATATTTTCATTTTTCAAAGGTTACATTAATCCATATTAGGCCTCCCACCCACCCTATAGGGAATTAATGCGAAATAGACCGCATAGAATAAAACAAGGAATAAGAATCTATTTGTAGCAGCAGGTATACACATTTCTGCACAAAGCCACGTGCCAGATATTTTTAAGGGTCACACATATTTTATAAATTCCAGCCACCCACCCTATACAGATTTTGTTACAAACGCCTTTCATAGCCAGGCATAGTACGACATTTTGTGAAGCAAGGTAAATTAAGGAAAATTTGTCGCACCCTACAGTGAAATTTAGTAGCGTCAATTTGTTGGATTAAGGCACTGGATAGGAAAACTTTTATAGAAGCCACGAGCGCGAGCATTTTTTCAACAGGCCCTACTAACTTATCATCCCACACACAGAGTCAATTAAGGGCACAATTAATATATTATCCCCCACATTTATACGTCAACACATGCACACCGACATGACGACACTTCCCCGCTTGGCACTGCACAATTAGAGATAGACACAGAGTCGCAGGATTGCCTGCAATTGCAGTATAGCAGGATCCTGAGCGGTCTTGCACAGCCACGGGAGGCACGGCGCATGAGGGTAAATATCCCAGCCCTCAGGACGCGGCTCCACAGAACGCACTGGCTACTCCACGTGCAACACGACACACTGCGACAGGAGTATCGCAAGTTTCGGGACACTAACATATACACAGACAATCGGCTGGTGTCCGGCCAGAATAAGGAGGTGGTGCAAGAGTGTGCCAAGCTCTGCGGGAAATACAGTAAAGTATGGCATGAATACGCACAACTCCAGGCGGACAACACACAATTTGAGTTAGCAGCGGGCAGGACTGTGGATCCCGTGTGGGAAATTGAACAGCTGACCCACAGGATAGGAAAACTAGCTATAAATACACATCACAACACGAGGGAGAAGGAGGACGCCGTGGCCCTAAAACAGGAGCCGGTCACTCCAGCCTCCAATACGCTGCAGACACCAAACACTACGAGGGTACACAACACTGACACAGATGGCATTGCCCAGTTAGCACGGAGACTGAAAAAGATATATATCTCTGCACCTAACAACACAAGGGGGAAGGAGTACGCCGTGGCCATAGAACAGAAGCAGGCCAGGTCACCCTCCAAAACACTGCAGGTGAACATACATAAACGATCCATAGCGCCAGTTCAGAGGGTAATCATGCCAGAACGGAGGCCGACACTGATACCAACCCCCTCAGGACAGATACACAGAAGGGTATTGCTTTCAACCCCTCAGAATATAGCCCACACACATCAGCAAGCTTCGCCCATCCAGACACAAATTATACGGGGAAATAGGAGGACTTTGCTTCCTACCCCCACGGGCCATTTACACATGAAGGCACGATACACCTCTCCAGACACTGATAGGGTAGTGCAGCGCGAAAATAGCCCTTCAGGCACCTCAGCCAACAAGGGAGCACTACGGTGCACGAACCCCAAACTCATTTTGCTGAAAACACCTACAGAAGGCAGCAAAGAAGGGCCTAAGTGGCTACCAGAGGCTTACGCCGTCATCACGGGGCGAACAGAGTCACCCCGGGTAGCAAGGGCGTTTAGACGCTAGACGAGGATGATTCGCTAAGCGCAGGAAAGGTACATACAGCTTTGAATGGCCGAGCGGCAAGACAAAACAGTAAAATTGACGCTTGTCATTACCAAAAGAGCCACAGTGCCCACACAAATATACACATACATTAGTACAAACTAAAATTTTACATCTAAGGGCTAGGCCCACTATCACACTATTAAAAACACCCCTGACAGAATAAAGCCCACATTACAGAAGCCTAATATGTCGCACAACGTTACAGAGGTTCGAACCCGGGTCCCCATAAGAAAACAGACATTCACGCACGGCGATGTACGGCCACACATTCACACGTCTTGGACAATACTCTGCCCATCCCGCACATACATATTCCCAATAGAGGCCATATTATATCTGGAAAAAAAATGCATCCCATAAATGGATTTTAAGCATGAATATTCTATTTTGTATGTCACAGGCTAAACACTGTGCAAATATGCACTAAGAAACAGTTTTTTTTCATAACGGGGTCAAATATTAAGCACAGTTCGCGTACAAAAACAATACAGTTGATAAAAGTATTACAGAGACACGGGCCTAGAGGCCTACAGAAACAATCAGCCTAAACGCGGTGACACAAAAGCGAACTGAGAAAAGAGTTTTGTCACATAGCGGTTCCTGAAAACACACAATGTGCAATAAATAGACAGGGCGACATATACACGAGCCACACAATCCAACATTTTACACCACAGAGGATTTAAATACACTACTCACGAATAGTCTGAGAAGGTCACACGGAGCCGATTTCGGACCCGCGGCCTTCTGAATACCAAACACGCAAACTTAAGTACCCATCCAGCAAAAGGACACGGTAATGAAAGACAGGTCACATTATACAACATCTATAAGACTGGGTGCCACTCAGTGACAAAGGGTTGCAGCAAACATTCAGTAAAAGAGCGGACCCACCAATTATATTTTACGTGTGCACAGTGCCTACACATTTATATGTTATTTCTACACCAGTCCTATTTTAAGTCATATACCTCCAGGCTCTATCTAATTCGCACTATAAATATGAGGAGCAGGAGGGTATTTTACATGAAAGACGGGACAAGTTGACACCAATACTCAGGCCAGGTTACAGACATGACTGCTTTGCACATTGAAATTGTCAACACACAGCGAGCAGGCAGCTAGGCTGTCGAGATTGCTGTTACAACACTGTAATGTGAAACTATTGCACAATCAGCAGAAAGTCCCTACAAGGACATGGTAAGATAGTAACTGCCAGCTAGGTTAGCAGCGAGCTTACTAGCGGTCTGAACACAAAATAATTTACGCCACTCTCAACACTCAAAGAACGCCCGAAGGTACGATACGAGGGATGTTCAGAATTGTACAAAACAATCACACTAGGGTGCACTTTGGCACATACCATTCAGACAGGCAATACATGCCACGGCACCGAAACTAGCAAAATAAGGGTCCCGAAGCTCCCACAGAGCATATACAGACGACGCAAAGGTCTACATAAACACCTTTGTGGGTCGCGTCAAGCCCACATGCCTGTCAAAAAATACCACGTACATGGTAGGCAATCTCCAAACGCCAGTAGAAGAGGTTGCAGAAATGGTTAGGGTATGCCTCAGAGACAAACACATTGAAACAGGGAACCAGGGCGCAGCAAGAAATAAGTTATTCAATGACATCTTGCTGCAAAACACACTACTAGAGGTCACACAGGAACACATACAGGCATAACAGATAAATACGCACAGACATTAAACACAGGGGTTATACAAGACCAGAGGGCCGAATTCCAAGTAAAAACGGACGCCCGAAGAGGCGAAAGCTATCGACCGACTGAAGATCAGTCAGCTACAGAAATACCCAGATCATCCGACCTGGGAAGTCGTTAAACTCACTCAAACAATGGAACACGGAATAGATCCGTACATGACAGGGATCGCAGACAGTTGCGGCCGTTTTCTAATAAATCAGGGCTCGCAACACGAAAGGGGAGAAACCGCACGAAAATAAATATTCCAGGGCAAAAACACATTTACACACACAGAAATACGCCTACACAGACACATACCAGTGGAAATAGGAACATAGTGCGATCCAACCCATTATTTGACACAAAGGTAGGAACACTACATTTTTAAAAACCGAAATGACAAGTATTACACTGGCAATTAAAATGGACAAGTGAAATAACACCAGTACAGGCCCAAGGTGCCCACAATTGAGTAGAAATAGGTAAATTGACGAGGGGCATAAAGAATAGAAAAAGTGGACCTAGAAATAAAAGTCTAGGAATAATTTATCAACAGGTTGGCACATCCTAGGCCCACACATGATGAAACGCGAGCAATACCGCAGAAGGAAATATTATTTCCATTTCACAACAAGGCTTAAAACACCACAAACATATGGAGCAATGAAAACAAAAAGCAATCGAGGGACATACATACACCACATTCTTTAGATGCCGACACTTGACACATTTCGGGAGGTATGGCAACCCGCGAATACATAAACAAACAAACAAACATCACACGAAATTGCTGACCAGCAACTAATAGGGTCACGGAAGACAAATAGTTGCAACAGTGCATGATTACATTATGACAGGGCTCAAAACTATTATCAATGGAATACAAGGGCCACACAATTCACAATGGGCTTCATTACTTTAAGTAGACACTGACTCGGTATGTTAAACAGACACCGGCGCACGCGCATATATAAGGCGACTCACATGATATGACGCAACTAGGCGACACGCCGGCCCGATAAGCGAGCGTGTGCGGCAACCACGGCACCCGCTTGAGGCCACGGACGTCTCCCGCCATATACGCTCATCACATAGTGCGGCCGACGTAATGGCGCATGAACGCTACAAATAATTAAATATAAGGGCAGATAAACACAGTGTCCAGGGATAAATAATCCACCCCCCTCCCCACTCCAGAGATATCTAGACCACACTACACAGGGATGTTAACCCCAGTTACAGCACCAGCAAAGACCCTCGCACAAGGGCAGGATTAATAAATTGACCCCCACGATAGGGCGGTCGCACAGACTACACATAGACCTAGAAATAGAGACTATAGAGGCTATAAATAAAAATTAGGGCGTCCACAAACCTGATGACAGGCCAAAGGGCGCTACAGCGCACCCCCCACAGATATACAATAGGGGATGATAATTACACAGCTCCAGTGAGCAATGATTACAATAGATAATTAATATATCCCAATGACAAATAGGGGATGATGATCACACAGCTCCAGGGAGCATTGGTTATAGTATACATATTATTCACCATAAGGCATTCTTGCATCACTCTGTCAGATAGCGAGAACGCTAAAGGACAAAAATTGGTGAGACTATAGGACAACAAATGCCGACAGTATAGACGTCCAGCGAGCGTATAGCCAAATAACGGCAGGAAATGAAGACAGCACGGTAGGACCAAGCGAGAACGGTCACAAAATAGAAGGCACTCGGCAGAAAAGCACAAAGTTTTACAATACATTCAGGACACCGTATACCCAGAAATCCCACACCCTACATCCCATAAAACCTATACACTATCACACTATATTTACACAACTATACGGGACATTCATGCGATTAAAGTAAGGGTCCTTCTGCACCCTAAAGACACACTTACTAGTTTCCGCACCGCTTTGAGTCCACACATGTCGGATAGCAATCCGTGAGCCTAAATAGCGTGGCAGCGAGCCAGTAGTAAATGGAGGTACCGACATTCAGATGGGTCTGGGCCACCCGAAAATGGATAATGATTTATAGAGCGACTATAAAGCCATGGATCCCGAACGAAGTACTACTTGTAGCAAATACACAGGCCTTCGCACACAAACACATTAGTTATTAAGGACATTTAGATTTAGGAGGGGACTACGGGCTCCTGTTGGGCTCCGGTCCCAGCAGGATGTCACAAGGGCACCTCGGAAGGGGACTGACCGGGGGAGCCTCAAAGTAGTACATAAGGAGGAAAGTATACAAGGACTTTGGTCTGGCTGTTCTGGAGACAACCGGTGTCAACAGAATTTGCACGCACGGAACCTCCGAAAGGGAGATATTCCTCGTTCAAAATTTAGTATATAAGATATAGTTGCCTATTTCAGGGGCAACTTAGACAATAAGCAAATTTAGTAAAGCAGACTGTCACAAGGCTGCAGGCCGACAATTTTCGGAATTAGAATAAGGAAACGTCTCGGATTTTGTTTTGGTAGATATAGATTAGATTAGTTATAATTAGTAGTAAGATACACACTCACACAGTATAAAGCATACTCGGCACCAATTAGTTATAGTTAGTTAGTTATTGTTGTTTTAAGGGGCGGAACTACGAGGTCATCTGCCCCTCTTAACACAGATTAAAGAATACAAATTTGGAATTGAATTTAAAATTATGAGGTGGACGCCAAAATTTAAAAAAGACCAAAAAATAATAAAATAAAAACAAAAACATTAAATAAAAAATAAAAAATTATAAAAATAAACGAAAATTACGGAAAAACAAAACGTTATCATTCAAAAACGAACAAGTCGTTGAGTCAATTTATACTGGAAAATTTAGATTGCTGGCCCTAACCCACTCTCACTTATAAAGCGGATAACGCGATCAGCAGCCACCGCGTCATCGGCTAATATAAGTTTGAGTGTCATCTGCAAACCAAGGTTTCTTCGTAAGTCAGCAAGATCCACACACTCGGTGAAAATGTGGGCCACGGTGAAAACGGCTCCACAGGTACACGGTGGGGGTTCTTCCCTTCTCATCAGATACGAGTGGGTGGATCTTGTATGACCTATCCTTAGCCTACACAAAATGACGGACTCTCTCCGTGACCGGAAAGAGCTCCGCCACACGCGAGTAGTTCCCTTGATCGCTCTCAGTTTACTGGGCAGTGGGTCAGCTAGCCACTGACTCTCCCAAAAAGCCAGAACTTGTAGGCGTAACTGAGAGCGAATATCTGTAGCAGGTACCTCCAGGCACCAATTAGGGTATGCCCGACGACGATGATGCTAATAACGGAAATGCCCTGCGATTCGAGCACAGCAAAGTGGCCGATGGCATTTCGGCACCATATAGGGCAAGGCCGACAAATTAATAAAAAAAAAAGAGAGGAAGGCGCTAGACGCGCCAAGGGTGGTGGCAGCGACGCCAGCCGACCCATATAAAAATAGCGACACACGATGTGCGCAATATATGCGACGGTACGGTACAGCAACCGAAGCTGACCGGCCACAGCGTTACGAGATCTAGATATAAGAGATATTGGCCAAGGGCATTTTAATAAACATGTATTTTTCCAGAGACAGAGCCCACTGCAGCAGCTAGGGAAACCAAATGATCATAATGAAAGGTAAAGGTAAGGTGGACCACCGAAGTCACACACAATTCACACAATTTGTACACACTGAGGAGACATACAACTACACATGTACACAAAGGGTAGAATAAGTAGGCTAAGATAAGACTCTAGCCGGCATAGATTAAGATAAGATAATATAAGGGCCAAAGGCAAGCGGTATCGGTATGCACCGATAACTATTGAACTATATGAATGGAATAATATTTTTATGCTCCATTACAGGTCACCTGAGCGGCGATATTATGCACGTACCTCCGTTTGGACGTGCACTAACATATACACACATCAAAAAAAGTTTTGCATCACCTCGGTTCCCAGATCTCCGGCATATAGACGTTGACTGTGTATATTGTATCCAAGATACAGTCCCTTTGACTGTTCATAGATGTCACTAAAACTGCTCAAAGATGTAAACAACCATGCATGAGCAGGGCCTATTAGACGGAGGGGGTACGACAGCCGATCAGTTCCAGTCATTCCACCAGGACGAAGGTACGCTGCTCATGTTGTCTGTAGTTCTACCATGCCTAGAAGGTCAATACCGCAGTTCGATCGCGTCCGCATTGTTACTTTGTGTCAAGAAGGGCTCTCAACAAGGGAAGTTTCCAGGCGTCTCAGAGTGAACCAAAGCGATGTTGTTCGGACATGGAGGAGGTACAGAGATACAGGAACTGTCGATGACAGGCCTCGCTCAGGCCGCCCAAGGGCTACTACTGTAGTGGATGACCGCTACTTACGGATTGCCGCTCGGAGGAACCCTGACAGCAATGCCACCATGTTGAATAATGCGTTTCGTTCAGCCACAGGACGTCGTGTTTCAACTCAAACTGTGCGCAATAGGCTGCATGATGCGCAACTTCACTCCCGACGTCCATGGCGAGGTCCAGCTTTGCAACCCCGACACCATGCAGCGCGGTACAGATGGGCCCAACAACATGCTGAATGGACCCCACGGAATTGGCATCACGTTCTCTTCACCGATGAGTGTCGCATATGCCTTCAACCAGACAATCGTCGGAGACGTGTTTGGAGGCACCCTGGTCAGGCTGAACGTCTTAGACACACTGTCCAGCGAGTGCAGCAAGGTGGTGGTTCCCTGATGTTTTGGGGTGGCATTATGTGGGGCCGACGTACGCCACTGGTGGTCATGGAAGGCTCCGAAACGGCTTTACGATACCTGAATGACATCCTCCGACCCATAGTGCAACCATATCGGCAGAATATTGGAGAGGCATTTGTCTTCATGGACGACAATTCTCGACCTCATCGTGCACATCTTGTGAATGCGTTCCTTCAAGATAACGACATCGCTCGACTACAGTGGCCAGCATGTTCGCCAGACATGAACCCTATCGAACATGCCTGGGATATGTTGAAAAGGGCTGTTTATGGACGTCTTGACCCACCAACCACTCTGAGAGATTTACGCCGAATTGTCGTTGAGGAGTGGGACAATTTGGACCAACAGTGTCTTGATGAACTTGTGGATAGTATGCCACGGCGAATACAGGCATGCATCAATGCAAGAGGACGTGCTACTGGGTATTAGAGGTAGTGGTGTGTACTGCAATCTGGACCACAAATGCTGAAAGTCTAGCTGTATGATGGTACAACATGCAATGTGTGGGTCTCATGAGCAATAAAACGAGCTGAAATGTTGTTTGTGTTGATCTCTATTCCTTTTGTATTTAACGGTTCCGGAACTCTTGGAACCGAGGTGATGCAAAACTTTTTTTGATGTGTGTATTTTGTCCACAGATCAAAAAACGAATGTACATATATCTTTTGTAAATATATCTTCCACACACACAAATGAACTACACTTTCTCTATTATAAACACATACACACGTATCGATTTTTGTCGCGCCAATAAGGTGACGACGCCAGCGGCCAGCGACGTAAGGTGACCGTGGGGCGCGAACGCCGCTGACGCAAATACAGATCAGACGCTTGAATAATGAGCGACGTACGATAGCCAGGGGCGGCGCAGGCTTGTAAGCGCCTACCCTCGCTATCAAGGTGATTTTTTTCCACACACGGAGGAAAATTCACCAGGTGGAAAGTGGACAAGCAGCATGACCACTAAACTGCACCGGAAACGGCCGGATAGGACATAGCCATAAGATGGTACATGAGTATAGAGAGTAGCGTGCACGCAAGGTATATAAGTACGCCATAATAAGGTATATTAAGCACGGCCGCCTAGGAATAAAATAATTAAGATAGATTATAGTGAATAGAGCGCATAGAAAATGATGTAGTATTTGGTAAGAGGTACTACATAAAATTTATTAAATCACACTGGCCTACCGATCAACGCCGACAGGCAGCATTACCCTAATTATGTTCAGATTATTGATACTATTACTACAAATGCCATCAGAACTGTTTATAATTATTGATATTTTAACACAAGGTCGCCAGCATACCGATGATTGTCACACATTGTAAACATATTTTTTTATTATTATTCAACACTGATTTTCCTTCCTACTCTTTTAACTTACACTTTGTAAAAATGTCTTACTTCACCCTAACGTAATAAAAACATGTTAAATGAACCCATCAATTACACCTTAAGCCATTTGTTTTTCTTTCCCTCTACACTGTCTCTATATTTCAAATGTTACATTTTACACCTCACGCGAGGGCAATTTTTCATCCCGCTGCAGCGACAGCGAAAGGGCATGCCTAGCTCTAGCGATGTATTTTTCCCCTCGATGTGCAATTACAGAACTATTTATATTACGATTCTTTTTCCAGGTTACATTTGTTACCTTATGGTTACGACCATGTTATTTGAAACGATGTCAATATTGTATGATTTTTGGATATGTTCTAAGAACGCACGTTGTAAACTTTACAGATCATGTTTGATGTTAATATTTGATATTTACGCATGTACGAAACTATGTACCACACCTAACACTCACTCTTGCTGAGTACACACTACCCCCTACACACTTCGAAAGGACTATACGACACACCGAGAGGGCACAGCGTCCACACAACACACTTCACCCACGTGCCAGGAAGACAGGAGATCAAAGAAGAGGAGGAAGACCAGGAGGAGGAAGAAGAGGAAGGAGAGAGGGCTACCCTTACCTCTCAGTCCAACTCGCGAGGACTCGAGCTAAAATAGGGCAACCTCTTGTACAGGCCCTAGGGTCCCTACGCCCTGAGGACCTTATACCCCCATGGAAGAGATGCAGCCACACGCCCCTGAACCAACAGGCGGTCACACAAATAATCATCCAAACACAAATCCCATTTACTACAAGACTACGCTTCTAGCCCTAACGCTCAACACCTAGATTCACCCCAAAACCACCCTCAAGCCAACAGCGGCATACAAATCTAATACACGCAGCCAGGCAGAGTTAGAGTATCAGCTATTGCCAAGGCTTGCAACATCCACATACATGTACACTTGGAGGTATCTGGAACACAAACACATGAAGAAATCCCGACGCAGAACTTTCCAAAGGAATAAAAGGTACAGCCCCAACGAGCCCATTATCTTTTGACGGCCGAAGGCTTTGTTCCACGGATCTGTGACGTCCTGACGAGGGTAAGTGTGTGACTCAGCATCCTAGTACTTATATTTTTACATCTCCAAATTGACACCTGATTGATTGTTATACTTTACACATTGCTCAAACATTTCCATTTGAAGGAATACACACTAACACGCTGGTACTCCTAGACCAGCAGTACATCAATTACAAACCAATACAGACCATTGTTACTACTTTTATTTCACCTCTCACTTCCCCGCCTGACATCCTTAATTGACGGTGTCCGCTGTTTAGTACATATAGTCCTTTGCTAGGTGATTTCCATTGTGCTAACCTCGAAGAGTGCAGACTGTCGGAACTGCACGCTCAGCGGCCAGGCAAGTAGATTGCATACAAGTGATTATCTCATTAATTTAATAGCTCACCCACGATCGCACAACCCCCAGGGTGCGACCGCATACTATTAGAGCTCGCCCCATTCCCCCCCACACTCTTCCACACGCACACACTCGTAGTTTCCGACCTCTGCGGAAACTCGCCCTTTTGGAACAGCACCCCTAAATTCTACAATTTACACCTTTGTTCGTCCCACCCCCAACCCTAGTACAGAACAATACGGTTTGTAATTATACATTTAAAAAAAGTAAAAGTGTCATTATTATCAAATATGTAAAATAAAGACACAAGAGTATGTATTTGTACATTTAAAAAAGCCTGCTGATAGGTCCAATTTAAAATGCATGTAACTTCTATAAGGTACTAACTAATGGATTTCATTCAAAATTGGCACAATAGATCATATTATTTCATATTATTTCTACCAATACATGTTTGTCATTGTTGCCAACATGATTTTATGCGCGCTGTTAGATCCAATGTTTAACTGCATGTAACGTCCATGCTATACATTGGACTTCAACCAAATTTTGTATTCTGTACCTTAAGAGATGGAGCTAAGAATATATTCAGTCACTAGGGCTGCCAACTGTAGTTCTCTATTAGGCTACATTATGCTTGGTATACAGTATTTTGCACTAATTAGAAATTTCGATATTACCAGCTTAATTTCGTCATTATTCTAGGTAGATCCATATAGATTAATCATTGGCATGAATCTTAAATTTTAAGAAAAGTAGGCACTTTATTTCATCACGGAACTTCTTGTTACATTTAAAAAAGTAAAAATATGTAAAACAAATGTCATTATGATCAAATATGTAAAATATGAAACAGAAAAATGGACCGTAATTACATGATAGCTAATGTTATTCTTCTTTGGTCATTTAGGCCACCTATGCTTGTGCTTTAGCTGTAGTCTGCCACTTCTGATGTTTTGGTGGATTGTTTGGCGGCTGCTTTTGTGCTGAAATTTTGAGCCTTTCTCTTGGACTAGTAATCTTTCGTTTTCTTGTTGAACTCTATCTTTCATTCCTTGGACCATTTCCTGGACACGTTGTGGTGAACTTCTGTAATGCATGTGAGGAAAGGCCTGGTTTCAACTGTCAGACGGTAGCAACTCCTGTCATTTATTGTGTCTTGCTGAATATTAAGTTCGGCAAGATCCTTCTCAGTTTGTTTGAACCATAAGGTACCCTTCTTGGCTACCTTGAAGATCTTATAAGAGAGCCTGTGGTGGTCCACTCTGTACAGGTGGCCGTAAAGCCAGCTGTCTCCTTCTGATGGCATCGGTGAGGTTTTCCTGGTGTTTGTAGAGATCACAATGTTCTAATTCATGGGCATGTATCATTTTTAGTTCTTACTAGGGCGCCCGTTCTGCTCAGCAGTATTATTTT
This sequence comes from Meconema thalassinum, assembly GCA_946902985.2. Taxonomy (NCBI): domain Eukaryota; kingdom Metazoa; phylum Arthropoda; class Insecta; order Orthoptera; family Tettigoniidae; genus Meconema; species Meconema thalassinum. The sequence goes on from OX336398.1 coordinate 80,889,216, forward strand.
TCAGTATGGGAATTAAGAAATAATGACATTATGTTATAGTTTATAACATTTATTTCACAATACTTCCTTCCAGACAATGTTCGCTGTGCGTCGACCCTTAAGTTTAATTTCTACTTTTATATCTTTAAATGTTTTTCCTCGGGATAAGGCAGCATACAATTGTCCGTGGCTAAAAACAGAATCAGGCAAGTAGATTCCAACGCGATGAAGCGTTTGACCCTGCGCTTTGTTGATCGTAATACAAAACGCTAGTGTAATAGGAAATTGCCGTCTTTTAAAAGAGAACGGCATTGTAGTGTCAGATGGTGACAAATCCACGCGAGGTAGCAGTATTCACTCCCCACTATTCACACCAGTTAGAACTTATAAATCTATAATATTGTCATACACTTTTCTAACTATTAGCCTCGTCCCGTTTAGTAATCCCTTAGTTGCATTGAAGTTCCTAAGGAGCATTACAATAGCACCTTCTTTCGAAGTCAGCACATGGGGAGGTAGGCCACTCGGTTAAGTTTTCATAAATATTTTTAATATGTAGATGATTGCTTCAATGAGAAAAAAAAGTTGGAAAAAGTTCAGAAATCAAATAATTTGAGGAAGGCGGAAGTTAAGTGATTTGTAATACTTGATAACAAATCCGTGCATGAATACATTTCATTTAAAAAAGAAATGAAGGAAATCGACCGGATAGAATGGCCGGACGGACTGGTTTTAGTTTTCATAAATATTTCTAATATTCGCTTCGGCACTCATAACATTCCTCAGAATCAACCAATTTAAATATTTAATACCTCAAAAGATAGAGCTTGATCCACTGAGTGCTCTTCAACCAAAACGAACTGTGTAACTCAATTAGAACCAAAGATATGATTGCTACAATGAGAAAAAATGTTGAAAAAATGAGATGTAATATCGAATGTCCACTCATAACTTTCCACAGAATCAGCTGATTTGATTAGTTATGAGCTCACATGAAAGCGCTTGATTCACTGAGTGTTCTTAGACCAAAACGACCTGCGTACCTCAATTAAAACCAAAGATATGATTGCTTCAATGAGAAACCAAGTTAGAAAAAGTTGAAAAAATCAAATAATTTGAGGAAGGCGGAAGTTAAGTGATTTGTAATACGTGATAACAAATCTGTGCATGAATACCTTTCATTTAAAAAAAGAATGAAGGAAATCGACCGGATAGAATGGCTGGACGGACTCTGTTAAGTTTTCATAAATATGTTTAATATATAGATAAACAAAGGGAAAGAATTAGTATTTACATAAAAATCCTAGCCCTGTTCATGACTGGATTTTTGTCATTTTTTGCAAAGCTTTATTTCTTCATATGAAGTGAGATAATAGTACATTATGCAACGAGCCTATAATGGCAATAATTAAGACATGAGTATGTTTATAAAACGAGCGTATGCGAGTTTTATAATTTCCATACGAGTGTCATAATTACCATTATAGGCGAGTTGCATACGACTGTTTATGTTCGACGATAATTATTATAACTATTTTATGTTCGAACATAAATATTCATAAATATCAGTCGAGATTTCGCCAGTTTTATGCACAGAACAGAGCGCATGAGATGCAGAGAATGCCTTGTTTTTGACCATGGCCTCCTCGATTACCCTACTATGATACTAGGCCAGGCAGTGAAATTTAAATTAGAAGGCCGTAGAACTCAGCGCATCTAATTATCTAATTGGTCAAACAACTGTTTCTTGAGCTCTGATTGGTGGGAGAAACTGTTTCATAATGAAAAATAGTGTTATAATGAGCCTCATTATAGTACAGTTTTCTGACATATAATAGTTAAGGTCGAACATAAATGGATTTTATGTTTTGTATTTGTGATAAATAATTTTCCTTAATTTTATATTGACGTTTATGGATGAAATATGTGATGTGATTTAGAGGCGCGGTCTGCAGGCGAAATAGAAGTCCGAGCGGCAGGACTCTAACGAGCGCTAGGAAGCTAAGAAGTCGGGCTTTATGAGACTTTTCAGGATTTCCCGGATAAAATGCACCTTTCCCGGGTCACTAAAATTCCCGTATCTTCTTCTTCTTCCTGGTGTTGTTCCCAATTATTTTTTGGGGTCCGCAACTCTGCACCTCGCTCTCCATTTGTTGCGGTTTGCTGCATCTATAGGACGAAGACCTACGAAGCGCATATCGTCGTGTAAGGTATCCATCCAACGCCTTTTTGGTCGTCCTGGAGGCTCGAGAGCAAGTGACTTCATTACAATGGACTCTGTATTTGCTCGGGCTACATGCCCGTACCAACGCAACCCAGTCTCTCCCTCATTTTGGCTGGAATAGGGGGCAATACTAAATTTCCCGTATATTTCACGCATATTCCATATCGCTCGAAACCATGATGTAATATCAAAGCTTGAAGGAGGATTCTTCTTATTAGAGAAAGACTGCCAGCCAAGTGGGCAGCATGGAGCCTTAGTGGCCTCTGGAGGTGAATTGTTTGACTGTTCTCATTGGAGGTGACCGTGACTTAGGGCATTGAAATCTCACTGCTAATTGCAATGGATTGGTTGGGACACATTCTGATACCCCGTTTAGACGGCACAGTCTTAATCCCAATTAGGCTCTGATCCAGATTAAGTCGGTACGTGTAAATGCAACTAGATTTCATTAACTGATCAGCCGATCCTGTTCACACAACTAGATAATTTCGTTCCTGGCCATTGTGATAATCGGTGTGTTCTATCTTCTTGCATTGTGTGAGTCAAGTTGTCAGTGGAAATGATTTTGAATTTTCATGTGTTTTGAAAGCAAGAAGTATGCAATGTTGGCCATGATGATTGTATTTATGTTGGTTGATACCAGCGCCTCCGTAGCGTAGCGGTAAGCATGGTTAGCTGCCGCCCCGGAGTTCTTGGGTTCGATTCCCGGCTCTGCCACGAAATTTGAAAAGTAGTATGAGGACTGGAACGGGGTCTACTCAGCCTCGGCTGGCCCAAATGAGTAGAGGGGGTTCGATTCCCTCCTCAGCCATCCTCGAAGTGGTTTTCCGTGGTTTCCCACTTCGTCTTCGGGCAATTGCCGGGATGGTGCCTACCGTAAGGCCACGGCCGCCTCCTTCCCTCTTCCTAGCTTATCCATCCTAACCTTCCACTCCCTTCCCTCATGAGGCCCCTGTTCGCTTTGCAGGTGAGGCCGCCTGGGCGAGGTGGGTAGATTATTGGCTGAGGAATAACCTAACCACCAAGGGAAGATGATAAAGAAAAGGAGGTGGGTTTCGGACTGGAGAAAAAGGATAGAAAAATAGGAGGAGAGTCCCACAAAAGTTATGAATTTAACTTTAAATGCACTCAGAGGTGGTTGCCACCGCAAATCCGCTCTCTGATACCTAAAGTGGGTAAGGACCTGGTCGAAGCTAACGGGAACCGCAGCTAAGACTTGGGCGGTTTGCCAGAGAATGGCTTTAGCGTATTCCCTCTCAAGCATGCATATGCCTACTATGGGGAAGGGTGATAGTCTGACAAGACAAATAGTAACAGATTTATTGCGTATTAACGAGGGCATGAACCTAGGAAGAGTTAGGAAAGCCAGGATCTTGCCTAACCGTTGTATCTGCGAAATGATAAATCCAAAAACAAATATTTAATTTATTTAACAAGGCAAAAGAGCGTAATGAATTTGACAAGTATATATTTTCAATTTGGTTAACAATTTTGGGGTCACAGACCTCAGAAAACATTTGACGTTTGCTCCAGGCAATTAACAATTTATTAGGTTTCAAACCTTTATAAAATCCTAGCAAGGATTTAAAATAGCGAAGATAAAAATTTAAAATTTAAAGACAATTAAGGTGATTAAAGTTTAACAATAAATAGAGTACAAGGTGTGTACTATAAGAAATTTCTGAGAAAACATTCTAGAGAAAGTAACCACTTCGAAAATAACAATAAGAAAAACATGAAGAATAAGATAGAAGTTCCTATAACTTCTTATATTTGTGCAGAATTACTTTTATTACAATTATACAAAAGAGGGCAGGTCACTTACTGTGAAACTTGAAGAGAAAGTCAAAAGGAAGGTTCTAGACTTCCTATGTTTAATTAGGAATCACGAGACAAATGGGGCAAGTTTCCCTTTCGTGAAACCTAGAAATAACTCACTCATGAGTTGAAAGAATTGGTTCCTTAGTTTAGGGGCTGCGACAACGCGGTCATGTAGCTGAAAGAATTGTTTTCCCTGATTATAAGGGAGAAACAATGTAAACTTGAACCGTGTATAAAACACATGGTTATGCAGAAATTAATTGATGATAAACAAGCAAGATGGAAGGGCACTTCGTTAGAGTGACACCTCATTGAAAATGATCTAGAGTAACAATTTTATTAATATGGTTTGTTAGTAGAAGGTTTAGGAAAGATCAATTGGGATTTAGGATAAATGTTCATGGCCTTATTTAAGGTAAACGGACGATAGCGACGCGGTAGAAAAGTTGAACAAGCACTAGTTATCACTATAGTCTGTTAAATGGATGAAAAGTTCACTGTAGTAACACGAAAGTTTATGGCAAAGAAAGTTATTGCAATGATGAAAAAGGACTGGTAGCACTAGATAGGCGAAAGTCTATTGCTTGAGAAAGTTGTGTATTACAATTAAATGCGCCATAGAACATTCCAACGGTGGAAGAAAATTAGCTATTGAGCTTTAATTCAGAAGGAAGAGTCTTCAATTTTCAATAGTATTCTCACAAGTGAGTGAAAAGTACATGACGGCAAGACTTGTAGATAAAGTACAGGATCTGGAAGGTTCCAGAACGATCCTAATAGAAGAATGGGACCAAAGTTAATCCAGCGGAGGAACTAGCTTGGTATTTTATAGACAGCGGGTATTTAGATAATATCCCACGTGGTGAGAAGATTTCTCATTTAAATAGCTTAAGAAAAGCTACTTTCTATTAAGGTTGGCTTAGACAGACAAAAGCCCAACATAGCAAATCCCGCGAAGGATGATTTTTGCCCCAAATAAGTAATCTCACACTGCCTATAAAATGATCATTGAAGAATGTAGAATTAAAACCGATGAAGATGAGGTTAAAACCTTAAGTCTGTACTTATCTTTGTTGCATGGCGAAGATGAAGTTCCCTTTGACGGATACCTAATGTGCCAACATGGCGTAGAATGTAGAGAATGCCTCTTGGTTTGAGGAGACTGGCTCTGGTTGAGCCTTGACTGACCAAGTCAACTGCCGACTTACAAGTGAGACCCACTCAGCGAAGCGCGGAGGGTCCAAGGAAGGGAAAAGAGTGGGGGTAGGAGACAAAAGGAATACATATAAGCATGACCAATATTGTAAACTTAAATTCTCTTGAGGAAATGGTCTTCAAAGAGATGATAGCAGGCGATACTAGCACAGCCTGGTGGGTAAAGAGTAGACGAAGTTCTCTTGATCACGGAGATAATAGCTGGCGATGGCAACGAGAACTGGTGGCCAGATGGATAAGGAAGTCCTCTTGCACCAGGAAGAATTGAGGAGCTTCTGAGATTCGCTGCTAGATGACGCTAGGTGGGTCATGGAAGATATATATCTAGAACAGACTCACAAAGAACATAAGAGACATGACCAACAAAGAGAAAATAGAAGATCACTGTTGGTATTTGATTAAAAAAAAGGAAGAAATGAACAAGAAAAGAGCATTAAAATGTATATTCTCTCGTACCGTGTATTCCAAGAATACACCATGAGGTGCTAATCCCACCTCACCAGTTGTATCCACTCCGATTAGATGTTCCCTGCTCTAGGACACTGCCTGAAAGGGCGGTGGAGGTGAGTTCCCTCGCTGAGTCCGTGGGGGCCACCCCCCTGGAGGGTAAACTCGATTTAAAGAAAAAAAAGATACCAGGCCTACGAGTATATGAAGATTGAGAGGAAGGAGAACAAACATACCAGTATTTTAAAATGGAGTAATTCCTTGCGTCAGGGAAAGTCGTTGAAGACGAATTATAAAGACATACCGTATATTTATTGTCATAGACATAGAAGGGACTCCGACAGAACCAAATTACTCTGGATGGCCAAAAATGTATTTACTAAATATCCTTGACCTGTGCATAAATATTTTAAAATATTTCTTTTTCCACACCAAGAGTAGGCCTCACCTAATCTCCTCAGGCTTTTTAAAAATTAAATTAAGAATATATATTAGCAAATTCAAATTGCATGTGAATTTGTTAATATATATTAGCAGGTTGAATTCTGAAAAAAGAAATATTGAAATACTTCAAAACTGGAAGAAACAAACTATTGTACTATAAATTTCTGCTATAACACTTGGAATTCAAAAGTTAGCAGAACATAGGGATATTGTGCTGTTTTACACGATTATCCTGTTGTTCCTTGATGATGATGATGATGATGATGATGATGATGATGATAATTGTTGTTTTAAGGGGCCCAACATCTAGGTTATTGGCCCCTAATGGTTTGGGTGATCGTGAAGATAATAATGAAATGTACACTATAACTAAAACTAACTACTAACTTATATACTAGAAGAAGAAATGGAAAACAAAAGGAGAATAAGGCAAATATAGGACAGGAGGAAAAGAAATGCCCTCAATCCTCAAAGAATGCGGATTGAGGGACTTGGAAGGAAGGAGAGCCATAAAAGGCAGATAGGAAAGTGAAAGAGGAGAGGGTCCGCCCCACAGGTAATGGATAAAAGGGGGAAAACCAGACTCAGCTCAGGAATCCCTCGGGGTCGCCAACTCCCGAACTCACTAGCCGTGAGCCCCTGAGGGTGTAGCAATATCGAGGGTGCACCAGAAGAGGTGGGGCTACATACACCCTGCCTCCTTGAGGGCCTTGAGCAGAAGGCAGGAGATAACAGGAAAAGAAAAAGAAGGCTGACCCCTCGCAGAAGGAGGGTATCAGAAAAGATGAGACAAGGGCCAATTAAGGCGGGAAAGGAAGAGACTCCCTAGGCCTCGGATACCCTAATACCGTCAGGGTCGGAAGAGAACAAGAGTTGACCAAGTGAGGTTGACAGGAAAGAAGACGGAGAGGAGCCCGGCACAAGTAAGTGGAAGCAATGCGGGACTCAGCTGGGCCCCCGTGGTCGCCAACCCACGTCCTACCAGATGTGAGCCCCTGGGGGGGTGTTGTTTCTTGATGAGACGTCTAAACATGTACTAATGACAAATGAAGTCATAGAAAATCCAGATTAAGACTGTGCCGTCTAAACGGGCTATGAGCTATTGGTCTGAATGAAAAAAATCCACAGCATGCTTCCAGTCTCCGACCGGGTCAGGAATGGAATGAATGAAGCCCCCATCTAACGGCGAGGATATGGACTGTGCCGGCTGCCGAGGCCTGACGCACTCCTCTGGGGCAATGATTAAATGAATGACAGATGAAATTATATGATAGTGGAGAGTGTTGCTGGAATGAAATTTTGACAGGGAAAACCGGAGTACCCGGAGAAAAACCTGTCTGTCTCCGTTTTGTCCAGCACAGATCTCACATGGAGTGATCGGGATTTGAACCACGGACCCAGCGGCGTGCTGCCGCCTAAGCCACGGAGGCTTATTGTTCTGAATACTGATACCAAATTATTTTGTCATCTTAACTATGGTGGTGACTATGTTCTTTAGAACACGGACTGTATTTTGATTTCCCTGTATGTTTAATATTGTGTTTGGGGGGGTGGGGGGGGGAGAAAAAAAACGAGGGGCAAAGATTTTTGAAATTGTCATTGTACAAGATAGTTAGTTATTGTTGTTTTAAGGGGCGGAACTACGAGGTCATCTGCCCCTCTTAACACAGATTAAAGAGTACAAATTTGGAATTGAAATTAAAATTTTGAGGTGGACACCTAAATTTAAAAAGATCTAAATTAAAAAACAAAAAATGAAATAAAAATTAAAATTATAAAAATAAACAAAAATTATGGAAAAACATCATCATTCAAAAACGAATAAGTCGTTGAGTCAAAGTTCACTGGAGAATTTAGATTGCTGGTCCTAACCCACTCTCACTTATAAAGCGGATAACGCGATCAGCAGCCACCGCGTAATCGGCTAATATAAGTTTGATTGTCATCTGCAAACCAAGGTTTCTTCGTAAGTCAGCAAGATCCACACACTCGGTTAAAATGTGGGCCACGGTGAAAACGGCTCGACAGGTACAAAGTGGGGGGTCTTCCCTTCTCATTAGGTACGAGTGGGTGGATCTTGTATGACCTATCCTTAGCCTACACAAAATGACGGACTCTCTCCGGGCCCGGAAGGAGCTCCACCACACGCGAGTAGTTCCCTTGATCGCTCTCAGTTTACTGGGCAGTGGGTCAGCTAGCCACTGACTCCTAAAAAGTCAGAACTTGTAGGCGTAACTGAGAGCGAATATCTCTAGCGGGTACCTCCATTGGTCGAGGTGGTAGTGATACCGCCTCTTTTGCAGCTTGATCAGCTAACTCATTTCCCGCAATTCCCATGTGGCTTGGAAGCCACAGAAAGGTGATTCGAGTGTCAGCGTAGCACAGTCCGGCTAGTAGGTCGTGGATTCGCTGCACTACGGGGTGTTGCGGGAAACATGTAGCAATTTGTACAAGATATTTAGTTTGTTAATGGATGCACAGGTATTGGCTCATTATAATGTTTTGTTTGGTTATAAACAGGGTTGCCAGATTCCTGAAAACAAAACAAGGGACAGGTGTGTTGTCGAGAAATCGATGCATGACATATTCGACAACTAGTGAACTTCCTTTAAGAATGATTTTGCAGAAGTTATATTACATATAGCCTACTGAAACTAACATTTCATATTTTTCGTTACTCTGAACAAATTTTAACAGTTTATTGTCTTTCTTAACAAAAGTCTTTGCATAAAACTGAAGATAAATTCTCAGAAATAAACAATAAAAAACAATAAATAAAAGAGTTTCTTCATTCTTTATGAACGAATATACCAGTGTAAGTCATCAACATCAACAATTTCTGTTTTCCAGCCTAAGCAAATATGACACCCCTCCACTTTACTCTGTCTGTCCACCATCCTTCCTCAATACCAGAGTAATGTACCGTAAAACTGGGCAATACCGATCATTTTTTCGGTGTATTTTATTGATATTCCCCATACCAATAAAACCATATTTATGCAATGTTATTTATTTTTTATTTACATAGTTTACGCCCACATTGGAGCACTTAAATCAATCCATATACACTACAGTCTTTACATTATTAGAGTTGTAATGGCTTCTCAACTTCCTCTTCTCCTTCCAGAGCTTCCTTAATCTCTCCGACCTGGCCGCCCTCTCTTCATTTGTAATGGTGTACTGTTTTCGTTTGACTGTTTTTAATTTCAATCTTGTATCCCTACTTCTCAGAATCCTCTTCTCTTTTCTCTCTGCAATTTGTTTCATTGTAATATTTAGCTCGTCTAAATCATTCTGGACCTCAACGAACCAGTTGTTCTTGGTTTTACTTTTCCAAAAGAAATTGAATAATTGTTTCAGTAGTCTGGTGTCTGGTAGTCTTACTATGTGGCTGAAAAAAGCAAGTCTCCTTTTTCGCATTGTATCCACAATTGATTCATTTTCCCGATAGACTATTTCATTAGGCAGCAGTCTCCATTGTCCATTTACTTGATGTTTTTTATTGATAATTGTCCTGATGATCCTTCTGTCTATTTTTTGGATTTTATCTGTTGTTGCTTTGGTATTCATCTTAAACAGGGTTTCACTTGCATAAGTTGCTTCAGGTTTAACTACTGAACCATAATGTTTGAATTATATGCAATGTTATATTTAAAATGTGTGACTCTTTCTCGTCCATTTGATAACAATAGAAACTCGAAGCAATGGAGTATATCGCGAGTAATGGAAAGAAATCGCTGATCGGAATCACCCCATGGAGTGGGGTAATTCCGATCATAGGTTTATTTCGCTTGATTATCGGTGTTACACTATTTCAGGGGTTATAACGAGCAAAATTTTACTTTAAAAAAAATACAGAAACTACTGTAATTACAAAATAAAAAGATGCACATTAAAAAATGAAAACTGCTTCACGCCTCTTTCGACCAGCACTTTCACCTGTACCGGGTCGTCAAAAAAATTGTTTTTTCATAATTAATTATATTAGAGTCAGGAACTCCATCCAACGTTTCCCTAAGATTATCATAATATTCCATTACGATCTCACTCGAAACTGCTGCCATCAGTTTTCGTGTTCTCTCCAATTCTCACGATCAGTTCGGAGTTTCTTCTCAGAAATGCATGAACCCACTCTAGTCCTGGCCGATTGTCTTTGAATCTCTTTTCCACTTTCCCTGCGTGGTTAAGGTAACCCTGCACGATGTTACATCCAGTCTTCAACAAGCGTGTTTTCCTCTTCCCTGTTTAAAGCTGTGTTTATACTTATTCCTTAACTTGTCGTTAAGGGTTGTGTACGGCACAGCAAACTCTTCTGATGCTCTCCTGATGCTCATTTTCCCCCGTTGCACAGCCTTGGCTGCATTTTCAAGGAAAATTGAGTTGTATTTGCTCCTTCCATCAGGACCAAATTTCTTGACGTATGTTCACACCATGGTCGGTATTACCCTATAACAAGACAACTTTTCATATAAAGCCCTATAACTTCAAAGTGGCATTGCTTAGAAACTTACGGAAATGTTCATATGATACCTAACTAAATGATGAATAGTTAATGATATTAACTTACTGTATTTGTACAGCCTGTGAAGCTCCTCAACTGAAGTTTTCACTGTTAACTTGTTTTACACTCAATAGTGTGTTCCTCACAACATTCACTAGCCGATTGCAGGTAACAACTGAGCAAATTCTTGGCGCTCAGCCAAGTAAGCAATAATGTTACCTTTGTTATTAAAATGCGCGACGACGCTATTATTGTCGCAGTTTGGCTGAAGAGCTCAACTTTCAACTACAGGCCAAATGATTGCTATTGCCCCACTATACCGGTATTGTCCCATTCTACGGTACTCCTTAAAATAAAAACTTCAGACAGACAAGTTTGGTTGTTTGCTCAGTTTAGAGGCTGCGTCAACGCAGTCATATAGCCCTGTGTACTTAGGGTGTGTGTAGAATCTGTCTGATAACCGGTGTTAATTGTGATGGCTGTATTAGTGTGTATTACCTTCAACTCCTTAGGACTTGCTCGCCTAACGAGTTTAAACCAGAGCACGTCCCTGTTCGCAGGAGGCCTTTGCCTTTATGGGATTATCTAGGCTATATTTATTATTTATTTATTAACCTGTAATGGTAAGGGCTGCAGATGATCAATTTCAAGTAGTTCCTACTTTTGCTACCAAATGCTACCGTCAACGACACCTAGTCTTGAACTTGGCTACTAGATGCAACCACAACCGCGACTGGCGGCGAATGATGGAACTTAATCAAATCTAACCTACAATTTAGCTTCACACAAAATATTGTAGTTAGTGGAAGGTTCTTTTACATGCCATGAATCTATGACATGGGCCCACTGGCTTTACTTCCCCTCCGAAGGAAGGCATACTGAGGGATTTTTAATACACTTTTAAAAATCCGACTACTTCGGCTGGGTTTGAACCCGCGATCTAGCAGGAAAGTTCAAAAGATAACTTTTTGAAAGAAATAAGTTAGTATACCAGAGGTGTAAACACTGATGCATTTCTCTTGTGTTTCAAAACGCTAGGCAATACGAGACAATAACCGTCCCGAATAAGAACTGTCCAGGACGCGGTACATTTAGCACGAATAAGGGACTGTCACGTAAAATCCGGGACGTCTGGCAACCTTGGTTACAAACCTTACTCAACTGCCCATTCAGTCAACCGTGGTAAATGTTAAAAGGAATATTATTAAAAATATAAATATCCTTCTTTAACTCATATGGAAAATAAAAAAAGCATACAAAACATACATAATGTTACATTGTTCAAATCACACAAGTACATTGAACTCACTATGCTGATTTTAAACATTAATACATAATTCGTGGCCTTCTAGAAGTCTCTTTTATGAATAAGATGAAAATATATATTTATAAAACACAGTTTCTTCAAGTTAGTTCATCTCAATCTTTGTTTACATAGAAAAATAAATGTAAAGTGCTTCTACAATTACTACACATATAAAAGTAGTCAACTGATATCTTGGAGAGTTAGATCTCTCCTTACAAAAAATAAATCAATCAAAAAATAAATGGCTGTATCTCAGATTTAGATAAGGCAGTAAGGGCACATGCATATGAATATTTTCTTTATAACATACCATAGTAATACTTTGTATTACTGTATGTTTGGTTCTGTCCCTGAGGAATGCACTGAACTCTCACAGTTGAAAATTATAACTGTTGAGTGTGTTCCTTCAAATATATACCCTATATAAATTTATTGTAATATTTCCCAAACTACAAACTCTAGTCATCACAACGTCTCCTTGAAATATTGATATCTAGTTTAAACTATTGTAGGATAAAAAGTCTTGCTGTTAACAATGGATTTCAGTGTCCTTCACATGCCTGTGCCCTTAATACTATGATTGTATCAAAATCTGTGAGCGTTTCTGCTTCCTTGATTGGGATATTCCTCTGCACAGTAGAACCCTGCTTAAGCAAAATTCAAGATGCTCATCTGAACTGGCCAACACTCTTTATTTGGTTAAACAGGGCTTTACTGGGAGCTTTTCCAATCAACACTCAAATGAACTCCTATTTACCCTTCTTTTTCTTGCCTTTGCCTTTACCTTTCTTCCCCTTCACGAACTTTTTCCCCTCATATTTCATGCGAATTTTCATTATTTCCCGTGATATCTTGCGGTACTTGCCAAAGCCTTTGCGCACAAGGTATCCTCGCCACCAGGCCTGGATGACGGTGGCATGGACCCCAAGCCTTGCTAGCTCTTCTTCTTCGATACATTTTCTCTCTTTATATTCCAGGTATCTTTCTATTTCTTGGGCATGAGTTTTAAACTGCAACACAAATGTTATTAATGTATTTCACTGGATGACATCATGAAGGCAGCAATGAAAGAATATAGTAGGGCAAAGATGAAGGTAATGTTGTTTGCAGACGACGTTGTGATCTGGGGCGAGGATGAGATGGAGGTACAAGAACAGTTCGACGTAATAAATGAAAAGATTGAGCAATGGGGATTGAAGATAAATGTGGAGAAGAGTAAAACAGTGATGATGAGTAGAGATAAGAAAGAAGGAAAACGAGTAATCAAAGTAGGAGATAAGGAATTGGAAGTGGTGAAACACTTCAAATACTTGTGAAGTGAACTGACTGAAGATGGAAGACTAGATTTGGAAATTAGCAGAAGAATACAACTCGGGAGTTCTTTCTACCAACAGTACGGGGACTAGTATGGAACAAGGATATACAAATTAAGGCTAAAGAAGTTCTGTACAAAGCATATTATGTTCCTATAATGACATATGCAGCAGAAACTTGGACAATGACTAAGAGGGATGAGAGCAGAGTACAAGCAGCTGAGATGAGATTCCTGAGAAGTATGGTCCACAAAACGAGGAGGGACAGAGTGAGAAGTGAAGATATACGGAAAGAACTGGGAGTACAGAACCTAAATGACAAACTGGAGCAAAACAGATTGAGATGGTTTGGACATGTCAAATGGATGAATGAAGTAAGGCTACCAAGACGAGCACTGGAACGACGGATGACAGGGAAGAGAGGAGGAGGAAGACCAAGAATGCGTTGGATGGACTCGGTGAAGTATAGCATTAGAAAATGGAACCTGGATTGGAACACCCTGTCGGAAGAGGAATGGTGGAACGACAATACAAAGTGGAGAGGAACCATATTTGCCCCCTCCCAGTGTCAACTGGAAAAGGGGAAATGAAGATGATGATGGAGCAATTTGTTCTGATGACAGATTATAACATAAACTACAGATAGATAGGCTACACAGAATTCGTACTATTCACAGAAATCTAATAACCAAGCACTGGATTCTTAGGTTCTCAGGATGTCTACCAAAACCAACTAACAGATTTCCCTGACAATTCTCTGACTTTTCTAGGATAAATCAGAAAATTCCCTGAGTAACAGTAGTGGCTTGTTATGGTCTCATTCCATCTTTTAGCTGGACGTCCAATAGATCAAACCCCTTTTGGTTGGTATCGTACTATCTGCTTTGGGACTCGTTCCCTAGGCATTCTGTTGACGTGGTCTCTCCGGTTCTTCCTATAGGTTCCTATGTAGTTTAACCCTCTCAGTGCCACGCGCCGATTAGATCGGCTCTCGCACCTTTAGCCAAAAGTGCCAAAGCCGATTCAATCGGTGCGCTGTTTATCTTATACATAGGTTTTTTTTTTTTTTTGGTGGGGCGTGGTGGCTCAGCGGTCTAGCTGTATGCCTCTTACCAAGGCGGTCCGGGCTCGATTCCCGGTCAATGCATGTGAGATTTTCGAAGTGAAATGCCACGTCTTGTGGTTCGGATTCCACGTAAAAAGGAGGTCCCGTGGCTCATGATCTCTAGATTAACGGTCACGTTAAATAACAAGCTTCCTTTTTTTAGTTTTGGCACCTTAGTTATAACTGGATTAATAACTCACTTAGATGGTTCCAAGTTTCACAGGTCCTCGAAGTAGTCCCCACCGTTGCGTACAACGTGTTCCCAGCAATGCGGAAGTCGTTGGATCCCGTTGACACTGCCCAATCTATTGATGGTACGAAGAGAGCGCTCGGCAGCCTGCTTAACGTCTTCAGTGGTACGGAAGCTCTGCCATACTGTTCCCCGAGGGCAAACCGTTAATGCGGCGTACTATTGTTCGTTTCTGCAAGACCATCTCCGAGGAGCTCTGAGAAGGAGACTGCGCCACCACATGGTTACACCGCCGATCGTTCTGCATGACAATGCTAGGGCACACACAGCAGGCGTTGTGTCGGCATTGTTGGATCGCTGGGGCTGGGAGGTCCTCTATCACCCCCCATATTCTCCCGACATCAGTCCCTGCGACTATGATCTCATCCCGAAGATGAAAATGACAAAGTGCGGGGAGCAGGCTGCCGAGCGCTCTCTTCATACCATCAATAGATTGGGCAGTGCCAACGGGATCCAACGACTTCCGCATCGCTGGGAACACGTTGTACACAACGGTGGGGACTACATCGAGGGTCTGTGAAACTTGGAACCATCTAAGTTATATCCAGTTATAACTAAGGTGCCAAAACTAAAAAAACAACCTATGTATTTGTAGATTTCTGTAGGCATATGTCCGTGATTATTTCATACTGTTGGAAATGTGAGGTTTCATGCGCTCCCCTATCACGCGCGTTCCCGCCAAAAATGCGGTGCAGTTCTTTTTCTTCTTGTTGAAGTTTTCTGCCTACAGATGTATCTAAGAACTTTCTACAGCTGGAAACGTAGTGTTTCTTCGAATATGACTCTTAGGTGTTCTTAATTTAGACTCAGAAATGATTTTAAAAAAATTGAACAATTATCAGAATAACCTCAATTAAAAAGGTTTAGATACCGTATTGACTTTTATGAACATAATGTATGAAAGAATGAAGTATTGGTTATAATGCAAAGCAAAAATAATGATTCTATCGTTGAAAATGTGGTATTTATGATATTTTTTCGAATACTCTGCATGATCATTGAAATTCCTTGGCATTCTTGCAAGTATTTCAGGAAATGGCTTGGCACTAAGAGGGTTAATACAGGTTCTGTCTTGAGTTCTTTCATCACGTCCTCGTTCCTTTTGTGGCCCCAACGAGTATGTATCCTGCTGTGCGTCTCATAAACTTCATCTCAGCAGCAGTGATTCTAGTTTCATCTCGTTTTCGGATTGTCCATGCTTCACTTCCATATGTGAGGACAGGTCTAGCTAGTGTTTCGTAGACTCGTAGTCTTGTGTCCCTCTGGACTAAGGATGGTTTCATTACCGAGTTCACTGTGCCTATGATTTTATTATACTTTATGATCTTATTAGAAATATCTGCATCATTGTCGAATGATAAAGAGTAGCCTAGGTAGTTGAAGCTATTTACTCTTTCCAACAGTGGCCGTAATAAATATGTTGTTGTTGTTTCCTATGGCTAGCTCGGATTCCAATCCATCAGCTTTCTTGCGTTCCAATAGAGTTGTGTGAGGTTTCCAGAAGTTCTAGCAGTCACATCAAGTTTGTTGCAATGTAGCAGGTGCTCCTTATCCATTTTACTTCCAGGTTCGTGACAAAGTGTGCATTCTTCAGATCTCAGGATGTTGATTCGTTTCAGATGAGCTGCAAGGCAGTCATGGCCATTGTTAAGTCTTAAGAAGGCTACAGCTTCTCTTCTTGGTGTTAATTTATATTGATCCCATTTAGCATCAATGTCCTTCCATAAGTTGGTTTCTGCTGTTTTCTTTGCCATTCCTTCATACCTGTTTTTGATAGTATTTTTCAAGATCCTTTTTGCTGACATAATATCAGTCTGACTGACAGGTTGTTGTAGTGTGGTACCTTTTTTTGCTAATCTGTCAGCCTCTTCATTTCCTGCTATTCCAACAAGAGAAGGGATCCACTGAAATGAGATCTGTTTGTGGAGTCTTTGAAGGGTTTTTATCATACAAAAAATTTCTTTCAGTTCTTTATTTTGGGGCTTATAATTTGACGAGATGGCTTGGATGGCTGTTTTTGAATCTGTAATGATAACACATTTTTGATAATCAATGTTTCTGCCTAATAACTGATGGAGTGCATGTGAAATTGCTCTTATCTCAGCATCAAAGTTTGTTTTGTTTTGGCCTACTGGGAAGTAGAGTGAGATGAATGTATTCCTGCTCCAGTTCTATTTTCTTTGTCTTGTGAGCCATCTGTAAATATTTTTAGCCATTGATAAAATAGAGTTTGCACTTAAAGAGCATTTCAAAAAGTGCTTGAACAATAAATGAGAGCTTACTGATTTAACGTCAGTACGAACATACATCTACAACAATCATCACCAGAATATACTTTTCCCCCATCAAAATTTAAATTCTTAATTTCAAATTATTCAAGGTTGGTTCTTGTAAAACGAAAATTCCCTGGGTGTAATTAAAATACACTGATAATTCCCTGAGTTCTCCATTATTTCAAAATTCCCTGATTATTCCCTGTTTTCCAGAGTAGTAAACACCCTCGTTCTAACCTATTTTATTCCTGACCTCTTACTCTCCAAATTTCAGTTACTTTTAATGTTTTAAGTACCAACGGGTATAGCATACTACGATTTTATGGAGCCTAAATTGACCTAATGTTACGTTGGAACCTGATAACACCTATTTTTCATGATAGAACGTAAAAATACCTAATTTGGTTATTTAAGCAAATCATCATCATCTTGCACAGATTCCAGCCACTGGCTGGGTCTGTTTGGAACACAAGCCTCTCCAATGTCTTCTGTCTTCCCACCATCTCTCAGCCTCCACCCTTGTCCAGTCTTCTCCTCTCTTCTTCACGCTTTCTTCCACCCCCTTCAGCCACCTGTCTCTCGGTCTCCCTCTCGGTCTCTTTCCTTCCCACTTCGTCTCGTGTATCCTCCTGGGTATCCTCTTCTCCTCCATTCGTTTTACATGTCCATACCATCTAAGTCTAGATTTCTCTATACCATCCTGTAATGGTTCCTCCTTCATTAATTCTCTGGTCCTCTCATTTCTTATTCTGTCCATCTTTGTAGCTCCAATACTGCTTCTCAAGAACCTCATCTCACTGGCCTGTATTTTGCTCTTCTCCCTTCCTTTCATAACCCATGTCTCCGAGGCATATTGTCAGGATAGGGACATAGTACGTCCGATATATTATCTTTTTGCTGTTCTGAGGGACATCCTTGCTCCATAACATGCTTCTCACACTCCTCCGGAATGCTTCTGCCTGTCTCCTCCGCTCATTTATTTCTCTAACATTTCTTCCATTATCTTGTATCAGGCTTCCCAGATACTTGAAACTCTCCACTTTCTTCAGCTGTTCCCCACCAAGTGTTATTCCTGTTGTGGTTCTTTCCTTCTTCCTTGTTGTGATCACCATCTCACTCTTATTTATGCTAAATTTCATCCCATATCCTTGTATTATTCCTTCCCACACGTCCAACTGTTCCTGTACCTCCTCCTCCTTGTTTCCCCAAATCATCTGCAAACACCATTGCTTTTATCTTTCCTTCCCCAATTACTTGTGCCACCCGGGTCATTATGTCACCCATCACAACAATGAAAAGTAACGGTGACAGTGCACTTCCTTGTTTCAGGCCGTTTCTCTGTTCCAACCAGTCCGATCTCTCTCCTCCCACTTTCACACAGCTCACGCTTCCCTTGTACATCTCCTTTATCCTCCTTATAGTCCATTTTTCTACTCCTCTATCCTCCAGGGACTTCCATACTTTGTTTCTGCATACACTGTCATATGCTTCCTCAATGTCCAGGAAGGCCATCAGTAGATCTGTACCATACTCATAGTGCTGTTCTTGTAACTGCCTTACAGCAAAAATCAAATCCACTGTGGACCTTCCTGCTCTGAAGCCATGTTGTTCTTCCCTCATCCCTCCTTCTATCCTTTCATAATTCTCCTTTCCAAAACTTTCTCAAACATCTTTGCACAATGACTCATCAGTGTTATTCCCCAGTAGTTTCTGCATTCTGTTCTATTGCCTTTCTTGAAGATCGGGACAATTATTCCTCTATTTAAGCAAATAGAGTACATTTATTTATACAAAAATATTTTCAAAGCCAAAAGAGACCGTTCGGACAAGGAAAATAAATATTATGATCTTATGAAATCTTGCGAAGTAAAATCGGTTGCGTTTTCTGTGGAGAAAAAATGCAAGAACCATTGATTTGGAACTTCAAAATATGTGAATTTCACACAAACATGCATTACAAGTACGAATTACAATGAGAGATCACTGCTGTAATGATTTCGTTCTCTTCCGACACACACTGAAGTGATATCGAAGGCACTGTTCTTCACAAAGTTTGCACACACAATCCTCTAATGCAGGGGTTCTCAACCGGTGTGTTATTGCTGTAGTTTTTTATTAAAAAAAGAATACACTCACATTGTACTAAATATTTATGTTTATTTTATGTAATGACTCCTTCATTCTTGTCCATTTGTAACTCAACTGATTTATTTCTAAGACGTGCCAACATAACATAACATAAGAAGCAGTACCAACATTACAATTTACACATATCATATATACATACATAATACTTAACACATAACACTTACAATTTACACATATCATATATCAAAGTCAACCCCTGGCACTATACAGCCCATGACGGGCTAAGGCCGACCAAGCGACCACTGCCCAGCCATTTGGCCTGCAGATATTGGGGTGACGCGTGATCAGCGCGTCGGGTCCCCTCGGCCATTAATCTTGGTATTCGTGATCGGGGCGCTGTCTCACTGTTAGACAGCTACTCAATTGTCCTCACGAGGCTGAGTGCACCCCGTTCCAACCCTCACGTCAGTTTTAAAATCCCTGACGGAGCCGGGGATCGAACCCGGGGCCTCCGGGTGAGAGGCAGGCGTGCTACCCCAACACCACGGGGCCGGCACATATCATATATACACACATAATACCTATTACATTACACTCTTTCCTCCCTTCAATGACAATATCTACTCGTTAGAAATCTATAAATTCAATCTAACAGGAGGTCGACTGATGCGCTCAGATCTGCGCACTTGAGTTCCAGCAGGGGGAACGATAATTGTTGATTTCATGTCCTGACTGGATGATTCTGATACAGGTGCTACCTCAGGGTTAGGTTGAGGTATAGTTTCATCTTCTAGGTTTATTGCTAGCGGAGTTGCCTGTTTCGCTAGAATGGTTGTCTGGTTATGGGGCACAACTAGTTTGTCTGTGTTTGAAACATCTTGATTAGACCTTTGTTCCCCAACTTGGGTATTTGGCTTAGAATAATACATATTCATTTGATTTATATGCGACAAGGATTGTTTACCTTTTAAATCTACCAAGTATGTACCTCGCCCAAGGGCTTTTAACACTGTACCCACTTCAGGGATATCTTCCTTTCTCCTACGTACACGAACTTGCTCCCCTATCTGAAATGTAATTACATTTGGCACATAAGACTGTTTAGTAGCTGGTTTCAGCTTGTTGAGAGGTGTTCGTACCGGAAAGGTAAAGATCATTTCTGCTGGAGTGATATTAGTTACCGTGCTTGGCGTATTTCGGTACTGGAAAAGGAAATTATAAACTTTATGTTTAATTGACAATTTTGACTCAGACATTTTCTTAAGACCAGTCTTTGCTGTTCGCACTCCCCTTTCTGCAAGGCCATTCGCTTGAGGATGATAAGGTGGGCTTTTAGAAGCTATTATGTCATTATCTGTACAAAATGACAAGAAATTGAAGGAATCAAAGGGGGGACAATTGTCGGTCACTATTTGAGCAGGAAGTCCGAGCGTGGCAAAGCATGCTTTCAATCTGTCAATTACAGCTGTGGAGGAGGTACCCCCAACATCCCATATTTCCAGCCATTTACTATGACTGTCAAGCAATATCAAATACACTTCAGTATTAAAATAAAAGAAATCTAAGTGCAGGCGAGTCCAATTACTGTTCGTTGAAGGCCAAACATGTTGTATTGGTGAAATCGCCTGAAAATTTACTCTAGCACATGGTTCACACAGTTTAATATACTCGTCAATATCTTTGGAAAAATTTGGCCAGTAAACTACACTCCTTGCTCTCATTTTCATCCTTACACTACCTGGATGTCCACCATGAAGGGTATCCAGTACTTTACTTCTTAATTCAAAGGGGATTACCACACGATCTCCAAAAAGAAGACACCCTTCTACCACTGACAGGCTATAGCGTATTTCAAAATACGGTTTGAGTGCTGGCATTGTCACTTGTTGTGGCCAACCCGACTGTATTAACTCAATAGCCTTTGTCAATACAGGATCCTTAAGAGTAACATCTGCTACAATTTCAGCATTTATGGGTAACCCTGACAGCTCAGTTATTACACTTTTTACACTTTCTACAATTTCATCTTGACTGGGAAGTCTAGACAACATGTCTGCAGGTCCCATATTTTCACTTTTCCTATACTCTGCTTTGTATTTGAATGCTGCTAAAGTAGTAGCACAACGTTGTAATTTGGCAGCTGCTACTACTGGCATGGGTCTATCAGGTGACATGGATTTTAAGGGCAAGTTATCTGTAACTGCAGGTGCGGGAGCCACACCATACACGAGGCGCATTGGTCTCAAGAATCCTAAATGTGTGCTTACAGTAAGACATTCCTGTGACTCGACGGCTAATTCTAGCTGCAAATATGCTTCACTAAGATCTAACACACAATAAATATTATTTCCTGCTAAACTAGCAAATACATTATCTGCGTTTGGCAATGGATAATGATCAATTTTGATGTTTACATTGACAGTTCTCTTATAGTCTACGCATAGTCGGTAACTACCATCCGGCTTCAGCACAGGAAATAATGGCGATGCCCATTCTGAAAATTTGACAGGCACCATTCTACCATCATCAATCATCTGTCTCAACTGATTTGTCACTTTTTGTCTTGCATAATAAGGTATATCATAGGCTTTACAACGTACTGGGACAGCATCGTCTTTGAGCATTAATTTTGCTTTAAACCCTTTTATTATCTTAATACGATCAGTTGAAAATACTTCAGGATACTTGGCAATTAATGCTCTAATTTCAGGACAGTACTCTGATTCTTTGATCACCTTAACTTTCCCATTTATTTTCTTTTTGACTTCTCCCAGTCTTTCTCCTACATCCCACCAATTTACTACTATTTCTTCCAACCAATCCCTACCAATCAAAGGCAAAAACAACTGAGGTGTGTCACATACTACCAACTTCAGGTCATGTTTATCTCCTCCATTGTCACTAACCTTCACTGTTACTGTTCCTTCCACTTTAATCGGGCTACCATCTACTGTTTTAAGTTTAGCATCACATCCACTAATACTTAAATGTGGAAATAATTCTTGCAACTGCTTTACATGAATTAAACTGCATCCTGAGCCCGTATCAATTTCCATTAATACCTTTACACCATCAATATTGGCTTTCACTAACATCATCATCATCATCATCTTGTACAGTTTCCAGCCCCAGGCTGGGTCTGTTTGGAACATAAGCCTCGCCCCTTAGTCCTTTCTTCCCACCACCTCTCCGCTGTCACTCTGGTCCAGTCCTCGCCTCTCTTCTTGACACATTCCTCCACGCCTTTCAGCCATCTATCTCTTGGTCTTCCCCTTGGTCGTTTCGTCTGCATCTCATGTATCCTCTTGGGAATCTTCTTCTCATCCATTCTCTTTAAGTGTCCATACCACCTCAGTCTTGATGTCTCAATCCCACCTTGCAAGGGCTCCTCTTTCACCATTTCCCTGATCTTTTCATTCCTCACCCTGTCTCTTCTTGTTACTCCGATCCTACTTCGCAGGAACTTCATTTCACCTGCCTGTATTCTGCTTATATCTCTTTTCTTCATTGTCCACATTTCTGAAGCATAGGTCAGTATCGGGATATAGTAGATTCTGCATAACACTTCCTTGCTTTTTTGTGGGACATCTTTATTCCACACTAAGCTCCTAATGCTTCTCAGAAATGCTTCTGCCTGTCTACCACATTCCGTAATCTCTTTGTCATTTCTCCCATTTTCCTCCACTATACTTCCCAAGTACTTGAGACTTTCCACCTTCTTCAGCTGTCCACCTCCAAGTGCTATTCCACTCATTGGTCTGTCCTTTTTCCTGGTCGTTAATAGGATCTCACATTTACTGATGTTGAACTTCCATCCGTACTCTCCCACTGTTTCTTCCCAAGCCTTCAGTTGCTCCTGAATTTCCTCCTCCTTGTTTCCCCAGACCATGAGATCATCTGCAAACACCATTGCTTTCATCTTATCTTCTCCTATCTTTCCTGCTATCCGTGTCATCACCTCGTCCATAACCACAATAAAGAGAAGGGGTGACAGTGCACTACCCTGTTTCAGGCCACTCATTTGTCTGAACCAGTCTGTTCTTTCCCCTCCAACTTTCACACAACTCACACTTCCACAATACATCTCCTTCACTCTGCCTACAGTCCCTTTTTCCACTCCCATGTTTTCCATTGCTTTCCAAACCTTCTCCCTACACACACTATCATATGCCTTTTCGATGTCCAGAAAGGCCATCAGCAGATCCTCTCCAAATTCGTAGTGGTGTTCCTGGAGCTGTCTCACTGAAAATATGAGATCCACTGTTGATCTCCCAGGTCTGAATCCATACTGCTCCTCTCTCAATTTTCTCTCCACTTTGGCTCGTATTCTACTTTCTAATATCTTTTCATATATCTTGGCACGGTGAGGTATGAGTGTGACTCCCCTGTAATTTCTGCACTCCTTTCTGCTTCCTTTCTTAAATATTGGGACAATTAATCCTTTCTTTCAATCTTCTGGGGTCTTTTTCTCCTTCCATATCACCCTCATCACACGGTACAGCCACTGTTTCCCAACCTCCCCAGCTGCCTTCACCATTTCAACACTCACTTCATCCACACCCGGTGCCCTTCCTCCTTTCATCTTATCTATAGCAATCTCCAGTTCTTTCCAAGTCAGGTCCTTTTCCATTCCTGTGTTGTCTTCTTCATCTTCCAATACAATGTCTTCCTCCCTTTGACCATTTGGATTCAGCAAATCCTCAAAGTACTCTTTCCACATGGTCTTGAGGGCCTCTTTGTTGTGTACCTCATTTCCATTTTTGTCCATCATTACCACATCCTCTCGCACACCTCTTCTCTTACTTTTGACCATCCCATAAAGTACTTTCTTATTTCCTCTGCTGTCTTCCTCCATCATCTCTGTCCACTTTACCATCCACTTCTTCCTCTCCTCTGCGACAATCTTGTTTGCTTCTTTCTTCTTTATCTTATAATCTTCCCTTGCCAGATCAGTTCTTTCCTGGAACCACACTCTGAAAGCCTTGTTTTTCCTTCCCACAGCTTCTTTTACTCTCTCATTCCACCATGGTGTTTCTTTACACCGCTTTCTGTTGCTTGTTCTTCCACATACTGCCACTGCAGCTTCCACCATTGTGTTTTTGAAATGCTTCCATTCCTCTTCCCCTGTTTTAGGATTGTCTGTTGGCATCCTTTCCCTTATTATCTTCTGGAATTCTTCCTTGACTTCCTTTTCCTTGAGTTTCCATACTTTGATTCTCCTTTCCTGGTACTCTGTCCTCTTGCTATCCTTAACAACTCCCAGGTTCATTACAAGTATTCTGTGGTCGCTATCTAAGGCCTCTGATGGTATTACCTTTATATCTCTGACACTTCTCTTCATTTCCCAGTTGTGCAGCATGTAATCTACCAAAGATTTCTTTGTTAAATCACTGCTGTACCACGTTACCTTGTGGCTTTCTTTCTTCCGGAACCAGGAGTTGCCTACCACTAAACCTTTTCTCTTGCAAAAATCCAGCAACTTTCTCCCTTCTTCATTCCTGCTGCCCCATTCTTCTGCTCCCATTACATTTTCATATCCTTGCCTTTCACTTCCTACATGTGAATTCAAATCTCCCATGACAATGATGCTCTGACCATTCAACTGCTGTTGTAGCTCCTCCTCAAAGTCTTCCTTCTCTTGAGCTGTACATCCAACTTGAGGGGCATATACCTGGGCTATCTCCAGGCTTCTTCCCTTTACAGTTACTCTCATCTTCATGATCCTGTCACTTATTCCCTTTACCTCTTCCTTCATTCCATCTCTCACAACTACTCCTACTCCGCTGCTCCTTCCTTCACTGTTCCCACTCCAGTACAACCGGTACCCTTTCCTCAGTTCTCTGCGACCTTCTCCTTTCCATCTTGTTTCTGCCAAGCCCAGTACATCCAGTTTTCCTCTCTCCATCACATCTACAATCTCCTCCACCTTTCCTGTCAATGTTTGAATGTTTAACGTGCCAACTCGTAGTCCATTAACATATCCGGGTCGCCGTCGTTTGCATCCGTCCTTTCCGAGGCCTGTTCCTGTTTTGAAAGCAAATATAATATCCACTACTGGCTTGCTAGGCCTATCGTAGCTTTCACTAACAATGGTTCATTATTATGTGTAACAAGGTTTACCTCCACTCCGTTCACATAGTTCCCAATATCTCGAATTACCTCATTATTTCTGTTTTTATTACTATCCTCAGTGTCGTTTTGTTTAAATCCTATTCCTTCTTCTACTACACACATGTCCTCATCTACTAGCCTACACATTTCCCTTGCTTCTTTCTCCTCATTAAATGATAGTTCCCACTCACATGTCTCTTCTATTACATCCCCATTATTTACTCTGTTTATGACTAATTGATCATAATCACTACTCAAGTCATAGTCCAGAATACTTTCCTCACATTGCTCCTGTTTAGACCTATCACACGTGTGTTCTGATCGTTGTCCGTCGCCGCTAACAATCGCTTCAGCTGATTCCCTACAATACGGAGCATACCGCCATTGTTCACTACACTCCTCTTGTTGCCCTTCGTCACTGACAACTGATTTAATTTGCTCTCTATGATAGCGAGCCGTATGACCTATTTTTCCACACGCAAAACAATTTAAACTTTTGGACCAGCAATTATCTGGGTGACACTTTGACGATCCACATCTCCAGCATCCTTGTGACGCCTTGTTAGGTTGTCTCCGCCCTAAGTGTTGACCTCTAGGTACTGCGTGTACTCGTTCGGAATTTCCCTGGATTTCCTTTCCTCTGTTTGGTGCCGGATATTGAAACTGTAGGCCAAAAGCTCCGCGTCCTGGGATAGTGCCTCGTCCCCAAGCCCGTCCTCGCGTCCCGCTATTATTGGTGAAACGGCTACCTCCGCGATTTTCACTGTATAGGCCTACAGGCCCATGCTGAATTTTACTGACCTGATATCCTTCCCGTTCTGTGGCCATCTGTTGTGACTGTGTTTGCCACTTCTCCATTTGTTTGGCCACCTCCACCGCTCTATCATGAGTAAGATTTGGCTCTTAGTATAATCGATCTCTTGTTTTGTCTGATGTGAGACCAAACATGAACTGATCTCGTAGACGAGAGTCCAAATTGTTCCCAAAATCACACGTCTGAGCTGCGTCTTTAAGTTTAAGCACAAATTCCGCAACTGTCTGAGATGGCAGTTGTGTCATACGTTGAAACCGCACTGTCTCAGCGAGCGCCAAACCGGCAGGATTAAAATGTTCCTTTAATCTTTTCTGAAGGTCCACAAGGGTAAGATTTCTGGGTTCTACAGGTCTGCACAAACGATTTAGAGTTGCCCATACTTCGCGATTTAAATGATTCAGAAAAAACAATTTTTTCTCACGGTGTTTGATCCATCCGCGGGAGAATAGTTTCGTTCAGTTGCTGGTGCGCCCGGACCCAACACATGGTTATTCATTAAACAGTAGTCCTCGAATCTGCTGTAAAAGTCTTCTATTTTCTCATCCTTTGGATTGAAAACGCCATATTTTGAATGTCCTCCTCAAGTTCCTTTATTATATTTTGAAGTGCTGGTGCTCCCGTGAGCTGATCGCGGCTTTCAACAATGCACTCGTCCATTTCAAATCCTTCGAAATCAAGGTCCATCGTATTTAATTGACTCCATTTAACTGTACTTTTCACATAATCACTATTTACTTGTCCTTTTCACTTAACTTACATTTTTAACCACTGCACTCTGAAGGTTCTTTTTATTAAATCCGTTTTCCACTCGTCGCCAGTGTAATGACTCCTTCATACTAGTCCAATTGTAACTCAACTGATTTATTTCTAAGACGTGCCAACATAACATAACATAACATAAGAAGCAGTACCAACATTACAATTTACACATATCATATATACACACATAATACCTATTACATTACATTTTATTCTGTTAATGAGAACCTTGAGTTTGTTTGGAATTAACCAATTTTTGAATGTCTGGAATGACTTTTGTAACACACAAAACAATGTTATTTTCCAGTGTCAAACGATTTCTTGATTTGGTTTTATCATTTTAAATGATCATGTCTGGGGTCTGGCGTTACGTTACGGTGACGGGACGAAATGTACCTAGATGCACTGAGGTGTGTGACGTCATAGTACCGCTTGGTGCATGTGTTCCCCGACAATCTCTACTTCGTTAGTATAAGACAAAAATCCCCAATTCTTGGATGTCACGGGTAATCTCGAGAACCACTGGATGGATTTTGATGCGGGTTTGACCATTCTGTAAAGGATATATCGAGGAAAGATTCTGTAGAAAATAATTTATGTTTGATCAAAGGAAGCCAAGCAGTAACGATTCCAGTGAAAAAGTCGAAAACAAACTTGGCATCCGTGCGCTTCTTAAGCTTATGCTGTGCAAACCGTTAAAAATATCAATATACTATGAGCGTAAGAATTGGTCAGCATGAAAAGTTCTACAAAAAAGTCCGCAAGAGCATATCTCTATCTTCAATACATCGCCCACTATAAGTGTTTTTAGACTGGATGGAAGGGGCACGTCCCCGCGCGCTTTGGTGAGCGTGACGGCATCCCGCGCGTTTGACCTTGCTTTGCCCTTGGTTTGCACTTGCCGTTCGCGAGTAATTTGAAACAAGATAAGCAAGATAAGTATTATGCAGATAATTTTCTAAGATGTCAAGAGTCTTTGGCTTCGAGCAAAGCGAGAAGCCTCCAGCCTTTCTAGCATTTTTCAGCATTTGTAGCTTTTAAAATGATACAAGGTCTAGTCTTTCAGACTGGCTGTCTCTTTTTAAATTCACCATTATGGAGAATCCCTGTTCACAGTTGTAAGATGTAGAAGATGGCATCAAAGATTTTAACGCTGTTGTGGACAGTTCTGGGTATTCCTTTTTAATACAGTACTTAGTTAGTTATGGTTGTTTTAAGGGGAGGAACAACGAGGTCATCTGCCCCTCTTAACACAGATTAAAATATACAAATTTGGAATGGAATTTAAAATTTAGAGGTGGATACCTAAATTTGAAAAGACCGAAAATTAATACAACAAAAACATATAATCGTCTTCTTCTTTTGCTTTAGCGTTTGGCAGGGTCCGCTATTTGAATCCGCTGTCTCCACTTTACTCGGTCATGGGCCATGTCCGGATGAAGGTTGACGCCTTTCAGATCCCTGTGCAGTGTGTCGGCCCAAGGTTGTCTCGGTCACTCCTTTGGTCTTTTCCCGGCGACCTCCACTTGTAGCCCTGTTTTGCAATGGTGTCCGCTCCTGACCGTAGCACATGCCCAAACCATCGCAGACGACCCTCACACATTTTGTTATTGATTGCCGCGATTCTTTGATTGGGGGATGTGATCCAACCTAGTAATGCCAGCTGTCCATCTAAGCTTCTTGGTCTCCATGACAATTAGCCGACGTTCTGCTTCCTTCGTGGTCGGCCAACATTCGGTACTATAAAGCGCCACGGGACGAATGACAGTGTGGTAAATCTTCGATTTTAGGTGGTCTTTCATCTGGCGATCGCACATGACACCTGTCGTTGTTCGCCACTATTGAGACGGCATGTGATGGGGATGTGACGAATTCTTTTTACAACCGGCTTGTCACACAGCTTATCGCCAAGCATTTTATAGCTGCTGCCAGCACATAATGAGGCCGAAAACAAAAACATATAATAATACTAATAATTATAAAAAATAAACAAAAATTAAGGAAATACAAAAAATTATCATTCAAAAACGAACAAGTCGTTGAGTCAATTTATACTGGAAAATTTAGATTGCTGGCCCTAACCCACTCTCACTTATAAAGTGGATAACGCGATCAGCAGCCACTGCGTCATCGGCTAATATAAGTTTGAGTGTCATCTACAAACCAAGGTTTCTTTGTAAGTCAGCAAGATCCACACACTCGGTTAAAATATGGGCCACGGTGAAAACGACTCCACAGGTACTACTTATCCAAAATTTGTCGGCACAAGCATTGTTAAATGTTAGTTTCACTGACTGATCACTTGAAATCTCTGTCAGTTCATCATGAAGACGAGCACTTAGCTTTTGTTTTAACGTTAAAACTTGGGGGAAGGGGGTCGCCAAAATACTCAGCCTAAAAGGGGGGTTGCAGTGTTTAAAAGGTTGAGAATCCCTGCTCTATAGGTTCGTGATATTCATTTGCATAATTTGTGATGGTATCTGTAGTCTTGTTAAAACTCGGCGGAACTTGTTATTGGGGCCCGTCCACTGATCTCTATACATGGATCGCTGATGGCAGCTCTCCGCTGCACGAGAAAGTACGCCAGGTTGAGCGCGCGGTCCGCCATGTTGGTCTACCCATTCTCGAGCTCTCCTTATGGGGAAGCAATGATAATCTAGCCAATTTTAAATCGTAATTAATGGTGCTTTGGAACAAATAAAAATGTAGAGATATGTTCACTCATAGCATAAGGGCATTGGGATCACTGACACGTCATTCCGAGGTCAGTAAATCTCTGGAATATCAATAAAATTGAATGTATAATAACGGCTGACAAATATCAACTTAGGTGCTGAGTACACGCAATAAGCGATCAGTACCAGAGTAACGAGTGAAAAACAATTTCTGGAAACATTCTTGTAAATTGTATATACGGTATACATGTATATATGCCACAAAATTATGCATTCTTCTAATGATGTACCTATAAACGTAGCTCACTATACAGGCCTAGATTTGACATATCGTAATCGGTCCTTGGTAATGAATTCCTGTTTCCATGAAATAACCAACACTTTCCCCAAGTAATCCCAGCACTCAACATCAAATACTACAGCTTTTAATCACGCTAGCAGCACAATAAACTTAATAATAACGGGAAGTAGATCAAAGCCAAAAAAGCACTTTAAGCCATACCAATTTCACTCCTCAGCTCCACATAAAACTTAACACAACTAAAAACCTACTCAAAATATACTCTCCCCACCGTTTTGCAACTATTAAGCGAACTATTCGCACCCAGAACCGATAAAACCTGAAATGGGATCAAATTTAAACACGCAATACCCTAGCCCGATCACGTCTGGTTCAGCACCACCGCATAGGCTATGTATACCTAACTTCACAATAACTTCAAAATTATGGCTAAGTGACCTATCTGCCTGAGAAGTAAAGGTATTACCGGCTTGCCTGGGATGATGGGTCAGCAAACCGGTACTTAAAACTAAGATTTTACGCTTTAAATAACCAAATTCAGCCCATTTTACAACTCCAAGAAACACAAAATATTTACTGCCAGTATAAATACATGTATAACATCCAACTACCAGTAACCAATCACAATATTGCACCATTCACTCACTGCCATCTTGCTATACCTGTCATTGTCTATTCGGCTTACTGCTGCCTTAGCTACCACCATCCATGTATAGAGATCAGTGGGCCCGTCCAATTCCGGTTCAGCATCGCATCAGTTCAATAGAAATCATTCCAAATTACTCTTCTCTTGCCTACTCTCCTTCAGCCGAGATTCTTGTCTTGTGGATGGTAGAAATAATTTTGTGCGTAGAACCTCTATTAAAAATGTTTCATGAGCAAGTTCATATGCTAGCGTGAAGGAAGTGAACTTTGAAATCCCAAGAACTGCTTTGAGATATCGTGCTTTAACTTGTTCTAAGGTGCTCAAGTCGTGATAGCTGAGGTTGGGCCAAGTGATCGTTAGTCATCATTAAGGTTCGGATGTTGAGGAAAAGTCATATTTTTTTCCTGAGCTCATTTTACCCGAAATATGAAAACTAAGTTTGAATGACGGGTCCTTGACCACGTTTAAAGCAATTTGATGTTGCCTATAAATGCATATTTCGGCCATTTTTATTGTTTTGGTCATATTTGGTTATATTGTAGTGATATAAGGTTATATTTGGTTATAATTTCAGCATTTTTGTTTAAATTGAGGCGTCGTTAACAAGGTACGTGTTATCTGCGTCGAGTTTCAAACATAGGATTTCCAAATAATGTAGTAGATATATTCTTCTTTCTATTCCCGGAACAGGCAGATAGCAGGTTTAGAAGACCTGATTCCAGGAAGGCGCTCCTCTACGGACGTCTTTTGGCACATCTTTCTGGACAAGTTAGATTACGACACTGTACGCATGAGGTCACGGAACATGACGATAGTGTGCATACGCCTTTCAACAGGATGTCACTCCAGTAGATATATTTAGCTAAGAAGTAATTATCCCGAAAATTCATGTCATATTTCATAGTTTTTTAGGTTATATTTTATAGTGTTTAGGGCATATTTGCTTGCATATTTTGTACTTCTTTAGGTCTTAAACTTCCGAACCCTAGTCATCATCATCATCATCATCATCTTCTTGTACAATTTCCAGCCTCAGGCTGGGTCTGTTTGGAACATAAGCCTCGCCACTTAGTCCTTTCTTCCCACCACCTCTCCGCTGTCACTCTGGTCCAGTCCTCGCCTCTCTTCTTGACACATTCCTCCACGCCTTTCAGCCATCTAACTCTTGGTCTTCCCCATGGTCGTTTCTTCTGCATCTGCATCTCATGTATCCTCTTGGGAATCTTCTTCTCTTCCATTCTCTTTAAGTGTCCATACCACCTCAGTCTTGATGTCTCAATCCTACCCTGCAAGGGCTCCTCTTTCACTATTTCCCTGACCTTTTCATTCCTCACCCTGTCTCTTCTTGTCACTCCGATCCTACTTCGTAGGAACTTCATTTCACTTGCCTGTATTCTGCTTACGTCTCTTCATCCACCAATTTCCATTATTCTTTTGGGGACCCAATATTTTTCGAAGTATTTTTCTTTCTTTTTTCTCTAGTTGAACTTGGTTTCCTTTTTTTATTCAATGCTAAGCATTCAGAACCATATAATACCTCTGGCTTAATGACAGTTGCATAGTGTTTAATTTTTGCTTGGAACGATATCGATCGTTTATTGTAACGGGTGTGAGTAAGCTTATAAGGGAATTCCATCTTCTTCAATAACTAACTAACTAACATATTTTAGCATCTCTCAATATTAGATGTACAGTAATTTTTGAAGTGCACAGAACAAGTATAAGGTGCGTTCAAAAAGTAACGAGCCGGGAGCTGGAATGCGCAAACCCGTGACGACATCGGATAATCGTGGTGTGTATAACGAGGTGTGGTTCTGACCAGAGCATGGAAGGTCACAGCCCGTCGCTAAAGGGCACGCGTGCACATCACGTGACGATACAAAGCGAGCAGCAGCATGCATCAATCGTACAACGCTGCCATTCGCATTGCAAACAGTGACATGTAGGCTTCAAACGAAGAGCAAAGAGGTGTTGTTCGGTTTGTGACAGCGGAAGCAGTAGGGCGAACGGACATTCATCGCCGAATGTCACAAGTGTACGGCGAACACTGCATGTTCCTTGCAAGGGTCAAGGCGTGGCACAAGCGCTTCAGGGAAGGACGGATGTTGTTAGCCGATGATGCCCGGTCTGGGGCACCTCCCAGCATTACCGATGACAACGTCCAGCTGGTTTATGAACTCATTACCCAGGACCGCCGAGTGACAGTGAACGCCATAGCCGCCATGGTCGGATTGAGCGTCGGAAGTGTGCACACCATCATGAAGGAACGACTGCACTTGCAGAAAGTGTGTGCCCAATGGGTGCCCCACAGTCTTCAACCACACCAGGAAGCATGTCGAATTTCCCACTGTCTTGGTCATCTGCAGCGCTATGCGAGGGAAGGGAATGGGTTCCTAGCACGAGTGGTGGCTGGAGATGAGTCATGGTGTCATCACTTCGAACCAGAATCCAAACGACAAAGCCTCCAGTGGAAGCATCCAGGGTCACCACCACCCAAAAAAGGCAAGGCCATCCACACGAGTGCAGGAAAGGTATCCTCCACCTTATATATTGGCAAGATGAGCATCTGTAATAGTTGAACAAAATTTATTCTTAATTAATAACATTCATGGCAGATATAGTCACGTCACGGCCTGAGAAACAAGAGGATTCTGCTGCTCTGCTCTATTGGTGTAAGTTATTATATAAATATTGGTTTACAACTACTTGTTGCAACCTGGCTCCCGATACTTACAGTATTTATTATTATCGATATTTGCCCTTTTGATCAGAAATGTTTGTGGAGCCAAATCTGCACATGAGCTGTAGAGCAAGATCTTGAATTTTAGTAAACCGGTCTAAAGGGACATACTCGTATTTCCAAAATTTGGTCAAATTAGGAGAGGTGGGTGATCTACACCCTAGGCACAAAGTCCCGTTACCCCTATACATTTCAGGAAATACATTGATTTTTTTAACATTTTCTGTTTCAGATATAATCAATGGCTGATACTAGTGACTATAGCATTGAAGAACGCATTATCACAAGCACTTGGGTTCATGAGAGACCAAGAACAGGGAAAACGTCGGAACAGGTGCGTACTGACTTTGAGCAGTGATTCGGACGACAGCCTCCTCAAAAGACAACACTTTTACGTTGGGAAATGAAACTGTTCGCTACAGGCAGCGTGAAGGACAAACCAAGAAGTGGTCGACCATCAACAAGAGAGGAACAATGCCGAGAAGTCGCAGAGTCAGTGGAAAGATCACCAACGAAGTCAACTCATAAGCGATCCGCGGAACTGGGTATACCCCGGTCAACTCTGCGCAAACACATGAAACATGACTTAAAGTTGGACCCATATCGACCAAAGAGTTGTCTTTTGAGGAGACTGTCGTCCGAATCGCTGCTAAAAGTCAGTACGCACTTGTTCCAACGTTTTCCCTGTTCTTGGTCTCTCATGAACCCAAGTGCTTGTGACAATGCGTTCTTCAATGCTATAGTCACTAGTATCAGCCATTGATTATATCTGAAACAGAAAATGTTAAAAAAAATCATTGTATTTCCTGAAATGTATAGGGGTAATGGTACTTTGTGCCGACCCTGTACAATGTTCTTTAAATTTAGCACAAAGTCCTGAATAGTTGGTATTCAGAAAGGTGTAAGGCAAGGCTGCAACTCATCACCCATACTTTTCAATCTTTACATTGAACAAGCAATGAAGGAAATTGGAGAAAAGTTTAAAATGGGAGTGAAGATTCAAGGAGAAATATTTTCAACTCTGAGATTTGCCGATGACAGTGATCTTGGCCAACACGCCTGAGGATTTCAATGTGTGTTTGAATGGTATGGACTCCGTTTTGAGGAAAGAATTCATGATGAACATTAATAAATGTCAAACAAAAATATTGGAATGCAGCTGAAATAAATCAGAAACCTCTATGGACATCAAATTGGCAGGAGAAGAACTAAAGGAAGTAGGAGACTTCTGTTACTTAGGAAGCAAAATAACCAGTGATGGACGAAACAAAGAGGATATAAAAAGTAGGTTAGCTCAGGCAAGGAAAGCATTTCTACAGAAAAGGAATCTGTTGAGATTGAATAGAGATTTAGGTATTAGGAAGTCATTTTTGAAGGCCTTTGTCTGGAGCGTGGCGCTCTATGGAAGTGAAACTTGGACTATTGGTGCAGCAGAAGAGAGGAGAATTGAAGCGTTTGAAATGTGGTGTTACAGGAGAATTATGAAAACACTCTCACACCACCTCGCTAGAGTTGATTTACAATTAACTACCCTCATTAACACAAACCTACAGAATTTACTGCCTTTAAATACAGGCCACAAGTGACTTTAAAGTTTTCCCGACTTTGAATGGGCGCCAAGTTTGACCATATGGGTCTTCCTGAATAAAATAGAATAAAATATATCACTGTTGCCCCGACTATGAAACTCCTTATCCCAGGCGTAGCGCATTTGGCATGCATTCGCTGATGCTACCAGGTTCATTCAAGACAGGAATATAAACACACATGAATTTTAAAGAGATAATCTATTGGCTGTACTATACACATATATACATAATATACAACACAAAATACCCTTCATACACTCATGATTTATACAGTACCTTGCCACTGAATTTAGGCTCTGAGAGCAACAAACACTTACGGCCATATCTGACCCAGGCATAACAGCCACCTACGTATATACACACTGTAACGTGTTTTTCGAGGGGTTTTATGCAACTGGCATAAGTCAGTAGGAAGCCATTCTATATTTATTTACGCGGCAAATTGTTCAGCCAAGAGAATTTTTCATGGTAATTTATTATTATTATTAATTTATTATAATTATTATTAAGGTATTTTCGGAGCATTTTATAAAAATTATTAGCATTCAGATAGGTTTTCTATGTCTTAGAAAACGCTATCAAGCAAATTATTACGAACGACAATATTATAGAAAATTATGTGATTACGGAATTTTACGGAGTTTTCGTCAGTTAGGGTATATCGAGAGACGTGACTCACTGGGATTTCAAGTACAAGCTGATTCCTGTCGAGAAGTATTACGCAAGGCTGGGTCGCAAGGTCTAGAAAAGGCGAATTGTTGCAACGGAAATCGACTTCTCCCTCTCGCGCGCCGAGTGTAATGAGGCTGAGGAGGGGAACTAGCGGCGTGCTCAGCCAATCAGGGGAGACAACGTAAGCTAGATGTCGGTACCATGGTGGGGGAGCCAACGTGTGGATATATCGTTCGACGCGCCGTGAAACGAGGACTATCTGTGTAGAACTTGCGGAGTACGGTTGGAAGTGCGTGTCGCTCCGATGTTCAGTGGAGTTGAAGACTAACTTTTGCAAAACTTAACCAGTGCGGTTGTACGAGTGTTTGGGTCCGAGGTACGGACCATAGAATTATCTAATCTACCAGAATATCATCAAATTCCGACGGAGATGACGACGTCCAGGAGACTGTGGGAAGCTCACAGCATCAGCAAGTACGAGGGAAATGCCTTGGCAATTTCCAATGGTAAGCGCAAATGACGCAGAAATACGCAATCTCTCATTTTTCTTTGTTTTACATTTCATATTTCAGTAACTTCATAGCTTGGAAATAAGAGTAAAATCAATTTATCAGACTCCGTTTTCACGTAATTTTCTATCGGTAATATTCAAATCACAACGCTCCAATTTAAATTTTATAATTATTATTATTATTAATTTTGCTATACTTGTTTTATATAATAAATTCATTTCTTTTACAATGCAATCTTTGCTTTCAGTAGGTAGCATTAGATATAGACCAATTCCTTCTCCTGATACAATTGTTTGTTGGGTTAATGATCAAATCATACCACGATCTGAGTGAATAGAGTCTTGAATGTGTTCTGCCAGAGCTAGACGTTGTTAAATACAAATTTAGATTTCAACATTGCGTTGAGGTCTTGGCGCCCATTAAAACAACATAGCTTAGGCAAAGGTAAACAGTTACATTTCTCACCCAACAGTTAGGGGCTAGCAAACTGCTACATTTGAACGCTCAACGTGGAGCAAAGTAAATACCGTTTCACTTGTCATCACAGCCTAAGCAAAACGTTTCAACACTGTACCGTCCGTACACAAAATATCTACTCACGTTAGACTGGCTCACTCCACTTTCTTTCTTCTCGAACTGCTCGTTCACGTCTCCATTCTCGCATGTCTTTTCGATGAAATGTTTACGACTGATTATCCTTTTAGGCGTGGTAAGTTATTACCGACAGCCCATGGTATGGATGGACCCATGAAATGCACGTAGCCTCCAATAGCCCGTAAGAGCTCAGTGGATTGCTAAAGATTAGTCATTGCTCGTTCGTATTACGATACCATGATCAAGTAATAACGACACTAATTTGCAAGTAGACAACGGACTTTCGCTGTAAAAGCAAGAAGACGATCTCTAACTGTTCGTTACGGAAACCATGTCACGTAAAACGACCCTGGGCGCTAGTAGATCAGTGTTCTGCCAATAAAGCAATAAGACGATCTCGGAACACCAGACACGCCATTATATGCACTGGCGTAGGGCTACATAACCCCAATGTTTCTGCCGGAACTAACTGGTGCGTGGCCCGCTCCTAGCGGAACATCCGTGTCAACACATGAACATCAGACAGTCGAAATTCACACTGACGTCACACAGTAGTTTTCCACGCGCCAGTTCATGGGAGTTCATGCTATAAATAGCCTAGGTATTCCCTCACAAGCCGAATTACTACCTGTCTTTTCCGGGTATGTAACACATCCAGCACTCGAAAATACCAATTCATTGTACCTTTATAGTACAGCCACGAATCTAACATTTAACATTACTAGGTCAAAATAAAGCCATTAACCCCAAACCAAAATGAAATAATGCTTCTACTTAATACAGTCTTATATATCCTTATTCCCAAAACGTAATAAATCGCAAAACCCCGTATTTTATAATATCAAATATCCAAAAACCGATAATTAATAAACAGTGATCCTAGTTGGTCCGGACCATCCAAAGATGAATCCGTCCACAAAAACACACAGGCACAATAAAAATCACCTCTGCAACCCCACGTTAACCCAATATAATAAGATACGAATAAAATATCCC
This sequence comes from Meconema thalassinum, assembly GCA_946902985.2. Taxonomy (NCBI): domain Eukaryota; kingdom Metazoa; phylum Arthropoda; class Insecta; order Orthoptera; family Tettigoniidae; genus Meconema; species Meconema thalassinum. The sequence continues at coordinate 80,926,591 of OX336398.1, forward strand.
AAACTAACTGCACAAGGCAGAAAACCCGAGGGTGAGCTACTGTAACTGAATAAATTCCGTTACAATGATGACGATCAGATGGGTAGATAGGGTTACAAACGAAGAGGTATTAAGACTAGTGGGAGAGGAGAGATGTTTCTGGTGACTGCTAATGAAGAGAAGAGATAGGTTGGTAGGACACATACCAAGACACCCAGGAATAGCAAACTTACTTATGGAAGGAAGGGTCGAGGCCAAGAACTGTAGGGGTAGACCAAGGTTAGAATATGTTAAACAGATTGCCTCGGATGTAGGGTGCTATGTAGAGATGAAATGATTAGCTCAGGACAGGGAGGCATGGAGGGCTGCATCAAACCAGTCAAACGACTGAAGACTCAAACAACAACCTGAATAGTTTTGTATTTCTATTATTTCCATCTCGGGAGTTTCCGCCAACACAAAGTTCCTCATTTCTCTACTAGAAAGTGCTATAATGTTCAAGGAGCTTAGATATCTAACATCTAACCTCCTTGACTTTCGAAATTCGACATGCAAGCTACCCTCTGGGTGTCAAATAACAAAGCTTGCACCCGGTACCGAGGCCATACGATATTAATATTATTATTTCCATTTGCAAGGATGGGGAGTTTTTATGAATATCAGACTATACATACCAGCTTATAAAGTTTTTCAATATCTTCAATGTTATGTTCTTTGACTATCCTGAGTTTCAGTAGTGTCGAGTCCATTTCTTCCACCTGTGCATCGTATTTCTTAATCCAGTGATCAATCCCATCTTCCAGTTCCTGAAACATAACGTCTAAATCATGTAACTGTACAGTAACTAGGGTTACCATAACGGTAGGGTACAAAATTAGGACAATGTGGCACAGTATAAATAACGTCTATTGAGTGAATACAGTTAGTCTAAGCCAGTGTTTCCCAAACCTTTTTGTGTGTGTACCACTTCAAGAGATGAGAATCTCTCGCGTACCACCTAACGGTTGGGAGATATAGTAACTATAACCCCCGCACCATTATGTAGTAGACCAAAAGATGGATTGTAAATTGTGTTTGTTAGAGTTAGACTGTTAAATTTCAAATAATAAAAAGTGTGTCCAGTTGTTTTATTATTTATTACTATAAGTATTCAATTCAAACATTCAGAAATGACACTGTACGAATAATATTAATAAAAGAACTCGTAATAATTAAACATAAAAACTAAAGTTCAACTAACAACTTCAATGTGAAGGGTGAGCTTGAAGATTATAAGCCAACTTAGGAATGTCTGGTTTATGATTGCTGAGTCTCAAACGAAGATTGTTTTCCACTATAAGGAGCCTATTCCGGTATTTATTCTTGTGATAAACAAGTGAAGATAATACAGTCTCACACAAGTACGAAGTAGTGAAAGGTGGTAAAAATCGAACTGCTTTGTTAGCTATGTCTGCATAGTCTGCACGCCTCTCAACCCAAAAGGTCACAAGAGCCATTTTTGAAAAAATTTACCTTAGTTCTGTATCACAATTCAATTCATAAAACTGCTCTTATCTTTCGCCTTAAAGACCTCCGGTAACATATCAATGTTTTTATATTTTCAAATTTTATATTTTATTTTTTATATTTTTCGTAACATCACCGCGTACCACTGCAGCAGTACGAGCGTACCACTGGTGGTACCACAGTTTGGGAAACGCTGGTCTAAGCTATCAAAAAAGAACAGTACAATAGAATTTAACTGAAGCACCATTAAACAAGGATATGGGATGAAATTTAGCATAAATAAGAGTGAGATGGTGATCACAACAAGGAAGAAGGAAAGAACCACAACGGGAATAACAATTGGTGGGGAACAGCTGAAGAAAGTGGAGAGTTTCAAGTATCTGGGAAGCCTGATAAAGATAATGGAAGAAACGATAGAGAAATAAATGAGCGGGGGAGGCAGGCAGAAGCATTTCGGAGGAGTGTGAGAAGCATGTTACGGAGCAAGGATGTCCCTCAGAACAGCAAAAAGATCATATATAGGACGTACTATGTCCCTATCCTGACGTATGCCTCGGAGACCTGGGTTATGAAAGGAAGGGAGAAGAGCAAAATACAGGCCAGTGAGATGAGGTTCTTGAGAAGCAGTATTGGAGCTACAAAGATGGACAGAATAAGAAATGAGAAGACCAGAGAATTAATGAAGAAGGAACCATTACAGGATGGTATAGAGAAATCTAGACTTAGATGGTATGGTCATGTAAAACGAATGGAGGAGAAGGGGATACCCAGGAGAGTACACAAGACGAAGTGGGAAGGAAAGAGACCGAGAGACAGGTGGCTGAAGGGGGTGGAAGAAAGCGTGAGGAAGAGAGGAGAAGTCTGGACAAGGGTGGAGGCTGAGAGATGGTGGGAAGACGACGTTGGAGAGGCTTGTGTTCCAAACAGACCCGGCCAGTGGCTGGAAACTGTGCAAGATGATGATGATGACAATAATCTGTCTTTTTCTTACTCAGTTAATAAACACTCATGAATAGGGCTAGTATTTTTATGTAAATACATATTATTTCCCTTTGGTTATACATAACTAAAAATTATTAACGTCCATGAATTAGAACCTTAGCTATCATATAATTACATTTTATTGTTTTACATATTTTTACTTTTTTAACCCTCTCAGTGCCACATGCCAATTAGATCGGCTCTCGCTGCTTGCGCCAAAAGTGTCAAAGCCGATTCAATCGGCGCGCTGTTTAGCTTATATTTATAGATTTCTGTAGGCATATGTCCGTGATTATTTCATACCGTTGGAAAGGTGAGGTTTCAAGCTTGCCTGTGCGGTGTTTACTTTTATCCTTCGAAATCCGTTACGCGATAGGTTTGAGTTTGTATTCACGCCCTCCCTTTGCGCTCCCCCAATCACGCACGTTCCCGCCAGAATTGTGGTGCTGTTGTGTTCTTCTTGTGGAAGTTTTCTGCATACAGATGTATCTAAGAACTTTTGATGCTAAACGGGATCAATATAAATTAACACCAAGAAGAGAAGCTGTAGCCTTCTTCAGACTTAATACTGGCCATGACTGCCTTGCAGCTCATCTGAAACGAATCAACATCCTGAGATCTGAAGAATGCACACTTTGTCACGAACCTGCTGGAAGTAAAATGGATAAGGGGCACCTGCTTACATTGCAACAAACTTGATGTGACTGCTAGAACTTCTGGAAACCTCACACAACTCTATTGGAACGCAAGAAAGCTGATGGATTGGAATCGGGATAGCCATAGGAAACAAACAACAACAACTTTATACAGCTGGAAACATAGTGCTTCTTTGAATATGACTCTTAGGTGTCCTTAACTTAGGCTCAAAACTTACTTTTTACAAAAAGAATAATTGAAAAATTGAACAATTATCAGAATAACCTCAATTAAAATGATTTAGATGCCGTATTTACTTTTATGAACATAATTGTATGGAAGAATTAGGTATTGGTTATAATGCAAAGCAAAAATAATGATTCTTTCGTTGGAAATGTGGTGAAAATGGCTTGGCATTCTTGGCAAGTTTTTCAGGAAATGGCTGGGCACTAAGAGGATTAAATCATCATCATCATCATCATCATCATCATCATCATCATTTCCCCTTATCCAGCTCCTGCCAGGTCGGGGGTATTTATGGCACTTCTCCACTTTCCTCTTTCCTTCTACAATTCTTCTTCCACGATCTTGTCCCAGTCCAGATTTCTTTTTCTCACGCTGTTCTTCACTGAATCAATCCACCTTGTTCTAGGTCTTCCCCTTGCACTTGGCCTCCAGCACCTGTCTTGGTATTCTATTTTCCTCCATCCTCTTTACAGGTCCAAACCACCTTAGTTTATTCTTCTCAATCCTCTCATTTAGTTTTCCCATCCCAACTTCCTTCCTAACATCTTCATTTCTCACTCTGTCTTTCCTTGTCTTTCCTATCATACTTCTCAGGAATTTCATTTCACTGGCCTGGATTCTACTCTCTTGCCTGCTTGTCAGGGTCCAAGTCTCAGCTGCATAAGTTAATATGGGTACATAGTACACTTTATACATTACCTCCTTGCTTTTCCTTGGTACTTCCTTGTCCCAAACAAGTTTTCTTATACTTTGATAGAATGCATTGCTCTGCTGTACCCTCCTGCCAATCTCCATGTCCAACCTATCAGTTTGCATCAATTCACTTCCTAGGTATTTGAACGTGTCCACAATTTCCAAACTCTGACTTCCAATTTTCACAGTGCCCTTTCCTTGTCTTTCCCCTCTTGTCATCACCATGGTCTTGCTTTTCTCTATACTGATTTTCAGGCCGTACTTCTGAATATTTTCGTTCAGTGCATCTAGTTGTTTTTGCACTTCTTCGGTGTTCCTTCCCCAGACCACAATATCGTCTGCAAATAATAGTAACTTCATTTCTTTATGTCCATATGCTTCCTTTGTTTCCTTTACAATTTCATCCATTACCATTATGGATGAAATTGTAAAGAAAACAAAGGAAGCATATGGTTAAATGTAAATATTTATATTTTGTCTCTTTATTTTACATATTTGGTCTTAATGACATGTTTTTAACATACTTTTCCTTTTTTTATGTAATATTACATATTTTGTCTCTTACCATAAAAAGAAGTGAAATATTCGATAATTCAAAACAGTCTGTACGACAATATTTGTTCACTACAAACTCAGGTGCATGAAACAGATTTTCCAAGCAATTCATGAGCTGCTGTGAGAGGGCCAGGGAAGAATTCCAAGAAAGATATTAGTGGAGATAAGGGGATGGGAATTCATGTCACACCCTGCCGGAGACTCATCAGCTGGATTTTAGTTTATTTCAGTTATTCAGCGAGTAAGTCTATCATTTCCGAGGCTTGCTTGTGTTTTGAAAGCAGTTGATTTATCCACTACTGGCTTGCTAGGCCTATCATAGCTTCACCAGAGCCCCATTAGCCATCATATTTCAGGGTTCCTGCAGGGCCTTCACAGTTACCGTAGCGGTCACAGGGCTCACAAAGTCCCCCCTGTACATCACCCCTACAGGCAATCCCCTACTTCATGCCATTGCCCATCTCTCACCGCGTGGAGGAGGGGTTGGACTTCTGAGTATACTCTGGGATAAAGTTAGGCGGAGAGCAGTTGAAGAGAGTGCAGAGCTTCAAATATCTGGGAAGTGTCATTGAAGAAAATGGGGGAAATGCCTTGGAATGAGATGAAAGAGGAAAGTGTGCTGATGGATTCTTCAAGAGTGTTAGAGGCTCGATATGGAGCAAGGATGTGCCACAGGAATGTAAAGGGATCATGTGCAGATCCTAACGAATGGATCAGAAACTTGGGTGATGAGGGAGAGAGATAAAAGCAGAATACAAGCAGTGGAAATGACGTTTCAGAGAAGTCGTATAGGTGTAACCAGAATGGACAGAGTCAGAAATTATGGAGTCAGAGAAATATTAAAGGAAGAACCCCTACAGGATAGGATTGAAAAATCCAGGCTACAGTGGTATGGACATGTGAAAAGCATGGAAGAAGAGAGAATACCATGGAAAATATTGGAAATGGAGTGGAAGAAAAGAGACCTAGAGGAAGACCAAGGGATAGGTGGATAAAGGGGGTGAAGAAAAGTGTCGAGAGAAAAGGAGTTAATTGGACAACAGTGACAGAAGAGAAGTGGTGGATGGACAGAAAACGATGGAGAGGCTTGTGCTCCGAGCAGACCCAACCTGCTCTAGTTGATGATGATGATTAAGCGAGTGCCTGAGACTCTACTTTTCAACCTGTTGTTCAGAGAGGCTATATTTCCCCCCACCCCGCAAACAAAAAGTGCCCCTCACAATACTTATTTTTGAGTTCGTACACATTTTCCAATACATAATAATGGAATTTATTTAAATTTGCTCTTTAGTTACATCTGGAAGAGTAAAACCAAGAACAACTGGTTCAAAGAGATCAGGCGCAGATTCAAGGGGGGGTCACGGGTGTCATGGACCCCCCCCCCAAACGGTGACCAAATTTTTTTGCAAACTCAAAACACGAAAACACAATAACAAGACAAATAAAACTTAATGAATTTTAACTGAAAAACAATCTTTTTCATTTTATTCAATACTGAAAATATCTTTATTGCAATTATTATGTTCTGTTACAACTGTACATATTTACAACTTCATACCTGTTATATAAAAACGATTATTTATATAACAAAATCAACTCGTCTATTTTGTTTAGCAAACCTTGTGATTACCGAATTGATGTTTATAGTGATGTCACGATGAATGTGCAGCAATGCACGGATAGGAATGGGGCTTTTTTCGCACCAAAAAATTATGCCGACGTCCAAACTGCAAGCTTGGTTGGCAATTTAAGCTGTGACTTTCTCCCTTTGTCGGTACCAACTCGACTTGCCGAAACTGTAACGTACCTTGATACTTTTCTCGAAGCTCGATGTAAAAGTCGCAAAACATGCTGTTGCAATTTGTACGAATAAACGCATCAAATTTCTATCCCTGTAGCTTGCAAAAAAATTGGTCTGGTTTTGTACGTTTGGTTATTTTGTGATTACGTTTTAGTGATACCATTTTTCTTAACAATTTCAATTCTCTGACCCCCCCCCCCCCCCCCAAAAGCCAAACTCTAGATCCGAGCCTGAAAGAGATCTAGCATGATTTAGATGAATGAAATTTAACGATGCTCCAAATTAATAATAGAGAAGAGAAGAATATTTTAAGGAATAAATACTTTCGATTCAAATTAACAACATTTGAACGGAAAAACTACACTATCACAGATGAACAAAGGTTAGCCAGGTCAGATAGAATGAAGAAATTTTGGGTGCAGAAGAAGCCGAAGCTGAATGGCTAAACGCCAAATACCGTTGTTAAACTTAATTGTATTTGTATTGATTAAAGTGCTCCAATCAGGGCGTAAAATATTAAAAAGAAAAAGGAAAAAAATATGGATATCTAGAGTAAGCTTCAGAAGTCAAATCTCTGAGCCATTTGAAATTCACACTGGTTTAGCATTATTTGCAAATAGTATCGAAGAAGCTAAATTTCAGGTAGAGGAATTGGGACTATTAGCAGCCAAGGTTGGGTTGAAAATTTCTTTTAAGGAAACAGAAATAATGCCATCTTTTCGAATTAATACGTCACATATCATTCTAACTAGTGCTCAAAAAATAAAGGTTGTAGAGAAATTCAAATATCTTGGTGAGATTATAACTTAGACAGACTAAAGATTACAGTACTTGGTCTACTACAAAACAAAATCTCTCTCGATTAATGATGAATTTTGACATTATTACTCGGTCATTAAGCCAGAAGCAACTTATGCAAGTGAAACATTATAAACTTAACACCCAATCCACAACTGATAAATTACAGAAGGTTGATAGAAGAATTCTTCAGACAATTATTAATAAAAAAACACCAAATTGATGGCCAGTTGAGGCCTTTGCCTAATTCAGTACTTTAAAAGGATCATTGATACAATGCGAAAACAAAGGATTGCATTTTTTGGATACATTTCTCGTTTACCACGTACTAGGCTTTGTGATTTCTTTTGGGACAGTAAAACAAAAAAACACATGGTTTAATGAAATACAAATGGATTTAGATGAATTGAAAATAAGTAAGCATCAAATTGAACATAGAGAAGAGAAATGAATTCTGAATAACAAATACACAAGACATTTCACAGCGTAAGCAATATGTTATATCTGCAGAAGAACGGCTGCACGATCGTCCAGGATGAAGAAGTATTGGGAAAGAAAGAAGTTGTCAAGAGTTAAAAGTTGAATTTATTTGTTTCTGAAGAGTTTGTTGTATAAGGTTTGATTTTAGTGCTCCAATGTGGGCGTAAATAAATAAATATGTATAAGGTGCATTCAAAAAGTAACGAGCCGGAGGCATAATTACAGAAACCAGTACCTGTATGTTAGAAGTATTGGCCCTGGCTGTTAAGGCACTTGTCCCACTGTGACCCGAGGCGGTGAATGGCTGTCTCATAAAATTCCCTGGGCTGCGATGTGAACCAGTTCCGCACGTACAGCTGGACGTCGGCGTCCGAGGTGAATCGTTGGCCCTGCAGAGCCCTTTTCAGAGGACCAAACATGGCGTAATCACAGGGAGAAAGGTCTGGACTGTATGGAGGGTGGCCGAGAACCTCTAATTTGAATTTCTGCAGGAGTGTTGCGACTGTGTTGGCCGTATGAGGTCGTGCATTGTCGTGGAGGGATACGGCGGCTTTGGCATTCACTGTCACTTGGCGGTCCTCGGTAATGAGTGCATCAACCAGCTGGACGTTGTCATCGGTAATGCAGGGGTGTGCCCCAGACCAGGCATCATCGGCTAACGACACCCGTCCTTCCCTGAAGCGCTTGTGCCACGCCTTGACCCTTGCAAGGGATATGCAGTGTTCGCCGTACACTTGTGACATTCGGCGATGAATGGCCGTTCCCCCTACTCCTTCCGCTGTCAGAAACCGAACAACACCCCTTTGCTCTTCGGTTGACGCCTCCATGTCACTGTTTGCAATGCGACTGGCAGCATTGGACGATTGATGCATGCTGCTGCTTGCTTTGTTTCGTCACGTGACGTGCACGCATGCCCCCTAGCGACGGGCTGTGACCTTCCACGCTCTGGTCGGAACCACACCTCGTTATACACGCCACGATTAGCCGATGTAGTCACCGGTTAGCGCATCCCAGCCTCCGGCTCGTTACTTTTTGAACGCATCTTATACATGCGTAATTAATTATTGTACCACACTTGATTTTGCAATAATATAATGAATAAAATGAGGAATCGTCAAGTGATAACCTGTGCAATACGATATCATTTATATAAATATTATTAGCTCTATTCGTTATAGCTTCAAAAGTACTGGTACATGTTTTGAATGTTTGAACCTGTTGTATTGAAAAAAAATTGAAGAAGGAAACAAATTAATTTTTCAAAACATGTAGCCTACTTTTAATACTATAATAAATAGGCAGAACAATATACGGTGGAGTGCCGGCCCCGTGGTGTAGGGGTAGCGCGCCTGCCTCACGTGAGGGTTGGAACGGGGTGCACTCAGCCTCGTGAGGACAATTGAGTAGCTGTCTGACAGTGAGACAGCGCCCCGATCACGAAAACCAAGATTAACGGCCGAGGGGACCCGATGCGCTGATCAAGCATCATCCCAATATCTGCAGGCCAAATGGCTGGGCAGCGGTCGCTTGGTCGGCCTAGGCCCTTCATGGGCTGTATAGAGTTGAATATACGGTAGATCAATCGTTTAGAATATTTCCATTCCGAGTCAATCCAGTTCAACAACAACAACAAAAAATAATCTAATATAAGATGAAGAAAAGGATTGATTTCTTCCTTTGGTCACATTATGAGGACACCGAAAACCAGATTATCTAGAAAAATTGTTGAGAAACTTTGGAATATGAAACAACAAGTAGGATGGATTAAGGAAATTAGAGAAGATATGAAAGAATTAGAAATAACCTTGGATAACTTGCAAAACGACACAACAAATTTTAAAAAAATGAAAGACATAAAAATAAGATTTTAACCAAAAATAGACAAACGTCATACAGTAAAAACGGTATTTACAGATGAGGAACGCCTGAGAAGATCAGAGCGAATGAGAAGCTACTGGGCGACTCGGAAAGAAAATTTACTATTATTTATATATCGTATAACTCTTAGTGCCGGGAGTGTCCGAGGACATGTTCGGCTCGCCTGAGTCTGTAGCTGCTTCAAGCGGACACCCTTAGGATCAGCTACAAGTTCCGTTCAATTTCAAATAGTTCCAACTTTCGCCAATGATACCTTGTGGTGAACGTTGGAACTTTGATAGAGCGTTCTGACGAAATCCAACCTAACAAATTTAGCTTCACACAAGTTTAGTCTGTGGAACGATCTTATACATGCCATAAATCTATGACATGGGACCGCCGGCTTTACTTCCCCTCCGAAGGAAGGCATACTGAAGGATTTTTAACGCTCTTAAAAAAATCCGACGACTTCGACCGGGTTTGAACCCGCTATCTTGGGCACAGCAGTTCAGCATGCTACCAACTACGCCACCGAAGAAGAGGCCCAAGAAATGATTGACGGAAGTGGTCCAATGAGGCCGTAAAAGAAGAAGAAGTAGAAGGAGGGTATGGTTTCTTCATAGGTCAGCAAGATCCACACACACTGTTAAATTGTGGGCCAAGTTAATTATTGGAGTTTTAAGGGGCAGAAGAGCAAGGTTATCTGTCCCTCTTAACACCAATTAAATTATACAAATTTAGAATAAATTAAAATTTAGAGGTGAAACCTAAATATGAAATGGTCTAAAAATACCGGGGATGTCTCATCAGTAGGGCCCGGATGTTGATGACATGTCATCTTTTTGCTGAGCTGTCTAAAACAATGCTGAAGTACATAGAAACTCCGGACGGGCCATCCCGTCTTCTAATGCCATTTTTATTTTGCGTCTTTTTGCATTTTTTGTTATTTTTCCATTTTAAGAGCATTTTTTAAGTTTGGTAGATTTTTTTGGTCTTATTTTAGAGAAATCGGCCTTTTAAGGTCATTTTTTTTTTCCAATTTAGTCATGCCACAGCTTAGTATGAGGGAGTTACGTCTCTCAGAGTTAAGAAGAAGCTAGTAGCTGATACAAGATAATTTAAAATATTGAAATATTGATTCAATTTCCTTAATCAACCGGGTGGAAACTACTGTCGACCAAAGTATTATGTGTACTCGAGTTTGAAGGTTGTTTGTTACGTAACCAATAGACCTACATAAAATCCAAAACCATCAACATTTTCGTCGTTCTATTTTACGTTAGTTCATGTAGGTTTGGATTTTTAAATTTATATTTTTATATTTGTTATCACAGTTGGAACACAAAAAGTGCCCGTTTTTGAGTGTGTTTCAACCATGCGTCACATTTAAGAATTATTATCTCAAAAGCCCGTCATCAGATCGAATCCAAATTTTAACACAATATGCATTGGAATGTTGTATAACTGGTTTATTAATTTCACAATTTTGTGTGTCCAAGAAACAAAGATGTTATCATTGTTGTAAGGTAACTTTTTCTCGGCTCAGGGTGGTTGGAAAATGTAGTTCTTGGTTGCGTTGTAATCATTATACATCAAAAAGTTATGCTGTATGACTGTGAAATAAGTAAATTAATTCACTTATTTTATATCGGTTGGTATTTGTACGAGGAAATAACACATGGTTCTCCAGCTAGCCGCTCCGGTAAAAGCTGTACAGCGTTGCTGAGATGGAGGCCATCACTTCCGAGCGAGACGCGCCATGATGCGTATGGGCACCATTTCGGCAACGCTGTACAGCTGTTCCCCAAGCGGCTAGCTGGTGAAACATGTGTTATTTCCCTGTAGAAATACAAACCGATATAAAATAAGTGAATTAATTTACGTATTTCATAGTCATACAGCATAACGTTTCGATGTATAAGGATTACAATGCAACCAAGGACTACATTTTCCAACCACCCCAAGCCGAGAAAAAGTTACCTTACAAAAATTATAACAACTTTGTTTCTTGAACACACACAATTTTGAAATTAATAAACCAGTTATACAACATTCCAATGTATATTGTGTTAAAATTTGGATTCGATCTGATGACGGGTTTTTGAGATAATAATTCTTAAATGTGACGCATGGTTGAAACACTCTTAAAAACGTGCACTTTTTGTGTTCCAACTGCGATAAAAAATATTAAAATATATATTAAAAATTCCAAACCTACATGACCTAACGTAAAATAAAACGACGAAAATGATGATGTTATTGGATTTTATGTAGGTCTATGGGTTACTTCACAAACAACCTTCAAACTCGAGTGCACATAATACTTTGGTCGACAGTAGTCTGAGCAACAATCGTGGCGAAATTGCTGCAGGTATTGCATCAAAACTGAAAAAAGTGCTAGACAAAAACACCGGGTATAAAACATTATGCAAAATCTCAGACATTCTTTCTGGTGAAAACTACTGCACAGATGGGATTGAGGAGGATTTAGCAGCAAACGACCTTCCTCACTTCAAGTACGCTCCGATCACTTGAGTTGATGTTGAACGTAGCTTTTCGAGAAATAAAAACCGCAGATCATTTACATTTGACAACATCAGAATTACATTCGTAGTACAGTGAATCTCAGACTAAAGTGAACATAAACCTTTTGTTAAATGCTAGAGATCTATTTTGAATTACTTTTCAGTTGGAGCTTAAGATGTCATTTTTGAAATATTGGTGAGTTTATTATTATAAGATCATTTTCTCCATTTTACAGTGCATTTTTCGAATTTTTAGGTCATTTATTACAGTCATTTTTAAAAATGTTAAGTGCATTTTTTAAACTTTCTTACGGCATCAACATCCGGGCCCTACTTATATGTAATGTCGCTTTCTAAAGAAAAGTTTATTTGGAAAGTTTTCTGACAAGAAATTGTAATATTCTTCGAAGTAGAGACCATCAGATTCTATGGTCTTGAGCCATCTATCAGCGAGGATTCTTATCCCACGACAGTACCAGTCTCTGAATTTTGATGAGGAGAATTTGGCGAGACCCACTTCCACAGCTTCAATGTTGTCGAAATTTCTCCCACGCAAGAAATGGGCCTTGGATCGAAAAAGATGGTAATCTGAAGGCACAAGATCAGGGCTGTATGTGCTAGCAGTTTGACTCCTCCCAATTCTTTAATTTTTGCCATGGTGTAACGGTTTGGCTTTGCTCCTCGTTCAGCGGCAAGTGTAACGGGTTGACTGCCCCTAACTGTTGGGTGATAAATGTAACTGTTGACCTTTGCCTAAGCTATGTTGTTTTAATGGGCGCCAAGACCTCAACGCAATGTTGAAATCTAAATTTGTATTTAACAACGTCTAGCTCTGGCAGAACACCTTCAAGACTCTATTCACTCAGATCGTGGTATGATTTGATCATTAACCCAACAACAATTGTATCAGGAGAAGGAATTGGTCTATATCTAATACTACCTACTGAAAGCAAAGATTGCATTGTTAAAAGAAATGAATTTATTGTATAAAACAAGTATTGCAAAATTAATAATAATAATGAGTTTAAAATATATATATTGGAGCGTTGCGATTTTAATATTACCGATAGAGAATTACGTGAGAACGGAGTCGGCTAAATTACTGATTTTACTCTTATTCCCAAGCTATGAAGTTACTGAAATACTGAATTTAAAACCAAGAGAAACGAGAGATTGAGTAATTCTGCGTCATTCGCGCTTACCACTGGACATTGCCGAAGCATTTCCCTCGTACTGGATGTTGAAGAAAGCTTCCCACTGTTTCCTGGACGCCGTCATCTTCTGCGATATTTGATGATATACTGGTAGATTTGATAACTCTATGGTCCGAACATCGGAGCCAAAACCTCGTACAACCACACTGGTTGTTTTACAAAGATAGTCCTCCACTCCACGGAACATCGGAGCGACTCACACGTGCAACCGTACTGGTCAAGTCTTACACAGATTGTCCTTTACTCCACGGCGCGCCAAACGATATATGCACTCGTCGGCTTCCCACTCCAGTGCCGACTTCCACCTTACGTGGTCTCCACTGATTGGCTGATCCCCACGCGCTACTTCCCCACCTCTGGCTCATTACACTCGGCGGGAGGGTGAAGTCGATTGCCGTTCGATACTATCCGCCTTTTCTTGACGTTGCAACCCAGACTTGCGACATGCTTCTTGACAAGACTAAGCCTGTATCTGAATTCCCAGTGAGTCATGTCTCTCATAATACCCTAACTGACGAAACTCCGTAAAATTCCGCAATCACATAATTTCCTATGATAATGTCGTTCGTAATAATTTGCTTGATAGTGTTTTCTAAGACATAGAAAACCTATCTGTATGCTTATAATTTTATAAAAATGCTCCAAAAAATACCTCAATAATAATAATAATAAGTTAATAATAATAATAAATTAACATGAAAAATTCTCTTGGCTGAACAATTTGCCGCATAAATAAATATAGAATGGCTTCCTACTAACTTATGCCAGTGGCATAAAAAACCCTCGAAAAACACGTTACAATGGTTGTTTTTGTAGTATGAGGTCTCTATCCCAGGATTTGATATTACTACCTCTGGCACATCTTTGGACCAAGTCGATCACTTCTCATACCTTGGGAGTATTCTGTCTACGCAATGTACTGTTGAAAAGGACGTGGATAACAGAATCCGTGCTGCGCATGCAGCGTTTGGACGTCTCTCACGTCGTGTATTCCAGAGTAAAGATCTAAACATCTGTACTAGGTACAAAACTAATGGTATACCAAGCTGTTGTCATTTCTACGTTGCTCTATGGATGTGAGACCTGGACCCTTTACCGCCAGACCATCAAAAAACTGGAACGCTTTCACCTGCAGAAACTCCGTTCCATTATGCACATCAAATGGGATGACTATATAACGAATGCTGCGGTTCTCGAGAGAGCAAAGATGAAAAGCATAGAGGCCATCATCATTAGTCACCGGCTTAGATGGATCGGTCATGTCCAACGCCTGAATGACGACAGACTCCCACGGAAAATCCAATACAGCGAACTCAGCACGGGCAAGAGACCTCGAGGAGATCCACACAAGACGGCCGAGTTGTTGTCCACCTCAACAATGGCAGAAAACTAAATATTAACACACCTGCGGAACTAAAGTTGCACATTAATAGGCTAGGTGAAGGAAATGGAATATGTTCATAGACATGTGTACTAGATACTACATTAGGTTTGTGTGTGCGATTGTGTGTGTGTGTTTAGTATTTAGGCAGTCAGCTGTTAGTTTCATCAGGAAGTCGAGGTACCTCGGAAGCGTTACAAAGATCAGCTTAAACAAACCTTGAGGAGTGTAGCCATTGATCCTGATAATTGGCATACACTTGCGGAAGATCGCGCACGTTGGCGTGCAGCCACCTCAGCTGCGGTTTCACATTTTGAAGAAGAACGCCGAAGGCAGGAAATGGAAACTCGTCTGAGGAGAAAGTTGCGCCAGATATTGCCACGTCCTCCACCTTCCATCATATTGTGTGAGGCCGTATGTTCTATGCCAGAATTGGTCTGTTGAGTCACCAGCGACATCACCATCGAGTAAATACAAATTAGTAATGCAGGAAAGAAACATACACTCGGATACGAGTATTGGCCGACGACGACGATGAGGTCTCGTATTGTGTTGTTGCAAGAGAACTCTATTTCAGTTATCTAATGCTGGGTATCTCTGTCTCAAAATTTCATGAACACATTCCAGTTGTTGAGAATAAAGATCCGCATTGACTGCACGTCCATTTGGAACAAACTCCCAGTGAATCACTCCTTCAAAATTCCACCAAACACACATCTTCACTTGGGGGCCGAACTGATCCTTTTTAACGATGACTTTGGCAGGTTGACGAGGACTGAGTCACTGTTTCGAGGCGTCAGTCTTGAGATAATAGACCAATTTTTCATCACATGTGACAATTCTCCTGATAATTCTATTATCCATGGGGTTACCAATAAGCTGACGACAGATATCCACTCTACATTGAGCCTGTTTAGGGGCCAATTCTTGAGGTACAAATCTACAACTTCTGTTTGATTTTCGAGTTTCTTAATCTGGCGATGTATGGTATCTTTTGATGCACCAAGATCTTCAGACAGCCTACGAGTACTTCTTTGCGGATTTTCTTCCAAAACTCTGCGTGTATTCTCAATACCCTATAGTTTAGGTCTTCCAGAATGCGGTAAAGCTGTACTGTTTTCTTCTCCAGTGTTGAAACGTTGGAACCATCGTTGTGCCACACGCTCACCTTCTCCTTCCACTTCTTCGAGCCGCAACAGCAGCTTTGTAATCTTGTGTCCAGTAGTGCTTTAGAAGGACCCTAACCTCCAACTTTGTAAGTTCCATTTGTGATTGTGTATCAACAACTGACGACTGATACAATGTCGCAATATACACAATTCTAGTCATGGCCTCCTGTAAATAGCATTGGCGAACCAAAGAAAACCAATTCTATCCTATGAAACACCAAAATTAAAAAACAACATTACTTATGAGACATCGTAATATTATATACATTCTACCCCGCCCAAGTTCCTGGGTTCAAACAAGGGCGCTACAAATCCTCAGTATGCTTTCCTTTGGAGGGGAAGTAAAGCCGGCGGTGCCATGTCATAGATTTTTCGCATGTAAAAGAACCTTCCACTAATTACATTTGTGTGAAGCTAAATTATAGGTTAGATTTGAATAACGCTCTTAGCTTCCAATGTTCGTCACCTGGAACCGACTGCGGTGGCATCTGGTAACCAGGTTCACAACTAGTTGTCATCGACGGTGGTGTTTGGTAACAAAAGTTGGAACTACTTGAAAATTGAATGTCTACAGTCCTTACTTTAATTTAATTTTAAATGCTTCAAATGCTGAAAAATGCTAGAAAGGCTGAAGGCTTCTCGCTTCGCTCGAAGCCAAAGACTCTTGACATGTTAGAGAATTATCTGCATAATACTTATCTTGCTTATCTTGTTTCAAATTACTCGTGAACGGCAAGTGCAAACCAAGGGCAAAGCAAGGTCAAGCGCGTGGGGACGTGCCCCTTCCATCCACTCTAAAAACACTTATAGTGGGCGATGTATTGAAGATAGAGATATGATCTCGCGGACTTTTTTGTAGAACTTTTCATGTTGACCAATTCTTACGATCATAGCATATTGATATTTTTAACGGTTTGCCCACCGTAAGCTTAAGAAGCGCAAGGACGCTAAGTTTGTTATCGACTTTTTCCCTGAAATCGTTACTGCTTGGCTTCCTTTGATCATACATAAATTATTTTCTACAGAATCTTTCCTCGAGACATCCTTTACAGAATGGTGAAAACCGCATCAAAATCCATTCAGTGGTTCTCGAGGTTACCCGTGCCATCCAAGAATCGGGGATTTTTGTCTTATACCAACGAAGTAGAGATCGTCGGGGAACACATGCACCAAGCAGTACTATGACGTCACACACCTCAGTGCATCTGGGTACATTTCGTCCCGTCACCGGAACGTAACGCCTGACCCCAGCGTAACGACGAAGTCGACAAGATCATTTAAAATGATAAAACAGATAACGCACACTAATACAGCCATCACCGGTTATCAGACAGATTCTACACACACCCAAAGTACACGGGGTTACATGACTGCGTTGTCGCAGCCCCTAAACTGAGGAACCAACCAACCAAACTTCAAAAATGGCCTTACTTATGAGACAACCCAATAATAAAACTAATAATTATAACAAATAAACAACAATTACGGGAAAACAAAAATTCAGAATTCAAAAAAGCAATAAGTCTTTGAATTAACATACACTGGAAAATTTAGATTGCTGGCCCTAACCCACTCTCACTTATAAAACGGATAATGTGATCAGCAGCCACCGCGTCATCGGCTAATATAAGTTTGAGTGTCATCTGCAAACCAAGGTTTCTTCGTAAGTCAGCAAGATCCACACACTTGGTTAAAATGTGGGCCACGGTGAAAACGGCTCCACAGTTACAAAGTGGGGGGAGGGGGTCTTCCCTTCTCATTAGGTACGAGTCGGTGGATCTTGCATGACCTATCCTTAGTCTACACAAAATGGCGGACTCCCTCCATGACCGGAAAGAGCTCCACCATATGCGAGTAGTTCCTTCATCACTCTCAGTTTACTGGGCATAGGGTCAGCTAGCCACTGACTCTCTCAGAATGCCAGTACTTGTAGGCGTAACTGAGAGCGAATATATCTAGCGGGTACCTTCATTGGCTGAGGTGGTAGTGAAACCGCCTCTTTTGCAGCTTGATCAGCTAATTCATTTCCTGCAATTCCCAGAACAGCGAGGTCATCTGCACCGATGATTAGTGTGTTAGTAGGACATACGCTTCCTTCATCCTGAGCAATTACTACACATGATAGAAGGGTTATTGGATATACATTTTTAGACTCTACTGAACTGACTGAAGATGGAAGACTAGATTTGGAAATTAGCAGAAGAATACAACTCGGGAGTGCTTTCTACCAACCGGTACGGGGACTAGTATGGAACAAGGGTATACCAATTAAGGCTAAAGAAGTTATGTACAAAGCATTATTATGTTCCTATAATGACATATGCAGCAGAAACTTGGAGTGCTTTCTACCAACAGGTACGGGGACTAGTATGGAACAAGGATATACCAATTAAGGCTAAAGAAGTTATGAACAAAGCATTATTATGTTCCTATAATGACATATGCAGCAGAAACTTGGAGTGCTTCCTACCAACCGGTACGGGGACTAGTACGGAACAAGGATATACCAATTAAGGCTAAAGAAGTTATGTACAAAGCATTATTATGTTCCTCTAATGACATATGCAGCAGAAACTTGGAGTGCTTTCTACCAACAGGTACGGGGACTAGTATGGAACAAGGATATACCAATTAAGGCTAAAGAAGTTATGTACAAAGCATATTATGTTCCTATAATGACATCATCATCATCATCATTTCCCCTTATCCAGCTCCTGCCGGGTCGGGGTATTTATGGCACTTCTCCACTTTCCTCTTTCCTTCCACCATTCTTCTTCCACGATCTTGTCCCAGTCCAGATTTCTTTTTCTTACGCTGTTCTTCACTGAATCAATCCACCTTGTTCTAGGTCTTCCTCTTGCTCTCTTACCCTTGCACTTCGCCTCCAGCATCTGTCTTGGTATTCTATTTTCCTCCATCCTCTTTACATGTCCAAACCACCTTAGTTTATTCTTCTCAATTCTCTCATTTGGTTTTCCCATCCCAACTTCCTTCCTAACATCTTCATTCCTCACTCTGTCTTTCCTTGTCTTTCCTATCATACTTCTTAGGAATTTCATTTCACCCATTCTGCACAGTCACGTGGCCGGCCTTGACTAATCAGCGTAGGCTTGACGTCTATTTGTCCGTGAAATACCACCAATCAGTATGCGGTAGGCCGATCAGCTGACTCACCATTCCGAGATCGCGGCTATAGAGCTCACTGCTAAGTGATGAACTTACAAAAACTTACACAAAAAACAAGGTTACTCAAATCACAAAAGCAATTACGACTTATGAGACAATCTCCTTGTGAATAGAAATTATTTGCAGTTCCTTTTTCTTTTACAATATATCACTGGGGACCGAAATTCGGAAGAAATAATAGTAACTAAGAAGATCGGAAGACAAGGTGAAAAATCGGAAAGTTTCCGAATAAATCGGAAGGGTTGGCAGGTATGATATTATGTTCCTATAATGACATATGCAGCAGAAACTTGGAGTGCTTTCTACCAACAGGTACGGGGACTAGTATGGAACAAGGATGTACCAATTAAGGCTAAAGAAGTTATGTACAAAGCATATTATGTTCCTATAATGACATATGCAGCAGAAACTTGGACAGTGACTAAGAGGGATGAGAGCAGAATACAAGCAGCTGAGATGAGATTCCTGAGAAGAAAACGAGGAGGGACAGAGTGAGAAATGAAGATATACAGAAAGAACTGGGAGTACAGAAACTAAATGACAAACTGGAGCAAAACAGATTGAGATGGTTTGGACATGTCAAACGGATGAATGAAGTAAGGCTACCAAGATGAGCACTGGAACGACGGATGACAGGGAAGAGAGGACGAGGAAGACCAAGAATGCGTTGGATGGACTCGGTGGAGAATAGTATTAGAAAACGGAACCTGGATGGAACACTGTGTCGGAAGAGGAATGGTGGAATGACAGAACAAAGTGGAGAGGAACCATATTTGCCCCCTCCCAGTGTCAATTGGAAAAGGGGAAATGGAGATGATGATGATGATGTTAAACTGGAAAGTAAATATAAATTGGCTCTTTCGCCACTCAGGTACAGTAACAACCAATGATGTAATTCAATTTCTCAGGCATCCCCACATACCACATGAAGCAGTTGCAAGAAATTCTCAATTTCAGCATTGGCCCGGCATTCCGTGTCCAGTTCTTGCTGTAGTGATTCCAATTGGCCCTTCAGACTATTCTCAGCATCTCCTAGCATTCTGTTATGTTGCTGCTGACGAGAGCTTTCCCAATTTGTCATGTACCATTTTCTGATCTGTCCCTTCATCATTTCATCATGCAGTTTGCCCTGGAAAATAAAGTAAAACATATGAATATTCACAAATAAGCCACCATCTTTCAAATATGCATGGGAGGGGGACAGCATCAGCTGCAGATCTTGATGACATTCCCAATGGTTCCTTTCACATTTGTGGATTAAATATCAGTTGATTTATACACAGTACTGCCATAAGTTCTGTCAGTACTTTCAATGCATCATCATCATCATCATTTCCCCTTATCCAGCTCCTGCCAGGTTGGGGTATTTATGGCACTTCTCCACTTTCCTCTTTCCTTCCACAATTCTTCTTCCACGATCTTGTCCCAGTCCAGACTTCTTTTTCTCACGGTGTTCTTCACTGAATCGATCCACCTTGTTCTAGGTCTTCCCCTTGCTCTCTTACCCTTGCACTTCGCCTCCAGCATCTGTCTTGGTATTCTATTTTCCTCCATCCTCTTTACGTGTCCAAACCACCTTAGTTTATTCTTCTCAATTCTCTCATTTAGTTTTCCCATCCCAACTTCCTTCCTAACATCTTCATTCCTTACTCTGTCTTTCCTTGTCTTACCTATCATACTTCTTAGGAATTTCATTTCACTGGCTTGGATTCTACTCTCTTGCCTGCTCGTCAGGGTCCAAGTCTCAGCTGCATAAGTTAATATGGGTACATAGTACATTTTATACATTACCTCCTTGCTTTTCCTTGGTACTTCCTTATCCCAAGCAAGTTTTCTTACACTTTGATAGAATGCATTGCTCTGCTGTACCCTCCTGCCAATCTCCATGTCCAACCTGCCAGTTTGCATCAATTCACTTCCTAGGTATTTGAACGTGTCCACAATTTCCAAACTCTGACTTCCAATTTTCACAGTGCCCTTTCCTTGTCTTTCCCCTCTTGTCATCACCATGGTCTTGCTTTTCTCTATACTGATTTTCAGGCCATACTTCTGAATATTTTCATTCAGTGCATCTAGTTGTTTTTGCACTTCTTCGGTGTTCCTTCCCCAGACCACAATATCGTCTGCAAATAATAGTAACTTCATTTCTTTATGTCCATATGCTTCCTTTGTTTCCTTTACAATTTCATCCATTACCATTATGAATAAAAGAGGTGACAGCACACTCCCCTGTCTTAGACCAGTCTTGTTCCTAAACCAATCTGTCTTTCCAACTGGGGTCAGTACCCTGCTAACACAGTTGTTGTACATTGCTTGCACCATTTCCAACATTTCTCTTCCCAGTCTCTTCTTAACCATGGTTTCCCATACCTTCTCTCTGGGGACACTATCATATGCCTTTTCTAGATCTATGAAAGTCATGATCAAATCCTCTCCATATTCCCAGTTCTTTTCCATCACCTGCCTCAAGCTAAAGATTGGGTCCACTGTGGATCTTCCACTCCTGAAGCCATACTGTTCCTCTTGCAACTCTCCTTCCACCTTTCTTCTCATTCTTCTTTCTAAAATCCTTTCCAGTATTTTTACTATCTGTGATATGAGGGTGATCCCTCTATAGTTATCACACACTTTCTTGTCCCCTTTCTTAAACACTGGTATTATTAGCCCTTTCTCCCAGTCTTCTGGTACACATTTCCGTTTCCACACACACTTTAGCAGTCGATACAGCCATTGCATACCAACAGGTCCAGCAGCCTTTATCATTTCTACACTGATTTCATCCACCCCTGTTGCTTTTCCCATCTTCATTTTCTGTACTGCTAATTCCACCTCCAGCATTGTTATATCATCTTCTATTATAGAGTCGTCAGGCTGCGTCACTTCGATCTCACCAGTACAATTGCTCACATTCAATAGCTTATCGAAATACTCCTTCCATCGTCCCTTTATCTCTTCTGGGTGTGTTAACAACTCTCCATCTTCCTTTTTCACCAGCTTTGTAGTAACTCTTTCTTTCCTCTTACTTCTTAGAAGCCCATACAGCATCCTTTTACTGCCACTTACATCTGTTTCCATTCTTCGTGTTAATTCTTCCCAACTTTTCTTCTTTTCTTCTCCTACCACTTTCTTACACCTCCGTTTGCTGTCGTGATACTTCCTTTTGCTTTCTTCTGTTTGATCTCGGTTCCATTCTTTCCATGCAGACTTCTTTTCTTTCACTGCTTTCCTCACTTCCTCATTCCACCACGGTGTCTCCTTCTCTTTCACTCTTGTTGACGTCCTACCACAAGCACTCTCTGCTGCACCAGCAAATGCCTTTTTAAAGTGGGACCATTCCTCTTCTACATTTCCCACTTCAGTAAATGGGATTTGTTGCTTCAATCTCTCCTGAAAATCTTCCTGTACAGCTTTGTCTTTCAATTTCCATACTTTTATTTTACTTTCTCTGATCTCCTTTAGGTTTTCCAATTTTCCCCATCTAAATTTTGCCACCACAGCTCTATGGTCCCCATCAAATGCTTCTCCTGGTAAAGCTGTCACATCCATCAGCTTTCTGCGATTTGTCCTTTCCACCAGGAAGTAGTCAATTACTGATTTTGTTCTTCTATCACCCCACCCATATCTCGTAATTTTCCTGCTGTTTTTCTTCCGAAACCATGAATTACCCACTATCAGTCCATTCCTTTCACAAAGGTTTACAAGTTCCTCTCCTTCCCGGTTCTTTTTCCCATATCCATATGGTCCAACGACTTCTTCCTTTCCTTGTCTCTCATTTCCGACTTGTGCATTCATGTCTCCCATGATCACCACTTCTACATCTGAGATTACTCTTTCTACATCCTCCAGGAATACTTCAATATCTTCTTCTCTGTTTCCAGTCTGTGGTGCATACACTTGTATGAAGTCCATCACGTCATTCTTCATCTTCATTCTAATTTTCATTATTCTGTCACTCACACACTCTACCACTTCAACATACTCCTCCAGTTGTTTCGAGGTTATCAGTCCCACGCCATTTTTTGCCTCTTGGCCACCACTCCAGTATAAAGTATATCCTTTCCTCAATTTCTTCCTTCCTTTACCTTTCCATTTCACTTCACTCAGCCCCATCATTCCAACCTTCTCCCTCTCCATGAAGTCTACCACCTCCTCCACCTTGCCTGTCAGGGTCATGACATTCATGATTCCCACTTTCATTTCGGTTACTGGTCGCCCATTTCTCACAGTTCCCCCAGTACCAAAGGAACTGCGCGTCGCCTGCAGGGTACGCCCTAACCTTTTCCGAATCATTGGAAGTGCCATTTCCATTTTAGGCTATTATTACGATGGGGTCGCCACTCCCAATGCATATAACAACTAAATAAAACCGAGCAAACTCATTAATATACAGGGTGATTCTCTATGTAGTTTACAACTTCAATAATGTGTAATAATTTATTGGAACCACTTACAGACTTGGTTTATATGTCATTACATAGCAAAACAAGTTTTTTTGACAAATCCATTACGGCTCAACGTGTGCACCATTTGTCATCCTGGGCACATCCCAACGGAAGTCGATTTCCCGCCACGTATGAACGAGCATTTCCGGGGTAACAGAGGCGATGGCTGTTGTGATGCGATGTCTCAGTTCATCAAGAATTGTAGGTAGGGGAGGGATGTACACCCTATCTTTCGCAAAGCTCCACAGAAAGAAGTCCAGCGGAGTGTAATCTGGGGACCGTGGTGGCCAGGTAATTGGTCCACCACGACCTATCCACTTATCTGGATAACGTTGATCAAGGAATTCCCTCACGTTTAACAGGTAGTACGGTGGGGCATCATCTTGTTGCCAACACATGCGCCCTTCGTGGTCATCTTCATCCAACTGTGGAATAAGGAAGTTCTGTAGCATATCCAGATAAATGATGCCGGTGATGGTTCTCTCAGCAAAGAAGAAAGGTCCGTATACTTTTTTCTCTCGAAACAGCACAGAAAACGTTCACTTTGGGGCTGTGATGCCCATGTGGTTGTTCCGTGCCCCAAATACGACAATTGTGTGTGTTGACTCGGCCAGAAGGAGGAGGAAATTCAGGAGCAACTGAAGGCTTGGGAAGAAACAGTGGGAGAGCACGGATGGAAGTTCAACATCAGTAAATGTGAGATCCTGTTAACGACCAGGAAAAAGGACAGACCAATGAGTGGGATAACACTTGGAGGTGGACAGCTGAAGAAGGTGGAAAGTCTCAAGTACTTGGGATGTATAGTGGAGGTAAATGGGAGAAATGACAAAGAGATTACGGAACGTGGCAGACAGGCAGAAGCATTTCTGAGAAGCATTAGGAGCTTAGTGTGGAATAAAGATGTCCCACAAAAAAGCAAGGAAGTGTTATACAGAAGCTACTATATCCCGATACTGACCTATGCTTCAGAAACGTGGACAATGAGGAAAAGAGACATAAGCAGAATACTGACAGGTGAAATGAAGTTCCTGCGAAGTAGGATCGGAGTAACAAGAACAGACAGGTTGAGGAATGAAAAGGTCAGGGAAATGGTTTAAGAGGAGCCCTTGCAAGGTAGGATTGAGACATCAAGACTGAGGTGGTATGGACACTTAAAGAGAATGGATGAGAAGAGGATTCCCAAGAGGATACATGAGATGCAGATGCAGAAGAAACGACCAAGGGGAAGACCAAGAGATAGATGGCTGAAAGGAGTGGAGGAATGTGTCAAGAAGAGAGGCGAGGACTGGATCAGAGTGACAGCGGAGAGGTGGTGGGAAGAAAGGACTAAGTGGCGAGGCTTATGTTCTAAACAGACCCAGCCTGGGTCTGGAAACTGTACAAGATGATGATGATGATGACTCGGCCAGAAAGGTGGAACGTTGATTCATCGCCGAAGACCACATTGTTCAAGAATGACTCATCACGGCTGATGCGATCCAACATGTGCTCGGCCAGGCGCCTTTGTGTGCAGCAAAGAACAATCTGTTTCGATAAATGTCTGGTGCCATTTGTACACTGTTGGTCTGCTGGGTGGGTCTTTGCCAAATTCTGTGTGATACCTCCGCTGTACACTCGTTGCTGACTTGGTTTCTTCAAACGAGAACACGCACTTCGCTCTTTCCGCTCTAGTGATAAACGCCATTTCCAACAAGTGACATGTGGTGCGCGTATCGGACAACTGCGCAACTACAAACTACGTGAGTCAAAACTTGAAGTTTTTGCAATATAATAACATACAAACCAAGTCTGTAAGTGGTTTCAATAAATAATTACATATTATTGAAGTTGTAAACTACATAGAGAACAACCCTGTATATATACGGTATACAGAATTTGATTTTAGTATTTGAAAAAATTCTGGAAGAAGTGGTAAAAACAAGATTGCTTTCATTTCTGAACAAGAATACATTCTTTCATAATATGCAATATGGATTCAGGGAAAATTCTAGTACTGAGGCAGCAACTATTGACCTAATAACAATGCTACAAGAAACTATTGACAAAAATAATATGGCAGTTGGGTTATTTATTGATCTCACAAAAGCCTTTGATACAGTAGATCATAAAATACTGTTATCAAAATTAGAAAATGCTGGTGTCCGAGGTATAGCACTAAAATGGTTCCAAAGCTACCTTATTGGAAGAAAGCAGCATGTAGCTTTGAATAAATGCATAAGTTCAGGAAAATATATAACTCATGGAGTTCCACAAGGATCTATACTTGGACCTACATTATTCTTAATTTATATAAATGATATTGTGGAATGTAATTTGAGAGGGCATATCAAATTGTATGCAGATGATACAAATATCTTCTACACTGGGAAAGACATAATTGAAATCATACAAAATGTGCAACAAGATATAAATACTCTCTCACAATGGTTCCAGGCCAATAAATTAACAATGAACCTACAGAAGACCAATTACATGGTAATTTCAAAGCAAAGCATGAAAGAAATCACACATGACAAAATATATATAAATAATATTGAAATAAAAGAGGTTAATCAGGCAAAGTATTTAGGTCTAATCATCGACAAACACCTGACCTGGATTGAACACGTTGAACGAATTGCTAAGAAACTCTCACCTATAGTAGGGATCCTAAGGAAACTTCGGTATCTTATTCCCCTAAACCTTGTAAAACAAATCTACTATTCACTTGTACATAGCAAGCTCCAATATTTAAATGTTATTTGGGCTCACTGCAGGAAATCCACACTGAATGATTTAATGACTATTCAGAATAGGGCTATTAGAAACATATTTAACCTTCCTTACTGCACTCCAGTAAAAGATCTGTACATCAGAAGTAAAATTCTACCCCTCAGCATAAGTGCAGATCTCCGAGCAGCTATGCTAATATACAAAATTAAACACAACACAATACTCTATAGCTCTCCCTACATCTTGAACTCGGACAATCATTCTTATGGAACTAGGCATGCGAAGGACGTAGCCTTATATATCATTCACTCTTCTAAATACGGTAGAAATAGTTTCAAGTTCTCTGCATCACAGTTATATAATAAACTTCCCGATGAAGTAAAAAGTGCACCAACTTTGTCAGTATTTAAGAGGAAAACTACGAAAGTATTGTGGGAAAAATTCGATGCATCGTAATACATCAAATAAGCTCAAAAATCCTGTGCTTATCATTTTAAGAGACCTTGGTCTAAACAATCTTAGATATAGTATCAACTTTACTAATAGGCCTATGCCCTTATTCATCAATTTGTGTTACCTTCAGAATTTTCTTCCTGGTGTGTAAACACACATATTACTGTACAATTCCTCTGTACGAGCCTATGGCTCTTTGGAATTAATTGAATAAATATCATTCATTCATTAAAAAAAAAAAAAAATTGTTCATTCTGGTTCCGTATTGATGAAACAATTAGTATTAATATTTTGCAAAAGTTACGCCTAATCAATTCCTTTATTGAATTATATATAAATGATCACTTAGTGGTCGTTGGTACATGTTTTGAGGCCTAATTGTTTTGGCCCCTTCATCAGCCGATATAGATAAAATGTGGTTGGATAGCTTAACACTAATAAACATTCCCTTCAAAAACCCTATTATGGTGCACCATAATGAAAGCTGAAAGATGTTTACCCCAAGGAAATAAAATACATAAATAAATAAAGAGACAAAAAAAGAAAGAAAGGAAGAAAGAAATGGTTGAAATTTGAAAAAAAAACAAAAATACAATGTGAACACACTTTAAAATTTCACCCTTTCTTGCTGATTACTGAAATTGTGCACAATTCTACCGCAGGAGAGATCTATACTACTGAAATAATACAGAGAGTCCAGTTTGTATGTATCGGAGACCCTCGCTAGCCCGCCAGGCACTTTGCCGTTTTGCGGCGCTCGCACAGCATTGAGTATAGGCATTTGTACTTTAATGTGATCCTTGACCAAGTTTTTTGACGAACTGACTTACGGAGAGCGATTGTCAACTTATTTTCAACAAGATTCTGCCACTGCTCACAATGACGAAGCATCCATGACAGAATTGTGTCGCATTTTTGGTACTAGTATTATAAGTCGGAACGTGTGGCCCCCGCGAAGCCCAGACTTATCACCATGTGACTTTTATTTGTGGGGGACGCTTAAAAATAGAGTGTATGCGAGAAACCCTCCACTATAAATGAGCTTAAAGACTATATTACAGCTGAAATACAGTCAATCGGTGCTGAGGAACTTCAGAGTGTACATGCCAGTTTCATAATAAGGTGTCAGCGATGTGTAGCAGTGAATGGCGAACATTTTCAGCACCAGCTGTGAACTAGGTAAGTACAAATTCCTATACTCAATGACTCAGTGCAGCGCGGGCGCCGCATAACGGCAAAGTGCGTGGCGGGAGAAAGGGTTGCGCCGGGGGCGAGCGGGCTAGCTAAATACAAACTGGACTCTCTGTATATATGATTTTTATTTGTTTGTTATTGTTTAATAGATTAGCTGGTGCTGTAACTTTGAAGGTTGGCATTATTTCTGTTTTCTCATATGAAATTTACTGTAATTGTATAAAATGAAAATGTTTCATATTAGTGGTGTGACGATTATCAGATAGGATGGGGGTCTTCTTCTTCTTCTACCTCTTCGGCTTTTATGGCCTCATTGAACCACTTCAGTCAATCATTTCTTGGTCCTCTTCTTCAGTAAGTTTTCTTTCTGAGTTGACCAAGACCTTCTCATTCTCTCTCATCATCTCAGGCGTTCCTCATCTGTAAATACCCTTTTTATTGTATTACGTCTGTCTATTTTTGCCTGAAATCTTAATTTTATATCTTTCAGTTTTTTTAATTCTTTGTTTTCCAAGTTATCCAAGGTTATTTCTAATTCTTTCATATCTTCTCTAATTTCCTTAATCCATCCTACTTGTTGTTTCATATTCCAAAGTTTCACTACAATTTTTCTAGATAACCTGGTTTCTGGTGTCCTCTTGATGTGACCAAAAAAAGAAATCCGTTTCTTCCGAATGGGGTCTATACTAACAATCTATCATAAGAACAATGTATACTGTCAAAGGAGCAGATGATTGAATCTTTCAGTCTGATCTTAAGGAATTTACTTGTAGAAGAGTGTCTCCTTGACCTATAGTGCTGGATAAAATTTTAACTGATAAAAATATTAAAAATAGACAATTAAATTGAAATGGCCCATCATCTAACAAAAAATTTCTATAATTAAAGATGTGAAGTTGAAATCAGGAGCCGTAGGCTATAGCCATGACCAAGCAGGCATTCCGTGAAAATCATTCTCTATTTTGTCAACGCTCGATGTCCCTCAGCCTTAGAAAACAACTGGTTAAGACCTATATATGGCCAGTTGCAATGTACTGCAGTGAGACCTGGACAATGAATAGAGGTGACATTAAACGACTAGAAGCGCTTGAGATGTGGTGTTGGCGCCGAATGGAAAAGATCAGCTGGGTAGAGAAAATGACCAACATAACGGTGCTGAATCGAATAAAGGAAAAACGGCAAATGATCCGCCATATATATATATATATATATATAGCAGGAGATCCACCTGGCTTGGCCACAGTTACGACATGGTGGCCTGACAATCGACATACTAGAAGGCAAAATACCTGGAAAGCGCCCTCGTGGGAGGCCACGGAACACTTTCATGAGATCTTTCCTACATAGCTCTGGCCTACGAAGTTACGAAGTGGTCAAAAGGACAGCACAAGACCGAACAACGTGGAAAAGACTCATTGTAGGGGCAGGCCAGTCACTTGACTGAAAAACATGATGATGATGATGATGAATAAAAGATCTATATCCTTGAATCCTAAAATCAAACATTACTGCACTGTCATCCGGCTAGAAGTTTTATATGCAGTGGAATAGGTTATGAATATTCCTGAATGTTTATTTAAACACAAATTGTGCTAAATGTTCCGGCATAACTCAACAAAATGACAGTGTTTCGCCCCGGTGAGCAATTGGGCTCTTCAGTTGGTTATGCCGGAACATTTAGCACAATTTGTGTTTAAATGGCTCAACGGACAATACATATTTTTCTTTTGAAAATTATATATTCAATGCCAAGGTAAGGTTATAATTGATTTGGAGTGGAGTTTCGACACCCATAGTGCACTGGCTTTGCTCGTGACATGGATACACATGTATCAAATACGTCTTGCAATGGCCTTCCCAGTGTGCACTAGACAGTGTCTTGGTGAGGTGTGCTTTAACCAACTGAAGAGCCCAATTGCACACTGGGGCGAAACACTGTCATTTTGTTGAGTTATGCCGGAACATTTGGCACTATTTGTGTTTAAATATATAATGGCTCAACGAGCAATACATATTTTTCTTTTGAAAATTATATATTCCTGAATGGGAATATGATGTTATTTCCGTTTGATCTGACCGGACCAATTTTATCATATTAATTGATAATGCAGTGGAATGTCTCGTCATGAACAAGAAAGGGATGATTGAGACATTTGAAACCAAGGAAAGGAAGATTTTGAGGAAAATCTTAGGTCCGGTTAAAGAGAATGGTGAGTTTAGAAGACGGCAGAACCAGGATTTATATACAAGTGGAGAAAATTACTGACGCAATGTGGAAAAGACAGATTACTTTTTATGGACACATGGCCCAAATGATGTCAACTCGATTAACTTATCTCATTTTCACTTTTCTCCAACAAAGGGAACCTGGTTCTCTGAGATACAAAAAGATCTGCACGAGATTGGGATCTCATGTGAAGATATCCAGGAGTGTGACCAACTTAAGATAAAACTCTTCGAACATCGGAGTTTACAACCTAAGCTGACGCTGAAAACTGGAAAGGCGTGGACAAACGAGAGAAAAAAACAACACCGTCTACGAATGAAGAAATACTGGGCCAATCTTAAAGCTAAAAGGAAACAGTTGAAATGACTTGGTCCTTAGTTGACCGAAACTAAACAAGAAGACAATTAAATAAAACATAAATATACAAATAAAAATGGTGAAGCCTCCGTGGCTTAGGCGGCAGCACGCCGGCCTCTCACAGCTGGGTCCGTGGTTCAAATCCCGGCCACTCCATGTGAGATCTGTGCTGGACAAAACGGAGACAGGCAGGTTTCTCCCCGGGTACTCCGGTTTTCCCTGTCAAAATTTCATTCCAGCAACACTCTCCACTATCATTTCATTTCATCTCTCATTCATTTAATCATTGCCCCAGATGAGTGCGTCAAGCCTCTGCAGCCGGCACAGTTCATATCCTCGCCGCTAGATGGCGGCTTCATTCATTCCATCCCTGACCCGGTCGGAGACTGGGAGCAGGCTGTGGATTTTCATTTTCATACAAATAAAACTGATAAAAAAAAAAAAATGAAAATCAAGATTATAAAATTAAAATTATTTGTAGACTGTTTGGCTTAAGCGGCTTCTGTGGCGTAGTTGGTAGCATGCTGAGCTTCTATGCCCAAGATCGCGGGTTCATACCCGGCCGAAGTCGTCGGTTTTTTAAGAGCGTTAAAAATCCCTCAGTATGCCTTCCTTCGGAGGGGAAGTAAAACCGGCGGTCCCATGTCATAGATTTATGGCATGTTAAAGAACCTTCCACTAATTACACCTGTGTGAAGCTAAATTAGGTTAGGTTAAACATTTGACAAACGCTCTTAGGTTCCGACGTTCGTCGCCGGGAGCCGACTGCAGTGGCATCTGGTAACCAGGTTCTGAACTAGTAGTCGTTGACTGTGGGGCTTGGAGGCAAAAGTAGCTACCTGAAAAAATTAAATGTCTGCAGTCCTTACTTGAATTGAAAACAGACACACACACTATTACAGTCATCACAATTAACACCGGTTGTCAGACAGACTCTACACACACCTAAATTACACGGGGCTACATGACCGCGTTGTAGTAGCCCCTAAACTGAGGAACCAACCAACCAGACTGTTTGGCTTTTGCTGACGATATAGCACTGATTGCTGACTCTATGGATACACAGCATCAATCCAGATAAATTGCCCCTGGAGACAGCCAGCCAAAGTAGGTCTTCAAGTGTCACTGGGGAAGATAAGAGTTCTTCACTAGCATAAAGGAAGATAGCAGTGAGATGCTCTTGGAGAAGCGAGAGATCAAGAGGACTGAAAAATTTAAGTATCTCGGAGAATGGATTGAATCCAACTTATCTGAAAGGGAAGCGTTATCCATGAGTCAATAAATTAGAAATGGCCTATCGGTTCACGAAGAACACTTACAACAAGAAGTGCTTGTCTCCTAACTTGAAATTGAAACATTATAAGTCAGTCATAAGGCCAGAAGCCTTATACAGGGTCTTTCATATAAAATAAGAGCGCCAAGTGGCGGCTTTGTTAACCGTAGCTGCGGTCACCTTGGTCGAGCTTTTGGCGTGCCAAGGCCCCCTGCTTTAAGCGTGTATACAATCCTATATGATGCAGTGGCCTTGCTAGCGTGTGTACAATGCTGAAATCTTACTTTAGTTAGTTAGTTATTGTTGATGAAACCGAAATCCCTATAGTATTGAAAGCGCGCGCACGCATAGTACATACAA
The DNA here is from genome assembly GCA_946902985.2 of Meconema thalassinum. Classification (NCBI taxonomy): domain Eukaryota; kingdom Metazoa; phylum Arthropoda; class Insecta; order Orthoptera; family Tettigoniidae; genus Meconema; species Meconema thalassinum. The sequence continues at coordinate 80,958,616 of OX336398.1, forward strand.
TGGCTGTTTTTTTTTTGTTTTTTTGTTTTTGATTTTTTTTCTCCCAAGTTCCGATGGACTGTATAAAAATAACAGATTTAACAGATTGACATTACCAAACTTGACCTTGCAATAAGTGTGCAGTTGCTCAGTCGCCAGTCTAAACCTCAAGTGCTAACATAGTGAGACAGTTATCATTGCTACATCGTATTTTTTTATGTAAAACTTATTTTAAGTACGAGTCGGCTTGGCGGGTACATGATGCATTTGTTCAGCAATTTCCTGATGAAGTGCCACCTTCACTAGCACAGATTCACGTAATTGCAAATAAGTTTGACAATACTGGCTCGGTGCTCAATAAAAAACATGTCCGCACACGAACAGTTTTAACAGAGGATGAGCTAGATGACATTGGTGAGAATCTTGAACGGTCTCCGAATAAATCACTCACAAAATTAGCACAAGTAGGGGTTTCAGTTTCATCAACAATAACTAACTAAAGTAAGATTTCAGCATTGTACACACGCTAGCAAGGCCGCTGCATCATATAGGATTGTACATACACTTAAAGCAGGGGGCCTTGGCGCGCCAAAAACTCGGCCAAGGTGACCGCAGCGGCGGTTAGCAAAGCCGCCGCTTGGCGCTCTTATTTTATATGAAAGACCCTGTATGCCATGGAGTGTCTTTCTTTAAACCGAAGAGGTCTGATGGAGAAGATGGAAATTAGAAATTAGAGAGAGGAGAATTCTCCAGAAGGTCGTCGGTCCTGTAAAGGTAGAAGAAGAATTTCGTAGGCGACATAACTCTGAGCTCTACGAACATATAGAGAAACTATCTGATTGTGCGAGAAAAGAGAGAATAGCCTTTTATGGCCATATCGCAAGATTACCTTCCACAAGATTGACGAATCGTTGCTCAGTTTCTGGCACAATAAGAAGATTCGTACCATGTGGTTGACAGAATCTGAGAAGGATATTAGTGAACCGGGAATATCAGATCTGCATGAGAGACAGGCTGTGAGGCGTGCTTTAAAGGAGTCCATGGTTTACAGGAGAAACCTCGGAAGAAAAGTACCCCCTGGAGTACTGAAAGAAAGGAGTTACACTGGCAGAAAATGCGTCAATACTGGGCGAAGATCAAGACCCTCCAGTTGAATAAATGTGGTCCTAAGTAGGCCAATTCGAGAGAAGAAGGAGAAGAAGAAAATTAGGTTGGTTGGTTCTTAAGTTTAGGGGCTGCAACAACGCGGTCATCTAGTCCTGTGTACTTAGGGTGTGTGTAGAATCTGTCTGATAATCGGTGTTAATTGTGATGACTGTATTAGTGTGTGTTATCTGTTTTTTTGTTTTTTTTATTTAAGTACTGCAACTTAGAATTTTTCAAATAGTTTCTACTTTTACCGCCAAGCGCCACCGTCATCGACTACTAGGCCAAGTTCAGAACTTAGCTACTAGACGCCACCACAGTCGGCTCTTGGCAACGAATGTAGAAACCTAAGAGCGTTGTTTACATTCTTAACCTATCCAATTTAGCTTCACACAGGCGTAATTAGTGGAAGGTTCTTTAACATGCCATAAATCTATGACATGGGACCGCCGGCTTTACTTTCCCTCCGAAGGAAGGCATACTGAGAGATTTTTAACGCTCTTAAAATTAAATATGAATAATTAAAATTAAAAATATGATGAATAAAATCAAAATTAGAATTAGGTAAAATGAACATTTAAATAAATACATATGGAATGATTTGTCAAGCGAATATCATCAGTTCCAACAGTATTTATGTACACACAGACGTATAATCACCTTGAGTTTCATTATGACCTCGGCACGTAGATTGAGTTGCTTCTCCGCACTCTTCTGGGTGGTGGATATTTTGTCGCGTAGCTCTTTGACTTGACGTGTATGTTCGGCGTGTTCCTTTATAAGGAGAGCCTCTTCATTGTGCATACGATTGGCTCTATCCATCGCATCGACCAGAGGTTCAAATGACCTGGTGACCTCCAGTTCTTCCTTTGTGGTGCTGAGGATTTTGTCGACGTAGGTTCTGGAATATAGCACACAAGAACCAATTAAATGAAGTCCTCTCATTTGTAAGCAAGCAGGAGGAGGCAAAACGTACAAATTGCCTACCTTAAGAGGAGATGGTTTGAAATAATAATAATAATTCAGAGAAGTTTAAATACCTGGGGGAATGGATCCAACCCAACGGACTGGATAAGGAAGCAATCAAAGGAAGAACCAGAAAACTGGACCTGGCCTACAAACTAACCCAGAATAAATACAACAAACGAGCTTTATCATACAAGGCCAAAATCAGACACTACATATCGGTAGTACAACCTGAAGGATTGTATGCTTCAGAGTGTCTTATTTTAAGTAAAAAGGGAGAACTTCAAGTACTAGAGAAGAGAGAAAGGAAGATTCTGAGAAAAATACTTGGACCACAGAAGACTACTGATGGGACATGGAAGAAGAGGAAAAATAAAGAACTTTACAAGTATACTGTATCTGGGAAGCCTGATACAAGATAATGGAAGAAACGATAGAGAAATAAATGAGCGGGGGAGGCAGGCAGAAGCATTTCGGAGGAGTGTGAGAAGCATGTTATGGAGCAAGGATGTCCCTCAGAACAGCAAAAAGATCATATATCGGACATACTATGTCCCTATCCTGACGTATGCCTCGGAGATCTGGGTTATGAAAGGAAGGGAGAAGAGCAAAATACAGGCCAGTGAGATGAGGTTCTTGAGAAGCAGTATTGGAGCTACTAAGATGGACAGAATAAGAAATGAGAGGACCAGAGAATTAATGAAGGAGGAACCATTACAGGATGGTATAGAGAAATCTAGACTTAGATGGTATGGACA